>JARHVA010000644.1:640000-1345000 GCA_037957365.1 Torreya grandis | reverse complement strand
ACACCACATGTTTAGTTCTAGAAATCATACATCACAGAGCTACTAGCTTATCTCTTTGGTTTGCCACACCATCACTATCTACTCATCTATGAAGGAAGGGTCATTCCCTGATGCAAATTATGTAAGGGATCAATGGTCCATGGCTGGTGTGGAAAAGTGCTTAGATGATGCTCTCCATTCCCACAATATTACATCTTTAGATATGATACTTGAGATTGCCACAAAAACTAGAGTCTGGAGAACTTATGTTGCATGGAGACATGTATCTTATATATGTATATTTTATTGTATTTATTATTTAAAAATTAACATGATGAGATGTAATTAATTACTTATTATACATTGACAATAATGGTTGTATGTTTGTACTAGCTATGGATGAATATCTATAATTACTTTCTATATTCAATTATGATGTGTTTCGTATGATATTAATGATCAATGATGTATGATTTTGCATGATTAATTTATAGTTATTATACTTAGAGTATTTATATGGTCACTAATTATGTTCTCATGGTGTAATCTAATTAAAGTATATGATGTTTTAAATAAATTAAAAAATCATGTAATTCTAGGTATATCCCAGTGGGGATGTTACATGAAAGTTTTGTGGATCTCACTACTAATGTTAATGATGAGAATGTCATTAATATGAATAATATGAGAATATTAGTATCTTACATTAATCCTTATCCAAATTCAAACTACAACAATTTTACAACTTATTGTACTGTTCAAGATTATTACCCATCTCATCTTACAAAATTGGGGCACATGGAAATAATTCAAACCAATTTAATAACACAACCTACTAACTCACATTTGTCCAATAAAATGACATATTTAGACAATAATTCACATTTTTAAAATATAATTTATATCCCTTGATTATCAACCATCCCTCCTCTAACCAGTTCCCTCACTCAAAAATTCCTAAGTCATCTACTTCTAGGATCTATTTATCTGTTTCAAAATAAACAACCACTAATTCAACTATGTTATTTAAATCAACACAATCAAACTCACTTGGTCAACCCATATTGGCTAAATCCCAATCAAATACACCTTACCAACATTAATTTACATGCACTTCAACTACATCTTTAAGGGTTTACTTCAATATTATGTACCTTTATCTAATAAAATTCTAACTGGATATGCTGAATGAGATCCTATAACTGAACTTTCACATCTCCCATCTCAAATTATTTTTATATAACTTATGAGAACTTAACCTCATCATCATAATCATATAATGTAACTTTTATTGAAAATTAACATCACTCACCCCCCACTTGTGGGGTAGGAATCCACTTTATCTAGGTTTGAAGATATCATCCTTTAGCAATGTGAAGAAATGTCTATCCACTTTGACAAAATGGTAGATACTTCTCTTTCACTCAAATTTCCTATCACTTCAATGATTCTTGATGAAATATTACTTCTTGATAATAATCCTCCATTGTTTATTAGTGTCTAAATAAGAGATATCCAAGTCAAACATGCTTTAATTAGTGAAGGTTTGGGCACTTGTGTTGCTTCCCTTGACTTCATTAAAACACTTGGGTATTTTGAATGTAATATTAAATCTACACGAAGTAAATGTCAAGGATATAATAGACAACACATGCTTCCTTTAAGTTGTGTTTGGCTTCCTATCACAGTTCCCCCCATCATAATTCATATCAAAGTTATGATATTTAATTTTCCATTATCATATAACATATTATTTCATCGACCTTGGACACATTGCATGAGATTCATAGAATCATTAGCGTGTCAATGTGTTAAATTTCCTTATAATGGTGTTATCTACAAGATTTAAGGAGATGTCAATCCTTGGAATTTTGAAAATTTTCAAGAACAAGGTATTTTTATAATACCTACCCTCAAACCATTACCTAACATTCATTTTCATGAGTCTCAATGCTTTAATTACCCTATCAACTCTAATGGAGGTTATAATGGTCACCTAAATGAATAGGCAATATCCCACCTAATCTCTTTGATTCTGACAATGATGAACCTAATGAAATTAGTTTGAAAATCAAAACTTTTGATCTCTCTCCTAACATAGTTACTCAATTACCTCCTTATATACAATCTCAATCTTGCCAAAAATTGTTAGATGAAATTCATGTCACTCTCACAAAGACTAATACTCCATCCATCATGCTTATTCGATCGATAAAATCATCGATGTGTGTACTATTGATATCCACACTACTGATTATGATGATGGATATTTTTTAGATGATCCATTTTTAGCTTACTTTTCTCAAGCTAAAAATTTAAAGATACTTAGATATCATTATTCTTTATATAATTATTTTATTTCTATTGATGTAGTTCCTTTTCCTCCTAATTACCTGACATTAGTTTTTCTTCACTTGATATTTATAGGTCTGAGATGGAGCATGCACACACTACTTCTCATATAGTCACTATCAAGCCTCTTTAGCGTATGCTTCTTGACCATGCCATGATGGTACCATATTTATTCTCTATATTCTCTGATCCTTCTAGTATACTCCCTTTGAAGATGTCAACTATGTTGCACTAACCCACTTTGACATCATCTCTTATCGCGACCAATCCTAATACTAATCCTAATCCTAATTTGAGTTTTTTTCCTATTGACAATGGAGTACTAAATTTTCTTAAGCTTTATCCTCTATTGACATGATGGGAAAATAAGCCATATTATGAGTTACATAGGGTTATCAGTCATTAGGCTAAGGATTTTCATGCACATCAGTGATTCATAGCACAACGTCAAGATTCAGGATCTACTCCTACTGTAAATAGTAAACCTTCATTGTTAGTTAGTCATAGATGTATTTGTTGTTTTTATGGCATAAGTATGCATTAATTTTATCATTAAATGTATATTTAATAGTATATCGATACTTCATCTAGAGAAAGCATAATCTACAGACAAGAGCATACCTCCTTGTAAGATACTTATAGAATACATCCCTAAATATGTGGAAACTTATTGTCTTTGCCATCAATGTATCACACATCATATAAATATATTTTGAGTGCTACAACATTATTTTCATGATTTTTCATGGCCTATGCCATCACCAGCTCAGCGACATACCCCAAAGCATTTATGAACAAAGTCTTAACCTTCTCCATAGTCTACATTCTCTCATAGATATAAGGATATTAATCATAATGTGACATCAACTCCTTTCATCAAGTACCTCTATAGGAGTTGCCCTATGAACATCATTCTTCTTTTTGCATACCTACTTTCTTGATATAGACAGTGCATCGAGAGGTCTTTTCATGAATTTTTATGAATATTGATGAGACTTTGATCAAAGTCAAGCTATAATTACACTAAGATATATCAAATATTATGGATGATGTCTATTGTGAAATTTAATAGTAATTATGAACACATCATGGTTTTTTATCAAATTAGTTATTACATTTTCATATGATTTGGATTCAATTTACAAATACTTTATGATTTCATGTTATATTCATTGCTTAAAATTGTTCAATGGATTATTTTAATGTTTAAATTTTCACCTATTTTCCCCTATCATAAGATGATTTCTATTTACATGCATTTTATTATTAAATTATTTGTTTGAATTAGAGAGTTATTTTTGTGACATGGTTCATAACCTACACCTAACACTCATATTTTTACCTTTTGATCACCTACCAAGCATATTTCTCATTGTATCTTATCATGCATAGATCTCTAGATCCTCATTAACCCCTTGTTTTTCCCTTCATACTAAGTACACATATGGTTGGTCTTGATATCACATACTTACTTATGGACAAGTCTAATTATTTAGAAACTAACAAAATATATAAGTACTTTGTATCCTATAACCAAAGTCTAAAACTTATCTATGTTGTCACTTTTATCACTCATGTTTAGTTATTTCAAATCTATATGGATGATGAATATAAAAATCCATTAAAAATTCAAAATAAAAATCATTTAAATAAAAGACAATGATAAAAAGGAAACTATAAAATCAAAAGTCAAAATCACACCAACATATGTGATTCTTATTTTAGCACATCTCCTCTTTCTAGTCAAATCTCAAAATCCATAGTTGGTCTCATGATAGATATAAAGTCCATTGAGGTGTGGTAGGCTAGTAGACTAGGATAGGGGGTCTCAAACTTATATATAGTACTACCTACTTTCTCATATAAACACCCAATCTTTGTAATGGCTCTGTAAGGCATCTTGAGAAATAGGGAACACTTTATGGGAAGGTAGGCCCAATTTAATTTTATTTCATATATCATATTCATGAGATGATCTAAGTACTTCACTTATTCACCAAAATCTTTGTGTCAACTATGAATAAATTTCTTATGACTTTGTCATCCAAAAAAATTCTTAGCACAAATCTATTTGCTTAGTATGTTTCATGCCTAATAAGGATTGTTACAATGCATATGTGATGATTTTTCACTTCATTTTCCATCATAATATGTCCAATATTCCTCCTTCATGAATATCACTTTTTAGTTGATCATACCTCTTTGGTTCTCCTTTTATGAGTTGTAATGTAAGACCTCAGATAAGACCAGGCATTCAACACAAAAATTCCCTTATCCTACATAAGCATTGACCATAATTATCATTAACCTCATTGGTTTACCATTTGTGAGTTGTAGTGTAGAAACTTGGATAGGACTAGGCTTTCCTCACAAATTATATTCTCTCTTTTACCAACAAATTTCATACCATCTTTCATCACAAAATAATTACACTCTTTCAAACTAGTGATTATCACAAACCCTACATTTTTGTCGATCATTTCATTTGATATTTCATTTTACATATCTTTTTTTGTACTTCACATTGTTATTTCACTTTATTTTCATTCATTTATATATTCTAAATTCACATTCATAATTTAAATCTATTTCTTTATTTGTGTCTTTACATTTTCATCATTTTAAATATATTATTTCAATATCTTTTTTAATTATATTTATTTCATTCTTTTTCAAAAGTGTTGTCTCTAAACACTTGGTTTTACATTTTATACTTTTTATCAATCATTTTGACCATGCATTCATTCACATTTGATAGAAAACAATCAAAATACATCACACATTTTCTCATAACATATACCAAACATTAACACATGTGCTAGAAAGAAAATGCATACATCCATAACATCCATGAGTCATAACAACAAATATAGATCTATATATAAATGGGTCAAATGTTTGATACAATACAAAATTTTATAATCATAATACAATCTTAGCTCTATGGTTGTGGTTTACCTTGTCCATCTAGTGGTGGATGAGCTATGCTACCCATATAAGCTTGTGACTACCCTCTTCAAAAAAATCACTATAGAGACTCTATCCATGTATGTAGGCCATAAATATATCCCTATAAATGGGCCATCTAGCCCTGTACACAAGTTAAATCTCTAGATGTATCCAAATGAGTGACCCACTACTTGCTAATGTTTTCCATGCATGCATCTCCCCATCACTCACTTCTGGTGGTAATACCAACTATGTTGCATCTCCTTATCTTCGTAACTCTCACACTACCTCACTGATAAATCTAAACCAAATCACATGGTTAGGTATAGAAGACACAAAAGGATCAATCATCTGCATCATGTTATGATGTGGTGATACATCATCCAATATATCATGATGTGTTTCTTGTACCATAGCTAATAACCTATCCTCCTCTACTCCAACATCTATAAAATGTAATCCAAATGTACATTATATCTCACATATATATCTCTAAAAATCATCTATCTAGTGTATATATATCTATTCATAACATAGTAAACATCAATTAATAAAAAACACAATTTACTTATCAATAATCTCTCCATATACCCACCCACCAAGCACCTCCTAAAACTCATGGCTCCATGATGTGGAAAAACTAGGTTGGAGAACACAAGCATGATACCTCCCACTAAAAATCCACCACACTATAAACCAAATATATATAGACTACATTAAGGTATCTTCCCGAGCTGGTGCATATACCTATGGTTGTGTCTCTATTGGTACCTATTATATACACTATGAAACCACACATAATGGTTCTATATGTCAAAATTCTTTGGGACCCCTTAGGAAGCACCTAACTCTTCTTAACCCATTGACCAACCCATCAGACCTTGGGCCTAGTTAGATACTAAGCTAACTAACTCACTAACTTACCCTTAATCCAACCCTTTTTAACTCATCTTGACTCCTTTACCTTTAGATACTTGACCATCAATAGTTAGCATGATCATCGACTATCAGGTCTTCCTCATTCTAGTATAAAAACTAGTTGTGTACAAGCTAAAACAACATAATTTAATATGTCTACCTTGCCTGATACTAACTAATTATGCAGCATTAAAATCAGCAAGCCAACCTCCTAGGAAACCTTCTATCCTCCATCTCTCTTTGCCTATAAAATGAAGGGAGTAGGAGGTGAGATGGATCCATCATCACAAGAATTCTAGCACATAGGTATTCAAAATTTCCTTCTAGTATTCCTTCCATCAATTTATCAACTACAACAGAGATCCAAACCTATACCAAAGTTGTTCTTAAGGCAAAGTAATGTTACTCTGCCAAAATTGCTCCAACGATTAATCATCAGCCATCGAGAAACAAGTACATTTTGTATTTTATCTTTATTTATTTGGTTTCTAACTTTTAAGCCTACATCAGACCTCCTGCACCTATCTTCTAACTTTCATATCCCTAACCGGACCCTTAACAAACCCTTACTTGATCATTGATCCATTCTGTAACTCCCTTTTGAGTAACTTCAAAATCCACAGGTAACCACTGATGGTTAGTATAACTGCTGATGGTCACCTCCAACCATTAACAGTTTCTCAACCATTGATGGTCACCCTAACTACTGATAGTCACTATGATATGAAATAACAAGTTATTTCCAACTCCATACCCCCAACCAAATCTAGCTTTCAATGTCCCTACCTATTCACAAACCCTTGCATGATTAACCTGACCTAATCTAATTTAGCACTAGTATTGACCAACTATTATTATATTTAGTTTATTTTTCATTATCAAGAATTCACTTCTTCTTGCATTTCCTTTTTGTTATTGATGTAAGTACTTCCTTTTATCTCTTTTAAACTTAACTATTATCAAAGAGTAAATTGGTAGCCTCTTAGCAAGCTCACACTTTTTGGATCTAGCTCACGCTAGGTAATCCATCTTACTATCTTTCTAACAAAACCTTTTGTTAGTGTTTTTTTATCTACAAGCCATCCTTCCAAGACAAAAACGAGCTCTTCACACTCATTTGGATCACATGCACACAACAACTAGGTTCTTCTACCACACCCTTATTACTAGTTTCTTACCTTCTTCCTTAATTAAGAAATGAATAGAAATTAAGAGAAACACGTACTTCCACCTAGGTCATCATAGTGGTGGTTATATTGGTATATGTAAACACTAATGGAACATAATAATATCTAACTCTACCTCTCCCTCCATTATTTTATCATCTCTTTGTTTTCATTGATATAATCATCCCTAAGGTCTCAACAGACATGGTTGTATCACAAGCACATCTACTAGTACTCCTACACCTCCACTACCTCAGCACTCCCTCACATGTCATGCCCAAAACCCAAGTAGTACACTAGGTGTCATCAAATGTGGCAACCTAAACTATGCTAGTATATGAGCCACAAGATGTGGCTCCACCCATCATGTATAATGCCATATAATCTATGCATGACCTTATCCTTGAAAAAGTACTTTTCCATGAAGTTTAAGTATTTATAGTACCTAGGTATGGCTTCCAAACAATATCTCCCCAAGTGATCATTTTTAATGTTGGGGCATGTGGTACAACCTATAATACATGATCATGTATGCATCTCAACACATGAGGTATAATAAGAAGTCCTAACTATGCATGGACATCCTCTAATGTGATACCCATCTCAATGTTATCCCCATCCACCACCCACATAATTTTTTTGGTTAGCCACTCCCATGTCCCTAAGACATGAAGACTAACTCGACACTCAATAAAATATGTTGCATTTGCATGATACCCCCAAAGCCTAGTGCCATCAACCATGCTCGATCACTTGATGTCAATCTCTCCAACAAATCAAGTAACCAAATTGCATCCACTAATCACCAAAGCCTCCATCACCTCTATAAAATATCAAACGAAAAAACACATATCAGTTCTCTATATCAAATAATCATCAATTATATTACTAAAATAAATAACATAGACATTTAAATCCAATATAACTACTTCATCAAACTATTTTGTCTTTTTTTAATCATTTTATACTATGTCTGGAACATACCTAACTATGTTGACCAAGGATTTATTTTCTACTATGTTATAAATGTACCTAACTACATCAGCCATTATTAACTTATAACTACATCAACTTGGGACTAAGTACTCAGCTAATTTACCTAACATAGTTAACCACTTACTATGAAGTTGGCCATTGAGTCTATGCAGTTGGCCATATCCCATACTAAGTTGGCCACCTTAAAGACTTACTAGATCAACCATTATATATATCATTTGACACCTTTATCCTTTTACACTAGATCAGTTAGGCTATACACAATCAACCATTTACAACCTAACTAGATCAGACTACTAATATGTAGTCAACCACTAAAAGCAACCTACCTATTTAAAACTATGGCAGCCTGGTAGATCATGTTTTGCTTTTATGTAGTTATTTTTAACTAACTCATCATTAATACCCTAAACATAATCTTTTTATTTTTGTCCCCTACACATTTTTTTCAAAATTTCTACTTTATCCCAAAAAAATTGGGACAAATTTTGTTACACATATTTTCCACGCCATCTAAGTTTCTAAATCTACTTCATTTAAGACTAAAAATAATAAAATTTAATATTCAATACATCCCATACCTAGACTAAGCTAACAACACCTACAATACATCTTCCTCCTCATGTTCCTCACATCCATACCATCATCTCTCTCATCATGCATTTAGGTCACACAGAGCTCTATTTTTTCAAATCAGTAAATATTCAAATGAATAGTTAAATTTCTATTATATATTCAAACTTTAAAATTCTTAATCTTAAAATTATTTACCAAAAAATAACTTTGATTATACAAGCTCTTTTCATAAACTGTAAGAAGCTTTGGAATCATGACAATGTAGAAAATCTTTCTACATTTACCATATATTTTTACAAAAAATTTAAATTTTATCTTATTTTTCAAGTTTGTCCCTTGATCTATACATCAGATGTCTTTTTCATCTACTTTGCATGCATCTCCTATTTAGTAAGAACAAGGTAAGTGAAGGTACATATTTACAAGATATTTACTTTCATTTATTTTCCACTTTCTACTACAATTTTTTAGCTTAGTTCTTGTGTATTTCTATGTTCTTTCTCAAAGCACCATTCCATGTTACAACTTTGTAACATGTAATGAGACTCAAATGGGGCATATGTATAAATAATATTTTAAAAACTTTATCATTTACTGATGCTTTTTCTCTTGTAGGAACCTATCAAGTTTCAATCTCTATGAGTGCATGCCTTAAATGGTGCATTGGGAAAGGGGTGAATAGACCTTTGGTGCTTCACAAGATTATTGATCCCTATACCATTACCTAAACCCATTAAAGTCATTTTTATCTAACTCCCTAAGTAATTAAATCCCATTTATCCACTTTCCTAATGAATTATCCTTTCACATATCCCCTAACTAATAAAATACCTTATTTTCCTACTACATCAGCATGGTTTATCTTGTTAGAGAGGATTACACACATGTTACAGAACTAAATTAGTTAGACCGACCTAGCTCAAGAACTAATGGTTACTTTTCCCACCTAATAAAATCAAGTTGGTTGATCTTGTCAGCTATACTTCTAGAAGGGTTTAGGGTCAATCCTTGGTTAAAATTCCATCTTCACTTCAATCCAATAAATAGTAACATTCATTTTCTTATTATTAAAATTCACAATTCTATAAATTCTACACTTGAGGAATCATTGATTAGGGTTTTGCCTTAGAAGAAAAGAATCTTGTATTGTGGGAAAGTCTTGCATACAAAGTATGAGTATTTTAGTCTATAGATAATTTCTATAGTTTGATCCTTACAAAGCCACAACAACCTCTTGTAAAGCACCATTGGCCAAGGGAGAGATTGAGGCATGATAAGTTCATTCAAGGTAAGTATTCCTAACTCTTTCTCTTTTATTTTGTTAGATAGATGGTTCAAAATGTAATAGGTTGAATGTTTTACTCCTTGTTTATATTTACCTTTACATTTATTTGAGTAGAGTTTTCCTTTGAATGTTATGTTTTGTTTGTTTAACTATCCCCTTTGTGTGACAAGCCTTAGTGAGAACTAAACTAGATTTATTTTGTGTATTGTAGGCCTAGCTAGGGTTATCATGTGGTGCTACTTGACTAGAGGATTTGAAACCCTCTCGAGTGGTGTTGTGTGATAATATATCCCTTAGGTAGGTTTAACAGATCCAAAATGATCATATCCTGATATGAATAGTTATGTAATAATTTATTGGTAAGATTACCTCCTTCAATATTAGAATTAACTAAGTAGGACATGTTGTAGATCCATCCTAATTCACTACATATATTTCTCATGGTTTTACCCTTCAATTATAAGACTTTCCTACTATTAAAAGGCTCACATATGCTATCTATTATGCCTACTACTTATCTATTATTCCTAACATATGTTATTGTGATGACCAAGCTTTCTATCTTACTCAAAATGCTATAACCTACTTATTATCATCCTCTAAAATTTTTGTACCTATACATATTTTTTGTCATCCTTGACATTTTCATACCAATTGGACACCTACATTGATGATAGTGTCTTATGACAAACTAAGTGTCTGATGCCTTAAAGTCATCAAATTTTAAAATTAAACATATCCCTATGATCAGCCTAAGTGCTTTAGCATGAGATATTTACAAAAGGGATATATATATATATATATATATATATATATATATATATATATATATATATATATATATATATATATATATATATACACACACACACACACACAAGATCAAACCTCATATCATGGTTATAGGTGTCCACCTTTATCCTTTTACACTAGATCAATCAGGAATTATCCCATAACTCACAAGGCAACTTATTGGTAAGTGGATAGAGTTGGGGGATGATTCCATGGACATTTTTGCTAATATGATCATGCTAATAAATAATGCAATCAAATTAATTAATTAACATGATTATAAAATTTAAATTATGACTTGATAATTATTGATCCATAATGTGATCACATTATTTTAAATAATAATGCAATTATGTTTTTAATGTGATCACATTATTTTTGTTTTCAATAACATAATCACATTAATAACATGATTATGTTACCTATGTTACCAAAAAAAAATTGAAACCTGAATACAAAATTCATCATTTTAAATTTGAGTTTCCTTTGTTATCCTCGCCTTTCATGATTGTATTTTGTGTGAGAGAGACAAAAGCTTGACAAGAGGCCACTAAATTCATCCCAAAAAGTTGTTAATCGATTATGTTGCCATGTAGAAGAGGTATGTTCAAAAAATCAACACTTATTAACCCTAATTTTTAATTATTTTAATCATTTAATCTTAATTTTTAATAATTTTAGTAAGTTTTAGTTGTAATTTGTTTGTTTTGAACATCCCATCTTGTTAACCCTCTTATTCTTCTGCCTAACTCTCTTAACCCTCCATAGAACCCTCTTATTCCTCCTCCTAACCCTCCACAAAACCCTCTTGTTCCTCCTCCTATCCCTCCACCTAACCCTCCTATAGTTCCCCAAAATCCCCTAGGCAATCAAGAGAGTCTAGTTAACAACATTATGGGAAATAAAATTGAAATTAAAGAATTAATTGGGAGAATGAGGGATCCCACTTCCACCAACACTTATTGCACCCATCTAGCCAATTCACTAGAGACATTATTAGGTCAAATTGACTCTATAACAAGTCAAATTGATAGATGGGATTCATATTGAGATAGTTGTAGGGATTATTATGATAAAATTTTGTCAACACTTATGGTCAAGAACAAAGAAATATCAAAAGCCTTTATTTGTGCCTTATTCATTGGCCTAGCCACCAATGCATCATTTCCAATTACTACTAAACATTTTCCAATCCATTACTACCAACATATTTTAATCGCAACCAATTTTGGAGATCAATTGTAGATGGTGTTTGATTATCCACCATGTAACAACCATGAGTTCCTATTGTATTTTTTGAGGAAACTCTACTAAAATTTTATCTTCAATGAGATTCTATACTATTTTGAATATAGTAAGTTTTAAGACTAAGGGAAAGGCTCTACATAATATCAACCAAGTGCACATCATTTGCCTAATTGACCTACAAAGATATGTATCAAAAATCCACTTGAGCCTGAGATCCCCTCTATAGTTCAATAGGTCATGGAGATATACACTCTGCAATCTCTTAGTTCACTCACTGATACACTCATTTAGCATATGAGTAGTCTCTCACAAATTGATGCTAGAGATATGCCACCTAGTGTACATACCCAACCCCACCCTTATAGTTCTTATGGATATATGTACATTGGACCTTCTGATGATGATGGCACTAGTGGTTTAGAGGGATTGTATAATATTATTATGAGTGATGAGCTTTTGGCATACACATTTGGTATGTAGACATCAGCCACTACATAGATGCAAGTATATGTGATATAAATGGCATGTTAAGTTTAAATTATATCTACAAATTTAATTTAGCTAAAATTAATTTACATAGAAATTGAATTATATATATATATATATATAATTTTTTAAACCATAGGAGGTGACTATGCCTTCATCATCACAGTTGACATTTACAACATTTGATTTGATGCAGCCATTATTTACATTTATGGATCCAACTGCTAGCCCATCCACTATTGTATCTGTCTCTGTTAGCATGAGACTTTTTACTTATACAGAGGTAAAATTATGAGTTAATATTATGATTTATGTACATTTAGTATATGTATATTTGCCTTGTACTTTTAAGTTAAATTTATCTATCAAGTATATTGATGCATAAGTTCTAACAAACTTCCATGATATGGATGGAAACACACATGTACCTCTACCAAATACCCAGCTTTGATATTTTCTTGTCCTTCTTTGTCTTCTATCTTTAACCTCTTTATCTCTTTGATCACTTTTCATTTATTAAGTTTTTCTTGTTCACTCTTACCTACTCAATGGCTCTAAATCCTCCTTGTATTCACATAATCCTCATCTACTTAAATTCATTTTAATAATCAATTACCTCTGCAATATTTCCTTTTAATAACAACCTCCTCAGTTCATACTTTGTTTTCATGTTCTCTCTCTCTTTGTCCTTACTTTATTCTTTACAATCTTCTTATGTGTTTTCATAAGTCTACATGTTAATTTTATTTTGTCCTTCCACAATAATCATAATGCCATATACCTACTCAATTACATCTCATTTCATGCATCCAACCATTCCACACAACCCCCAAGCTTCAACTTTTCACTTAACTCTTCTTTCCTCTTTGACACCTTCCTTTCACTATCCTTTTTTTAGTTAAACCTCCTTTTTTTGAGTAAAATACAAATCTCCCAGCCAAACCAAACCAACATTCAGATACCCCTTTACATCACATATCTCATGTAGGGACTTTCATAATTTAACTTTCTTTGGAGAACACCTAACTCAACACCTCTCAAGACTAATTAAGTTTCCTAGGCCTAATTCAAGGATAATGACTATAAAACTATACCATATAGACTTAAATCAAATTTTAGCCTTAAAAATACTCTTTCTCCTATATAAATACACATGTCCACAAATTTTAATGACTTTTCATCAATTAAATCACTTGTTATCTCATTTTCCAGTTTCAAACCCTAACTCATGTTGTCTCAATCTTGCACCTACTTGAGAGGATAATAAATGAGCTAGAATGAAATTTTGACCTTTATCAAAGCTTCTAAGACTTAAAATGGCCCTAAACTTACCCCATGATCTTATCAAACTATTACTTTTCCTTTATTAATACTAAATCACTCCCAACATGTAGTTTTACATAATTTTTGTACCCCTCCACCATGACTATGTCAACAAATAAGATAAAATAAACCCTTAAGACCCTTTACCTTAATTTGAGAGAAACTAAAAGAATCACACACATGGAAAAATAATACCCACAACATTAAGAATGCCTTAAATCCTCAACTCTATTTCCAAGAACTCTATATGGTCTTTCTTTATGACTATGCAAACTCAAAACTGATACTAATTGGTTGTATATAGTCTTCCCATGTATTTTGCATTTTCTCAATAGTATTGAGACTTTAAATGTCTTTACATTAATTATATATCCTATATCACTTACTCATCTTCAATAATTTATAATGACACTTTAAATTGACTATGTTCTCCTCTTTCTGATTGTGCCTAAAGACAGAGTATTGAAACTTGGGTTTCACCACTTTGAACCTGTAGACTACTGACTTGAATCTTATCTAACTAGAGATATGAACAACATAGGATTGATCATAAATTTATATACACTTATTTACATTTTAATATATCCAAAGAAGCTTTACAAGTAAGGACATAGTTCTTGATGTCTCTTATTTCTTTTCTCTCCCTAGCTCTGCCTTATTAAAGTGATCTTATTCTTTCCACCTCCTACTCTTCCACTCACACTTCCTAACTGTATTACAATTTTTATATTACCTCCAACATGAAAAATACTTACTATTATTTTCCATTTCACATTTCATGGTAGTTACACTTTCATGATTCTTGGTTTACATTATCTTTTCATGATATGCACATTGAAATATGCTACCATATATATCTTGGTTTACATTGTGAAAAAATTCCCTATATATATTTGATACTTTATATAAAATTAAGTGAGACCTTGTTTATATGAACAGTTGATGGCTCAAGTAAACACTCCTCCCTCTTTTCAAGTCTAAATAGACATAAGCATTGCTATTGTAATGGCATCTGCATAAGCACTGATAGAGGTATATATTAACTTGTAAATTTGAATTGTAAAAATATACTTGTTTTGATAAATTTAATACATACTTGGGGAAAATATAACTTATGTGAATGTATTGTGTATGAAAGTTTGTCCTATGACATATGATAGTCCCAATTAGATGATTAGTTGGGTAAATTCTCATGTTTCTCCCATATTTTAGATGTCTATTTGAACAACTGAACCTGGAGTTGACTTGTTTGAGCATCAAAAATAGATTGAGCAGGATTGTGAGCTTGTAGTAAGTGCATGTTTAAATTATTTTTATTGTAGTTTAAAATTAATTTATTAACAATAGGTTTAATGTATTTTATGTTAATCTTGTAATAATACTTGTATTTGAACAGGTTCAGCTACAAGTGAGCTATGAGCGTAGGACCAACAATCGGACCTTAGAATAATCCAAGGCATCCTATGGAGAGTCTTATTCAAGGAAATAAAAGAGAGGGAGGCTCTTTGATGAATAGGATGTCTTACATGAGATGTAATTTTTGTATGCCTATATGGTTACGTATTTTTGACATTATATATGTGTATATGACATTCACCCAACATTAGATACTATGTCGGTAGATGTAATTTTTTGTATGCCTATCATGGAAATTTATATATTATTGAAATTGTACACATATGCCTATCATGGAAATATATCTAATTTATATTCATTTTTAATTTAAAATGTTACTGTATAGTGTTCTAATTATTAATGTGTGTGAGTAAATTAGTTTTAACATTAGTTAATATATTTACATATAATAATATATTTGTTATAGTTTTCAAAATGTATTATAGATTATTTGTCTATGTGATTCACTTAATAGATAAGTTTGAGAAAGAATATTTAGAAGTATAATGAATATATTTTAGGGATTGTATTAGTTATAATTTATAAGAGTAGACTCTTTATAGGAAACCTCTTATCTATACATATGTAATCATTGTGATCTATGCTAGTTAACAATATTTATTTTTCATTTGAATCTATTAACAAAACTTCACCATAGTCTTTAAGATATAGTATTTTTTAAGTACAACCTCCACCCATATTTTCATATATTCAATTCCTATAATGATGAATCTGGCATTACTTCTCCTAGCCATTGGTTTAATTAGACCAATGAAATCAATATATAATTTCACAAATTATGCTAATGTTAGTACAAGCCACATCTAAGAATTTCATCTCTCACATTGGGCTTTCATATTCATTATCATATATTTCATGCCTTAGAATACTTATATGTACCTTAAAACAAACTCGACCACCATATTCCTTCAAGCATGATTTTATCTACAGTGCCCTACCCAAAATTATGTTCTCCTGCAAATCCATAATGTACCTCCATTATGACATCATCTCTTTTATGTTTTAATAATACTATTATAAACATCACATATCTACATTTTTTATATAATTATCCTTATATTAGAGTGAAGGCGAATTCTTGAATGACTAATTCCTTGTACTTAATATTTTCGTATCTATATAAGAATTCTCATGTTGCTAGAAATTTATTCATATCTATGGGTGTGAAATTTGGATAGGTATTAGTAAAACTCAAGGATTTATGTAGGTTTCAAAACTTACAATAAATAAACCAAATATATATCTCTAAGAGATTGAGCTCTCATTCTCAAATTCTATCTTTTTAAGTTTCTAGGTCTCTAGACCTAGTTGTTGCTCCAATAGGTCAATTTATCTAAATAGAGTTTGTATTTATTAAAAATTATATTTATAGTATTATTTTATAAATTTAACATTTTTAAATCCTTATCCAATTTTATATAACTCAAATCAACTAAAAACTCATCTTACCTTATGCACAACTTTCTCAAAAATGGTCTTCTACAGGTGTACATAAAATAGTCCTTTGTACCTGAAATTAAAAACCTCTTATCAACCCAATGATACTTGTAATAAGTTATAAGATCCATTCCCTAGCTGATAATAAATTTTTAGACCTTATTTTTCAATTGTTTGAGTTTTAGAGGTGTTTTACTCATGAAACCGTTCAAATTTACTCAGAATTTTTGTAAGTCGAGAGCTTAGTATAACTTTTGTTATGATGCTTCCTAACCAAAAATAGACACCTATAACACATAAAAGGGGGGTGTATAAAATCTAGGACCAGTTTGTTTTCCTTCTATCAGGCTTGATCAATAAACCCACCATCCATTCTGGCCTCAAGAACACCCCTCCCAGCACAAGAAAAATATAATTTTTAGTCTACGTTCAATCATGCATAAAATGAAACTTGTAAGTCATTTAAATTAACCATAAGATCCATCCCATACATAATTAATCCTTATAATCTCACCCCTAATAACCTAGGTGGAACCTTTGAGAAAATCTGTTGGACAAGTTGTAGTGAGGGGTCAAAAAATGCAACTTTTTGGCATTGAACAAGTAACTTCTTGAGCTCCAACTGCCATTTCTACCTCCAAGACCTCCACCTAAGAATATATCACTTTTATAATGTTGATATAGACAAATTGCATGTTATCACACTACAATAATGTTTAAATCCATTTGAAATTACATTTTTACTACCATTTTGGAGTGCAAAAACATTGACAACAAATGTTGTCAAAGTTTAAGTTTTGGTTGTAGAACTATGGTTTCGATGCATCCTGACTAAAAAATGACATTAAAAACACATTTAAGGGATGGATAAAATTTAGTACCAAAATTTTGGCCTCCATCAGGCCTGATCAACAAACCCACCACCCATTACAGCCTCAAGATCACCCTTCCCAATACAAGAAAAATGCAATTTTTAAGCCCAAGTTCAAACATGCATAAAATAAAACCTATAAATCATTTCCATGAACTATCAGATCCTTCCCATACCTATATAAGCCATATAATATCACATATAAGAAATAATATGGAAAATTTTAGATCAATTCATTGGATATGTTGCAATGAAAGGTCTAAAAATGCAACTTTTTGGCATTGAACAAACAACTTCTTGAACTCCAACTACCATTTTTGCCTCTGAGACTTCCACCTAAGAATATATCACTTTTATCAAGTTCATATAGGCAAATTACATGTTATCACACTATCACAACATTCAAATCCACCCAAAAGTGCATTTTCACTACCATTCCAGAGCGTGGAAACACTAACAATAAATGTTGTCAAAGTTTAAATTATGGTTGTAGAACTATGGTTTTGATGCTTCCTAATTGAAAATTGAAACTAAAAACGCATACAAGGGTCATATAATGTCTAAGACCAATTTTTTGGTCTACCATTAGGCCTAATCAACAAACCCACCACCCATTTTAGCCTCAAGAATGTGCTTCCTAATACAAAAAATATATAATTATTAGCCTAAGTTCAAACACACATAAAATGAAACCTGTAAGTCATTTCCTAAGCTTCAATCATGTACAAAATAATATCAAATCATGTCCAACCTAAGATTTTCTTAGCTTTAATAATATATAATTCTCTATTGATAGTGCCAACCACTTGAAGGTGGAAGCTTATCTGGCACCATTAACCTATAGAAAATTGTTAGTACATAATTAGAAATGAAATTCATATATACTACCTAGAAAATAAAAAATATTTGGTAAAATTAATTACATATACATTTAAAAATTTAGCATACCTATGTATTTCAATCCAATAAGCTAGTAGGATCTGCTTTAATCTTGATAGTATCAATAATAGCTTCATGGTCTGACTCCCAAACTTTCCATAGTTTCATGTTTAATGGCCTTCCATGATATTTTTGTAATTTAATAGTCATTGCAAAAATAAAATTTGAATAGTAAATTATCTTCCTATGCATTTCAAACTCTTTAAACAACCATTGATCTAAATATTTTATAGGATATCATTGAAATGAAGTTCTAATGACTGCCACTGACCCAGTGGAATAGTTAATGTTTTCTCCATCTATAACCAGGGAATTTAATTTTTTCTTTCTCTCTACACACCGACACAAGTATTAATTAGTGCCCTCTTCATTATCTTCATCTACAATAATTTTAAAAATATGCCTTGTATCACAAAAAACCATTTTTAATGACAATATGAAGATATATAATGAGAATAAATTATACATAATGAAAAATATTCTACCTGGCTATACTAGATCAGATACATAGTCAAAGTCATTTGATGATGTCATATTTTTAAGTTGTAATACTATTGGAACATGATAAGTGTTGATTGGAATTAGAGGTTTGGAACTTTAATCATACACCCACTCTTTATGACTCACACTCATTCCAAATAGAGTCTACACATGCATAACATAAACATGACAAGTGTCTCATATGAATAGTCCAACAACTTGCATTTGAGATATGAAATGAGTGGAGGTCACTTGAACCTATTAGAGTCATACAATCCTCATAATTTTCCAAGTGTTCTTCCTCTATTAACAAAAAATGTTTACAAATAGTAGAATTTAGTTGAGCACCATTACACATGTTCTCATTACACTATTTAACCATAGTTTTTGAATTTTTCAAATGAACACATATTCAAATTTTAATTCCTCCCTTATAATAGCTATTTTTACACATGATCCAGCACTGTCATGCCCCTCTTTTCCATGGCCAACCTCGATGAAAATATAAAGGTGTTCTACACTAGTGGTAACATGCATCCTACTCAACCAATAATTTTTTTTTGCATTTTTAAATTATGATGTGTAATTTTCTAACCAAATGTAATGTTGATTGAAATTAATGTTCTTCTGACTCAACTGTTCATAGAAATTCTAAAAAAACCTTGCACATACTCTAAATAATATGATCAATCATTACTGATATAGAAATAATACTCCCTTAATAATTTTCATTATTTCTCTATACTATCAAGTGAATACATAAATGCTATATGCAAAATTATGGTAACTTGTGATGAGTTGTAATATTGCAATTGAACTTCCATTTATGGTTTGAATGTGTAATTTTTAGCAAAGTCAACTACTAAAATAATCAAACCAAGTGGGAATGTATCATTGCTTATATTGAAATGTTCATCCAACCATCTATCCCTATGTGTGTGCCTTGCATACTCATAAACAATCTTCTCCATAAATTTGACCAAAATTTTGGAAATAGGTATATTTTTTGTAACAAGCTCACACCTTTTAGATTATTTGTCATCTTTTACTTGATAAGTCACTAATTTATATTTGCTTAAACCAACTAATTCCTGTCTAATTTCACTTATAATATCCTCATGGATACATTTTTTTTATTTTGGTAATCCACCACAAATGTTGTAATTTTTATTTAAACATGACTTGTAAAATAATTATCCACTCGATCTTTTGCAAAAGATAGTTAGAATAAATTCTCTCGCTGATTTTGGTGACAATTCAATGCCACACTCTTGAAAATGTTATTAGTATGCAAAGTACAATGAATATGGTAAAAAAAATCATAGTGCATTAAAAATTCAATGTTTTACCTAAAACAAGTGGTGCATTTAAAATTCATCACCTTCAATTAAGTACTTGTCTTTTCTATGAATAATTTTTGGAGGTATTGTTAATGGTGGAATTTGTTGAGAGCATGTTTCAAAATCATTATTACTTTCATTTTTTAGAGGTGGGATGGCATTTTATTCATTGTTTATTTCTTCATTATATGTTTTCATGAAATTTTCTTGATGATTAATTTCATCATTATTTGTTTCCTTCAAATTCTCTTCATTCATGGGGGACGAACCATCATACATATACTCATCATCAACAAAATCAAAAACTCATAACTTCGAATGTAAAATTCCAACATTATCTAATTAATTATTGTTAATTTCATTATTATTCATTTTATTATGGTCAATTTCATCATTATTCAATTCCTTATGGTCAATTTCATCATTTTTTAATTCATTATTGTCAATTGGCTCATTATCTATGGCATTTGGTTCATCAAGATTAGGGTTTGTACCTTGTCTATCTCAAAGTTTATGCATTCTTATCTTGTTTTTCTCTCTCAAATCTTCTAATTCCTCTAGTGTTTTGTTTTTCAATGTATTCCTCTTCCTCAAATGTGATTCATCACCCATCAAGGACAATTGATAGCTTTTCAAAGGTGGGGTCAAGTATAAAAGCACCACAAGTCCCACAAAAGTAAATAGAGAATGTTTGTGGGGACATAATTCTTGATTTGGGTTAAAAATAGATGTTGAAAATTGAGTTTAGTAAATAATAATAATAATAACGTGATCGCATTATTTGTTATACTAGGTCCTACTTCAACATACATATATGAAAGAATATATTAAGAATAACGTGATTGCATTATTATTAATAATTAATTAGGGTTAAACATTGACATTGATAACTGAGTGTTGTATTTATTAAGAATAATAAGATCACATTATTAAATAGCATGATCATGTTATACATAATATAGATTAGGGATTAACGCATTGGTGCATAGGGTTTAGGGATTACAATTTATGTTTTAAACTTTAGGGATTAGGGCATGTAGGTTTTAGGTTTAATGGTGTATATAAGGTCTTATCACTCTATGCTATGTGTTAATCTAATTTTTACTACAAAGGATGTTAATTGGGACTAAATCAATTGGTAAATAGGGAAAGTTTTTGGTTTAAAATCTAGGGTATAGTGTTTAAGGCTTAGGTTTAGGGTACACAAGGTCAATCACAAAGATAATTCTTAGTATAAATGATGTTAATTTGGGCTAAATTGCTTGGTTTATGGTTTAAATAGTTTATATTTATGGTTTAGAGTTTAGGGATTAGTAACTTTAAGGATTAGGGCTTGGGATATAGGTTTTAGGGTATATAAGGTATAATCATGATAGGATTGGGGAAAATTGGATCTGATCAACCACCAAATCACATTTTATATTCATGTAATTATATTGAAGGGGCTAAAAATAGCCCCAATTTACTTTAGATGCACAGCTAGATTGGTACTCTAAAGGCTAAGTTTTGGCCATAAGTCTAAAAAATGCATTTTATGACATTTCATGATGAAATCAATTATATCATAAGGCATGCATGTTTATGGCATGTAGTGGGAATTAGGGCATAAGTTTTATAACTTATGTTTTATGGATTAAGGATCAGGGCATAGGGTTTAGGTTTAAAGACCTGTATATAATGTCTAATCACTCTATGCCATGTGAAACTAATTCTTACTACAAAGGATGTTAATTGGGACTAAATAGATTGGTAAATAGCGAAAGATTATTGTTTATAATTTAGGGTATAATGTTTAGGGTTTATGGTTTAAGGCTTAGGTTTTAATGTATATATGGTTTAGGTTACATAGAGTCAATCATAAAGATTATTGAGAACAATTTGAATCTCTAAAACCCATTTGTGACTATAAAATGTGTTTTTGAGTTGTCATTATACCCATGTCATCATATAGATTGAGTGAACTAGTCAAATGGGGCAATTAATCATGTGATTTATGTGAAAATAAGCCTTATGAACTTAATTATTAGTCTAAATGATGTTAATTTGGGCTAAAATGACTGGTTCAAGGTTTAAAGAGTTTATATTTATGGTTTAGAGTTTATGGATTAGGAAATTTAAGGATTAGGGATTGGGTTATAGGTTTTAATTTATATAAGGTATAATGATGAAGATGATTGGGGTATATTTGAGCTCCTTAAACCTATATCTATGAGTAAAGAATGTGATTTTAAGCTCAATTATCCCTCACATCATCACATATTGAATCAATTATGGTTTAATGAGTGATGAAATTTTGACCAAGTTCATCTCTGTGAACCTAATTCTTACTATATATAAAGGATGTTAATTGGGGCTAAATTATAGTGGTTTAGGATTTAGGGTCTATAATTTAGAGGGTTAGGGTTTAGGGCTTATATCTTAGGGTTTAAGGTAAATGGTATAGGATTTATGGTTAAAGTTAAATGATACAGGGTTTAGGGTTTAAGATATCAGATATAAGGTCCAATCACTAAGGTAATTGAAGAAAATTTGAGCTACTTGTTCACCTATTTATAACAATTACCTTCATGTTTGCATTAATGATAAAATTAGGGTCAGTTAAGGCATGTACATGTTGCATACATGTTATATAATCAATTGAGCCATAAATTTGGTTTAAAGGATCAATTTGGCCTAGATCACACCCCTAATTACACAAATTTACTAATAGATCAATTCATGATAGAAGTGTTCTTTTAATTTTGCCCCAAATCATATATTGCTCTTGAAGGGGTTCAAATTGGCCTCAAATGCCTCCTAGATTAAATGAATCAACTCTTTGGTTAATTATATGACATGACATTAGGGTTTCACTCCAAATCACATCATATATAATTTAAAATAGGTTCATATGGCTCATTTTGACCCTAATTACCTCCACATTTTAAATAATCAACATTTGCATTCATTAACTGATGACTTCAAGTTTATTAAGATAAAAAACACATTCGATACATGTAGAAATTGCATATAAATAAATTATGTTTCTTTGCTTTAATCGAGCTAATGAAATTGGAGTTGATCAACCCCCAAATCACATTTTATAGTCATGCAATTAGATTGAAGGGGCTTGAAATATCCCCAATTTACTTCAAAATGCACAACTAGATAGGTGCTCCAAAGACTAAGTTTTGGCCATAGGTTTAAAAAAAATTATTTTATGACATCTCATGATAAAATAAGTTATATCATAAAATTTATGAGTTACACCTTAAAACCAATTAATTATAAGTGGTCAAGTCAACATATTAAAATGCATATACTTTTTTTGAAGTCCAATGTGATACCATGACACCTTAATTCACTATCCAAGGTTTGGGATCTTTCCTGTATCACATGAAATAACACCACTATTAAGGAGCTCAAGAACATATAAGGTCATATATAAAATTTGAGGTAAAGAGCAAATTCAGGTTTTTTGGGTTTTGTGAATATATAACATGATCATGTTATTAATAGTATCACATGATTAAATAAAATGATCATATTACTAACATGATCACACTAATAACATAATTGTATTATTAATGAAATCACACTATTTGAATTTGAATTCAAATCTTGCACCTTTTGGCTCAGGAATGGCTCGGATTCTTGAACTTAAGGCTTGGACTTGTCAATCTACAGTTGGGTTTGAGAGTTATGATAAAAAACAACAAAATTCAAATTTGATTGCCAAATACACTACAAATTTAAATTTGAAAATTAAAAAATATTATACCATCATGATGATCATGCTCTCCTCTTTCAAAAAATATGATTATTATAATTTTTGGACTAGTTTAAGGTTTCAAACTATGTTGATTTCTAACTATACCTTTTTTAGGCCACTACATGCCACAAACATACATGCTTATACATATTCACGTAATTTTTCTTTCATTGATATAAGTGAAAAACAAGTTATATGGTCATAAACTAGGCCTAATTCTACACACATTAAAAAAAACTTTTTTTCAGGTAGTTAGGCGCGTCACATAGACGACTATCCATTTTTTTGTTAGTTTTCAAGATCTATTTACTTGAAAAAGTCATAACAAAAAAGTATTCATTGAAAAACTATAAAAAAATATAGGTCACAAACTAGTAGATCTTATATAAATTTTCCCCAAAGTGTTTTAAATAATATTAAATGCTACTAAAAAAAACAGTGCATCACACAACCATCTATCTACTCTATTTTCTTAAAAAAATAGGAGTTCCTCTTCAAATTTTAGATGTTTGACCTATTTATACTTAACCATTAAAAAAAATAGTGTTTTAGAAACTAGACTCAAATGATACATTTAATGTTCTCACACCATCTTCAAATTTGGAGTTTAGATATCATGTCCATGGGTAGGCCAATTTTTGTCCCCCAACTTTGTGCACTTACCCTTACCAAAATCACTCAATCAAGAATAAAAGTGATAAAATCTTCCTTATTTTTTCTATTTTCAATATCTATCATAGCGATAGCCCATATATAGGTCTGAAGTATATATTGAGCACTCTATGATCCATATTTTTCAAGTTACAAGCTAGGTCACTCTATGTACTTGTTTATCACATGTTACATCTTGATACACACACAAGCCAACATGTATGAGAGATATACATAAGTATGAGGCCCTATTTAAAGTATTGGTTATGTATGTAGTGCTTATTGATATAGGGGTCCTTGGGGTATCTTGACATCATGTGCCCACTAACCCATTTTTCCCACAATCATTCCAATGGCAAAAAGGTTAGGGTTTGATCATTTGACAAAGAGCAACACCCTCTGCATGATATTTGAACACATTGAAGTAAAGGTGATAGAAAACCTATAAGTTTATAGGTGGCTCCATCTAGATAAACTTAAATGTTTTTACTATACACCTATTTCCAAGTCAGAAAATAAAATTGATGTGACCATCTAGATCTGATGCAAGTGTCTAAGGCTAGATAATTAAAATTTATAGAACTGACGATTGATCCAGGATCTAGATCCACTATAATTCAACCCTATTCCATATTAGATATGCATGTGCATAGTAAACTAAGTACTTTTATTTTTAATTTATTTAAATATCAATCAATAGTTGATATTTCTATTTTTAGCATATCTCAGCATTTAAATTTAGAATATTATTTATCTAATTTTACAAATTAATTGACCTAATATAGATCTATTTATCAACCTTGTCCTTATTCAATTCTATATTCTTGAGCCTATACTATAATGACCCATATCAATTTAGGGTAAAACATTTGGAAAAACTAACCTTTGATCCCCAAAACCCTAGATATTGATCTAGGGTTTATTGATATCTTTGTTTATGATTTTTTATTTCTAATTTAACAAGATTTCACAAGTTAAAAATCAAAATTCATTTTATTACAAATATGTACAATATGGATGGATATATTACCCATTTTTAGCTCCAATTTGTGATAATAGTTTTGGTTTTTTATTATAATTGATTGATTATACGTATCATTCAACAAAATATGCAAATTCATCAATATAATATAAAAAACACCCTTAAATACATATTTCTATTTTTTTTTAAAATACAATAGATCAAGTGCCTTCTAAACCTAAGCTTTTGGGAAGTTACCATATTTCATGATACCCAAGTACCAAGTGATATAAAATTAGCTACTTTTATAGATATTATGCAAGATATAACACATAATGTAAATGGTATTACCTTTGGTTGTAAAGATGTGTCCTCAAAGAATATCATTTTTCAAGACTTGCCTTCATCAATGCAAATTCCTCTTCCAAACCAAGAAAATAAAAACAAGCATATGCAACAAATATCAAAGACATAGTTATGCTATGGATAAATTTTAATTTTTAGACTTGTTACATAATCCACCACCATAAAAGGGTATTTATGTGATAACATTACATATGATAACCTTGCCAAGCAATGTAGAACCACCATATGTGGCCTTTTTTTCAAATGTTATCAAATGGACTAATCATAATGTATCTATTGAAAATAAGGATTTATCATATCCACATAATAATAGAGGTGGTTTTCCTACATATGATCACACACATGTTTAATCACACATACATGCCAAGGTTATAACGGAACCCACCACATCGACTGATATATTATTATTAAAACCTAATTGAGTTGTCTTATCTAATGCACCAAGGAGACAATTTACACACTTACCTAAGACTCTAGATTCAATAGTTTTGAATCTTGTAAAGTTTCACCTCATATCCTCCCTCATATTGTAGAGGTTGATATGAGTCATCCTCTTCTAAAGGATATGATGCCAATGCTTATTATGAATATCATCAAGGCCCAGGCATTCTATGAACCAATGATTTACCTTGAAACATAAGAATCATGGCCTTATTAATGACCAAAATATTACATTTGATGATCCTAAAAAATAATTAAGTTCACAACCTAGTGATCACCAGAATCAAAATATATTTAACAATCCTTTATAAGACCATTCTAAGAAAGAACCAGAAGTGCAAATGGCATCTAATGGACATCCACAACAAATACCTAAAATTAAAAAAATCAAAATACATCCATGCCAAAAACATCTAACAATTACATTATTCATGGGTGGTGCTTACTTTTGGCATAGCCATGTTGATCCTACATAGGCAAAAACCACTTGTAATGTAAGATGTTTGGTACAACTTGGATTTGATCTAAAAGACTTGCAACATATTAAAAGTTGGAAAGACTCCTTGGGAATTATAATAATATTAATGAAGTATGGTCCTAAAGTGATTCAAATAAGGGTTTGGGTTATGCCACAAAAATATCAATACGCATTCATAGTAGGAACCATTTGGTTATATAAAATGGAAACAAAAATTGACCAAAATCAGCAAGGTATTTGTTGGCCAAAATTGGCTTACATACAAAACTTTTGCGAAGATGGACTATGTCATTATCCCAAAATATTCATTGACATTTTTAATTTATATGACCTATCTACACCTCCATCAAGGAAAGTTTTTGAGCAAAAGTGGAGAGGTTCAAGTTTGTAAGTTTCAGGGTTTAGAGCTTTTAGTGCAAAATTAGCTTGTGTAGTGTTTTTTGGGACATGTTTCACATACTAAATCATGCTTATTTCTGTCCAAAAATTTTATAAGAGTAGAAAAATGTAAGGAATGGTGAAATTTTTCATAGAAAATAATTATTCATTTGAAAGATATGTATCCATGAAAATTGCCTGAACGTAGATTTTTGTGTGTTCCCAAGTGCCAAATCTACCCAATAAGCACTTTTCAAACACCATTACGCAGGGTCAAATACAATCCAATCACCTTAAAATTTGACATGATGGTATCCAAATGTGGAGATAATATGAAGTTCAAATTTTCACAAAAAAATCACTCCCACGTGCAAAATATGTAGCTGTAAAAATTGGCTTCTGAGCTGATTTTGTACTTAGTTAATTTTTTGTGTTTCCAGTTTTCAAATCTGCTTAGTGAGCACTTTTGAATCCCATTTGTGCAAGATCAAATTAAGTCCAAATTCCATTAAATTTTTCATTATTTTACCCTAATGTCATGAGAAGGCAATGCACTTAGTTTTATAGTTGCGTGAGTTTCCAGTGAAAAGTTATGATGGTGCAAAGTGACCTTTCTAGGAAGATTTATCACTCAACTAATTTTTTATGAGAAAACACTCAGAGGGCAGGTCGTAGAGGTTATTTTAATAATTTAAAAAAACCAAAAATACCCTTTTGATCATATTTCAAGATATTTCCATTGATATAAGATAGGATGGGTTTTTCTCATATCTTATGCTATGACTTTACATTTTTCCATGTTCTGAAGGTGTTGATGCAACTATGCGACTGCATGTTGGTTTTCTAACCATATCTTTTGATCCATGGATCTATTTTTGATGAAATTTAGTGATTTGGAAATATTATTTATCCATATTTACAATTATATTAATTTAAAATTGGAGAAGTGTATAATTAAATTGGTCAAAGTTACTACTAGAATGGTCTTTTGATTTGATAAGTCTACAGACTTTAATGAAAAGTTGGATACTAACATTGGCTGTCACTTCTAAGGATATAGATCATGGACATATATTAACTTCCTAAAAATATCATAGCTACTTCACAAATCATGATTGAATATTGTAACTACCACAATAGTGGGTGAGATGAATTAGTGACCATGACCTCTCCAATTGCCTATATAAGTAGGCATATTTATCATTGTAAAAAAGGGAGAGGATTTTTTGAACACAAAAATGCTAAAAAAATTTGCTCTGCAAGAGCACCTCTGTTGGCTAAACCTTGAATTTTAATAAAAATTGAGTTTACTTCCCTTCATTATTCTTGTATTATGTGTGTTATTTGTGTTTGTTGATCTTTATCTGTGGGTAATGTTTGCCCTTCTCATTGTTGTCCATTCCCAGTACCTCTATGTAGAGCTTAGAACTCACTTGCAGGTTATATTTTATGCACACTCATGTCTGTATAGGCATTATTTGTGGATAACCTTTATCCCTCTCAATGTTGCATTATATTCTCATGCCTCCATATGAAATACTTATGTATTTTTAGTATCCTTGGTGGAGTCTGTATGATATTGTCTCATTCTTAGAATTTATAGTGTGTTCATTAAGGCAATAGGAGTGCTCAATCTATTCTTGGTGCATCACCCTTTATTTATTTTAGCACTTTCTTACCTTCTGCCTCTCTTTTACCTTAAAATCTTAAGTTTAGATTAGTGGTAGATTTACCTTTCTACTCTTTAGGTCTATGTATTGGTCTTAAACCAATGCGCCTAGAATAGAAGGAATCTAGCCTACTCCATAGGTTCATCCTAATGAGTGCAAGGGTCCCAAAACCTTGGGAATTTTCCTATTATCTCACTAAACCAATTCTTCCAATTCAGTGGGTACATGGTTTGAGTGACAATAGTTTATGGCATGCCCAGTGGGACACAGTTTGATAATCCTTACATCATCCATTAAAGGATTTTGGTGTGTTCTTCAGTGCATCTTGCCATTCAGGGCAGCTCCTTCAACACCATGGTGACTCCAAAGAGAAAATTTACTAATTTAAATAATCCAAGCACTTAATTATTATCAAATATTAGCATTTAGGTGAAATTCTTAGTCTTTTTCATTCTTTTGAATTAATCGAATCACCTGGTGACTCTATTAGTATGTGATTCTTATTGAAAAGGTAGACCTGATTGTTCCATATTTAAATGCTTTAATATGTCAAGCTATCATGAAAAATATGCCTTTTTCCCTCATCCTTATCAAAATACATTTTTTATGCCTTCCTACCATCCATATCAGATTGAAAATGTTGTTGGTTTTATTCCAAATGGCCCTATCATAGCAAGATATCTTCATTTTCATAATAATTACCTCCCTCCCACCCCAATTTAACGTTCTATAAAACCTATTCACACCTATGACAAGCCTTAAGAAGGCTACTTTGCTCCCAATCTACATTACTAACCTCCTAATCAGCCTCAAAAAATCATCAGTGACATACAACTTGCTTTTCATAAACAACTGATGGAGATTAAAAGAGAGGAATATAGTAGGTAATAGGAAGAGCTTATTTATCAAGATTGCACATGCAGTAAGATGTGATGGTATAACACATATTTAAAGAAGAGTGATTGGATAGGTAGATCATATCTAAGGAAGAGCAAATTCATAAGTTACTTGCATAGATGCAATAAATTGAATCATAGCCAACCACCTCCACTCCTCCCTTTCTTAGTGTCAAGAAAGATAAATCCTCTGTGCTTTCAAGTAAATTCCTTGATTTCAAGGTTCCAAGTTTCAAAGGCCCTCCTTCCTTGAAAGATAATTCCCTCATTCCTCCTCAAAAACCCCAAGTGTAGTCATGATGACCTTCTTGAACCATGCATCCTGACTTCACAATTCCCAACCTTGTAAAATCCCCTTCCTCTCTGCCAATTAAAACCTCTTTCCCTCCCACTATCTCCATTTTCAAAGGAGGACCAGTTGTGTGGAAGGCAAGTGAATACCATTTAGATGAGGAGGAGGACATTTCAAGTGATTATGATGAGGAAATAATCATTGGTAGCCCTCTTTATGCCACTAAATTAGAAATTTTAGAGCTATTGTAGGAAGAGGATGAATAAGATCTACCTGCATAGTAGGGTAGTGTGCAATGGTGGGATGATGAGGCACTCTCTTGGATAAATGAGCTTTCATTTAATATAGAAGAAAATGAGGTCAGTTATGAAGATGTAATGAGGCCTTCCATGCAAAATAGTGAAGAGCAACTACAAGAAATTTTATTTTGGGATGAGCTAGAGGACTTTTTTTCAAACATTGACATTAAACCATCATCTATTAAATGGGAAAACCATGAGCAACAACAACAATAGGAGGAATTAGATGTGTTCCCAACTCAGTCACATGGGTAGGTGCATCCTAATCAACAAAATAATGGAGAAGCAACATGCATAAGGGAGGGAAATTTTGATCACTCAAACTCTATCTTGACAAGAGGGTGCCCTATCAAGTATCTATCCTGGTAGAAGCTAGCAAGAAGGAACCATCACATGTTGTGATTAATTTAGAGCACAAAACTGAGCATCAAGAAGAGTAGGATCAACTTGCCTATTCACTCCAAGATAATTTTATGTTTATCCAATTGGATTGGGTAAGTGAGTTTATTTATGTTCTTATAATTGAAGAAATATATTTCCAGTTTGTTGATTATTCACTCCTCCATATTTTTTTGGTTGCCCTCAAGCATGTAAAGCATATTAGATTAGTGAGAAAGGGCAACTATTTTGTACAACTATTCAATGACTTTGTTTAAATGGCCTTTTTATTCATTAGTTTAGGGTAGATTAGATGTTTTTATTTCTTATAAATGCCTACCTAAACATTTTAAATAGTTTTAGTATTTGTTACCTTCCTCTAAGTGCCTATGGCATAGATTGTGTTATTTTCTTTCCTCATTTTGTGGAGGTGCACTTTTAGTTTTAAAAGATTGACCTAGACACAAGGCTAGGCAGGTTGTAGCTATATTGCATTTTTATAAAATTAGGAGTTTTGGATGATTCTAAGACTCCATGCCTAATGGATTGCTTAAGGCTACCAGATCTTTGCTTTGCAGGCAAGCATCACATAGAGATCACCATAAATGTTGGCCAAAATTGGCCTACATACAAAAATTTTGCAAAGATAGACTATATCATTATCTCAAACTATTTATTGAAATTATTTCTTGTATATGACCTTTATACACCTCCATCAATAAATTTTTTCAAGCAAAAGTGGAGAAGTTCAAGTTTGTAAGTTTTAGGGTTTAGAGCTCTCAGTGCAAAATCAACTTGTGTAGTGCTTTTCAGGACATGTTTCATATGACTAAATCATGCTCATTTATCTCCAAAATTTATATAAGATTATCTAAATTTAAGTACAATGGTGAAAGTGGTCGTATAAAATAATTCTTCATTTGGAAGATACACAGCCATGAAAATTGCCTAGAATGTAGATTTATGTGTGTTTTCAGGAGCCAAATCTACTCAGTAAGCACTTTTCAAACACCATTATGTATGGTCAAATCAATTCTAATCACCTTTAAATTTGACATGATAGTAACCAAGTGTGGATAGAATATTCAATTAAAATTTTTTCATAAAATTCACTCCCACATGCAAAATGTACAGCTATGAAAATTGACTTTTGAGCTAATTTTATACTTAGTCAATTTTTTGTGTTTCCAGTTTTCAAATCTACCCAGTGAGCACTTTTGAATCCCATTTGCATAGGATTAAATTAATTCCAAATTCCATGAATTTTTTTATGATTATAACCTAATTTCATAAAAAATCAATTCACTTGGTTTCATAGCTACGTGAATCTCTAGTGAAAAGTTATGATGGTGCAAAGTGACCTTTCTTGGAAGATTTATCACCCAGCCAACCTATTACTAGAAAACACTCAGAAGGCAGGTCATAGGGGTTATTTTCATAATTTCAAAAAACTAAAAATAGCCTTTTGAATATCTTTTCAAGATATTTTTAGTAATATAAGATACGATGGGTTTTTCTCATATCTTATGTTGTAACATTCCATTTTTCCATGTTTTGAAGGTGTTGATGCAACTGTGTGACTATGTGTTAGTTTTTTAACCATATCTTATGATCCTTAACTCCATTTTCAATGCCATTTATGGCATTAGAAATCTTAATTCTCCATATTTATAATTATATTAATTTAAAACTAGAGAAGTGTATAATTAAATTGGTTAAAGTTACAAATGACACAGTGTTTTGATTTGATAAGTCTACGAACTTTTTAGTAAAGATGGCTATTGACACTGAGCATCACTTCCAAGAATGCAGAGCATGGACATATCTTCACTTCCCAAACATATCTCAGTTACTTCCCAAATCATGATTGAATATTGTAATTTCCCTAATAATGGGTGAGATAAATTAATGACCATGAGCTCTCCAATTGCCTATATAAGTAGGCAGATTTATCATTGTAAAAAATGGAGAGGAATTTTTGAGCATATAAATGCTATGAAAATTTTCCCTCTAAGAGCACCTCAATTGGTTGAACCTTACTTTTTAATGAAAATTGAGTTCACCTCCTTTCATTCTTCATATATTATGTGGGTTATTTGTGTTTGTTGTTATTTTTCTATGGGTAACGTTCACCCCTCTCATTATTATCCATTCCCATCACCTCTATGCAAAAATTGGAACTCACTTATAAGTTATATTCTATGCACACTCGGGTATACATAGGCATTGTCTATGGATAACCTTCATCCCTCTCATTTAGAATATCCTTGGTGGAGTCTGTGTCATATTGTCTCATTCTATAAAATTTGTAGTGTGTTTATTAAGGTAGCAATAGCACTCAATCTATTCTTCGTGTATCACCCTTTATTTATTTTAGTATTTTCTTACATGCTCCCTCCCTTTTCCCTCAAAATATTAGTGGTAGATTTACCTTTCTGCTCTTTAGGTCTGTGCACAGGTCTTAAACTAATGTGCCTAGAATAGAAGGAATATAACCCACTCTAGAGGTTCATCCCAAGGAGCACAAGGGTCACACAACTTTGGGGATGTTTCCATTATCTCACTAAACCAATTATTCTAATTCAATGGGTTCATGATTCGAGTGACAATAGTATCCCTTTCTCATGAGGACAAATTAATCCATATTCCACATGATGGTAATCGCCCTTCTAATTCACAAGTAAATCATGAGGAGGAACAATCCATGTGCCATTTTCACCTATCTAACCATGATCCAAATAATGCAAATGATCCAACCTAAGGTTGAATATGTAATAGATTCTAAAAATACTTAAAAATTTGAAAAATATTTTCATTTTTTACATGTTCTATTATCTCCTTAGCGTCTATGTTATTAGTTCCATGTTGGTGGGTAACATATCATCTATTTCTATATCACATGTTTCATGCATATTTTTTTGAGTGTGAAATAGACATACCCAAGTGTTATCCCCAAAATTATCATCATCAATTTCAAGTATGAGTTAGGAGAACATATCAATCTTTGTGCCAAAGATCAAGTGGAAAAATAAGGTCATGAGAATATTTTGGCAAAAAAATAAATATTTTGTAAGTGTTTTTAAACACTCTTTATTCCCACACCTGCAAACTAGACACGGTGGGGTAGAGGGCTACCACAGATGCATGCCTACATATATGTGAGCCCTCACACCAATGCCAGTGTTAGATGTAGCTGACTAGTTGGTTGTTGCATATGTGTGCTCATGAAGATATGGGTCTATGCACCCATGCACCAAATGCAACCAATTAGATGACCCTCCCCCTACATGTGTGTAGCCCCTAATAGTCAATCATTGCATGCCAAATCACCCAAGGGCCCTTATATAACAGCCTAACCTCACTTTTTCCATTCATTTCTACCTACATCTGGCTCTAATAATTGGTATTCCCACCCCCCATTATACCCTACTAGCAAAACCCTACCAAAATTTTCAACATTTCCCAAGAAAATGTGTAGCCTCCTATTGATAGTTCACCCTAATCCTCCTCTTCACAAAATATCATTTGGAGGTTATTTTACCTGCATCTAAAAATCACCATATGACCATCATTCCTCATTCATTCCAATCAAACCAACATTTCCTACCCCTAGATCTACTCAGACTTCTAGATTTGACCTATGAAACTACCTTCATATACATGAAACCTATCAAGATGAAGTATATATACATGGGGTATGAGCCATTGCTAGTGATAGATAGTAATATCCATAAGATTGTTAAGTCTCAAATCATACATGTGGACTTGAAAGAATTATACCAAAGGTTAAGTTTAGAAAACTCAAGTACTTTGGTCACTCAGCTTTCAAAAAGTGGCCTTCCTCAGATAGTAGGTTTCCCAACTTCAGTCCAATCTTTAGATTTGGTGTTCACCTACATGAGACACTGTGAATTGAAATCTCATGAAATCAAATCTAGTATTGGAGCACTCATGGACAAATTATATAGCACATCAATGGGGATGACAATGAGAATCCTAGTTCTTGAAGACATTATCAATGTGAGTATTGACAAAGGGTATAAATATTGGGATAAGGATACCAATAATTGTCTAAGTGCAATGAATAATTCATGGCTAAAGAATAAGATAGAAAGACTTTCAAAATTTCTAAGGAATTTATATATAACATATTATCATGAGGAACTCTCAGACATGATCACCCTTATGAATCAAGTGGTAGGCAATGAAGACACCAAGAGTTTTCATCCTTGGATGTTCATGCCAATGAATATTATATGCTATGAAAAATAATATATTTATTAGGGAGAGATGATAGGTGATTCTCTACATCTCTAGCTTCATTTGTATGCTCAACACCTAGTGTACTCTTTGGCTTCTCAAAGGGTTTACCTATGTCATTCACAGTGTGGGAGTATCACTATAGTGACCCAAGTGTACAAATTCTTTCCCTAGATAACAATGGAAAAAATTAATAAACATTTCACAATGGTCAATGGTTCATTCATCATGAGGGAAGTGCATATCCTAGATGGATTTTGGGGTATTAGAAGTTTTGATGAAGTAGCCACATTGATCAATCAATATGGGAGCTTTTATCCCCAATATCAAAAATTCACCTACATCAGGGTTGGTGGTTTCAAAGGATACCCATTAAGGCTCCCAAGTTTAGCCAATGACAAGATAATATTGATAGAGCTATATTGATAATTGGGTGTAGTTCACAAGCATTATAGGGATAAACATGTCTTTGGATGTATTTTTCCCTATTTATTTGGGATACTTCACTTGTAAAATAATCATCAATGCTTGAGATATAAAATTAACCATTTATCAATTCACTCTTTGATCATATGCCATTCAAAGTATTTTAGACACAAATATATTTGTGAAGAGATGTCTTAGTATTGGTGAAACCTATGAGCATTTGACTCACTTGGATGACTACTAAGAAAACTATTTAAATGAATATGAGGTAGTATGAAGATATTGGAGCTGAATTACCATAGAGTAGATAAAGGTATTCAATGATGAATGGGTCCCTGATGAAATGGTCAATGACATGACTAAACTCATCGATCTAGAATACACAACCAGAGTTACAGTTACTCCCTTTCCTATGATTAATTGGTCTATAAGAGAACTTGTTGATGTATATGGACAAACCCAAAGAGTGTGGGATAGAACCAAGAAATGGTTTGATCAAAATTTTCTGAGGTACCTTGAATAGTTAGTTAAATAAGGGGAAAGACTTAAGCTCCTCCTAAATAGGCTCCTACTTTGACTCTAAATAAGAGCAAAAGTACCATGTCAATTAAATCACCAAGCTCCTAAAGTTCTAATGATGGTGATTATGATGATCTTTAGCAAGGTGGGTAGCCAGGTAGAACATGAGAGTAAAGTCTTACATTTGGAAGGAATAAGATAGCAAGGAAAACTATAATGATGTAGTCTTCCTCTACTCCCCTCAATGATATTCTCTTCTTGTCACCAACACAACACAATATACACCTTGAAAATAAGTTGAGGTGGTACTCCCTTCATCCCATTCACTCTCCCAAAGTGCTCTTTTCCTCCTCCTTCAAATGCTACTCCAAAACATATAATTCCCCTATAATTGGAACTCAAATGACCCCTTTTGGTATTATGAACTTCTAATGGATACAACCTATGCTCAATAATAAAAAGAAGGTGGTGGAAGAAGATCTCCCTGATTTTGATGTAGTAGCCAATCTCCATAAGACTCTTCCTCCCAAGAAGGATAAAACTACCTCTAAATTAGTGTCAAATTCTTCTAGTGATCAATTTATTGAAATTATAGAACCCAATGTGGAAAAGGATGTCTCATATATGAATGTGAGTGATTATACTCTCAAGAGAATATCACTTGGAGAGGCAACTAGGGAAAGTGACATCCACAACTTGAGGGAGATGATTGAAATAATCATAAAGAGGTTAGAATTGGATGTACTCACTTAAGAGCAACTTCAAGAGCAAATTAAATAGTTGGCAGAATACACCAACTACCTCCTCAATCTAGTTGACACACCCATTGTACCTCAGATTGATGCTCCTTCTTAAGTACTAGGAATAAGCAAGGAATCCATTTCCAAGATCAGCAAATACAATTTATATGGAAATAATTTGGAAGATTGGGTGGATGAAGTGTTGGTGAGTGGAATAAAATATATTGAGGAGGTGATGAAATTGTTTGCAATAATTGATAAGGAGGTCATCAACATAAATCAATACATCAAATCTCACAATATTGAGCTAAACATATGGGAGAAAGTGAAATAAGACATTCAAAAGATGATCAAAGTTGATACAGATGAGATGGTTAAAGCTATAAGTTTTGAGAAACCATAAGATGAAACATCTTGTAAGTGGTATGAATGCATTTTTATGAAGATAAAATTTTTGAACTAAGCAATAATATAATTAAAGGATAAATCCACTATCATGAAAGAGAATTAGAATTTAATCTCTTCCAACGTAGATGACATTCATTGTGTCCTATTCCATGAGGATGCAATCACCTTGCATATTGTGGATGAAGTCAAAGAGTAATTTAGGAAATTTATAAAGGGAAAATTCTTCAACAAAATCTCTTTTAATAGGGCTTCCATGTCTGTAATCAACAAGATCCAAATCTCTATCAAATAAATGAATAACCAATTTATTGAGCTTGAAGAGATTGCAAATTCATTATTGTTGGTTTCTGAGAGATGGCTCACATGGCATAAGCACATGGTAGTTATAAAAGGTCATGATGTTATGAAAGTGGTTAATAAGTTTAGAAAATTCAAGACTGCTTGAGATAAAGAGAAAGCTAAAAATGCTTTAGATACACTAGAATCTTCCACACATGACATAATATCGACAAAGGCTTTTTAGTAGAGTCTATAGTTTATCTTTTCCATTTTTGTCTATTTTCTAATCTAGGAAATTCACAATTTCCTTTTTGTAAAATTGAAAATTTTAAAGGATATAATAGGATGAAAAATTTAATGTGAAATTTCACATAGAATGTGAAGGGTCAACCTATTCCCTTTGTTATAAATACAATAAATGACAATTTTAAAAAGAATTTTTGATGTCCATATTTTGGAGACTTGAAGAGGAAGAAGAAGGAAACTTTGTGTTCAATATTTGTCCAAGAACAAGGAATTACTTGAACTTTATATTTGGTTATTTCCTTAATGGATAGGTGTCTTTCTTATGTTAATACATTTCTCATTGTTCCAAGCATGAATTACATCTAATCTCATAAACTAAACTACTCTTTTTGTTTATTTCATCATGCAAGCAAATAAAATATACATTTTCTCATTTTCCCTTGACTCTTCACCTTCCTTCTTGTCAATTTAATTCAATTGAATGTTATTAATGCAAAAACCCTGATTCAACTTGTAAATATTATACATACTTTATATTAGTTTTTTATTGCTTCCAATAAAGGGAACCTCCCCTCATGATAGAGGAGAGATTATTTGTCTCCTATATTTTTGTGAAGTCCTAATTTGATATAAGGTACCAAATATTTCACCAACACTAGGCACGTGATCTATGCACTTTTAGATTTTGGGCCTTCCCTCTACTCATGTCATTTACACATTGGGTACATCCACTTATTTGATCATGATACACATAGGTTATATCATTTTGTGATAATTTTCCATTATCATGTTTGAGATTATATACTTACACATGACTTTATCCATTCTTATATCTCTTGCAATGTACTTGATATGTTATGTACTTAACATATTTTGCTAACACATATATCCAGGGACTAGTATGATATGTTTATGTTGGTTTATTTCATTCCATGCTTTTTGTTTATGCACTTCCTTAATTTACTGTCTTACAATATATTCCTTGTTCAAGCATTTGAATCCACTCCATTGATTTTGAGATAGGGGCCTATGCTTGCCTATTTTGACATTTGCATATGTCATAGTTTATTATATGTTGACATTTAAATAGGTCATTTCTTTATTTATATACATTTGAATAAGTCATGTCCTTTTGGTCTTGTGACATTTTAACATACCCCTTGTTTGAGGTTTTCTTAGACCATTGTCTTCTGATTTGATTTTGAGTGCTCTTATATGTGTGTTTGATTGATTTTTAAGCTTGTAAATATATTATCTAGATGTTTTCATGGTTCAAATCATGCATATTAGGGCTGATGTGATCACATACTATGTACTTCATTGATATACCTACCTAGACATACTACTCTTATATGTTGCGTAATACATTATTAGGTTATACAATTATCTTATCTTTTTGAGGTAAGATGACTACTAGTTTTTACTTCCCCTCATCTCAAAGTGGGGCATGTTAGTGGGGGAATGTCATGGAGTCATGGCTTCACACTTTCAGATTAAAGTGGGGGCATGACAAAAAGGCATGGCTTCCACACTTATTCAATATTCAATATTTTCAAATTATAATGGGGACATGTTATGGAAACATGTTCTTCACACCTATACCAGTTTTTAGTTTCATATTCTAGTGGGGTAATGTCTTGAAAACATGTCTTTCATCATTGAAAAAATAAAAAATTGCCTAAATTTCATAGTTATATGATTCAGAAACACACTTGTGGCAGTACTCTATACATTGATACTAGTTTTATACCTAGATTTCAGTTTGAGACATATATGAGGTGCATATTTCATTGAAAAGAGAACCCTAAATTACAAAATCAAATCAGCTTTCAGATTTTAAATACTTCTACAGACTTTAGCCTATACCAGGATATATTTTTATGGACTATTATTGAGACAATCTACTACAATAATTGGTTCACTTTTAACAAGGTTGAGGTGATTACATCACTCAATCTTACCAAGTTTATATAATGGAGTGACTAAATCATCCATATTCACCAAATTTATAGCGTGAGTTAACTTGTATCACTCACTCTTAATAGGTTATAAGTATGTTTGGGTTGAACGATTAAGTTAATCTCAACTCCCAGGTGGTAACTCACCTTTTCTCCAAGGTTTGGGGAAATTTAGCCTCAAATGTTTATATATATTTACACTTGAAAGTTTTTATATTGTCTTAATCTTAGCTTTAAATCTATACAATAAAGCATCTCTTCAAATCAAATTTCCAAAAGATAAGATGGTTACATCGATACATATGTGTACTCCTAACCTTGCTCTCTTTACTTTAAAGCATTTGAAATTCTTTAAATTATATATTATATGCACTAATTATATATTGTAACATGCTCTTGGTTGTATTTAAATCACTAGCAAAGCACTTAAGTGGGACTCATGCACAGACAAGGTGTGTTATACACATCCAGTTATGCATTCCTTTTCTTTTAAAATAGTAAATTCATTACTAGATTAAAGGGGGGTAAATATATATACAAAATATGAATTATATATAACCTCGATAATGTATATTTGGCAAGTACTTCTCATGGCTATAACATTTATTTCTAAGACCTTCTTGTTATTGAAAGGCTTACATCCACTATATCTTATGTTTAATTCTTATCTCTTAGGTTGACCATATTTTATTATAATGACAATCCCTTATTTACTAATCAAAATTCTATAAGCTAAATTATTATCATAATTTATAATTTTTATACCTATACCAATTTTACAACTTCCTAAACACTTATATCCCATCCTGACACCTATGCCAATGTTAGTGTCTTAGGCCAAACTAAATGTCTAGTGCCCTAAATTCATCAAATTTACAAATGAAACATATCCCTATGGTTTGCTAAGTGATTTAGCATGAGATATTTTCAAAAGGGATTGATATATATATGTAAGATCAGCCCTCATTCATCCCTCACCTAGCATAGACCTAACAACTCATAAGGAAACTTACCAAAAGTACTAAATCAAGTATTTCAATGAGAAACACTTCCCTATTCTTTCCTATTTAAATATCAGTCATAAGGATATCTCATATACAAATCTAACATACTAAATGAGCACTCCATGAGCCACATTTTCAAGTTACAAGTTAAGTCACTATATGTACTTACTTATCATATGTTATATCTCGATCCACACACAAGCTAACATGTAGGGGAGAACTACATAAGTTTGAGGCCATCTTCAGAGTATTGGATATATAGGAAACACCCATTGATAGATAGGTCCTTAAGGTAGTTCGATGTCATGTTCCAAGTAACCCATTTTTCCCACAATCACTCCAAGGGTGAAAAGGTTAGGGTTTGATCATTTGATAAAAAGTGACAGGGTGTTTGTAAGATATAAACACACTAGTATAAAGGTGACAAAAAACCTATAAGGTTAGATATGGTTACATCCATATATAATTGGTATTTCATACTAAATACTTATGTCTAAGTTAGACAATATCATCAACACAACCATCTAGATCTGATGCAAGCATCTAATGCCACATAATGTAAATTTCCAAAATCTGATGATTGATCCAAGATCCAAATCTAGTCTACTTATATCATTTCCCATATAATATCTACATGTGCACAATAAAATAGCTAAGTACTCTTATTTCTAATATATTATAATATCAATTAATAGTTTTACTTTCTATTTATAGCATATCTCAACATTCAAATTCAAAATATTGTTTATCTAAGTTTGCAAATTAATTGACATGCCATAGATATTTTTATCACCCTTATGATTATTCATTTCTATACTCTTAACCCTATACTATATTAACCCATCTTGATTTAGGGTAAAATATAATCTTTTGTTGTAATTATGCACAAATATTTGTTCTATGTCTAGTTATTCTATGTGTTGGATTTATCTTAGTGAAAGGAATAAATTAGATTAACCCAATAATGAAAGAAAATAATAAATGAAATGATGAAAAAAAAGAAACCAAATGAATCCATTAAAGATATATTTCATTAAACAATGGCCTACTTCTTTCCTTCTCTATACACTTGTCTATAAAGTCTTTTCATACTCCCTTTTGAATCTTATTCTCACATGACTTTATAGTTTATTTTTAACACCCTTACATTTATTTTTTTAATTAATGTCAAATTATACTAAATCTCACTTTCCTATGCCCATGCTAACACTAACCCAAAGTAAAATAGGTGTCTAACCTCGAGACACTTGGATAAAAGTCTCTATTTAAACAAGTTTTTACAATTTTGCTTAATTATAATGCATTTGAGATAAACTACCTAACTACTCCTACTCTCCTCAGTCTCTCTGTCAGGACTCCATGCTCTACTGCTTTCTAACTAGTCACAACCATAATTATTGGACCTCTTCTACTGCTACCTAATTTCCTCAACCTTTGATACCAATTTTCCTTTGTTGTTATTTTAACTATTTAATAAAACCTCAATTACATTTTAATTTTACAAAATTATAAATACTTCCACTTTGTTTAGACCTTAGGAAATATATATATTCCTTCATCATAGAGGTAAGAGTAAGATAACCAAAAACATTAAAAAGAGATCAATCTAGAAGTGAAATTATATCTTTTGTTTGCAATTACAAGAAGATTGACATCCAAAATACTACCTGCTTGGCCCATGTAACTACCAACAAAGGGATTAAGCTTAATTGTTACAAACTTATTGAATGCTTATTGACTTTACTACCAATGTTTGTAACTATTTCACTAGTTTTTCAAAGAAACTAGTTCAGTGTTTTTTTAACTATTTATCATTGATTATTTTTATAGGTACTTTAGATTTGCTTCAAATATTATCTACATGAGTCTTTTCCTTTATCTAACTCCTCAGAAACTACTCAAAACCAATTGGAAGATCATTTATCATACTAAAAAGATGTTTTTATATCATTATCATTAAGCCTGGCACCATGGTAGAAAGCAACAAAAAGTAACCAAGAATCATTATTCACAATAATAAAAATCCAATCCTTTCATTGCATACCATCTCTTGTATAATTGATACCCAAAAATAAGCTCTAGAAGTTATAGTGGGTCTTCTTCTGTATGCGAGTTTACTTCCCAATAATCATTAGGATATCCACAAATTATCTTTCTCTAGATCACAGAGTGAATAAAAGTGGTCCACCTCAAAATTAAGAGCACAAATAATGGCAACTCAATGGACCCTATATCTATAAACACCTATTCCACCATGTAAGGATTTTTGGCAATCTTTATTATTATTTTTTTGGTGATTACATGTATGGAAACATTAAGCCTATTAAAATTTATTGAGCTCAACAAAAATCTATCAAGGGTGGTAGGAGTCCATAATTTTCTAGGAGTATATATGATTTACAAACCTAATGTTCTCTGTATTGATATTGTTTAAGAACACTTCATATTCTCTTTTTCATGTTTATAATGAGTTAATCCATGTTAATTAAGGTTATTGGAAGTAGCTGCTAAGAGGGGGGTGAATCAGTAGAAAATAATTCACATTTAATTCCAAAATCATTCCATCATACATCAACTTTATCTAGCAACATAAACATAAAAATACATATATCCAAAGCATGAATAAGAGCATACATCACATGAACACATCATCTATGTAGGAAACCCTCATGGGGGATAAAACCTATTAAACCCTAAAAGATGTAATATAGTCATATAAAGACAAGATTCAATAGTTATACTAGCACCAACTGATTAAGGATCACCCACCCCTTAATTTATTCAAGCACCCACTTGACCATTAGCTAGCTCCAACTAGCAAAGAGGCTATAAAACCCTAGGAAACCAAACACCAACTAAAATACCTATGATATGATATCCACCTATGATATGATGTCAAAAAAAACTTATGATGGACTCCTCTTTCTTGCACTCTTCACCCCTCAAACCCTCTTCAAATAACCTCTAGGGCTTCCTTGCTCACTCTGCCCCTTCTAGGCTTATTAGGTTTAATGACCTATGTGTTCATATTCATCACCTTGATGAGATAAGAATGTAGATATTATTAACTATTAGATGGTCCTCAATGAACTATACCTTCTCTTTCAAATTTTCTCTCCTTTTCTTGGCTCTTCATATTTTCAACTCACTCAAATAGGCCAATTAGGCCCATTATTTATACTATACACTCATCTAACCCATATTGGTCAGACAAGATGATTTCCATGCTTGTATTACACTTAGAATAGGTATTCACACACATTACCTAGGTAAAACACATGCTTCATAGTTTTTACATTACCTTTTTATCCCCAAACCACCATTAGGCCTTAGTGAGACCTAAAGCAATTAGGCCTACTCACCCATATGTTACACCTTGGAATCCTTGGTCCACCTTCATCCTATAACAACTCTTAAAACACATAAAAAATTCCTCCAATAGAACCTTTATCACTCTAAAATAGTTCTATGACACCTGGAACACCATCTCACACCTTAAACCTAGTAATTAGGTATCCTTGCTCTTTAGGCCTTGATACACAGAAAACACTGTCATAAAGAACTGAGGCATATAGTTATTTTTATCAAATAAACACCTAAAAAATCACATAAATAGGCTCTCCATGACTTCAAAAACAACACCAAATCCATTTTATTTCAACACTTAGGCTCCAAGCATCCAAAAATACCTCTGTCATAGGCTCACTCAATTTTGTTAAAAAATAGTCAAATTACAGTCAAGTATTTTGATGCTTTGAACCTGATCAGGGACATATCATGATATATAATAACTTATCATCAACATTTGATACTTATATAACATATCCATACTCATTTTTTTATTCAAATATGCTTAAACATATTCTACATTATTCCTCTAAAATGATCATTGACTACTTGTAGCTTCCATAAACACATATTCATTATGCCTAGATATTGTTCACTATTTTCACCATTTGTCTTCTAAAGAATAGTAGAATTGAATGATAAAAATGATTGAAATATAGTATCAATTATTCTAAAATTAATTCATGGACTTTTAGAATAATTCTCTAGCTTTAACCTCCATTCACTTGTAAATGTTGACTCAGTAAACCCTTCTTGTAGCATCAATTTCTCTAAAAACAAACTTCTTTTTATGTATACTACTCATTACCCTGACACACCACTACCACATAGAGGTGATTTAATGAGTCCTATACATCTTTAAATATTCAAAATTATTCAACCAAACCATTCGAGGCCATATTCAATAAGATTTCTCTAATCAGGTCACTATAAGGGTTTATAGGAGGGTTTTGACCAGTTTACATTTTTAACGAATGTTTATTAAGATATCTTCCTAAATCCATAAAAAAATAATTGTAAATCCTTCTTAGGTTAATTTTAAACCTTTCCTAAGATTATTAGGTCACCATGTAAACTTTACATGTGTCAATGAGCAACTAAACTTTCTTCTCAAGTGACAAATCCTTCATTCTGCATGCACAAGTGTCCTTCTAATGTAATATATTGCTTTTTATTCATAATAAAGACCTAAAATTTGATAAAAACCTTTAACCCAACCTATAACACCTAAATACATTCTTATATGATCTCTTTCATCTTATAATCTCACCTTGACTCACCAATTAGACCTCAGTAGGTCACTATGCACACTTGGGTTATGACTACAAGTCAAACTTGGATATATAAAGCACTGGTATCCTTCTTGTACTAATATAAAATCATCATTAACAAGTCATATGTACTCATTTTATTCTCTATATATTCCCTCCATGTTCTCCCTAGCCTCAACAAGCTCAAACTACTAGGCTACAAAGCCTATGCCATTATACAAAGCTACCAAGCCTATGCCAAAACACTATTCACATACTTGTATTTTCTTCTTTGACCTTAAAAATCATCAATCATGCTAGATAAAACATGAAAAGCCTAAAAAAATTCTTACCTTAGCTCATAGGCATCCAAACCTACCTTACACAACTTTAGGCTCAAACTCATCACCATCATGACATCACCACTTTGTAATTAATTTTGAAATCAATGTACACATGAAATCATCCATTTGACATCAATGACAACATACCTCCAACAATATCTTCCTTTTTCATTAATGGAAACCTCTTATTTTCCTTCTCCCCCTTTTCTATTAATGACAAAGTGGACTAAACAACCACCAATTTCCCCTTAACATCATGCATTTATTCAAATATATGTTTACGTGCTCAGGATACTTACATACTTTGATGCATATGAATCAATTGCTCCCCATTTGACATACACTAATCTGAACTTGGGATTTACTAATCCTTGGACATGTTCATTTATAGAACACACAAGCTCCCTTTACTCATGCATGAAGATTTAATACCTTTTCAAAACACATGACTTGGTTTGATCAAGTCATCATATCAACCTTTTGTGACATGTCTCTTGAGTTCACATTAGTAACGTACTCCTCTATATCTTCAACATGACTAGAACATTTCACATATGCTCCCCCTCACATCATGAATAACTCTCCAAGCCACTTAAGCTAATTGAGTTATCTCCCCCTAAATCTATACTCTACCTAGATCATGACATCTTTAACATGTCATCTTTTAGGTCTGAAAATTGTTCAATAACTTTACACACAATCAATATCCTCATTGAAACATCAATAGGTCTCATGGAGAACTAGTCAACATGGGTCCACTCCTTTTAGCTTAATTCTAACCTCTTAGATCTAATGGAACATATAATACAATTAGGTACATCACCAATATTAATTAATCTTACTACCCTTAAAACATCTTTCTCATCAAGATCCTTAAGCCATCAAGGCTTCAAACACCACAAGACAACCTCTCGGATAACACACAGTCAAGACCCTACTTGAGATGACTTAGAATATGTCATATTAAAAAAAATTGATCCTCTTCAAAATAAACCCAACATATCAAAATGTTTCTTCAAGACCTTATGATGTCATCTTGGCAACAAGAAAACATGACAACTTATAGAATAACCTTCAAGGGCACTACTGCAATCTTCATTCAAAACAATGGCATCTTGATATGCTATAGGAAAACATCATATATATAACTCTGAGACCTTCTTCATGACTTAAAAAATATGGAAACAATAACTCTTGTGACCATATGATATCAACAAGACATCACTTAACTCATTTGACATCATTGACATATCTTCAAGAGTACTCTATACCAACTTAACAAATCACAGTTCTGAACTAGCTTCAAAGACACTAAACTAAGCTCATGCATGCATTACAACCATTTCACCTATTGATTAAAACATTAAATATTATTCACTTGATGTTTACTTATCTCCATATATCATAAAATTATTCATTAACATACACCTTAGGGTTTATAGACCTCAAATCCTTAAGTTACTACATTTCTCCTTTTGAGCTAGCTCTTCAAAACTAAGAGCAAATTGATCAAATAAAGAACATCTACATATGTAACAAGACCTTGATAACCTCTCCAAACACTAAGAAAAATTTTATTTAGTCTCTAAGAACATCAAAAAACTCACCTTGACACACAGGTCTGCCAACAAAAAGTCATTCACACACAGTCACCTTCCATGAAAATTTTCTTTCTCAAAAACACACATTCATATTAGCCACAAAGGATGGGAATGATCTTCATGGAGCTAGAAACATCATAAAATAGTTATAACATCAAAATTCATATCATTATACATGTTCTAATCCTCTTTTTCTCAAATCAGGTTCACCATTTCAAACACAGACTATAATCTTTGACTTTGACCTGCATTTATTGCACCTATATGGATGGTCAAACTTTCTAATCATCTTAGGGGTCTTCTACACTAAGTCCTATTCAAATTTTATTCTAACCTCACCTTGATCTAACTTTATCTATGACTTATACAAGTCACACTTTGAAAACTAGTTTTCTTCACAAACTTGAATTTTCAAATTCCAATGGTCATATTTTTCATACAAAATTGGCCAAGTATGGAAAATAGAGAAATATGCCTAGAAGACCAACTTTGAACCACCATAAATTTTGATAGGATTCATATCAAGACCTAAAATTTGAAACACATAAACTAGGCACAAATTTGATCAAATACATGTGGCAATTTTATTCTGATACCTCAACACATACAAATGTTGATGTCATCAATCTACTTGCTCAAAAAGATCTATCATGGTGACTAGTCAAACCTATATCTTCACAATACTTTTCTAATGAATTCCTTTGAATTCCAAAAGCTCCCTAAACACTATTGACGCCTCATTTTACATCTCATATCATCCTCCATACCCTCAAATACTTTTACAACTATCATATACTCACAAAATATCCATCGTTTCCTTACAACATGAATGCCTCTATGAAGCATAGATACATACACCTTCACTTATATAGATTTCAAAACAATGTGAAACCAGGAGAATCCCAGTCCTCCAATTATTATTTGAACCTCTTAATCCTCTTCTTTATTTTAATCCCTCCATGCATGGTATCCTCTTTGGATTCAACATCTTCCTTTTTATCTTCTATTTAGGTAGAATCATAAACCTTTTGTATAATCTTCTGGGAATTGACAACATATGCAGGTAAAAGAGTTTCTTGACATACCTCAACAAACATACTATCTTGTTTTTGAGGTTTATTATGCTCAATATTAACTATCTTAGGTCTCAAAACTTGTATTATCCATTTCTCATGCATTATGTGGTAGAATCTAGCAATATGTCCCATGTCATGAGAATTATAGCAGACTACATTATCCATACCTCTAGCTGACCAGCTACTCTTTCTTCTGTAGTTTCTTGCCTTATGACCAAATATATTACATGAAAAATAATGATCATGAAATGATCTTTCATACCTTATAGCATTAGGTTGTCTGATCAATATTTTCACTTTCTTGTCTTTATTAAGATGATCTACCTTCTTTTTAACCATTTTGGTTACAACTATCTCTTTACCTTCCTCAGCCATGCTCACCTTGTCTAAGAGTTTCTTATGCATAATTTTTATAGAATCTAGATTATATTTCATCTCATCATACTCACCTTACATTGAATTCAAATTGGCATTTTTTTCTTCTAAATGAATCTTGAGATGTTTGCATTTTTCCTCTTTTAAAATCAGATTAGTCTTTGTAACCCTTAACTAGTCCTTAAGGTCCTGAATAGTCATCTTATCTTCTTTGACTATTTCACTCATTCTCTTAAACTTAGTTTGAAGATGACTTATCTTTTATCCATGTTCCATGAATGACTTGGCTTATTCTTCAATATATTTTACCATTAACCTCAACTTCAAATTTTTCTTGCCTTAACTACTTAGCCATCTTGTGTTACTTAGAACTACCTTCAAGCTAATTAGGATCACCTGTAGGTTGTTAAACCTCATTAAAAGGTCTAGTTTTGATACCAATTATTGTAAGTATCTACTAATATGTGGGGTGTGAATCAATAGACAACAATTCACATTCAATTCTAAAAACATTCCATCATACATCAACTTGATCTAGCAACATAAACATGAAAGCACATACATCTAAAGCATGAAAAAGAGCATACATCACATGAAAACATAACCTATGTGGGAAACTCTCATGGGAGATAAAACCCACTAAACCCTAAAATATGGAATATAGTTCTATAAATACAATATTCAACATTTAAACCAGCACCAACTGATCAAGGAGCATCCCCCCTTCAATTTAGTCAAGCACCCTCTTGACCTTTAGCTAGCTCCAACTAGCAAGGAGGCTACAACCCCCTAGGAAAATAAGCACCAAATAAACTACCTCTAATATTATTTTTACCTTTTATCTGATGTCAAACACACCTAATGATGGAATCCTCTTTCTTTCACTCTTCACCTGTCAAACTCTCTTCAAACAGCTTTTAGGGCTTCATCGCTTAATCTACCTCTTCAAGGCTTATTAGGTTTAATGAACTATGTGTTCAGTTTCATCACCTTGATTAGATAAACATTTATGATATTATTCACTCTTTTATGGTCCTTAATGACTTGTACCTTCTTTTTCAAAGGTTATCTCCTTCATGTGGCTCTTCATATTTTCAACTCACTCAAATAGGCCAATTAGGCCCAATATTTACACCATATACTCATTTAACCCATCTTGGTCAGCCAAGATGCTTTCCATGATTTTATTACACTTGGAATAGGTCTTCACACATGTTAATTTGGTAAGACACACATTTCATAGGTCATCTATTATGATGCAGAGCACAGACCAAGAAATCACACTTATCCTTGGTTCTAACTCCAATTCTCTTGCATTGGACTCTTAGGTTGACTCTTCATACAATGGTTTGTTAATTCATCCTGGTACTTGTACTTAAAAATGTTTTGAATTTTTTTTAATGGGTTTAATTACCCTTTCATCAAATCTCCAACACTATACAACTCTTAATTTATCCATTTACACCACTTTGCATACAATTGTCACACTCTTACTAGCCCTATTTTTGGGATTTTAGTCCTTGTACAAAATTGTAATTTCACATATCTAAAAACCAATTATTAATGTAGGCACCCTTTATCAATAATTATCTAACCATGAAATATTAAATCCTAACTCTTTGTTTTGTCCAACTTTTAAACTCAAATTATACCTCTATTTAGGCTTGTTAGGGTTTACTCTACCAATAGTCCTTAGAATCCATACATAAAAGTATGCTTACACAAAATAAACTTGAAAATATCTTCAAAACAACATTCATTAAATTTCAATCATTTTTTAAATCAATATCAATCTCATTTTCTCATCAACAATAACACATGTAATTAACAACAAAAACCAAAACCTCAGTAGGGTATGCATTCATTTTCCATCAAAATAGGGGTTATCACATTCAAAATCCCCTTCCTTTCATATTATCCTTACATTAATTTTCTCCATTCCTCTATTAAAATTAAAACTCTATCTAATCAAACATAACTAACTCCTATATGCCTAAAGAGGAGGCATAACTAAATCTTGTCAACTTTCCCTATGAATAGTCATTGAGTTACATGGCATGATTTGTGTCTTTACACATGATGACCCTTATATGACCTTAACTATATGATATAGGAAATTTAAAGGACATTTTATAGTTAAAAAACACTTAGACATGTTTTACACACTTTTCCACTTCATAACACACTTCAAAGTCCTTAGAAATGGCTTACAAAATTCAAATTTTCAAAATAATGCTTTTGGTAGGAAAATGAATAATTCAATTTAAATGCACTTTGAGACTATCTAACCTCCACTTATGGACTTCTGCTAACCTCTACAACTATAAGACAACTATAAACCAATCTAAGACAAAATTTACCAAATTTTGGGTTCCTTATAGGATTCCCCTATATCACATTACCTTATTATCCCCAAACCACCATTAGGCCTTAGTGAGACCTAAGGCAATTAGGCTTACTCACCCACATGTTACAACTTGGACTCCTTGGTCCACTTTCATCCTCTAAAAACACTTAAAAAACATCAAACATACCTCCAATAGACCACTTATCACTCTCAAATATGTCTATGCCACCTTGAACACCATCTCACACCTTTAACCTAGTAATCATGTCTCCTTGCTCTTTAGGCCTTGATACATAAAAAACACTATCATAAAGAACTGAGGCATATAATTGTTTTTCTCAAATAATAACCTAAAAAAATCACATAGATAGGTTCTCCATGACTTTATAAACAACACCAAATCCATTTGGTTTCATTACTCAGGCTCCAAGCATCCAAAAACACCTCTGTCATAGGTTCACTCAAGTTTGGTAAAACATAGTCAAATTGCAGTCAAGTATTTTGACTCTCCAAACCTAAGCAGGGACATACCATGATATCCAATACCTTATCATCAAATTTGAGACTTGTATAATATCTCCATACTCATTTGTTTCTTCAACTCTACTTAAATAGCTTCCAACTCATTCCTTCAAAATGATCACTCAGATTTTTTGTAGCTTCCATAAGCACAAATTCATTCTACCTGGATATTATTCACTATTTTCACCATTTATCTTCTAGTGACTAGTATAATTGAATCATAAAAATTATTGACACATAAGCTTAATCATGCCTAAATTACTTCATGGACTTTTATAATAAGTCTCTAGCTTTAACCTCCATCCACTTGTAAATGTTAACTCAGTCAACCCTTCTTGTAGCATCAATTTCTCTAGAAACAAGCTTCTTTCTATGTCTACTGCTCACTATCCTAACACACTATTAGCACTTGGAGGTGCTTTAAGGAGTATTTTACACTTTCTAATAGTCAAACTTTGTCAACCAAACAATTCTGAACCATATTCAACAAGCTTTCTCCAATCGGGTCACTATAAGGGTTTATAGGAGGGTTTGACTAGTTTACATTCTTAACAAATGTTCATAAAGATCTGTCCCTCAATCAAATGAAAAATACATGGAAATAATTCTTAGGTCAATGTTCCACCTTTTTCAAAAGTCTCCAGTCACCATGCAAACTTTACATGTGTCAATGAACAACTAAATTTTCTTCTCGAGCTAGGAATCCTTCATTATGCATGTACAAGTGTCCGTCCAATGTACCATCTTGATTTCTCTTCAATCTTAGAAATTGAAAATTTTCAAAACATTTTACCCAACCAACCTATCACACTTCAATCCATTATTATATGAGCTCTTTCATCTTGTAAGCTCACATTGACTCTCCAATTGGATTTCACTAGGTCACTATGCACACTAGGATAAGGACTGCAAGTCAAACTTGGATATATAAAGCACTAGGATCCTTAATTTAATGATCTCAAATCATCATTAAAAATTCATATGTACTCATTTCATGATCTACATCTTCCCTCTATTTTCTCCCTAGCCTCAACAAGCTCAAACTACTAGGATCCTATGTCATTACACAAGGCATCGAAGCCTATGCCAACACATTGTTCACATACTTTTATTTTCTTCCTTGACCTTAAACATCATCAATCATGTTATATAAAACATGAAAAGCCTCAAAAAATGATTACCTTAGCTCATATGCATCCAAACCTGCCTTGCACAACTTTAGGCTCAAACTCATCACAAGCATCACATCACCACTTTGTCATTACCTTTGACATCAATGCACACATGACATCATCCATTTAACACCAATGACAACATACCTCCAAAAAATGCCACATATTATAGCATCATTTGATTCCCTTGGTTTAATTTTATATATAAACCTATTTTCTTTTCTAGATCCCATATGTGAAAACATTTCAAATTAACGCATTTATTAATGGTTTGAATACCAAGAGCACATCTAAAGACTATGGTATACAATATTTTGGTTTTTTATAAGAAAACACACCACTCATTATTTTAGATATAAGTTAAAATTCACTCATGCAAATTTATTGAAACACACCCATCATAGATCAAGACTAATTACCATTACTTGGAGAGGAAGATGAAAATTTTGGGCAGAGCAAAGGATCCAATGCAAATTCTGAAAAATTAAATAGACACATAATTCAACCACCCAACTTGTATGTAGTAGTTTATTATATGGTGGAAGGATCACCTTTCAAACAAAAACTTCAATGGCTGATAATTAATATTAAAATGAGCCAAGGGTGACTTCATATGCACCCATACAAGTTAGCTTGGTTGAAATCCCAACATCCACACCATTATTGGTTTTAGTTTAGTGGAAGTAATAAACTAGATTAACCCAACAATGAAAGGAAATAATAAATGAAATGAGGAAGAAGAAGAAGAAACTATATGAAGCCATTAAATATTATTTATACATTTCATTAAACAATGGCCTACTTCTTTCCTTCTTTGTACACTTTCCTATAAAGGCTTTTTATCTTCCCTTTTGACTCTTCTTTTCACATGACTTTACAGCTTCTTTTTAACACCCTTAGATTTAATTTCTTAATTAATGTCAAATTATACTAAATCTAAATTCCCTGTGTCCATGATAACAATGTGATATCTATAATATGATGTCCCTTATTGGCATGATAATCAAGTAACATATTGATGTGTAGTGGAAGGTAGAATGATCACATATTTTTCGATTAACATCTATAATATAATACTTGGTTTGTATGAGACATTATTTACTCACAAAATTCTATTTTGATGTGAAAAATGTCATGTTTCCATTAACTCTATTGTTAATTTAACTTTGTATGGATATTGGATATTCATCATTGATACATCATGCAATTTATAACTCCTCTTATGATCAAGTCATACTAGATTTCAAAACATTTTGTCACAATGGAACACTTCAGTGAGATGATTGATATTGTAACAAGAATTTATAGTTATATCCTCATGGTTTCTTGGAAGGGCTGATTTCCCTTTATCTAACTTTGGTTCTATATGAAGGAGACCTCAAAAATTATTGATACTCACCATATTTGAATCATCTCAATACTCTATTGGACCTATAGGTGTAAAGTTTATATATAACTAAAAATAAACTATTTTCATGGGAATTTTATTGTTGTCATCATCACTATAACCTCCTTAAATATTTGATCATAATATTTTGTATTGATAAACAAAGGAAGATCTAGTATCTTCTCCTCTTAAGCATCAAACATATATGGTGACTCTTTTACCATCTCTTGATTAAGTGATATATCTAGAATATACTAATTTCTATTAGTTTTTCTTGGCTCTCCAAATTTATATGTATGTATTCATTCTATTGATATGACATGTAATACTAAAGTAGGATAAATCTAAGAAAGTATGAAACCTTTAGGTATAATAAACTCAGGGTTTTTTTATGCTCAAGTCAATGATGTGGTTCACCAAAATATTTTAATTATTTTGTGATTAGTGTGATCTCAATCAACTAAAACTATAATTATTTAGATAATGTAAAATATGAAAATATTCATACAACTTTGAATGTAAAAGAGTAGATTGATATTTTGTTTACTATATTTAGAATTGACAAAGTAATGGAGAAGAGGTGCACTTAGCTTAATTTTGATTTTTGTAATTCCCTAAGTTTGTCACTATCCCTAAAATGGCTCTATATCTTTTCTATAACTTGTAAGATAAGGAAACATAAGTTCAAACCCTATGGAGACACCACTAGTAAAAATCAAACCCCTACAACAACTAGTATTATCTAAGCTCTACTAGTACTATCTTTGTTGATTGTTTAGATATAAAATTCTTTAGACTGTTGCAGATACACCTATAGATGTCTCATATGTGTGCATTCACCTTTAGTCTTGTGCACTTATCTTTATTTTCTTTCTTTTTATTTTGAAATAATAATTTTACCTTTGATACAATATGACCCTTGAAAAAGGGGTTAGTATACTGGGTTGGACAACCAAAACCACTCTTTATTGACTGGTTGATCAGTTAAGCATTGCCTACATTCTAATACTTTAAAGAGGGATTAACTTGCACACAGTTATCCCACCTAAGTGTGTGTGTACACTATTATGGTCAATATAAAATGCAATGTTTATATTTCAACACTTGGCACCAAGTAATTTTTACAAGCATTTTTATTTAGACTTGGCTTTAGAACTACTCTTTTCAGTGACATTCAAATATATATGCCTTTGTATAATTTCTCAAGAGAGTGTTAATTAATTTCTTAAATTTTATATGACTTATCAAAATAGGTATAACCTTAGGATTGATTTGTATTTATAAATAAGTCTTTAATATTTCTTATCATGATCAATGTTGTAACCAACACGCCCCCTTTTTCTTGAAATGGGGAACACTTCTAAAATAACTCAAACCATAGCTCTTGGAACCTTTATTTTATTCTCACTGGATTCACCTAAACTAAACCCTTAGAATATTGTGTCACCCCCATTTCAATGAGAAATAACAAGCCTTATTTACTTATATGACTAAGGTAGACTTGTTCTTTTATGGATTTAGGGTGATAATATTGTAGGTTTGCTTTTAAAAGAGGTTCTTCGAGTCTTGTTCCTTTCCCATAATAACATCCCAAATGCCATTCATGACAAATCAAAATATTGATGGCAAATGAGTAAGTATTAATATATGGTGAGTATTTTTATATCTTAGTCTTTTTATGGGTTTTGTATGGGAGAGCCTAGCCTAATCAGAAGGCACCAAGTTTCCAAACTTCTAGAGTGGCCAGTCCCCAGACTTGTCAGAGATGTTAGAACCCAAGAAAGCCTAGCCTAATCAGAAGGTGCCATGTTGTCAAGCTGTCAGAGTGCAAGTCCCCACACCTATCAAAGGTGTCAGAGCCAAGAGATCCCAACTTAATTAAAACTTTCCATGTCACCAAGATGTTATAGCAAAGATGTCAAAGCTTGGAAGAGCTTGGCCTAATCAGAAGGCACCACATCACCAAGTTGTTAGAGCATCTAGTCCCCATAATTGTTAGAGGTACAATTACTGGAGGGGGTGAATCAATGAGCCTATAAAATTCTAATTCAATTTCAATACTTTCAAGTTATTAATCAAGTACAATAAGCATTCATGAAGCATACACATCATTCATAGAAATGAGAAAGAGAGACAATGTAACATCAATCACATAACACATGACATATGTGGGAAACCCTCTAAGGGGAGAAAACCCACTAGAACATTCAATTAGACTACCATCCTATAATAATGAAAACCAATTTAGACCAACTATAACTAATCAAAGAACTACCATCCCTTATTTATTGAACTATAATTCCACAATGTGCTACCACACCTATCTAGTTGAGTTGCCACAATAACTAGACCTTTAACAAGTTTCACCTTACAAGGAGGATGAAACCCCCTTAGATTATAAGCTACCATAACACCTATGAACACATCCACCTTTGAATTGATGTCTTTAACACCTGATGATGGACCTCTGATTATCACTCTTCACCTTTGCTCATACTCAAATAGAAAGACCACTATTTTTCCAATATAATTATGACCTACAGGTCATACAAATAGTTCTCAATCTATTCTAATCTTCAATTCATCCATAGGGCACCCAACCTTTCCTTCACCTCACAACATTTTACTCTTAAATGCAAATTCCACACACAAGTCTCACTCAAAGTCTCCCACAAGTCTAGAAATCACCATCTTTGATTTCACTATTTATAGAGCATTCATGAGTATAACCATCTTGGTCAGCCATTAGCCATGCCTTAACCCTTAAGTCATCTCTCTTTTTGAGACACACCTCAATACAATCTTCATAGGTCATCCATATCATCTATGGGTCACCCTTAAGTAGCTACACCTTTTAATAAGGCCCTTGTAGCTCTTATAGGTCTCATGGAGACCTATTCACCCATTTAGCATATCATCTATCAAAACAAGAACATAGAACCACTTAAAAATACATAGGTCTACTCCACATGACCCATTTATCTTCCTCAAATGCTTACAAACATCATTTCACTCTTTTATGTAAGCTCAATCAACATTTTGTGTACATAGTCACCATGACCAAATACATAGTCAACTTCTACACCTTTGACCATGCTACATAATATTGGTAAAAACCTTCATAATGTACACAAATTGTCTTCATGGATTCTACAACATGATCTAATAGCTAATTCATCATGACACATCGAAAGAACATCTATATTAGCTCAATTATCCTTCTCGAGTCACTTTCAAAATAAGCATGAACACATAGTCAACTTTGAACCTTAATATATTTAACTATACATAATTTTAGATATTCAAATCTATATTTATAGATGTGCCTTGGAGTCCTCTACAACTTCTCTTTTTACACTGAGATCAAATTATGCATAAATCAAAAGTTATGGCTCAAAAATAGGCACTAGTATTTCCTTTATTAAATTCAAATATTTGAATTCAAACAGTCACAGTTAAACCTCAAACACCATGCTATCATATTGAGTCCTCATTGATCAGATAAAACATGAATCATTGATCTTATTTTACAAATCTTGACCTTTAACACATAGTACACCAATGCCAAATGTTAAACCTTGAACATGTTGACCTCATCTCATGTACTCTAGAAACTTTGACCTCATCCAATCCATTGATCTCTTTGAGATTCTCCTCACTTTATAAATTCTAGATAACTATCACTTTAACCTCTTAACTTTAAAGCACACCATTGATCTCTATCTGTATGATTACCGTTGATCCTTGGAAGAAGCTTGATCTTTATCTTTAATCAACATTAAACATTGAACACTTTGAACCATCTCACTACTTCCTAACATCTTATAGAAACACCCTCCATCAATGTTTCCCCAAATTTAACTTGTGTAAAAATGACTAAGTATGGGAACCATTGTAATCTGCCTAGAAGGCCAACTTTACACAGTCATATCTTTTACCTTACTCACTCGCATGTTCTCAAATTTAGACCATATTATATCCTCACATAGGAGGATCCAACCATGTGTCAAACTGATCTTTAAACCTTCACACATGTGAGATATAATGGCGTTAAAATACCTCCTCAGATTTGTCTATCATAGAGCCAACAATGTCAATAATTGTCTACAAGTCCAACTTTGTACATGGATATCTTTTGATACACTTTGATGTATGATCTAATATTTAGCACAAATAAAATAGGAAAAAAAATAAACAAACCAATATGATCAACTTATCTTGAAAATTATACATCTACAAGATATGCCATCACCAAACTTCTTACTCGACTATTTCTTGCCTCATGCAAATTTGGCTAAGTATGGGAAAACACTGTCAAACTACCTGGGAGCCCAAATTTGTACTTCAATATATTTTGACACACTTAGGTGCATGATCTAAAAATTATAACATAATATCTAGGCACAAATTTTATCACAACCATATGACCAACTCCCCTTGACTCATCCACACATGGCAATGGTGACATCATCAAATTGCCCACTCAAATTTTCTACCACTAGACCCAAAATGTCTAGATGACAACAATGATTAACCAGATGAAATCCACACATGAAAGAAAACACTCAAATCATATAAAACATCTTAGGTACCTCTTTCACATCCTAAAATTATCATACTCATCCCTAAACATCATTAATCATGCAAACTCTAAAGATCAACCAGGCCTTCTTCAAGCATATTAGGACAAGAACATTGCACACTTTATCATTGTCATTTAGAATATCAAGCTTTTCATACATGCACCTAGACACCTCTATGACATCATCATGACATCATTTTTAACTCTCCAACAATCTCCCCCTTTGTCATTGATGTAAACACACATCATATAGCAATATACAACTCACCTTCCTTCTGTCTTCAAGTACTCCATAGTAGGAACTTTCTCCCCCTTTTACACAATGACAAAGTGGGCACCAAATAATATTGAGGACCTAAAAATACCATCAACATGAGATGACCACCTATAAATATGATACAAATTCCCCCTTACCTTGAGCTTACCTCTTCTTGCCTTGATAAACTTCCTTTTGCTCCATTTCAACACTCTCTTCAACCAAGAATTGTAGTCAATGATGTAAGAACACACAAAACACTAAAAAATAATGGAACTCACCAAGAAACATATAATAGGTAATCCCCCTAAGATTTATGATCCATTTCACATATTGAGCATCTTCAGATCTCCACACACCATGAAGAACCACCATGCATGCTTACTAGCCTTCTCTCTCAAGCTATCACAAGGACCATCAGTATATCTCTATGCCATTCACCAAATAAGAAACATGATCTCAACCAACCTGATAAATCTCCATGAAAAAAACATACCTTTATCTTTTGGAGAAACTGAGCAAAAAGCACTCTTCTTCACACTAGGCCTGTCTAGTCTCCTTATAGCCCTACCTAGAACTTGCAGAGCCCAAAAGTTTTAGTAGACACATCTTCAAGACCTAAAAATTCATATCTAGAGCACTCTAATATTCCCCTTCAATTAAACCAAATTACATTACCTATCTCATCTTCTACAACATACTTCTTTCACAAACCTATTAGATAACTTGATCTCCATCTTGACAAAAACATGAATAACTTGAAATCCACAAACCTTCAGATCTTTGTGAATCTTGATTTGAAAACCCATTTGGACCATTAAGCCTATTAATAATCCTTATACCTTAAATCATAAGGCATTCCACTTATTTAGTAAAGCCCAAAACCCTACAAAACTCAAAACAAATAAGGTCAACAAACCTTTTTCTAGTCAATGCATACCTCTAAAACTTATTACACACCTAGAGACACCCATCACACACTTTTGGACCAATATTTGAGCTTCCACATCTTTAGGAACCCATACATCCTATAACTCATTTTAGACATGCTTACCCTTCAGCCAAAAACTAAGAAAACTAAGAGCACTCAAAAAAATTCAATTTGCCTTCAACATAATGTTATTTACAAAGACACCTAGAGCACATCACAAAGAAGTGCACAAACCTTTATGATCACCAAACCCTTCTTGACATTGCATCAAATTTATTATGCCATCTATAAATACCCATTCTGATCCTATATTATAGCTCCTTCATAAATCTCTAGAACAAGCTTAAGATCTTGTTGCTCCCCCTTAACCAATGACCTTGTAAGATTAACAAAATTCTTTGTACACATTGGAATTCGTGAACATGAGCACATAACTTGATTATTTATAATAAATATGTCTCCTAATAAGCATATGTAGAGACACCCTACTTCACAATGTCCTAAAACAATGTAAAACCAAGAGTTGCCCACAACTCCTCATATTCCTTCTCCTCCTTAGTCATTTTATTTATATAGTTCTTCTTCTTCTTAGGCTTGAGAGAAGCAACATGCTCAACCACTAAAACATTCTCCATCTATTCTAGGATTGGATTGATAATACATGGAGACAAAAAACATTCATGACATATCTTTTCATCTAAAGAATCCACCTTGTAGTTTGGAACCTCATCATAAGGCATACAAAATTGATGTTCTTTGCATGATACATGCTTAGTAATAGAAGGATGTTTACTTGGATCCATACACACCTCATAATTAGCCTCAACCATTATCTCAATCTTTTCTTTGAGTTTTTTCTCTTCATTCTCAACATGAGTAAACAATGAGACTCCTTGGCACTCTTCAACTTTTGTAGTATTCTCCACCATAGAAAACAAATTACTTGGACCTGCAACACTAGATGGAGGAGTAGTAGGAACAACATAACCATCCACAATATATTTCCACACATCAAACCTTAGGGACATAATATATGTCCTTATCCTTGCACTCCAAAAAGCATAATTGGATCCATTAAACATTAGTACTTGCTTAGTAGAGAAACCTCCTTGATGACTACCCATATTGTACCTTGGATCACCTTCAAGCTATCAAGCTTTTATCAAAGGACCTAATCTAATACCAATTGTGAGAGGGAGGTGAATTAGTGAGCCTATAAAATACAACTTCCATTTTAATTCTTTCAAGTTCTTAATCAATTACCATAACCATTCATGAAGCATACACATCATTCATAATAATGGACAAGAGAGATAATTTTCAATATCAATCACATAACACATGACATATGTGGGAAACCTTCTTGGGGGAGAAAACCCACTAGAAATTGCAATTGGACTACTATCCTATAATAACAAGAACCAATTTATACCAACTGCAACTAATCAAGGAACTACCATCCCTTATTTAGTGAGACTACAATCCCACAAGGTGCTACCATACCTATCCAGCTAAGCTACCACAACAAATAGACCTTTAAAAAGTTTCACCTTGTAAGGAGGCTACAAACCCCTTAGATTTTGAGCTACCACAACAACACCTATGAATACATCCACCTTTGAACTAATGTCTTCAACACTTGATGATGGACCTCTAATTATCACTCTTCACCTTCACTCATACTCAAACAATAAGAGCACTATGTTGCCAACATAATTATGACCTACATGTCATATAAATAGTTTTCATTCTATTCTTCTCTTCAATTCATCCACAGGGCACCCACCCTTTCCTTCACTTCACAAAACTATACTCTAATATGTAAATTCCACACATAAGTCTCACTCAAAGTCTTTTACAAGTCTAAAAATCGCCATCTTTGATTTCACTATTTATAGAGAATTCATGATTATCACCATCTGGGTCAACCATTAGGCATGAATTAACGCTTAAGGCATCTATCTCATTGAGACAAAACTCAATATGGTCTTCATAGGTTATCTATAGCATCTATGGGTTACCCTTAAGTAGCTACATCTTTTAATAAGGCTTTGTAGCTCTTATAGGTCTCATGGAGACCTATTCACCCATTTATCACATCATCAAGAAATAAGATAACATAATACCACTTCCAAAGGGATATGTCCACTCCACATGACCCTTTTTCATCCTCAAATGCTTACAAAGATCATTTCACTCTTCTATGCAAGCTCAAACAACATTCTAAGTACAAAGTCACATTGAATAAATACACAGTCAACTTCTACACCTTTCTTCATGCTACATATGATTGGAAAACCTTCATAATGCTAATATATGGTCCTCATGGAGTCTAAAGCATTCTTTAATAGCTAATTTATCATGAAACATTGAAACAAGATCTATACAAGCTCAATTATCCTTCTTGGATCACTTGAAGAACAAACACAAACACATAGTTAACTATGAAACTCAATATATTTGATTATACATACTTTTAGATGTTTAATATATATTTACAGGTGTGCCTTTGAGTCTTCTAAAACTTTGCTTTTTACACCATGGTCAAATTCTACATATATCAAAAGTTATGGCTCAAAAACTAGGCACTAGTATTTCCTTTGTTAAATTCAAATATTTGAATTCAAACAATCACAGTTAAACCTTGAATACCATGGTATCATCTGAAGTCCAAACTACTCAAATTAAACATGCAAAGTCAATCTTATTGAATGAAGCTCAACCTTTAACACATAATGCACCAATGTTAAATGTTAAACCTTGAATATGTTGACCTCATCTCGTGCACTCTATAAACTTTGACCTCATGCATTCCGTTGATCTCTTCAAGATTGTCCTCACTTTAGTAATGATAGATAACTATCACTTTGACCTCATGACTTTAAATCACATCATTTATCTCTATCTGTATGATCACCCACTCACCGTTGATCCTTAGAATAAGCTTGATCTTTATCTCTGCTTAGTGTTAAACATTAAACACTTGGCACCATCTCACTAGTTCCTAACATCTTAGAGTAACATACTCCATCAATGTTACTCAAACTTTAGCTTGTGTAAAAATTACTATGTATGGGAACCATTTCAATCTACCTAGAAGGCCAACTTTGTAAAGTCATATATTTTACCTAGCTTACTTGCATGTTCTCAAATTTGGACCATATGATCTCCTCAAATAGGATAATCCAACCATGTGTCAAACTACTCCTAAAACCTTCACATGTGTGAGATATAATTACATTAAAAATGCCTCCTTAGATTTATCTATCATAGAGCCAACAATGTCAAGAATTACCTGGAAGGCCAACTTTATACATGTATATCTATTGACACTCTTCTACGTATGATTTGAGATTTAGTGAAAATAAATTAGGAATGAAATTGAAAAAATCCATATGATCAATTTCTCTTGAAATATCCACATGTTCAAGATATTCCATCACCAAACTGCTTACTTGGCTCTTTCTTGCCTCGTGTAAATTTGTCTAAGTATGGGAAAACACTTGTCAAACTACTTGGGAGCCCAAATTTTCACTTGTATATCTTTTGACATGCTTTAAAACATGATCTAAAATTTAGTACATAAGATATAGGCATAAATGTGATCACAACCATATGACCAACTCCACTTGATTCATCCACACATGGTAATGATGATGTCATCAAAATGCTACTCAGATTTTATACCACTAAACCCAAAATTTCTTGATGATAACAATGATCAACTAGATGAAATCCACATATGCACACAAGTACTCAAAGCATAGAAAACATCTTAGGGACCTCTTGCACATCCTCAAATTACCATACTCTTCTTTGAACATCTCTAATCATGCAAACTCTAAAGATCAACCAAGCCTTCTTCAAGCATATTAGGACAAGCACATTTCACACTTTGTCATTGTCATTTAAACTATCAAGGCTCTTCATCCACTCATTTAGACACCTCCATGACATCATTGACAACTTTCCAACAAGAATTGTTAGAGATTTGAGAGCCTAGAAGACCCTGACCTATTCAAAAGGTGTCATGTTGTTAAGCTCTTAGAGTGGCCACTCCCTAGACCTGTCAGATATGTTAGAACCTAGAAGAGCCTAGCCTAATCAAAGGATGTTGTGTCACCAAGATTTCAGAGTGGCCATTCCCCAGACCTATCAAATATGTTAGAGCCTAGGCGAATCCAACCTAATCATAAGGTGCCATGTTGGCAGGCTTTCAAAATGACCAGTCCCTAGACTTGTGTCAGAGATGTCAAAGCCTAGGAGAGCCCAACCTAATTAGAAGATGCCACGTAGTGAATTAAGGCCCTAAAAGGGTCAAAATGTGGTATAGATGAATCTAGGTAATTAATTAAAGAGTATCACATGTTATTAAAGGGTACCTCACCCTTTTTAAGGGTATTACTGGAATATGAAGCCATGCCTACGTGCCAAACATTAGTAAATGTGTCAATAAGTGATTGATACATGTCATAAAGTGGGAACTAACCAAGAATCCTCAAAGGGATGTGACCATGTGTTTACCATGCATTATGTATTAATGAAATAAAAGTTAGACCTGATTGGACAAGTTTAAAACATCCCATCACCATTTCTAAATCTGGTTGGTGACGGAGGGTCATAGGTTCTAAATTTAACTTATATTGGAAAATAAAGAGAGGAGATCCAACCACAAACTCAAATTTTAATTCATAGTAATTGATCCTCCAAACTCCATTAATACAAGAGTTTGTATGCATGTATTTATAAAATCTCAAGAAAATCTCACTAACAATTATCATTGTATACATTTAAGAACACTCCATCTCTTTGCTTTCCAATTTTTTCATATGCCCCTATATTTATTGCCTCCTACACTTAGAACCTTCCCATTACCCATCCATCATGCTACAATATATGTGTCCTCTTCAAACCCAAATGCTAAGTCTAAGTACCAAGATACCCTATTCCCAAAAGTCTTGACTAGGTTTACGAATTATAATGACCTATTCAAAGCAATCAAATGGGTACCCATAGACTCAAGCTTTAATGATGATGAAAAGAAAGAATTCAAGGATGCCCTTCAATCTTATAAGAAATATGGTATTCGTAAGGTCATGGCCAAGCTAGAGGAATTTACCTACACCAACTTATTTGGCAACCTCCTTATCACCACCATCTAATTACAAGATGGGATCCATGATTGGTTTTGCTCACCAAAATCTTAGCACTAGATCATTGACATCTCTAGGAACACCTACAAGGTGTATTACTCCCTCTCAGAGTTCACCTTCTCTTATAATTTTGAAATGGTACATGACTAAATGGAGACCATCTAGATATACAACAACTTGAAAGACTTGGCTGAGAACCCAAATGTTAAATAGGTCAATAAAGAGGATGTAAATTCATACATAATTTGTACCTTCTAGGGGAGGTTTGGGTAGGCATGATCTTATTGAATTGATTGTTTAAGGCCAAACATTTCTTTCCAATTAACAAATTATGGGTGCCCCTCATCCACATGATCCTCACCCACTCTATATTTATAAACATGGGAGGACTAATCAACTTCAAGTTGGTCAATACCATAGCATATGCCTGAAATGGGAGTAATTTTTACATGATGAGCTACCTTGTAGATGTAGCATACATTATTTTCACCTTCAAAGATTTATCTTTCTTTGTTTGGTTTCTTGAGGGTTCAATTATCCATGTAGTCTTATACAAACTATATGGACATCAATATTAGAAACACATCTAGGACATCTATGAAAAATTCTATCTAATGGAATATAACGTAATCACTGATGCCCCAATGCCTCATCTATAACAAGTAATCTAGGACTCCATCACCACCATCAAGGACTAATGGTACTAAAAATAAGACACCATGATCTAAATTATGGGTGTCCTCAATCATCCTCTATGCTTGTCATACTTCATCCTAGATCACCTAGTAGAGTAAGAGATCACCTACTAGTTGGTTGAGGGTATCTTTAGATTTTGCATAAGAAACTAGTAGAATGCATGCCCATTGCTCTTGACCTCCATTAAAAACCATGTATAAAAGGCCTTCCATCCCCTCTAGAAAATGGTAGCCAGATAGGACTCCTTCTCCTTATGGAGAGCCAAGTTTTAGTATTAGAAGCCCAAGGGGATGATTAGAGCTCACCTAGTAAGGTATTAAACCTACCTTAATATAAATTATGGCCATCAAATAGAGGATGATGACAAGATGTACTTGGATTCTTTTGATGACTAAGAGGTATTATCCTAGATCGCAACAAAGAAGAATAAGAAAGGAAAAAAGATCTATGTAGGCCCATATTTTCCCCATCTAACTCCTACTCACTCCATAAAGGATCCAAGTATAAATCCTCTTGTTATCTCCAAGAGGATTTTATAGGGTATTCTACCACATTATACTCCTCATGCTCTAGCTCTAGCTCTACCTCCTCAAGAAACTCTTGCTCCTCATACCCCAACTTTGATTTTTCTAATTTATCTTCATGCCTTGACTCCACCTCTACCTCCTCTAGTAGATATAGTAGTCTAGTTATAACTAATCCATACCCATGTTACTCAATGACAAGCATCTTAGGTATAGGCAAACTAACCAATAACACTTTAACTTAGGTTGTATAGACCATGAGGTTCAATATTACTAGTAGTCTAGAGATGAGTGTTGAATGAGACTCCTAGCCAACACCAATATAGGTTCCAACCCTTACACGTCCCATTTCATCTATCTCCCTTCCACCCATTACTTCCACTACCTTCCAACACCCGACCACAGTAACAACAAGTTCCACTCACCTCCCACAAGCTCCCTAAGTGGTGACTCATATTTTCCCCATTCTACCCCCTCCTTCATTTACCCATGTACCTTTAGCCTTGGTCCTCTCAAGAATCCTTACTTCTTTTTTCCCTCATTCCCCATCCATTCCATAACCTAAGAACCTTCTCAGTGCCTTCTTTAATCTTACCTTCAGTCTAGGTACTATCAAGCACATTTACATTAAAAATCAAAGATACAAACTATGAGAGTGTACCACTAGGGGTAGGAACTATCCCAGTACTCCATTCATTCATCCTAGTGCCTCCCTCAATATTTCTAATTCCTCCATCATCAGACCCCATGTCCCCTACTATTTCAGCCAATCCTTCCACTGTATCATCTAGAGCCAACCCAGGTAAGAGGCCCAAGAAAAATCAAAAGGAAACTCACACTCTGGCTTCAATTTGGAGGCCTTCCAATCCACTCTAATCTCTTATTTTGACCTCAATGATTTCTTCAGCCTTAGCCACAATACCTTAGTGCATTGTTTTTTGATCCCCTCTTTCCATTACCCTAGGTGCCTAGGGATTTGGCTTCAACTAGCCAATGTCTTCCCTTCTATTTAATGTTAGGTTGTGGAGCTAAAAGCTTCACCAAGATGCAAATAGGAGGAGGTTGTTGAGTTACAAGCAACTGATGTTGGTCTGATCAACCGACATCGGTCATCTTTATTGTTTGCAATAACTGACATCGATTATGGGTCGGTCGACATCGGTCAAATAGGGAACTGACATCGACAGCCTATGTGTGCATGCGTTTGCATGTGTCTCTAAAACTGGTCTATTTTTGGATGGATAGTTAGTTTGCATGGTAAATACTAATTTTAGTCTTAGAGCTATAGTTCTAATTATTATAATTATAAGTCTAATTATTGTTTGTATGGGAGCTATTTAATAAACCCATGGGCTGTATTATAAAGGTGTAGACTCTCAAGGATTCTTGTAGAATTGGTTCTGTAGAATCAGAGTTCTATCCAAGGGAGAAGGGTTCTTTTGGGTGTGTATGATCTAGGTCGACAGGTGTACAAGGCCAAGTTGATCTGTGGTGTATCAAGATCATGTTAGATCTACATGGTAAGTAAGATCGATTTGATTTATAGGTTGTTTCAAGTACATGGGAGATCTACTTGAAGTACTTTGAGTACTTATGTACTGGCAGTAGTGATACTAACTGGTTGGAGGTGAACAACAACTCTGTGTTTGAGTTGTTTGTTGTGACCATGATTGAGAGAGAGAACTCTTGAAGAGATTTACTGTTTATGCCCTAGAGGTATGGGAGCCCTAGAGGAGTGTGAAGAAGATTGTGGCATCTTCTTTGTTGTATTTCCTTCTGGAAGAGTATTAATACAATTGGGTATTGTCTCTCATATTTTGTGTTATTTCCGAATTTTTAGTTACTTGTTACTTCTGGTTAAATTATGTGTTTAGTTGCTTATACAAAGGTAATCAACTGTGCTCTTTAAGAGCAAGGGGTCCTGACAAGTTGGTATCAGAGCGAGGTTGGAGGTTCTCAGAGTGAGGTTCACTAACACCTTGGTCATAGAGTGTGTTAAATGTTTTTGATTACAGGTCACTCTCAGGGGTTTTTGATTGAGTGAGAGTATAGCAATGGCAGAAGAAGGTAAGTTGAGAATGGAGAAATTCAGTCATAGGTGTAGCACCACAGGGTGTGTGGTGGTTGGTCTTCAAGATTGATCTTGAAGAGGGATACAAGCTAGGAAACAAATTAGATGAAGTATAGGTACAGGTGCAGCTATTTATCTCCAAGTGGGAGATTGTTAGGTTGTGGAGCTAAAAGCTTCACCAGGATACAAATAGGAGGAGGTTGTTGAGTTGTAGGTAATCGATGTCAGTCTGATCAACTGACGTTGGTCATCTTCAGTGTTCATAGTAACCAACATCGATTATGGGTCGACTGACATCGGTCAGACAGGGAACCGACATTGGTAGCCTGTGTGTGTATGCATTTTTATGTGTCTCTAGAACTGGTCTATTTTTGGATGGATAGTTAGTTTCCATGGTAAAGACTAATTTTAATCTTGGAGCTATGGTTCTAATTATTGTAATTAGAAGTCTAATTACTGTTTGTATGGGAGCTATTTAATAGACCCATGGGCTATATTGTAAAAGTGTAGACTCTCAAGGATTCTTATAGAATTGGTTCTATAGAATCAAATTTTTATCCAAGGGAAAAGGGTTCTTTTGGGTGTGTATGATCTAGGTTGGTAGGTGTACAAGGCCAGGTTGATCTGTAGTGTAACAAGATCATGTTAGATCTACATGGTAAGTAAGATCAGTTTGATTTGCAAGTTGTTGCAAGTTCATGGGAGATCTACTTGAAGTACTTTGAGTACTTGTGTACTGGAAGTAGTGATACTGACTAGTTGGAGGTGAACAACAACTCTGTGTTTGAGTTGTTTGTTGTGACTGTGATTGAGAGAGAGAACTCTTGAAGAGATTTACTGTTTACACCCTAGATGTGTGGGAGCCCTAGAGGAGTGTGAAGAAGATTGTGGCATCTTCTTTATTGTATTTCCTTTTGGAAGAGTATTAATACAATTGGGTATTGTCTCTCATATTCTGTGTTATTTCTAAATTTCTAGTTACTTGTTACTTCTATTTAAATTTCGTGTTTAGTTGCTTGTACAAAGGTAATCAATTGTGCTCTTCAAGAGCAGGGGGTCCTGACATTTAATTCCCCTCTCCCAAGAGTAACTGTTCCTCAAGTGGGTATGAACCAAGAGTAGTGGTGGGCATATATGTTCCCTTTGGCCTCCCCTTTTATCCTTCCTAATTTCACCCTTACACCCCCTCTATCTCCATTTCTTTCCTCATTCACCCCTTCCACTTCCTCTATTTCCCCTCCACCTCATCCTTTATCCTTAACCACCATCTTGACCACCTCTATTATACCTCCCACAACCTTGGAAATAGTCCCAAGATCACAAACACTAGAGATGACTATCTAGGGAAACTTAGATGTGCAATGGATCTTTGACCAAGATTTGGGGAGAATGAAGAGGAATTTAATGTAGAGGTTCATCTAAGAAGGGAACCTAGTGGTTTGGCAAACCCATAAGGATCTATTATCCCTTACTAAAGTGAGGACTAGCACTAAGGAATAAAGGATGGTTAAAGATCCACTTTCCATTCTCTAGGTAATTCATGATATGTTAGAGAAGCTCCTCGAGGAAATGCAAATCTAGGTTCAAACCTTAGAGTCCCAAGTGAAGAGCTCCTTCCCTATTAAGCTAATTAGGCAAGTCAAGGATGCCCTATTACTACTCTTCTTAGTTCTATGGAAGGTATTGGATACTTTGACTCCTACCAATGTGCTTATCCATCAGACTTAGACTTACTTGGAGTTGATTATAGAGATAGATGAAAAGTGTAATAAGCTATTAGTAGTGATTAACAAATGCATGTTTTTGGAATTAAAACTAATGGAAACCTTAAACTTTTGGTTATATTATATGTACATTAGGAACATGAAGGTGAATATGGAGGAATTGATGGCTCTTTCTCATACTAAAAATGGACCTTTGGAAGAGGGCAGGAAGAAGATATTGACCTACTTCAAAAAGTTCAATATCTCTATGTTATTCCACCTGGATGGTACCCTGCTAGACAAGGCAGAATTTAGAGTCCACCTGGGTCAATTCAACCTATTCATGAGGGAGAAGGTCACCAAAGTAAACAATTAAGGGGCCTAGGTGATTTTGGAGATCTTAATACAATCCACATCAAGCATCAACCAAGTATCTTGGGTCCAGATGTCAATGAAAACTCCCTTTCAGATCTATCAGAAGTTGATGACTCAAGCCAAGGTGATATTTGGGGAGCCCCTAATGAACCTTACTAAGATAGATAAGGAATTCAACCTCATAGAAGCTATGTTGGAGCTAACGATGTGAGATCAAAATAGTTGGGAGCTATACCTTCACATCCACCTCTGCATATCAACTAAGTGGTCCCTCATGAATCTTTTCATGGGCTTGAGGGGATTTTATTTATTTTAAATTTTGAATTATAGTTGTCACTATCATGAGTGGCCATCATGGCCTAATTTAGGAATTTTATGTTATTTGGAGGTGAATCCCACCCTCATCTATATAATTTAAAGTCATATTATAATATAGGGGTTGACTAGAGATATCCAAACAGGCTCGATGATGGGCTCTGCTAGGGTTAACATGGACTACAGGAGTGGAGATTTTGAATGGATGGTGGTGGTGATTGTGTGGGAGGAGAGATAAATATACAAAACACTACATATCAAGGGTTTTGAGAAGAGTTTGGGTGACAAGGATCTATCGAGATAGATAAATACAATTCACCAAGCATTTTAGGAGATATACGGGAGATACAAGGGCAAATTTACATAGGGTTTAGACTATGTCACTTAAAAATTTGATAGATTCAAGGTTACCTAAAGAAAACACTATATGTGACCATGATAATGATAGAGGAGGATATAAATAGTGTCTTTCCATCAGTGGTAGAGGTGTCTAAAAGGGAAAATATCCTGCTAGAATAGAAAAATATTTAGGGTATGGTGCAGCTTGGAAATACTATAACAATATCAAAGACCTTGGGTGGGTCAATATACTTTAGGAATCATGGATTGAGCATTAATAAGGAGGTGGTAATGCATAAATTTATGGTTCTAGAGAATGGAGGTAAAGTGTTTGAAAAAGTGTCAATACAGGGAAATCCACCAACCAAGCACCTAGGATACCAATTAATAATACATTCCTTATTTGGGCATACAATTTGTTTTTAAGTAAAAGGGACTAAAGTGGTGATAGATATAAAATAGAGGATGGAGGTCTCTTTGGGTGTTCTAGCTAAGTACTAATGTTTAGGTTACCAGGGTAAGGAATTATAAAATATTTTCACACTATCTTTTTATTCATTAGGAAAAGATTCAGTTATTTCCATGACTTCCAAATTATAGGGAGGGATGGCTATCCCAAAACATTCTTGTATTCCAAAACCTATGTATTTCAAAGATGCAGTCAAAAATATTACCTCCCTACCAAATCCAACCAAAATCTTAATACCTCCTCAAGTATATATTATTGATCAAGTGAAGGAGGTTCCTTTTGTAGAGATCAAGAATCAGGTGGTGGATGAATATTTTAACACTTTGGCTATAGATGCAATCATTTTTAGATTTAATGGTTTATGGCTATCTATGACTGCTTTATATAAATGGGTTCATGAGACATGGTCAAGCCATTATGAAATTTATTTGTGCTCTAAAGGATTTTTTATTATCCATTTCTTTGATTAGAAAGATGACCAAAAATGCATCTTGGAAGGCCCCTAGTTTTGGGGCATGATAGACATATTCATCACTCCATGGTTTCCATATTTCAACCCTCTCACTCTCTTAGTCACTAAGATGTTATTTTGGGTTCATCTCCCTAAGCTACCTCTACATTTTTGGCATGCTCACAAAAAAATGGCTAATTCTTTGGGGGCATTCCTAAAGAATGATAATGAGTGGGCTAATACAGACTTATGCATTTATGCTCATATTTATGTTGAGATTGATTTAAGTAAAGGGGTTACAAATAAAATAATTTTAAAATATGGTAAAACTCAACATGTTAAGATTCTTGATTATGATAATACTGCTTTTAGATGCCATAATTGTAAATTACTAGGTTATCTACATGTAGCTTGTCCTAAGGATTTTCCATAAATGATGAAGAAGGGAGAAAAATATAAATCAAACAAATGGAGCATATCAGATCCATCACTAGTGGCATAAGATTATTTTGAAGATACAAAAATATAAGATGCAATAGAAATGGAAGATAGCAAGAGAGAAGGGAAAGCTACCTCTATGAATGAAAAAGTGCCCATTGAAGAGGTGATTGGCATTGTTTAGATTCCTATGAAGCAGTCAACCTAGGAGTTAAAAGAGGACATGAGTATGAAAACTCAAACTCAAACAAGGATTTTCTTGAAAATAAAACTGTATAAATTCAACATCCAAATAAATAATTAGTTCTAATAAAAGTCGAGCATGAAATATGGTAGGAGGTTAAAAAGAAAAAAGGCAAGATAACTAATCTTTTAGATTATTATCCCACAATCTAATGTTTGATACTAGCTATTGGGAAGTTGATAGGCTTGTTGAATGTCATCTTCTAGCCTTATGGTTATTTGTTATATTTGGCTCTCTTGAACCATGGTGTTTTTAGCCTAGTTCTATTGTGGTTTTTCAATATCAATAAAGGGTTATGATTCCATCGAAATCCATATTTATATAAAAATATAGGGGTCAAATAAAAAACTTATTCAAAAGTAATGTTAGATTATAGCCAAGATTTACCCACTTTTTCCTTCATCTCTTTAGACTATAGAGTCGGCCAAGATTAATTATTGTAACATCACTCACTTTTTAATGAATATAATTCCTATTTTCTGCAAAGAGTTTGTTCTTGCATATGAATTATCTTTCATCTCCATTTTTTAATGCTTGTCAATGCTAGATTAATTAGAAGAATAATTTGCTACTTCATGTGTGTTATGGTTATGATGTGATTGGCTATTATAATCAATGTGTGAACTCTCTTGTTTCTTTTCTATAGTAGTGCTAATTTGTGTGTTAATATAGAAATTACCACTGGGTGTTTATGTGTAGTTTACTATAAACTCCTAGTACTCATTTTTTTTTAGGTTTCATATTTTAATCATACTCCTCTATTTCCTTAGGCTCTTCACAATGTATGTTCTTGGAGGTAAAATTTTAGTGAAACTCAATCTACAATGGTATAATTATGGTAAGGGCACTTGGTTTGATTGTCAGCACATTGAGTTCATTTTAGAAATAGAGGCTCTCTTTTCTACCTTACTCTCCCCTCTCTATTTATGTTTATATTATGTTATTGAACTATCCTCTCCCCTTTTATTTATAAATAAATAATCATAACACATGAACTCCCATAACAATCTTTGATAATTAGATCTAAGTGCAAGAACTTCATATTGAACTTTCAGTGGTGATACTACATATCATGGAGACTATTCATGTAAGCTCCATTTTTGAATTTAAATACCTAAACCTATGCCCTGGCTTGATACTAGATTAGTCATAAAATAGAGGATGAAAGTATGTAGTTGTCCCTATCTTCCCTTTTAGGGAATACCCAATCTCATGGGTATTTCATGAACTAAAGTCTGGGAGTGAACAATAACTAGCACTAGAAGGAGGGCCATTGGAATATTTTAGGCTTGTTATTGATTTTATGCTTGTCTCAATATTATTCGTATTGATAATAATGTACTAACCACTATTTGGTTGTGAAGCATCCTAGAGACTAGTTCTCCTATTACCAAGGCTATGTCCCGCCATGGCCTATTGGTGATTTTCCCCCTACTTTTCCATAGAAAATATAGGCTCAACTAACCTATACCTACTGTGATTATAATTAGTTTTTCCCTATAACCTCTTCCAAATTTACATCCTAAGATGGCATGGTTAGTTTTCTCTACCATTAATGTCCTGAGAGTTATCTATGATTTACCTAAGAACCCTGAGAGGTACCTCACCCATTTCACCCCAGGCATGGGATGAACTACAGAAGAGGACACAAATTCCTATAATACTAACTCAAGACTTATAAATGTAGAACATGATGATGTTGCATGTAGAATTTCCACTTCACATTAATGGATTTATCATATGATTAGTTCTTCAACCTTCGTGAAGACTCTATCCTGAGTTGGGACCATTTCAGTATTGCTTTCCTCACATAATTTAGGAAAGTGATAGACCCTAGTGTCATATACCAATAGTTTTCTTATATAAAAATAGATCGCAATAAACCTATTATGAACTTTAATGTTAGGTTTTAAAATATGTATAGTTAGGTCTCTATGCTTTATCAACCTAACCCTCAGCTAATGCTTAAAATGTATAAAAATATGTTAAACCCTTAGATAACCATGTTATTAAGGAGAGAATCAACCATAGAAGACCTATCATTGGCTTATGTAAGGGCCATCAAGGTAGATAGGCAATTAAACCCTCAAAATCACACAATGACCCCCACTCCTAATGTGCTACCATACATGCTTGTATTGAGATTCTTTTCCAACATTAGTCATAATGCCCTAATGCTTCAACTATCCTTATAACACTTTAAATCCCACTGGGTCATCCTACTTCAAACCAATAATTAGTTTTCCTTAACCCAAGGGGAAATGAACAGATCCCTTAGACATAACACCAAGTAATGTTGAAAACAACTAACAATACCCAAACCATACCTCCGGAGTCCACCAAGAATAAATTAGATGCCATTCAACAGAGGGTATAAAAACTCAATAATTATGTCCTTGGGCTACAGAGTAAAGTGAGTAAATCTAATGAAAAAAATTTCAACAAAAACTTCACATATCAAAGACCAAATATGAATTATAACCATCCTCATAATCCCCTAGAACCTTCACCCAATGGGTTGTCTAAAATTAATATTTTTGAGATAGCCTTACCTAATTGGTGTTAAGTGCATAACATGGTAGCCCATGGGGAAATGGACTATACAATTTTTAATTTTTATTTTGAGATCTTCTATAAGGAGATGAAGGAATATGAGGTGGCCCCAAATCATCCTAAATCCTCAAACTCAGGTAAAGCCCCTAATACTGCTATGGTATTAGAGACCATGGATTTCCCTAGCTAGGAAAAAAATGAGCCAGAGGAGGGTATTAGTGAGGTTTAATCATTTCAAAAATTATAGAGGATTAAATACCACATGAATAGATAATAATAAAAAACTGTGCATGTGGTGCAACCCCACCAAGCATATATGAGAAGCTTGGGTTAGTCTCTATAAAGTTGGACAAGGTAATGGTCTAAATAGATAATTAAAAAGTAAAAGTGATAGGTGAACTACTCATTTTCCACATTCAATTAGAATTTGAGACTATGATTCAACACTTATAAACAATGATCCTTGAAGCTTATGGCATGCTCCTTAGTAGAGATTAGTCTAAAGCCCTAAATGGGTTATATGGCCACATATTTCTCCCATATGTGGTTATCATGGAGAGGATTAGCCAACCAAATATGGGTAGACATATAACCTCACATGAAACACATGAAAACCAAGTACAACACCATTAATGAGAAGGTAAACCTAGTTTCCTTAGACTTAGGCATCTAAAGATTAAACTAGTCATAGCCCAGGTCTACCTAGTATATGGTCTCTTTATATAGATGGATATCATTCCAAACAAGTTAGTGGGGATGGTGTTTATTTTATAGACCCCTTAGATATAAAACATTTATCATCATATAGATTGTAGTTTCCCTATACAAATAACCTACTAGAGTATGAAGCTCTAATCCTAGAATTGTAATTTGCATTGAAATATAAGGTAAATAAACTGAGAGTATTTAACAACTCTGAGTTGGTGGTCAGCTAAATTAAGACTAAATTTAAATTCAAGATATCATACCTCATAATATATAATCATAGGGATTAGGAGCTGATAAAGATATTTAATGTATTTAATATCATCCTTATCACCCAGGAGAAAAACCAAGTATCTAACTCACTAGCATCTGTAGTAGCCAACTTGACTCCCTTAGATGACACTGAGTTGAAATAGTTCTCTATGTAACTCATCCCATTTCCCTCTATCCTAAACAATGTGATAAACTTTTAGGTCTTTGAGGATCACTAATAAATCATCTAATTTCTTAGTAATAAGGGAATATTCAAGACCTAAGTTCTAGATGAGAAAGATCAAGACAACCCTAGGAGAGCTGGATAAAGATGAGATCCTGAATATTCATAGGAATCAAATCTCAAAGGGGATTATATTTTCATAGATAGCATTTGATTATTTAGACCCCCCTTTCAAGTGAAAAATCCCAAGTTCATAGACCAAAAGTACCAACTCATCAACCTTAGCCTAGCAAATTATCCCCAAATGGTTTATATGGATCTTGAATAGATGGACCACAAATTGGAATAGTTGTAAAGGTTACTACTGAGATATTAAGATGTGATTGCATGGGCCTATGTGGACCTTAAGGTCTTTCACCTAACAATGATCGCTCACACTATCCCCCTAAAACCTAGTAAAAAACCCTTTACGAAAAGGCAGAGGCCTGTAAACCCAATCAGGAAGCCCTCAATACACAAAGAAGTCCATAATTTTATTTCTATAGGGATAATTTTCCCAGTCTTCCAATCCACTTGGGTGGCCAACCTGGTGCCTATGTGAAAGAAGAGTGGAGAAATCCACTTATGTGTAAACTTCCAAAACATGAAATGAACCTTGGATAAAAATAATTACCCATTATCTTCCCTCAGCAAGGTGATCCAAATGGTGAGTGGACATCAAATGATGCCCTTTTCGAATAGCTTATCTAGATATAATAAGGTCATGGTCAACCATGAAGATAGGATTAAGCCTAATTTCACCACAAAGTAAGGCACATTTGCTTATAAATGAATTCCCTTCAAGTTGATCAACGCTAGTGCTACTTTCTAAAGAGTAATGGACTTCACTTTTGAAGGATTGATAGGTAAATGTATAATAATATAAATGAATGACCTAGCTATGTTTCCAAAATATAGGTTAGATCATGTGCACCACTTGGAAAAGGTATTTAAAAGATTCAGAAGGTATGGTATTTCCCTAAACCCAAAGAAGAGCACGTTTAGTGTCACTAAAGGTAAGCTTATTTATCACATTATCACAAAAGAAGGTATTGTTATCAACCCTAAAATGGCAGATGTAATTTCCAAACTACCTTTATCTAACAATAAGAAGGAACTAAATTTTTTTTTGGGGAAAATTAACTTTATGCGTAAATTTATTTTTGGATTTGTTAAAATAGTAAATCCCTTGAATGTTATTTTGAAATAGGATTAAAAAGTGGAATGGAATATGAAATCAAATAAGGATTTTTAGGATATTAAGGACACTATTATGCAAGCCATGGTTCTTATTAGCCTGGACTATATGCAAGATCTATATAACTACCCCTTTTCTTTAGATCACACCATTGTTGCTTGCCTCACCCAAATATTAGAGAGAAAAAATCACCTTGTTGATTTTATGATCACCAACCTTAAGTATTTTGAGCTTAGATATTCTACCCTAGATAATCATGCATATGCCCTAGTCAAGGTGGTGAAGAAATTTAGACATTACATCCTCTAGATTAAAGTACATGAAATTGTCATAGATCCATCTATAAAGCATATGCCAGGGTAAAATGAGTTGGGTATAATAATAGGTCGATGCATGACAAAATTACAAGAGTATGAATTAGAAATCAAGATAGACAAATTGGTTAGAGGATAAGGCCTTACTCTGCTAATAATAAATATAGATATGTGGATTATAATACACTAAGTGGACTAAAAGACAATACTAAAATCAGAATGGTATGTCTCAGTCATGCATTTCTTGCTCTATGAAAATGCACCTTCAGGACTCAACCACACACAGAAGAGGGCCCTCTAGTTGAAAGCTGCACAATATATGCTGAAAAGGGGAGTTCTCTTCAGAAGGAATCATGAGGGAATATACCTCTAGTGCATGTCACAAAAAGAGGCCAAATGAATAATAAAAATTTTCTATGAAATATTGGGAGCCAACCACCCTTCAACAAATGTCATGTCCCATAAAGATATTTTGGTAGAATATTATTGGACCACACTATTCAAGGATATTCATGCCCATGCTCACTATTGCCATCAATGCTAGACCTTTTATAAAAGAGAAACCCATGCAATAATTCCATTTCAGCCCATAATGGAGCCTACACCATTTGTACAATGGGGGATAGATTTAGTGGGGGTCATCAACCCTAATAAATTAGCCAACCATAAATTTGTTCTCACATGCATGGACTATTACATGAGGTTGTCTGAGACAGTTGCAACTAAAAGAAGCACCATTGTTGAAGTCATCATGTTCCTATAAAACTCCATAACCACCCATTTTTGGGTCCCCATCTATCTGATATGTGATAATGGTCTTGCCTTTCAATCCATAGAATTCACAAAATGGGCCTACAATAATAGAATCATGCTAAGGTTCTCATCCAATCACTACCCACAAGGGAACAGATTGGTGGAGTCCACAAAAAAGAATTTAATAGATGCCATCAAGAAATCAATGAGATAAAAGCCTCAAGAATGACACTTGTTGATAAAGTTCAGCCTATGGATAGACCACACTAGGTATAAACAAGTCCTCAAAAGCTCTCCTTTCCTTCTGGTTTATGGACTGGAGCCAATCATGTCTATCATGATTAGGCTACTAACTTATAAGTTCATGCAACAATTCATGTAGTTAGATGATAAGGTAAATTATAGACTCAACCTAATTTAGTTACAGGAAGCTTGGGACAAATCTTAGTTAAGCTTTAGCAAACACTAGGATATAGTCAAAAGGTGCTTCCATGAAAGAGTAAAGATCAAGACCTTTAGAATCTTTGACATGGTCCTAATGTGTCACAATGCTCATGAGAAGAAAGGACAACATTTAAAATTTGACCCCCTCTAAATTATCCCATACCAAATAGCCAAAATCTTGGGTCATAACTCTTTCTATCTCAAATATCTCAAGGGCAACGAGTTACTACTTATAGTAAATGGATAGTTCCTGAAGCACTATTTCTTGGTTATCCCCTCCAACATAATTTATGAGTAGTCTAAGTAGGGGTGGTAATGTATATATTAGATAGTTTTGATTTCATTGTGTTTTATTTTGTTTTATGTTCCCCCCAATTTTCACTTTATTTTTTAGTGTTCTTTTAACACATGACCCTGTCAGTAGCTACTCCAGGTGATGGTCAAAGCCTAGGAAGGTTGTTGAGAAGTAGGAAGACCCAAGTTGAATTCTTTGAGCTAAGAAATTTAGGGATGGTAATTAAAAATTTTGACATTCCAAATCTAAGAGGCCAATGATTCTAAGATAAATAGGTGGATTTTAGAATGACCCACATCCTAATAGAACCACCAAGTTACACTTAATATAACATCTTTAGAAAATACAAGATTATTTGAGCAAATAAAAGACTAGCTGGGTATTTAAGAATTCCTCATCATCCTTTCACTCTTGGATTGGTCTCAGACCCTCAATGGACAAGACTAATAAATGCAAACATTTCTCATAGGGAAGCTTGGAAAAGGATAAGAAAAGCATGCAAAAGCTAAATTTTAGGTCTTCCTCGAAAGGGATATATAGGCAATCTCCATCGAAGGCTTTTTGGCCTGGTTGGTAGTGGAGTAAGGCTATGAACAGGACCAAAGGTATCTCTATCAGGGATAAGGACACCCTTCTGGTAGTAGAGCAATGCCCTAGTCATCTCCCCCCTAATATATCAAGCCATCAATGCCCCAAATAGAGCCTAATATCTAGTCCAGCCTCTATTACTCAAACAAAATTCAAAATTAAATGTAAAATGAAAAATCATTTCTTACACACATTGTTGGTTGTTTATAGGGTGAAAGCTCAGTATGCCACTTTCTATTACTAGATTTTAGTTCCTTATATTTTTTTCATGTAGGTATATCCCTCTTACAATTTGTGTTATGTGCAAGGAGAGAAAGTTAAATTGCTTGGGTTTTAAGTGCTTGTCATCACTTTCTGTTAAGTTGTGGAGCTAAAAGCTTCACTGATGCAGACATGGAGGAGGGTGCAGAAGGGTTGCTGAGTGCCACAAACACTGGCATCGATCAGGCCAACCGACGTCGGCAGCAAGGAGACAGGAAGCAATCGAGTCGGTCAGAGATCAGCCAGCGTCGGTGACCCCTAGGCAGACAGGGACCGGCGTCGGTCACCTGTGTGGTTCGACTGTGAGTTTATTACGGGCAGTTGGTTGACGAACCAAGTGTTTGCATGCTTAGTGCTGATTATAGACTGAGAGCTGTAGATCTAATTATTGAACTAGGTGTCTAATTATTGTTTGGATGAGATCTATATAATAGACTCATGGTTGTATTGTAAAGCAGTGCTAGGGAGTAAGAGAGCATAATTTTAATCTCCTTCGGTGTGTGAGGTAGAGCAATGGTGTGTTCCTCCTAGTGCCACAGTACTAGTTGTGTTGGTGTTGGATTGGAGAGTCAGCTGGATTCTTCAGGTATGTATGATCTTGGTCATCAGGTGAGCATGGCTACAATAGGAGATCTACATGGTAAGTAAGATCATTGATCTACAGGTGTGTGTGTGTGTGCAAGGTCAAGGTTCACAGGTGTACAGAACCAGTATTGATCTGTAGGTTGGAGATCAGATAGGACAGCAACACAACAGGGAGAAAGATCAGGCAGGATCTACTTGGAGTACGGTGTGTACTCATTGGTATATACATGGAGTACATGGAGAGCTAAGAGGAAGGCAAGGCAATTCCTTCCATAAGTATGGTCTGTTGAATTGCAGGTTGTTGCAGGTTCATGGGAGATCTACTTGAAGTACTTTGAGTACTTGTGGAGTGCGTGGAGCACTTGTGGAGTGCATGGAGCACAGGTGTAAGGTGAACACCAACTCTGTGTTTGAGTTGGGTGTTGGGACCTAGTAGAGAGAGCTTTGAGGAAAGAATTACTGTTCACTTGAGGTGTGGGAAACCTCTGAAGAGGTGGTGGAGAAGAAGTGGCATCTTCTTTATTGTATTCTTTTCTGTAAGAGTTATTAATACAAATTGTGTATTGTCTCTCATATTCTGTGTTATTCTAAATTCTAGTTACTTGTTGAATCTGGTTAATTTTTGCATATTAAGTTGCTTGGTTTGGTAATCAACTGTGTGCTTCTGGTGTTTCGCATCCTGACAAGTGGTATCAGAGCTAAGGTTGCAGGAAGCAGGTTTTGTGTTTGGTTATAGGTCACTCTCAGGGGTTTTTGATTGAGTGGGAGCAGATCAATGGCAGATGAAAGTAAGCTAAGAATGGAGGAGTTGAAAAGCACAGATGGTCACTTAAGGTCCCATGGAAAGAAAGACCAGGTAAAAGAACATTGTTGGTCTATGGAAGATCAGCAAGAAGGAACTGAAGAAGCAGATGTTGCAAGTGATGTTGCACAGGATGCTCTGAGAGGTTTCTTGGATAAAGTTGAATCTTGTTTTATAGATTCGATTGCCTCTTTCCATGCAGCACCAGGTAGAGGAGCTGGTAAGCCTTGCCAAATAATTGGCAAAGGGAAAGTGAAGCTGAAATTGCAGGCGACCAACACACAGGTGTTGATGAAGGTCATGCAGGTCCCAAGTTTGGAGATATGGCTAATTTCTTCAGAAAGATTGGGTGATGAGAGATGCACAAGAACTCTCACAGTGGGTGCACTTGAATTAGCTGGTGGTAAGAAAATAGGTACCCTTTATCTACTTGTTTATATTATTGATTCTTCTTCTGTTGCGGAGATGTGGCTTTGTAGGCTTGGTCACATGAGCAAGAAGGAGATGCATGTTCTTAAGCAAAAGACAGATATATTTGACAGGCTTAAGAACTGGAAAGCCTTGGTGTTCTTAGAGGAGATGGCGGATAGAAACCAATGGATGGTGTTGGATACTTCTGAGCAGGTCAGTTTGGACATGGATATTGATTCAAAGGAGCTCATGGGTAAAAATTCATCATTCACAGGTGAACACAGATACCGGCATCAGTCAAGAAGAACCAGTGTCGAACAGACAGGTGCCGATGTCGATCATGTGCAGACCAAAGCCGATGATGTCTGGCAGGGTAAGACCGATGTCGATCAGAAGGACCAACATCGGCAGTAGGTAAGACTGACATCGGTTAGGAGGATCGACATCGGCAACAGGGACACCAATGTTAGTAGGTTGGTAGTCAGGGACAGACGCATGGGAACCGACGTCGGTCAGATGCAGACTGTGGAGTGACCGAGGTCAGTCACTGTAATGGATTTTAGGTGGACAACATGCTGTCAAGGAGTCTCAAACACCCATACGGAGGACTGAAGACGTAAGTAAGCCCTCAAATTCGTTGTTCCTCTTCTTTATACTTGTTGCTGATTGTAGAGCAAGAAGGATCCAGGAAACAGGTGGGAGCATGGTAGGGATATGATGTAGAACCAAATGGGAGTTTTGGTAGGGTTGCCAGCTGGATGAAAGCACAGAGACGAATGGATACCTTAGTTGAAGAATAGAGAGAATGGATATGTGAGACGAAAGACCAGGCATATGGTCTTGAGGAAGCTGCAGGACAGTGGTACAGGTTTTGACAGGTGGAGGACGAAGCATGGCTTCAGTCAATGTCAGGGTAACTACTGTGGTTTGACTTACCAGGTGGATGATGAGTCGTGACATCATTATGTTACTGTATGTGGATGGTATATTTGCTAGCAGGGTTTGCACATATAAGGTTTTGCTGAGCTAAGGGTAAGATTAGTTCAGTGGCATGTTAGGAGGAGTTTGGAGCAGTGAAATTCTTTGACATGGGAGGCATGAAGATCACAGGTTGATTTTGTCTCCAGTGGGAGCTGATGTGAATCAAGTGTTGGCGAGGTTCATTATACAGGATGCAGAGCCAGAGCACACTAAGGGCTGGATAGGTACAGTGTTTGAAATCACATGAGGTCTGGTATAGACCTGAGTATTCCCATGCAGTGGGAGCTGTCAGAGAGTTAGGACCCAATTCAAGGAAGTGGGTTCTTAGGGATTTGAGAGGGACCAGCAACAGGTATACATGTAGGGTCAGGACTTCACTACATGTGTTTTATAGGTTCAGATGTGGCAGGGTACTCAGATGACAGGAGGTACATCACAGGATGTGTGGTGGGTGGTCTTCAAGGTTGAGCTTGAAGAGGGATACAAACCAGGAAACAAATTAGATGGAGTACAGGTACAGGTACAGTGCAGCTGTTTATCTCCAAGTGGGAGATTGTTAAGTTGTGGAGCTAAAAGCTTCACTGATGCAGACATGGAGGAGGGTGCAGAAGGGTTGCTGAGTGCCACAGACATCGGCATCGGTCAGGCCAACCGACGTCGGCAGGAAGGAGATAGGAAGCAACCGACGTCAGTCAGAGATCAGTCGGCATCGGTGACCCCTAGGCAAACAAGGACCAGCGTCGGTCACTTGTGTGGTTCGATTGCGAGTTTATTACGGGCAGTTGGTTGACGAACCAAGTGTTTGTATGCTTAGTGCTAATTATAGACTGAGAGCTGTAGATCTAATTATTGTACTAGGTGTCTAATTATTGTTTGGATGAGATATATATAATAGACTCATGGTTGTATTGTAAAGTAGTGCTAGGGAGTAAGAGAGCATAATTATAATCTCCTTCGGTGTGTGAGGTAGAGCAATGGTGCGTTCCTCCTAGTGCCACAGTACCAGTTGTGTTGGTGCTAGATTGGAGAGTTAGCTGGATTCTTCAGGTATGTATGATCTTGGTCATCAGGTGAGCATGGCTACAATAGGAGATCTACATGGTAAGTAAGATCATTGATCTGCAAGTGTGTGTGTGTGCAAGGTCAAGGTTCACAGGTGTACAGAACTAGTATTGATCTGTAGGTTGGAGATCAGATAGGACAGCAACACAATAGGGAGCAAGATCAGGCAGGATCTACTTGGAGTACGGTGTGTACTCATTGGTATATACGTGAAGTACATGGAGAGCTAAGAGGAAGGCAAGGCAGTTCCTTCCATAAGTATGGTCTGTTGAATTGCAGGTTGTTGTAGGTTCATGGGAGATCTACTTGAAGTACTTTGAGTACTTGTGGAGTGCGTGGAGCACTTGTGGAGTGCATGGAGCACAAGTGTAAGGTGAACACCAACTCTGTGTTTGAGTTGGGTGTTGGGACCTAGTAGAGAGAGCTTTGAGGAAAGAATTACTGTTCACTTGAGGTGTGGGAAACCTCTGAAGAGGTGGTGGAAAAGAAGTGGCATCTTCCTTATTATATTCTTTTCTGTAAGAGTCATTAATACAAATTGTGTATTGTCTCTCATATTCTATGTTATTCTAAATTCTAGTTACTTGTTGAATCTGGTTAATTTCCGCATATTAAGTTGCTTGGTTTGGTAATCAACTGTGTGCTTCTGGTGTTTCGCATCCTGACACTTTCCCCGTAGAAGTCACCATTTTTTGTAACCAACACACCCCATTTTTCTTGAAATGGGGGACCCCTCTAAAAAATTTCAAACCAAATCTCCTAGGTACCTTCTTTTATTCTTTCCTACTTCTCCTGAAATAAACCCTTGGAATATTATGACACCCACATTTCCTCGAGCAATAACAAGCCTTATTTATTTTTGTGACTAAGATAGACTTATTATTTTATGGATTTAGGGTGCTAACATTGCAAGTTCACTTTTAAATGAGGTTCCCATAGTATTATTCTTTTTTTATAGTAATAAACCCAACACCCTTCATGGTAAATTCAAATTCTGATGGCAAATGAGTAAATATTAATGTGTAGTGTGTCTTTTCATTTCCTAGTTTTTTTGTGGGTGTCACATAGGAGAGCCCAACCTAATCAGAAGGCACCACATCACCAAGTTATCAGAGTGGCCAATACCTAAACCTATCAGATATGTTAGAGGTTGAGAGAACCTAGCCTAATCAAAAAGTACCATGTTGCTACGTTGTTAGAGTGGTTAGTCCCTAAACCTATTAGAGATGTCAGATCCTAAGAAATATTAACTTAATTAGAAGGTGCCACATCACCAAGCTATCAGAGTAACCAATCCCCAAGACTGTTAGAGATGTTAGAGCTTAGGAGAGCCTATTCTAATCAGAAGGTGTCATGTCACCAAGCTATTAGAGTGGCCAGTCCCTAGACTTGTCATAAATGTTAGAGCCCAAGAGAGTCTGACCTAATCATAAGGCATCACATCACTAAACTATTAGAGTGGCCATTCCCCAGACCTGTCAAATATGTAAGAGATGGGAGATCCCAGCCTAATTAGAAGGCACTACGTTGCCAAGCTATCAAAGTAGTCAGTCCCTAGACATGTCACATATATTAGAGCTTAGGATTTCCCAACCTAATTATAAGGTTCCACATCACCAAGTTGTTAGAGAAGCTAATCCTTAAACCTATTAGAGATGTCAAAACTTGGCCTAATCAGAAGGCACCATGTATTATAATAATATAGAATCAAAATGTAGCCACCTAAGGCCCCAGAAGGATCAAAATGGGGTATATATGAAGCTGAGAAACCAATCAGAGAGTGTCTTATGTCCTTAAATGACCCCTCACCCTTCCTAAGAGTATGACTTGGAATACAAAGCCATGCTTAGGTGTCGACCATTAGAAAATGGGTTACTAAGTAGATGACACATGTCATAAAGTGGGATCATATTGGGAATCCTTGATAAGTATTAACAAAATAAAAAGTTGGGATTGATTAAACAAGTTTAAAACATTCCATCACCATTGCTAAATATAGTTGGCGATAGAGGATCATGGTCTCCAAATTTAACTCTAGATTGGGAAATAAAGAGAGGAGATCCAACCACCAACTCAAATTTGAATTTGTAGTAAGTGATCCACCAAAAACCATTAATATAGGAGGTTTTGTGCATACATTTATAAAATCCTAAGGAAATCCCACTAATGATTATCATTGTATACCTTCAAGAACACTCCATCTCTTTTCTTTCTAATTTCTATCACATACCCCTATGTTTCTTACCTCCTATGCTTAGAACCCTCCCATTGACTCTCCATCCTACTATAATGGTCATTCCCTCTTCAAACCCAAAGGCTGAGTCCAAGTACTAGGATACCCTATTCCCACATGGCTTGACCAAGTTCAAACACTATAATGACTTGTTTAAAGCAATTGAGTAGGTACATAGAGACTTGAGCTCTGATGATGATGAAAAGGCAAAATTTGAGTATACTCTTTTGGCCTACAAGAAATATGGTCTTCACAAGGCTGAAACCAAGTCAGAGGCATTTCCTTATATTGACCTATTCAACAATCTCCTTTTCACCACCATCTGAGTACAAGATAGAGTCCTTGACTGGGTTTGCTCACCTAACTCTTTGCACCAAATCATTAACATCTTTGGGAATGCCTACAAGGCATATTACTCCCTCCTAGAGTTCACCTTCTCTTATGATTCATTGACTATGAAGGATTGGATGGAGACCTTTCAGATATATAATGTCTCTTTCAAGACTAGGATGAGAACCCAAATATTAAATGGGTCAAAAAAAAAGACATAAATGCATACACAATCCACACCTTCTGAGAGGAGGTTCAAGTAAGCACGATCCTATTGAACCAATTTTTCAAGGACCAAAATTTCTTACACATTAAAAAATAATAGGTGACCCTCCTCAACATTATCCTCACCCACTCCAAAGTTTTGTATATTGGAGGACTGATCAACTTTAAGTTGGTCAATGCCATAACAGATGCTCGAGCTAGGGGTAATTTCTATATGATGAGCTACCTTATGGATGAAATATATAGGATGCTTACCTTTAAACCTTTATAATTTCCTACATGGGTTACCAAGGGCTTGGTGGTCCATTTAGTCTTTTATAAAATATATGGCCATTAGTATTAGAACCAAATTTAGGATACTTGTGAGCACTTCTATCCAGTGGTCTACAACATAATCAATGGGACCCTAATACCTCATCTATTAAAACTAATCCAAGACTCCATCACCACCATCAAGGACTATTTATACTATAGAGAAGATACCATGATCCTAAATACAAGTGTCCTTAAGCAGCCCCTCTACTTGATTTACTTCATCCTAGATTGCCTGGTAGAGCAAGAGATCACCTACCAGCTAATAGAGAGTTTCTTCACCTTTTTCATAGGCCACCAATAGAAAACATGACCACTAATCTTGATCTCCATCAAGTTTTTGGAGAGTTATTATTGATTTCATGGATTTTTTTAGGTGAGTGGATGCAGTGTCCTAATATTCTAAGTGTCAATGACAAAGTGAGTAGTGTGCTTGTCTTAGTATGGTTGAAGTAAGCTTAGTTGATCTTCAGTTTTGGCATGGTTAATCATGTTTAGGGATGATTATGGTGATTTTAGGATATGAATAAGGTCCTATTAGAGGTAAAATATGATTTGAGAGCTTTTGTAAGTGCATGGTATTCATCTGGTTCTTCATTTTGGCATAGTTGGTTCCATGATAGAAAAATCTAAGTAGGCATATTGATGGCATCATATATCACATGTGTGAAGGTTCCAAGAGAAATTGATATATGAATGAATTCACCTATGTAATTAGATCATATGGTCCAAATTGTAGGTTATGCGATTAAACACATCAAAATTTATTGAGGTTAAAAATTGGCCTTCTAGGCAAATTGCAGTAGTTTCTATACTTAGCCAAAGCGTCACTGCATGTCATGCAAATATGGATGAACTAGAAAGTTTATACATCTATTTTAGGCAGTTATAAATTAATTTTTGATCAAAATTTTACATATAGATATTGTCTATAGTTCCAAGAAGTTACCCTAAAAATATGGAGTCCCAAAGTGTTTTCTAGCTTGAGATATAAATCTTCAAAGTTGCTCTAGCATACTGTGATGAGTCAAAGACCATCAAGTTTAACCATGTCAAAGACTAAGGTCATTAATAAAAAAATATAATGGTGTATGTTAATTAATTATCTTGATCTAATAGTGCATGTAAGATTTAACATCTCAAATGTTGTACACGTAGGTGACAAGTATCACAATCTCGCTAGTTTGACAGAAGATCAACAATGAGCGATGGTTTATACTAACAATGATCAATGGTGCAAGACAAGTAAAAGATTTAAAAATGCACACAAGAATACCAAGTGGCAAAATTTCAAGGGAATATTAATAAATTTCTCAAAATGTATGTGAGGGTTCCAAGTGTCATAATCTTAGGAGTTCTGAGCAAGATCTAACAATGAGAAATATAAGGTAAGGACTAGGTTGATCCATAGAGTGTTTAGTCAATATTGCAAGGGTGTATGAGATGAGGTCAACATGTTTGATGTTTAATAATAAATCATATTTAAAGATTAGAATATATTGATGGTGCATGTTTAATATAAGATGTGATGACATGAGATGATGGCAAATTGTTTGAAGTTTAATGATTGCTCAGTGACTGTTGGAATTCAAATATTTGAATTTTTGAGGGAATACCAGTCTGTAGTATTTTTATCATATCTTTTCATCCAAGATGAATTTATTGATGTATTAAAAACAAAATTTGTATAGTAATTAAAGGCACATTTATAAATGTTGATTAAAATATTTGTACATTCATAGATTTGTAAATATTGAGATCTAAAGTTGACTGTGTGTTTGTTCATGATGTGCAAGTAACTTGAGAAGGGTAATTGAGTTGTTCATGATGGTATTTTGATGTTTCAAGATGAGATAGATATTTTAGAGTGTTTTAGACTCCATGAGGACCATTTGTATGGATTTTAGATGTTTGACCAATTCATATACCATATGAACAAATGATTAGAAGTTGACTATGCATTCATTCATGGTGACTATATGCATGGAATGTTGTTTGGACAGATTGTGCTTTAGTAGAAGAGTGTTTTGGTGATTGTGATCATTTTAGGATGTTGTATGGGTCATGAGTGGACATATGAATTTTTAAGTGGGTCCTATGTTTCTAATTTTCTCAATAGAGTGATAAATGGGGGAATAGGTCTCCATGAGATCTATAAGAGCTATTAAGGCCTAATTGAAAGGTGTAGTTGCTTAAGTGTGATCCATGGATGCTATGCCCAACCTATTAAAGTTGTATTAATCTAGGTTATATGTATTAAGGGATAAGGCAAGTATTATGGTTGACTAAGAAGATAATAATCATGAAGGCTCTATAAAAGGTGAAATCAAATGTGGTGATTTCTAGATGTGAGAGGTTGGTGGAATAAAAGTGTGAGACCTAAGCGAAGAGGTGTGTGAGTTGTGGAGTGAAGGAAAGGGTGTGTACTTAGTGGATTTCTTAAATATTACATCAAGTTTATGAATATGTGTATGACCTATAGGTCATATTTTTGATGTCAAAGACAATGCTCTTATAGGTTGAAGATAAATGTGGCTACAAGGACTTGATCATCTTTGGGTCAGGTGCTCCTTGTGAAGCAGGTGTTTCACTAAAATTGGTCAGAAGGACTTGACTAAAAGGTGGTCAAAAGGACTTGATCATATTAGGGTCAAGTGTTCCTTATGAAATAAGGCTTTCACTAAATTTTGATAAGGACTTGACGAGTCTCATGTTTGCATACTTCTTAAAGGATAAGTAGTGTATGTGTTTACATGCTTGAGAGTGGGTTTTAATCTCCATGAAGGTTTCCCACATAGATATTGTGTTGTGTGTATGATCTTGCATTATCTATTATTAATTTATATGAATTACTTGTATATTATATGAATGCCTGTGATAATCGAATAAGGGTTTGAAAAGATTAGAATTGAATTTGAAATATATTGCATCACTGATTCACCCCCCCCTCTCAGTGATTGTATCTCTAACAATTGGTATCATAACAAGTCCTTTGGCAAAGGCTTAATAGCTTAAAGGAGATCCAATGTACAAAATGGGTAGCCATCAAATACAAGGAAGTTTTTCCACTAAACAAGCACAAATGTTTAATGGATCTAATTATGATTTTTGGAGTGCAAGGATAAGGACCTAAATCATGTCTCTAGGGTTTTATTCTTGGAAATATATTGTGGATGGTTATTATACACCCAATATTCCTCCATCTAGTGTTGAAAATAAGAAGTTGTTTGAAAATAATTATAAGACAATGAATGTTATCAATTGTGGTCTTTTAGAGACTGAATACACCAAGGTAATCCATTTCATATCTACCAAGGAAATGCGGTATAAATTAAAGACTATTTATAAAGGAGATTCAAAGGTTAAGTTGGAAAAATTATAGACTCATTGAAGATAATTTGCAAGTCTTAATATGAAGGAAGAAGATTATGTGGCATCCTTTCTACAGAGAATTGATGAGATTGTGAAAATCATTAGAGGTCGTGGAGAGAATCTTGAAGAAGCTACTATAGTTCAAAAGGTATTAAGGTCTCTCTCTCTCTCTCTCTCTCTCTCTCTCTCTCTCTCTCTCTCTCTCTCTATCTCTCTCTCTCTCTCTCTCTCTCTCTCTCTCTCTCTCTCTCTCTCTCTCTCTCTCTCTCTCTATTTGTTGTAGAAGAAAGTCATGATATTACTAAGTTAAAGATGGATGAATTACATGGCATCCTTACTACCTATGAGATGATAGTAAATAATGATATACCACCAAAGAAAGAAGAAAAATTCAAGATAGAAATAAAACAAAGGAAGAAGTTCCAAGGTAAGAAACTTAAGGAGGATGACACATCTGATATTGATGAAGATGAACTAATTACTTTGTTTATAAGTAAATTGAAAATATGGTTAGGCAAGTATAAGGGTAAACTACCCTTCAAATGATTCAATTGTGGAGAGGTAGGACATTTTTTTAATAAGTGCCCTCATAAGCATAAGAAGAATGATGGTGCTTAGCATGATGATGGCCAAGCTGAAGACAAAAATACATACAAGTCTGATAAGGGGATGAAAGGATTTAAAAGGTTTGACAATAACAAGAAGTACTTCAAAGATAGGAAGAGTCTCTACACCAAATAATATTTTAGCTCATCAAATGAGAGTAAAGATAGTGACTCAAAATATGATCATGAAGATGATGGTCTTATTGAAGATAGAACCCTCTTCATGGCTGAGGAAGGAAGTTACTCATATCAAAAGGAGTCTAATTGGAGTGATTCAGATGATGATAAAGATGAGGTGGATTGTGAGACTTAATTGATGAATGCTCTTAAAGAATTGAAGATTGACAAGAAGATTAACAAGAAAATGAAGTCTCATGTTAAGTACTATGAAGAGAAATTTAGTGTGTTTGAGACAAAAATGAATGAAGACACCAAGAAGCATGAAGATATAGTCAAGCATCTCAGTTATCAATTGGAAATCTTGTCTACAAGTATGAAAGATAAGAAGATGAATATTCAAGGCATGTAATTAAAAATGAGTCATTAAAATCTAAGTTAGAGAAGACATCTAGTAAGATGCAGTCATTTATGAGATTTGAAAAGAGCTAAAATGATCTAAACAATATTCTGAGTGGTCAAAATCATGCAAGTGATAAAACTGGTCTTAGATACAAAGAAGAACCAGATAATGAAACTCAAGACAACATGAAGACTAATTAAAATCAGACCTTGAAGGTCAATAATCAGTCAAGGAATGAAGATGCTAGCAGACTGAAGACAAATTAGATTAGACAACCAAATGCCATGAGGTATGCAAGTTTCAATGGTTATTGTTACACATGTAATCAGTTTGGGCATAGAGATAGAGAATGAATGAGACCTATTAGAAATGAGTTTGCATGGAACTATGATGGGAATCATTAGTTAAAAGGTGTGAACAAAGTTAAGTGTTTCAATTTCCTTGATGAAGAACATTTTGCTAAGTATTGTCCAAATAAGGTAAGGTAAGGTGAGTCTTCTTTAAAAGGAGTAGTTTGTTTCAATTATCAAAAGAATGGACATATTGCAATATTTTATTCTAATCAAGAAAGGTAGGATAATCTTCTTGAAAAAGGTATAGTGTGATTCAAATGTCAACAGAGAGATCACATTACTAGATTTTGCAAGCAATGGCTTACAAGACATAATAGGTTTAATTAGGCTCCTAGAGTGCAAGAAAGAAGGCAAGTTAACTCATGGAAGCCAAAGGTGGTAAGTGTGAGTCATGATGAGTCTATAGGTCTAAGTAATCTATTTTATATAGTGGAAACTAATACAAAATTTGAAGAGTACCAAGAGCTCTCATTGTCTGCTCATGTTGTGAATGAAAAGACCAAACTCAAGGAGAAGACCAAGGTTCTAGTTGAATCTAGCTCTGAGGTGTGTTTGGATTCTAATGAGTAACCTATTGTGTGTGAGCATGTTTCAATCTTGGTTCTTATATTATCAAGGTCTGAAGGTGATGTTATGTAATGTAAATAATCTACTTCAGTGATCAAGGTATATCAAGATTTCATAATTGCTCCAAATGTTTTATATCCTATCATATAAGAGAATGTGAGTGATGTATAAAAGGTACAAGTTGTCAAATTTTATACTAAGGAGAACAAGATCAAGGAGTCTTATAGCTATAGAAGGATTTTAGTGGTTACTAAGGAGATGTGTGCCACTCCTAGCTTCACTTTATTTTAAGAACATTGTGGTGTAGAGGTCTCTATCTATGCTTCTTAAGAGACTTATTCAGTAGATAAACAAGTGTTGTTGTGTTATTCTTTAGAAGGTCATAGAAGGCAAGAGATGAGTGTTTCTAATCAGAGTTTGTGTGTCTAAGTAGGATAAGTGCTTTGATGAGGTTAGAATGATGTCATAAGGTGTTTTTACTATGTATGTAGTGTCCATGGGATTAGAATGGGTGTTTTTAGGATATTGATGAATGTCAAGAATATTTTGATGATCATAAAGTCTACACACTTCTTTGTGATGTGCTCTAAGTGTTTTTTTGGTCTTAAAGCATGTTGAAGTCAAATTGGAGATTTTTGAGTGCTCTCGATTTTCTCAATTTTGGCTTAAGGGCAAGCATGCCTAAAATGGGTTATAGGATGTATGGGTTCCCAAAAGTATGGAGGCTCAAATCTTGGTCTATAATTGTGTGATGGTTGTCTCCAGTTGTAGAATAAGTTTTAAAAATGTGCATTGACTTGAAGGAGGTTTGTTGACCTTGTTTGTTTTGAGATTCTAGAGTTTTTGGGCTATGATAGAAAAGTGGTTTGATTTACAAATTAAGTTCTAAGGCTTCTTAATAGGTTGAATGGGCTAAACGGGTTATCAAATCAAGCTTCATAGAGATCTGAAGGTTTTTGGTTTTCAAATTACTCATGATTTTGTCAAGATGGAAGCCTAATTAGCTAGTGGATTTGTTAAGGAAGTATATTGAAGAAGAGGAGCTAGATGATGAAAATTGATGTGTTTAAGGGGTCATATGAGAGTGATATAGATATGAAGTTTTAGGTCTTGAAAGTATGTATACTAAAAGTTGTGGGCTCTGTTAGTTTTGAGTAGGGCTATAAAGAATCTAGACAGGCCTAGTGTGAAGATTTGATGTTATTGATTAGTTTCTCCAAAATAGAAAGGCATGAGTGTTTCAAGGTGAATTCTCAGATTGGTTTAGATCATGTTTCCTATTTGGTGAGTGGCATAAAGTTTTTTTGGTGGTCCTTGAGATGGCTTGAGAGAGAAGGCTAGTAAGCCTGTGTGGTGGGCCTTCAAGGTGTGTGGAGATCTAAAGATGATCAAAAGGTGTAATGGCATAGAGATCTTAGGGGGGTCCCTCTCAAATGTTTCTTGGTGAGTTCCAAAATATTTTAGTACTTTTGTGTGTTCATTCTTCATTGGTTGCAGTACTTAGTTGAAGAGAGTGTTGGCATGTAGCAAGAGGAGGTTGTCAAGGCAAGAAGAGGTAGGATCAAGGTAAAGGGGAGTTTGTATCATATTTACAAGGTTGTCCTCTCTTTTTTGTGGTCTTTTTAGGTCCTTAGGATTATTTATTACCGACTTTTTCATTGTGTCAAAGGGGGAGAAGGTTCCTGTTGTGAGAGTACTTGAAGAGAGAGAAGGAAGGTGTGTTATATGATGGGTGTTGACATCAATGACAAAAAGGGGAGATTTTTGGATATTTTTCAATTATGTCATGGATTTTTTTAAGTGATTGGATGAAGTGTCTTGATAGTCTAAGTGTCAATGATAAATTGAGAAATGTGCTTGTCCTAGTATGCTTGATGTAAGCTTGGTTGATCTTTAGTTTTGGCATGGTTAAAGATGTTTAAGGATGAGTATGGTGATTTGAGGTTGCGTAAGGGGTCCTATCAGAGGTCAAGGATGATTGGAGAGATTTTTTAAGTGTATGGTATTCATTTGGTTTTTCATTATGTTCATTTTGTCATAGTTAGTTCTATGATATAAAAATCTAAGTAGGCATATTGATGATGTCATATCTCACATGTGTGAAGGTTATAGGAGAAACTTGATATATTAATGGATTACCCTATGTAAGGAGACCATATGGTACAAATTTTAGGTCATGTGATTAAGCATAACAAAATGTATTAAGGTTCAAATTTGGCCTTCCAGGTAGATTGCAATAGTTTATATACTTAGCCAAATTGTCACTACACATCATGAAAATATGGATGAACCAACAAGTTTGTGTATTTATTTTAGGTATGTAGAAAGTCATTTTTGATCAAAATTTTACATGGATATGTTGTCTATAATGCCAAGAAGAGAGTCCTGAAGATTTTTCTATCTTGAGATATAAATCTTCAAAGTTTCTCTAGTAGACTATGATGGGTCAGAGATCATCAAGTTTAACCACATGGAAGACTGAGGTCATTAGTCAAAAGATCTAACAGTGCACATTAATTCATGATATTGATACAATTGTTTGCATAATATTCAACATGTCAAAGGTTGCATGTGAAAGTGACAAGTGTCATAAGATCGCTAGTCTGATAGAAGATCAACGATGAGTGATGGTTTGTATTGACAAAAATCAACAGTGCAGGACAATTCAAAGAGTCAATAATACATGCAAGACTGCCAAGTGACACAAGTGTAAGGGATTATCAGTAAAGTGATCAAAAGGCGCATGAGGGTTCCAAGTGTCATATATTTATATTTTTGAGCAAGATATAATGGTGAGCATTTTAAGGTAAAGACCAGGTTGATTTACAAAGATTGACAGTGTGCATTCAGTCAATATTGTAAGGGTGCACGAGATGAGGTCAACATGTTCAATATTTAAGAATAAATCATAGTTAAAGATTAGAAGAGATTGATGGTACATGTTTAATATAAGATGAGAGGACACAAGATGATGGCAAAGTGTTTAAAGTTTAACAATTGCTCAGTGACCGTTGGAATTCAAATATTAGAATTTACGAGGGAAGACCAGTCTACAATATTTTGCTCATATCTTTCAATCTAGAATGAATTTATTGATGTAGTAAAAATAAAAGTTGTATAGGACTTCAAGGTGCATCCATAAATTTTGATTATAATATTTAGATGTTTGTAAATTTGTAGATATTGAGCTCCAAAGTTGACTATGTGTTCATTCATGCTCTGCAAGTAACCTGATAAGTGTAATTGAGTTGTTCATGATGGTATTGCGATGTTTCAAGATGAGATAACTATTGGAGAGTATTTTAGACTATATGAGTACCATATGTATGGATTTTTTAAGTTTGAAAAATCTATATACTATATGAACAAATGCTTAGAAGTTGATTGTGTGTTTGTTTATGGTGACTGTGTGCACAAAATGTTGTTTGAGTGGATTATGCTTTAGCACAAAAGTGTTTTGGTGATTGTGATCATTTGAGGATGTTTTAAGGGTCATGTGGAGTGGAAATATACATTTTTAAGTGGTATTATGTTTCTAATTTTCTCAATGGAATTATAAATAGGGGAATAGGTCTCCATGAGACCTATAAGAGCTATTAAGGCCTAATTGAAAGGTGTAGTTACTTAAGTGTGACCCATGGATGCTATGGAGAACATATGAAAGTGGTATTGAGATATGTTAGATGTATTAAGGGTTAAGTAAAGTATTATGGATAACTAAGAAGATAATAATCATGAAGGCTCTATAAAAGGTGAAATCAAACGTGGGGATTTCTAGACGTGAGAGGCTGGTGGAATAGAAGTGTGAGACCCAGGTGAAGAGGTGTGTGAGTTATGGAGTGAAGGAAAGGGTGTGTGCTCAGTGGATAGGTTCAAAAGAAAATCAATTTGATGATTGTGTATGACCTGTAGGTCATATTTTTGATGTGAAGGACAATGATCTTGCAGGTTTGAAGACAAAGGTGGTCAGAAGAACTTGATCATCTAGGGGCAGGTGCTCCTTATGAAACAAGTGTTTTAATAAAGCCAGTGAGAAGGACTTGATCATCTTAGGGGTAGGTACTCCTTATGAAACATGTTTATCACTAAATTATGGTCAGATGGACTTGTCTAGTCTCATGTTTTCATACTTATTATAGGACAAGTAGTCCATGTGTTTGTATGCTTGAGAGTGGGTTTTATTCCCCAAGAGGGTTTCCCACATAGATCTTATTTTGTGTGTATGATCTTGCATTATCTATTTTTCATTGCTACGAATGATGTGTGTGTTCTATGAATGCTTGTGATAATTGAATAAGTGTTTAAAAGGATTGGAATTAAAGTTGAAATATCTTGCTTCGTTGATTCATCCCCCTCTCAATGATTGTATCTTTAACACATACACCATGTATACAAAGCTTTCCCTCCCCTCTAGAAAATGGTATCTAGATGGGACTCCTTCACCATAGGGAGAGCTAAGCTTCAGTATTGGGACCCCAAAGGGATGATCAGAGCTCACCTGGTGAGGTATTCGACCAACATGAATATAAACTACAACCATTGAATGGAAGATACTGATGATCTATATTTAGATGTTGTCAATGACCAGGAAGTGTTGTCCCAAATCGTGATAAAAAATAAGAAAGGAAAGAATGTCTAGGTAGGCCTATCTTCTCCCCCTCTAACTCCTACTCTCTCCATGGAGGATCTGAATTTGAATCCTCCTATTCTCTCCATGGAGGATCTAAATTTGACTCCTCATGCTATCTCCAAGAGGATTTTGTATGGCATTATGCCACCTTCTCCTCCTCATGCTCCATTTATAGATCTACCTCCTCAAGTAGCTTCTTCTCTTCATACCCCAGCTCCACCTCCTCTAGTTTTTCCTCTCATCTTAGCTCCACTTCCACCTCCTCCAATAGCTCCAATAGTATATCTGTAACTGAGCCAAACCTACATTATTTGGTGGTAGGTAACCCAGGTGCAGGCAACCTAACTACTAACACTTCAACCCTAAGTTGTATAGACCCAGTCTAAAGGTGAGTCCAGAATGAAACTCTCAGTAGGCACTAGTACAGGTTCCACCCCTTACACCTTTCATTTCCTCCATCTCCCTTCCACCCTTGACTCCTACCACCTTCCAACTCTTGGTCATGGTAACCACAAGTTTCATCTCCTCCCACAAGCTCCCTAAATGGTGAATCCTCTTTTTCCCATTACATGCCCTCTATCATTTACCTAGGTATCTTTAGACTTGATCCTCTTGAGCATCCTTACCTCTTCATTTCCCTTCACCCCATCCATTCCATAACCCAAAACCTTCTTGATGCTTTCTTTAGGCTTACCTTTAGTCCATGTACCATCAAGTGCATCTTCATTAGCAAGCATGACTACAATCATTGTGAGTGTACCTCCAGTGGTAGGAACTATCTTGGTACCCCCTTTGATCATCCCAATGCCTCCCTAAATAATTCTAATTCCTCCACCATCAGCACCTATGACCCTTGTTATTTCAACTAGTCCTTCCACTACAACATCCACAGCTAACCTGGGTAAGAGGAAACTCACACTCCAACTTTAGTTCATAGTCCTTCCACTCCAATCTAACCTCTTCTACCAACCTTAATGGTTCCTTCATCCCTAACCAAAACACATTAGTGCATTGTTCCTCGACCCCCTCTTTCCATTACCCCTAATGCCTAGGGATTTGGCTTAAACTAATCAATCTCTTCCCTTCTATTTAATGCCCCTCTCTCAAGAGTAATTTCCCCTCAAGTGGGCATGACCCAAGATGAGTGGTAAGCATAGATGTTCTCATGGGCCTCCCCTTTTGTCCTTCCTCCTTTTGCCCCCATGCCCCCTATACCTCCATTGCTTTCTTCATTCACCCCTTCCACTTCCTCCATTTCTCCTCCACCTCATCGTCTACCCTTTGCCACCATCTCAACCACCCCTCATATAGCTCTCACAACCTGGGGAATAGTCCTAAGTTCATAATCATTGGAGATAACAGTCCAAGGTGACCTGGATGTGCAGTGGAGCTTTGATCAAGCTTCAGGGAACATGAAGGGGACTCTAATGCAGAGGTTCATCTAAGAAGGGAACTTGGTGGTTTAGTATACCTATCAGAATATATTCTCCCTCACTAATGTGAGGACTTCCACTAGGGAAGAAAGGATCATCGAGGATCCACTCTCCACTCCCTGGGAAACTCATGATATGTCAGAGAAGCTCCTAAGGACATGCAAAACTAGATTCAAACCTCAGAGGCTGAGGTGAATACCTCCTTACTCATCGAGATGATTAGGAAAGTCAAGGATGCCCTCTTACTACTCTTCTATATTCTAGGGAAGGTAGTAGAGACTCTAGCCAAGACCAATGTGCTTATCCACTGGACTCAAGATTACTTAGAGAGGATTGCAGAGATAGACAAAAAGTGTAAGAAGCTATTGGTGGTGATTAACAAATGCATATTCCTAGAGTTAAAACTAATGCCAACCTTAGACTTAGGGTTATATCAGACGTACGTTAGGGACATGAAGGTGACTATGAAGGAATGGATGGTTGTGGCTTATACTGTGTTGTACCCAAAAAATGTCACTCATATTTGGGACAACATATAAGTTATTTTGGTCCTGCAAGACAAAATTATCTCTTCCCATTTCATTATTCTAAACTTTCAAAATTGGAAATTATTCAAACTTTTTCAGTTAAAGGACTAACATGTTCAATAGGTTCAAAGGCTTCTACAGGTGAGTTCAATCAAAAGACAAGTTTCCTCAACACTTAGATGCTTTCGAGGCTAGTTCAATGCCTTGGTTCAACCAAAAATGTTCATCATCAAGCTTCTAAGAAGGATTGAACCATTGAACCATCGAACCCCACTTTTTTTTAAAAAAAAGAGGTTCAAAGGTTCAACAGGTTCAATGGTGGTTGGTTCAACACGATTTGTTTCAAAGAGCTTGGTTCAAGCAGTCAATTAAATAAATAGAAATGAAGGAATGAACCATTGAACTGTTAACCAAAGTTCGTTCAAACCGTTGGTTCAAGTGGTAGGTTCGAAGGAGTGCCCCAAAAGTCAAAGAGATAAGTGCCCTTATAGAGGGAATTTCTATGGCAAAAGTGACTAAGGTAAGAAAAGCCTAAAATAAAAGCCCATCAGAGCCTAGTAGATGCTGCCAAGTGTCATCTACTGAACCCCATTTTAATTTGTTTCTAAGAGTTGTGGAAGTTGCCACGTGTCCTTTGTAAGATAAATGGAACACACCAAGTGTCAACATCTGCATGAATCTAAAATGAGTCTCAAGTGTATCTACAGTGTTTCTAAAAGCTCAACGGAAGCCACCACATGTCATCTTCCACGAGACACTCAAAAGGCCTCCAAAGCCTCTATAAGTTAAGCAGATGCTGCCACATGTCCCTTACAAAGGTCAATGGAAACTACCATGTGTCGTCTCCTGAGACACAATTTCAAGCAACGAAACGTGCCACGTGGCATCATTTGCATGAATCTAAAATGAGTCTAAAATGTTTCAAAAGGGAAGCTAAAGCTTGGTGGAAGCCACCACATGTTGACATCCATAGTTTCTTCCTTTGGTCTCTTTGTTAAGTAAGGACTGTGGTGGGTATTGAGTGAGTGGCTAAACTCAGCAAAAACTGCCACGTGTCATCCTCCGCAAGATTTTCAAAAGACATTTAGAATATGCCACGTATTCTATTATAACTCCATGAAATGCAATAAGTGTCTATATTCTCATCTTGAGTCTCTCACAAGTTTCAAAGATTATTTTAATAAGCATCTCTTAGAGTCCCACAGATGCTGCCAAGTGTCCTTGTCTATTTCACAGTGAAACATGCCACGTGTCAATTGTTAAGATCAACGAGAAGCAGCCAAAGAGTAGAGAAAAGATTGAATTAGGGACCCAATTCAACAGCCAAAAAAGGAGGAATGATGAATAAGGACCAGAAATATTCACGCATAAGATATGTTTCTAGAAGCAGACCGCCAGGTGGACATTGGAGAACACAAACATTCAATGGCGTGACCCGTTTCTCTGCATTGAAAAAAGCAAATGGGCAAATACACCCAATTCCAGCATATCTTCTTGATAGAATTTAAAATATATTGAATGCAACATGATGTGTTACTACTCCCAAGTCTTTCTTAGAGGGCTATATATTGGCCTCTCTCTCTCTATGATCATAAACAAAAACTCTGTCCAAATTGAAAGGCATTACTGAGACTTTGAGCTTAGATTGTTCATCATATTTTTTTGTTAAAATTAGAAAGCAAGTTACTTTCAGACTTTGTGCTGTTATAGCTTGTATCATTCTAGGAGATTGTTCTTATGTCTATTTCCTAAATGTATTCTTGTTTATGCAATTTAACAAGCAGAGCTAGTGGAGGTGACAAAGAAGGTGTCCTGAAGTCAGTTACTTTCAAACTTTGTGCTATCATAATTGTCTTTTGTGTGTGTTTATTTTTTGTTTCTATGTAAAGAACCTTGGGATGACTTTGTGCCCTCATTGTTCTTCATATTCCACTCTTTGGTAATTGAGGTGGAGACTTTATGCCTCATTTCATCCTGCCGTGTTACTGCACCTTGTTACACGTTATTTGTCATCACCAAAAAGATTCCTTTTGTCTACTGAACAACACTTCTGAAAGAAGAGGAGTGTCTTCTATCATTTCATCTAGATTTCTCCTTTGATTTGTGCACATTATCTCTGAAAAAAGAGAGATGGATGGTTTATCCTACCCTTGAGTGTTATTTTCTATTTATATATATAGTATATAGTTCCTGCATATCTACAGGGAAACTCCCCTTGATGAGAGGAGAGATTAGTTCCCTTTTGATGTGGTAAACCTACACATTTGGTCAACCAATCTTCATGTTGTGGTTGATCAGACCTATTTTGTTTATCAGTATGCTAATTGACAAAATATTCACTCGACAGTTTTTGGTGAGTCCCTGGGAATGTTATGTGCAATCTGAAGCCTCAAGTTTTAGATTGAAGCAGTCCCTACCCTTATCCATTATAGACTTTGGCCATTCCATTCCACTTCTTACCCATTATCATTATAACCTTACCATCTTTATCCATTTCTATTATATAATATGGTCTATAAACCAGATCTACTAGGAAAGAATGTGCAATTTAAAGCCTCAAGCTTCAAGCTAAAGCAAGGTCAATTTTTTCCCATTTTTGTTTCACAATCTGGTAGATTTAAGGTATACACAAAGCCAAAAGGATAAAGGTATTGTTGACCCTATATTTGAGTTGGTACAAGAAAGTAATTTTGATTTGTCTCCTTCACCATCTCATCTCCAACGAACTAGGAGCTTTCCTCCTACTAAAATCAGGTCTCCATTACCAAGCAAAGCATCCACTTCTACTGTTAATAAAGCTTTGCCAATAATTACCCCTCTAAGATTTATTATTCCTCCTTTTCATAGTCATACAATGGTAGTTCAAGGCCCTTGGGGTAATTCTTTTGGTCCTCTCAATCTTACTTCACCTCTACATGAGCTCACATGTAGTTCAAGGAAGAATTTCCCCAAGTTTTATGGTGATGGGAAGGTTCATCCTAATGAACACATTACAGCCTTCAGCATAGCCTGTGGTGTGATAGGAGTGGAATTTGAGGATGTGGCAGTCAGACTATTTGTATAAACATTACAAGGTGCTACTGTAGATTGGTTTTACCATCTATAGGCTCGGTCAGTAACTGACTGGAACACCCTCAAAGCTAATAATGAAGCCAAATTCAAGCCTACAAAAGATGCACATGCCCTTCTGGCTCATCTCACATAGATGAAGAAAGAGCCTCATGAACCAATGAGGGAATTCATAGCCAAGTTTGACAAACTGAGGAACAGGATCCTTGTAATTGCTCGACCTACATCTAAGAATCTCAAATTTTTCTTCATTAATTCTCAGCTACTTGAAGTAAGTTTTATGTTGAGATGTGCTGGTCAAATAGACCTTGCTGTAGCTCAAGATTTGGCCACTGAGGTAGAAGATGATCTCAACTTGGCAGGGAAGATAAGGAGAGATCCTAATAGAAATAGACCCTCATCATCTTCTAAATATCCATCTACATGCACCACTGATCCAATGGTGTAGAAGTTGGCAAATGAGTTACTTCCTCTCAAAAAGCAAATGGCACAAGGAATGTCTTATGCTCCTTCATACAGAGATATTCCAAGGTGGACATTTCCAAATCAGTCATACTAGGGCAATGTTGTCGAGAATCAAGGGCAGCTAAATCATCTTCCCTCTCCCCATAGGGGAAACTTACCATTGAAGCACCCTTAACCAATTCAGCAGTGGGATATCTTGAAGCAGAATCAGATTTCTCTTTCCAGCCTGAATTGAGTCAAGAAAATGATGTTGATCTCCTCATAGAAAACCAAGAAGAATCAGTTGGTGACTCCAACATTAGTTTTCTGAACTACCAGGATGAACTCAAAATAAAAGGAGAAGATTTTGATGGATCATACGTTGTGTTCACATGGTCCAAGAACTAGTCAGCTCAACAAGCTGATAAAGGAAAAATAGAAGAGCAACCTCAACTAGCAATTTTAATTGCAAAATGTGGAACCTCTCTACCTTTCCAGCCAAAGGACCTGGTGATCACCAAAAAGGTAAGTACATCAATTTTACCTTCACCTTTAACTTCAATTTTATAAATCAGTCCTTCCCCCTCTACAAACTAGAAGGTTAAATTACCTTCCTCTGTTCCTAATCCAATTCAGTCATTTGACATAATTAATCATGTCAAGAAAACTAAAATTCAAATGACTAAGTTTGAATATTTACAATCCAATCCTAATCAGTTGGATAGGTTAGTGTTGACACAGTGGATTGCACCCTAAATAAGAGGTTGAGCTCCTGCCTTCCACACACAATAATGGAAACTCCCCTCTCACCTGTGGGACTGACGAAGCTGGGGGGGAGAGTCTCTAGATAGGGGCTAGCTCCCTCTGATGTATCTTTTAGGTCCTGGACTTCCTACTGCTAACAAATAAATGAAAAAAGTTGTGGATGAAAAGGGAGAAGGATGTTGAAAATAGAACCTAAACCTAAAAATAAAAAGGTGATACACCAAAAAAAGTTGATACACCCAGCCTGAACATACACTTTTCACCAAGAAGAAGCTCTCATACACTTCATCTGATGTGGGAAAATTTTTTGTATTAGTGAGTCAGGGGTCCGTAGAGATATAGGGAGGAAGAACTATCAAAGGTGTTTTGAGACACACTTTGGTAGCCTCTTCACATGCACCTATATTCTTGCTGTAGACACTTCTGGCAGACCTGTAGAAGAAGAAACTTCATAATGCACCAGACATGCTGGAATCATGTTTTGAAAATCATAAAATAAAATGACTTAACACAAAAAGCAAACATAGACATATGCATGAGTGCAAGTTCAAATGGAGGTAAAAATTGCTAAGTCTTGATTCAAGGTAAAATCTAGCAGAGTTCTACCTTACAAACCTAGAGATTTTTAGGTAGAGCTTTGCCTTATAGGCTGAGAGATCTATGGATCCCTCTCAAAAATGAGATATACAGAAAGAGGAGAATAAGTAAAAGTGCCCCTTTGGAAAAGACTTTGGTGCTCCTTAACAAGTTGGCCCATGTGCATTGAGAGCATCGAGAAGAAGAAGTCATTGTTGCTGATGTCATTCTTCTAGAAGAGGCCTGCTAGAACCATGTTATGTAATCACCAGTCTTGACTTTGGCATTCGAACATTAATGTGAAAGCACAGGCCGTGCCTCTTTTCTGTAGACAAGACTACTCCTTCTAGATATTTATGTGGTTTATCTGCTTATAAATGCAAAATAGAGAAAATAGGTCATGTCGCTTACTGTTTACACCATTTGATGACCACCTAGCAATAACTCACCTCCCCTTTGCCACCTGGACTGTTTGTCCATTTATGCACTTTGTCTTCTTCCTAGTTTTATCTCTTTCTAGCTCCTTCAGCCCTCAAGGCTATCTTTTGGCAGGTCATTGCGTTCCTTGGGCTCTTCCTTAGGCTTTTTTCAAAATCAACAGCTATTTCACAAGCCTTAAAATTGATGTTTGTGCACCCATCACTACATTTGAACTTCCAACGGCTAGTTCACCATGCTTGATTTTGACGTCTTCAGGCCTGTCACCCCTTGGAAATTCTTTGGCATTTTCTTTTCTTCAACTTTCTTCTACTCGCTTTCCTTCGGGCTTTTGCTTTGGATCCTCCTGAAAGGAAGGTGACCCTTCAACTTTGGAGAAGTGTCCTTTATTTTGGCTGGGAGTCCCCCACAAGGGCACCTTCCCTTCAGATTCCTTTGGCTCCCTTGGTTTTGAAATTATTCAAAGCTTTCCCATGTAATTTTCCCTGTGGACTTTTTCCCACAGACAAAAAGTCTGCAAGAATTGTTTTGAGCACTATGCCTTAGTCTTTGGAATTTATCTTAGGTTTTTCCTCCCATGGCCTTCCTCCGAATTTCTTCAGACTTTTTGTCTGAAGGAATTCTTTCAGACAAAAAGTCTAAAGAAATTATTCTCACCTTTTGCCTTAGTATTTTTTACTTGTCTTCCTTCGGATTTTCTTGCTCATAGCCCTTTCAAATTATTTCAAACTTTTTGTCTAAAGGAATTCCTTCAGACAAAAAGTTTGAAGAAATTATGTCTTTGTATTTTCCTCTCGACTGCCTTCAAAAGTGCCCTTCAAGAAAATTGGAGGGCACCCAGGTGTTATAAAAGTCTCAAATTCATTCCTGTATCTCCCTGAAGGGTAAGTGCTCTTCGAGAAAGTTTAAAATGACCCTTCTGAAGGGTGCTTCCTTTGCCTTAAATTTTTTTCCAAAAGAAACTTACCTTTTTAGCTTTTCTCTGTGGCCTCTTTGTAAATGTTCCCTACCCTCTACAAGGGCTCTTGAGTCTAGAACTACCCTCTGCAAGGGCACTTGAAATGGTCCATTTTGTGCCTAAGTGTCGGGAACTCGTCTTTGTCTGCAGAGTCCATAGAAAACTTCCCTGCAGAAGTTCATAGAAATGCCTGCAGAGTCTGTAAAAATTCTTGTAGAGTTCATAGAAACTTCCAAGACTTGTGCAAAATGAAAAAATGTATTGGCTCAGAATAGTAGGGGAAAAAAGGGGGGACCAATTTTGGCCTACAGGACCAAAATAGTCAATAAATTGGCGACTCCCAAGGGAAGCATTCCTGCTATGCTTAGAAGCCAGTTGCCTTAAAGTCCATTGGGCACAGAGTCAAAATGCAACTTTGAAGAAAGGCCAACAATAGCCTTGAGAGATCCTAGAATCAATCATGAGCTTTTACCCCACACACAAAGGAAAACACACACAAGGCTAAAAACACTACTTGTGCAAACTGCACTTAGGGAAAATAGGAAAAGAAACTGAAAGCAAACTACTATATATAGCTAACTAGGTATATTTGCTTCCCTCCTGGATCAAAGGGAAAACTTCTTAAGTCCCCTCCTTGGTTAGGAAACTTACAGTTCTAGACAAGTGGTTGAATGGAACGAAGAGTTGGTGATCTGCTCCTCTTGCCTATCACCTCGATTAGCTTGCATCTGAGTGGATCAAAATAAAACATGCTTCCAACATATATGTACTCTTCTTGTTCTTGGAAGCTTGTTGAATATTGGTCTTGCATGCTAGTGCATTTTATCCAAAAATTAATGGTTGTTGGCTCATCACCATAAGCCCTTTGTTGTGCATGGTCCCTTTGCAATGCATAATGGTTTGACATGTTCCCTTCTGCTTCATTGAAAATATTCTCAAACTCATCCTCTACTCCTTCAAGGATTTTTTGAAGAAAGGTGACTATTATGATGTCTAAAATGGAATCACAAACTGATTGCTCATCCCACATAACATCATCGTCTTGTTCAAGGCTCTCTTTTTCAAAGTTGTTCTCAAGATGAACAGGCCTATCCTTTTATTGCTCAAAGATCAGAGTCTCTAGTTGTTCAAAGACATCCATCTGATCCTCCTCCAACTCAGGCTCCATGGCATAGTCATCTTCCTCATTGAAGCAACAAGGAAGTTCATCAAACAAGAGAGGAGAGAGCTCACCATGCTTACGTTCCTCCTCATATTGCTGGAACATCTGCATGTATGCATGACCTGTGTCTTCTCCATTGCTGATGATGTCTTCACAAGGAGCATCGATGATGATTTCTTCTTCATTATCACTCATGATAGCCTCTTGGACAACTACATATTGGAGCTTTTTTTCCTCACTTGCCTCTTGCAAAATAGGTTCCTCCTTGAGAAGGGGTGAAGTGAAAAAACCATGTGGAAGAGGAGGTAGTCCTTGAGCTAGAATCGAATGATTCTCCTCTTTCCATTTGGCTAACACTTTATCTATATCAGTTGTGGCATGATAGCTCTCTTAGACGTGTGTAGATGGGGTGTGTTCAGACATGTCCATCACACGTTGGCTGAGGAATCTCACTCTGGATTCCAACTCTACAATTCTCCTGGCTATGTCTTCTTAGAAGAGCCTTTCTTGGAGGTCACTAGCATCATCATGATGAGGAGTAGCTTCATCTTCTTTGAGGTTTTGAGCAAAGCCTTTCTCCTCCTCCTTCCTGCCCTAAGATTCCACTATTTGCTTCCAACTCATGACCTTGGGATTGGAATTTTGCTCCTGTGAATAGGTAGCAACTTTATCCTCTTTAGGGTCCTAAGCTAGTTCATGATGTTCCTTCTTCTAGCTTGGGATCTGGAGATCATACTGAGAGACTTGTGGAAGTTGGGGAAGGATGGGGAGGTTCTGTTGATGTATAGGAAGAACTACTTCAAGAGAGATGTGTTGGTTCATGATGTCCCCTCCAAAGGGAGATTCACAATCTAAGGAATTGAAAAGGTTCATATCCATGGGAGGTTGCTCTAGTTCCCTTTGATGTTTGAAAGCTAGGCACACAAGGTTAAGATTAGGATTGATTGATGCATCAGATGAGCTAGAATGAGCAAGTGCTATTTGATAGAAAGGATTTGGTGTACAAGAGGGGGCTTTCTTTAGAATAAGAGGGGGCGCACAAGGCTGACTGCCTTGTATGAATGGATTCCTCCATTTTGCTACCTCCTCCTCCATGGATTGCAAGGCCTGAGCTTGCTTGAACAAACACTCCTCCTTACACATTAGCTCTTGCTAATATCTGTACTGCTCATCCATTCTATCAATCTCCATTATCTGCTTCTCAAACTCTAGCACTACTTCCCTTATCGTTGAAGGGAAACTAGGAGAGCTACTTGGTGTGATTCCATAAATATTTTGAGCTTGATCAAAACCATACGAAGGAAAATAAAGTCCATGATTCTTATCAATGGGACTATACATACAAAATAAGATTTCTTGATGGCACCTGGACTGCTTAACTAGCTAATTCAACTTGGAGTCGCCATTGGTGTTGGTAAAAAATCCTCCAAAGGCTGGTTGGTTAAAGAACACACCAAAAATTCTTTGACTCTTTGGACACAATTTGTCCTAGTTGGTCCAACTGGGTGTGCCAAAAATTGTTGACACAGTGGATTGCACCCTGGACAGGAGGCCAAGCTCCTACCTTCCACACGCAACAATAGAAACTCCCCTCTCGCTTGTGGGACTGGTGAAGCTGGGGGGCAGAGTCTCGAGATAAGGGCTAGATCCCTCTGATGTATCTTTCATGTCCTAGACTTCCTACTGCTAACAAATAAATGAAAAAAGGGGGGATGAAAAGGGAGAAGGATGCTAAAAATAGAACCTAAACCTAAAAATAAAAAGGTGATACATCAAAAAAAGTTGATACACCCATCCCGAACATACACTTTTCACCAAGAAGAAGCTCCCATACACTTCATCTGATGTAGGAAACTCTTCTGTATCAGTGAGTCAGAGGTCTATAGAGATACAGGGAGGAAGAACTATCAAAGGTGTTTTGAGACACACTTTGGCAGCCTGTTCACATGCACCTATATTCCTAATGTAGACACTTTTGGCAGACCTGTAGAAGAAGAAACTTCACAATGCACCAGACATGCTGGAATCATTCTGTGAAAAGCATAAAATAAAATGACTTAAGACAAAAAGAAAACATAGACATATGCATGAGTGCAAGTTCAAATGGAGGTAAAAATTGCTAAGTCTTGATTCAAGGTAAAATAAGGGCTTTGCCCAAAAAATCTCTAGGTTTGTAAGGCAGAACTCTATCTGATTTTACCTTGAATCAAGACTTAGCAATTTTTACCTCCATTTGAACTTGCACTCACGCATATGTCTATGTTTTCTTTTTGTGTTAAGTCATTTTCTTTTATTCTTTTCACAGAATAATGCCAGCATGTCTGGTGCATTGTGAAGTTTCTTCTTCTACAGGTCTGCCAGAAGTGTCTACAGTAGGAATATAGGTATATGTGAATAGGCTACCAAAGTGTATCTCAGAACACCTTTGATATTTCTTCCTCTATGTATCTCTATGGACCCCTGACTCACTAATACAAAAGAGTTTCCCACATCAGATGAAGTGTATGGGAGCTTCTTCTTGGTGAAAAGTGCATGTTCGGGCTGGGTGTATCAACTTTTTTTGGTGTATCACCTTTTTATTTTTAGGTTTAGGTTCTATTTTTATCATCCTTCTCCCTTTTCACCCCGCCTTTTTTCATTTATTTGTTAGCAGTAGGAAGTCTAGGACCTAAAAGATACATCAGAGGGAGCTAGCCCTTATCTAGAGACTCTCCCCCGAGCTTTGCTGGTCCCATAGGTGAGAGGGGAGTTTCCATTGTTGCATGTGGAAGGTAGGAGCTTGGCCTCCTATCCAGGGTGCAATCCACTACATCAACAGTTAGTTGAGAGTGTGACGAATAAGACCTTCCAAGTAGGATAAGATGTTAAGAAGGTAACTCTTGATTCCCCAAAGAACATACCCATTCCAAACAATCTTGTCACTACTCCTCCTACTGCCCCTAGGAAAATAAAACCTTTCTATGTTTCCCTATTGATAAATGGTCACAAGGTGAGAAACTACATCATAGACTCAGATGCATCTGACAATGTCATGCCTACCAAAGTGGCAGAATCTCTTGATATCTTGGTCTGACCAAAACATTTGGTAGATGTTTTTCCATGGAGAACAAACAAGTACCTATGTTGGGACAAATTAAAGATGCCCAATTTGCATTTACAGCCTTTGTAGATAAAAGAATTAAGATGACAGTTCTAGTGGCTGATGTTCCAGCCTCATACGGTATTATGCTAGAGCAAAATTTCTACAAGGATGTTAGTGGAGAATTAAGCATGGACCTATCTGAAGCAAGGATCCCTGTTAAAGGCATCATGCTGAAGTTGCTTCCTGAAAAAGAATCAAAATATATTGTCACTCAAACATCAGCCCCTGAAGCTCAAATTTTGTTTGAGTCTTCAGGCATGGGTAACTATTTTCTTTCTACAGACAAAGTTTATGAAACATCTGATAAAGCTTTTCAAAGTGTCAACCCAAAAATTAGTTCAGCTAGAACAACAGAAGAATTGGTCGGTTGCAATATAGATAGAGAAGGATCTTCCCTCTCTAATGAAGGAAAATCTAAAGAAAAATTAGTGTTTGATGAGGTATGGACTCTGAAATTTGATGGAAGCTGCTCTTCTACTAGTTTAGGAGCTAGAATTGTGTTGATATCTCCTCATAGAGATATTTTCCCCTACTCATATAAGTTACAGTTCAACAACACTATTAATACAACTGAATATGAATCTCTATTGCTTAGATTGAAGGCTACTTGAGACAAAGGCATCAAACTCCTTCATGCCAAAGGAGATGCTAAACTAGTGGTTTGTCAGGTGAGAAACCTATACCAAACCAAGAATGAAAGATTGTGCCACTACCGCAATCTAGTCTGGGACCAAATTGAAAGCTTTTATACTTTCAACATCTCTGCCATACCCAGGGAATCCAATGACAGAGTTGATGCACTTGATGTTTCAACAACTCTCTTAGTTCCTCACCCAGACTTCATAGAAGATAGGTATACCATTGAGCTGGTTTTTAGACCAAGTGTGCCTAACAATGCTAATCATTGGCAAGTATTCAATGATGATCACCAACTTATTGCCTTCTTGGGATGAAAAGACAGCTTTGAACAACTGCATTTTGAAGGCAGTGAACCTCAAAAGTATGAACTAGCCCCTAAATCAAGTTCGGATGCAAATGATAAATTCTTACAAATCAAAGGGAATAAAATTCCCAAAGGCCTGGTTTACCTTGAGAAACTGTTTGACAAGCATGACATATTCATCAAACAACAGCAAACAGATTCAAGCTCTTCTCAGGGATTTGATCCAATAAATTTGACTACTGAAGAAAATCCCAAGATGGTTAACATTGGGAAGTGATGCATTCCTGAGGAGAGATTCAAGTTCACTGCTCTACTCTGCCAATACATGGATGTCTTAGCATATTCTTATGATGACTTGAAATCTCTCAACCCTGATGAAATCTGCCATGGCATTCCTCTTAAGGCTGACTCAATGCTTCTGAACACATGCTTTCAACAATTCTGGTTCAACAGAATAAAGAAGGTATGGAATCTTCCATTTCTTTCATGAGCAGCCCTCTCAAAGCCCATGATCTAAAGTATTTGAACATGGAGAAGCATGATTATGCAGTGGTGAAGGCAGTCAAGCATTTCCACTTCTATATCCTGAATTCACACACTACTGCCTTAGTTCCTGACACTACAGTCAAGTCCATATTAACTCAGCAAGAGTTTGGGATAAAAAGAGGCAATTGGATTACAAAGATCCAGGAATTTGATCTAGACATCAAGCCAACAAAGCTGATACAGGGAAAAGGTTTATGCCAATTAATTACTGATAACAAACCAAAAGAAATAGAGCATGAAGAAGCAAAGGTAGAAGACACACTAATAGTCCTCTTTGTCTCTACTACGAATGAGTGGTATTCAAGTATTGCTCATTTCCTTACTTATGGTTAATGTCTTGCTCACTTATCTTACAAAGAAAGGAGGACTATCAAGTTGAAAGCTGTCAATTTTGTCCTTTGCGACAACGGCCTCTACAAGAGAAGCCTTAATGGAGTATTCCTTCACTGTGTAGACAAAAAGTAGCAAAGCCAACTTTTGAAATCCTTCCACAATCTAGCTTGTGGAGGACATTTTTCTACTCCTGTGACTGCCCACAAGATTCTGTGAGCCAGGTATTACTGTCCAACTCTTTTCCAAGATGCATATAAGTGGGTGAGAAAATGTGAACTCTGCTAACAATTTATTGGAAGACCCAAGTTAGCTACCCTGCCTCTCAAGTCAGTGATCATAGAAGAACCATTTCAACAATGTGGAATTGATTTTATTGGAGCTATAAACCCATTTTCAAGTGTTAGACATGATTATGTCCTTACAACAACTGACTACTTCACCAAGTGGGTAGAAGCTATCCCAACCAAACATGCCACTTCAAAAGTAGTGTGCAATTTCCTCAAGGAGAATATCATTTCCAGGTTTGGAGTCCCAACCAAGATTGTTACTGACAATGCAGCTTGTTTCACTTCCCAAGAGATTACACAATTTTGTTTCTATTATGGGATTACACTCTCCCACTCTTCTGATTACTTTTCACAAGGGAATGGACAAGCTAAATCAAGCAATAAGAACCTGATGACTATCATCAAGAAGCTGGTAGATGACAACCAAAGTACATGGCATAAAGCATTGGTTGATGCTCTATGGGCAAACAAAATTACACCAAAGAGAGCAATTGGTATGTCTCCTTTCCAACTTCTTTATGGTATCAATGCTGAGATACTAATCACCTTGGAATTGCTAGATTTGAAATTAGCTAAGGCAATTAAAGATCAGACATATGAAAGCCCCCTTGATAAGAGGATTATGTGCCTGACTAAGCTGGATGAGTAGAGAACTATGGTGGTGGACCGAATTGTTGCCCATCAAAGTCTAGTGAAGAAACTCTTCGACCAAAAGACAAAAAACTGTGATTTCCAAGTTGGAGATCAAGTCATGTTGTGGGACAAAAGGAGAGAACCAAAAGGGATGCATGAAAATTTTGATTCCCTTTGGAGAAGCCCATTTATTATTCATCAGCACAATGGTGAAAACAACTTCTTTCTAAAGTATCAAGATGGCACACTCTTTTCTCTACCTCACAGTGGGCAGCATCTGAAACACTTCAATTCTTGAAGTACCAGATCATTTCATCTGTACATATGTATATTTGTGTAGTTTTTAGTTTCGTTTTATTTTGTTTATTTTCATTTTTGATGCCTTTCATTTTTTAGTAACATGACTCTGTAGCCCAATGGCACACATGAAGACACTAGAGATTTTGGATTCTACTCCCTTCAATTCTTTTGACAATTGATGGAAGTTACCCAACTAGAGCTAGTTGTTGTACCCAAAAAATGCCACTCATTTTTGGGACAACATATAAGCTATTTTGGTCCTGCAAGACAAAATTATCTCTTCCCATTTCAAAAAATTATTTTGAAATTTCAAAATTGGGAATTATTCAAACTTTTTCAGTTAAAAGATTAACAGGTTCAATAGGTTCAAAGGCTTCTACAGGCGAGTTCAATCAAAAGACAAGTTTCCTCAACACTTAGATGCTTTTGAGGCTGGTTCAATGCCTTGGTTCAACCAAAAATGTTCATTGGCAAGCTTCTAAGAAGGATTGAACCATTGAACCCCACTTTTTTTAAAAAAAAAAAAGAGGTTCAAAGGTTCAATGGGTTCAAAGGTTCAATGACGTCAGAAGGCTTCAAGAGTTAAGCGCTTCAGTCAACAGGTTCAACGGCGGTTGGTTCAACATGGTTTGTTTCAAAGAGCTTGGTTCAAGCAGTCAATTGAATAAATAGAAATGAAGGAACGAACCATTGAACCGTTAACCAAAGTTGGTTCAAATGGTCAATTCAAGTGGCAGGTTTGAAGGAGTGCCCCAAAAGTCGAAGAGATAAGTGCCCTTACGAAGGGAATTTTTGTGGCAAAAGTGACTAAGGCAAGAAAAGCCCAAAACAAAAGCCCGTCAGAGCCCAGTGGATGCTGCCAAGTGTCATCTGTCGAGCCCCATTTTACTTTGTTTCTAAGAGCTATGGAAGTTGCCACGTGTCCTTTGTAAGATAAATGGAACACACCAAGTGTCAACATCCACATGAATCTAAAATGAGTCTCAAGTGTATCTATAGTGTTTCTAAAAGCTCAGTAGAAGCCACCACGTGTCATCTTTTGCAGGACACTCAAAAGGCCTCCAAAGCCTCTATAAATTAAGTGGATGCTACCACGTGTCCCTTACAAAGTTTAGCAAAAATTGCCACGTGTCGTCTCCTGAGACACAGTTTCAAGCAATGAAACGTGCCACATGTCATCATCCGCATGAATCTAAAATGAGTCTAGAATGTTTCAAAAGGGAAGCTAAAGCTCGGTGGAAGCCACCATGTGTCAACATCTGCAATTTCTTCTTTTGGTCTCTTTGTTAAGTAAGGACTGTGGTGGGTATCGGGTGAGTGGCTAAACTCAGTGAAAGCCACCATGTGTCATCCTCCATAGGATTTTCAAAAGACATTCAGAATATGCTGCGTATTCCATTATAACTCCACAAAATGCGACAAGTGTTTGTATCTGCATCTTGAGTTTCTCACAAGTTTCAAAGCTTCTTTCAATAAGCATCTCTCAGAGTCCCATGGATGCTGCCAAGTATGCTCATTTGTTTCACAGTGGAACATGCCATGTGTCAATTGTTAAGATCAACAAGAAGCAGCCAAAGAGTAGAGAAACGATTGAACTAGGGACCCGATTCAACAACCAAAAAAGGAGGAATGATGAAGAAGGATCAGAAATATTCATGCATAAGATATGTTTCTAGAAGCAGACCGCCAGGTGGACATTGGAGAACACAAACATTCAATGGCGTGACTCGTTTCTCTACATTGAGAATAGCAAATGGGCAAATACACTCGATTTCAGCATATCTTCTTGACAGAATTTAAAATATATTGAATGCAACATGATGTGTTACTGCTCCCAAGTTTTTCTTGGAGGGCTATATATTGGACTCTCTCTTATTGTTTTGGAGGATCTCTCTCTGTGATCAGAAACAAAAACTCTGCCCAAATTGAAAGGCATTACTAAGACTTTGAGCTTAGATTTTTCATCATATTTCTTTGTTAAAATTAGAAAGCAAGTTACTTTCAGACTTTGTGTTGTTATAGCTTGTATCATTCTAGGAGATTGTTCTTATCTCTATTTCCTAAATGTATTCTTGTTTATGCAATTTAACAAGCAGAGCTAGTGGAGGTGACAAAGAAGGTGTCCTGAAGCCAATTACTTTTAGACTTTGTGCTGTCATAATTGTCTTCAGTGTGTGTTTATTTTCTATTTCTATGTAAAGAATGTTGGGATGACTTTGTGCCCTCATTATTCTTCGTATTCCACTCTTTGGCAGTTGAGGTGGAGACTTGGTGCCTCATTTCATCCTACCATGTTATTGCACCCTGTTACAAGTTACTTGTCATCACCAGAAAGATTCCTTTTGTCTGCTGAACAACACTTCTGAAAGAAGAGGAGTGTTTTTTATCATTTCATCTGGATTTCTCCTTTGATTTGTGTACATTATCTCTGAAAAAAGAGAGATGGATGGTTTATCCTACCCTTGAGTGTTATTTTATATATATATATAGTTCTTACATATCTATTGGGAACCTCCCCTTGATGAGAGGAGAGATTAGTCCCCTTTTGATGTGGTAAACCTACACATTTGGTCAACCAATCTTCCTGCTATGGTTGATCAGACCTATTTTGTTTATCAGTACGCTGATTGACAAAATATTCACCCAACATATTGTAACTAGACCCTTGGAAGAGGGCAAGAAAAAGATACTGGCCTACTTCAAATAGGTCAATATCTATGTGTTATTCCATCCAAATGGCACCCTGTTGGACAAGGGAGAGTTTGGAATCCACCTGGGTCAATTTGACCAATTCATTAGGGAGAAGGTCACCAAAGCAAACAAGGAAGGGGCCTAGGCAATTCTTGAGTTGTTAATGCAATCCATGAGGAGCATTAACCAAGTATCTGAGGTCTAAGTGTCAATGGAAGCTCCCTTCCAGGTCTACTAGAGGCTGATGACTCAAGCTGAGGTGATATTTAGGGGGGCCTCGATGAACTTTGCAAAGTTGGATAAGGGATTTGACTTCATGGTAGTCACATTGGAAGCTAGAGATGCGAGATCAAAATAATTGGGAGTCAGACCTTCACAGTGGCCTCTGTGTATCAACTAAGTGGTCCCCTATGAATATTTTTGTAATCTTGAGGAGATTTTGTTTATTTTAAATTTCCAATTATGATTATAACCATCATGAGTGGCCATCATGGCCCAAGATGGGAATATCGTGCTATTTAGATGTGAATCCCACCTTCATTTATATAAGGCAAAGCCATATTGTAATATAGGGATCAACTAAAAAACTTTCTCAAAAGTGTTGTTGGATTATAGCGAGGATTTCACCTACTTTTTCCTTCATCTCTTTAGACTGTAGAGTTGGCCAAGATCGATTATTGTAACAACACTCACCATTTAATGAATACAATTCTTATTTTTTGCAAAGGGTTTGTTTTGCATATCAATTATCTTTCATTTCCATTTTTGAATGTTTGTCAATGCTAGATTAATTTGACCAATAATTTGCTACTTCATGTGTGTTATGGTTATGATGTGTTTGGCTATTATAATCACTATGTGAGCTCTCTTATTTGTCTTCTATAGTACTGTTAATTTGTGTGTTAATCTACAAATTACCATTGGGTGTTTATGTGTAGTTTACTATAAACTCCTAGTACTCATATTTAGTGAAGGCTCATATTTGAAGCATATTCCTTTGTTTCCTCAAACTCTTCCCACTTTTTGTTCTTGGAAGAACTTTAGTGAAACTCGATCTACAGTGGTATAACTGTGGTAAAATCACTTGGTTTGATGGTCAATGCATTGAGTTCATTTTAGAACTGAAGGCTCTCTTTTTTTCCTTACTCTCCCCTCTCTGATGTGTTTGTTTTATGTGATTGAACTACCCTCTCCCCTTATATCTTAGAAGCATAATACATGAACTCCCATAATAACCTTTGATAATTAGATCTGAGTGTAAGAACTTCATATTGAACTTTCGGTAGTGATACTACATTTGTTGGAGACTATTCATGCAGAGTCCAATTGTGAAGTGAAATACCTGTAGTTGTGCCCTGGACTAATCCTAGATCAGTCCTAAAATGGAGGACAAAAGTCTGTAGTTGTCCTCGTCTTCCCTTTTAGGGAATACCCAATCTCATGGGTACTTCATGAACCAGAGTCTGGGAGCGAACAACAACCAACCCATGAAATGTGTATGATCCATGCAATGGAGACACCCTAATTTTAGAATTAATCATTGAGTGTTCTTGAAGACTACCAACAGATGCAAACCCTTGTGACAAAATTATAACTATCTGAAATTTGTTGATATTATCCTCAGAGTAAAAATTAGTGATTTAAGATATAAATACAATCTGTTTAAGATTATGAAGTGTTCTTGCATAGACTAAGGTGCTCTTAAATATGTGTATTTAATTAATTAGGTTGGCCAATATAAATGAATAGATAAATAGAAGAAAGTGTGCACAAAAATCAAACGTGTTTACAAAATTTAAATATGTCAAAGTGTGCCGAAGTTAATGTTACCAATATATCTAATACCAAATTTAGGTGTATACATCCTACTAATAATTTATTCTTTTTTTTAAAATTATTATGGCCTCACATAACCTATTTTACTATCCCTAATATTTTAAATTATTCTAACTTTTTGGAATTATAATTTTTTGGTTACTTATTGTTTAAGCCTTTCAAACAAAATTAATATTTAAACTTTTATTTTAAACGTTCCATCTCCTTTCCAAATATATATTTTTTAAGGATAAACATCTTAAATTTCTCTCCCAAATAATTTTATTTTATTGTCAAATAATTTAATTTTTTAAAAAAAATTAAATTGAAAGACAAATATCAAAAAAATCTTTCTCAAACAATTTGTTTTATTTTATTTTTTAATTAAAAAATAAACATCTCCAATCCCTTAAATAACATTATTTTATTTTATTTTATATTAAAAAATAAACTCTTTAAATAATTCAATTTTATTTTATTTTTAATTCAAAGATGCACATCTCAAATCAACATGAGACTTTGTCTTAATAAATAGTGTGCAAATACACTTTAACTACAATATTTTCTATAATTTATTTTTATTTAAATATATTAACAATAAATTTATAAAAATATATTAACAATAAATTTATAAAAATATATTATTAGTTTAATTTATAAGAATATAAAGATAACTTTTATAATTTAATGTGTAAATAGTTTTTAAATGATAATTTTGATAACAATGAAGATTGTAAAATCTTTTTAAACTTGAAATTTTCTATAATTTGACGTGTAAAAAGTTTTAAAACAATATTTTTTATAATAATGAAGTTTGTAAAAAAAAATTAAACTTTATCATAATCTTTATTAAAAATCAAAATAATAATGAAATAGTAAAGTTGAATTTTTCATGATAATATAATTATAAAAAAATATTTAATTAGTGTTGTAGAAATTATTTAAGAGTAGATATAGGAGATTTGAATTTAAAAAAATATATAAAACCAATTTTATTGATTGTTAAAAAATATATATATATATTTAAATTTTCTCATCAAGTACTATAAATTCTAATCCAATATCTATCTATCTGAAAATTTCTTTACCATATAACTGTTACTCCTATTTTCGAAAAAGATTATAATTTTTAAAATTAAAAAATTTAAACTTGCATGAGATTCCTCCATGCTCCCAAAATCTAAATGAGAAACATTGTCGTTTTATGAATTTGTCGCAATTGATAATGCGAATCCCGCGGGATGCAGAGCTGCTTTGACGTGGTAGCCACCAATCAAAAGCGACAACTCTCAACGGCGTTTCTACAGTTTAAAAAAACCATAAATGCCTTGAGAAAAAACAAAATTGACCTCAAATGGTTTTTTTTTAAAAGTGTCTAGATGTATATGTCAGATTTAAATAAGCCATCATGGGTCTTTATATAAGAGAATGAGAGAATCTATGCACGCGAGGCGTGGGAAACTCTTCCACCAACCCCACACCACAGTTTCTGTCTGTTTCCAGTTGCATTTAATTTGTTGACGTGCAGAAGCCGTAATCATGTCGGCGATTATTTTATACAAGATTTAATTTCACCTTTGTTTACAGTTGAGTTTTAATTATCAGTCGAAGCCATTGATAGGAATCCATTATAAGCAGTGGGAATTTCTATTGCAACAGTGAGGGAGAGGGAGAGGTTGGTTAGATTGAAGTTGAAGTTGATGGTTGGTATTCTTCTGAATCATCCGTTTTGCAATGTCAAACCAAACTATTTCATCAGGTTCCTTCTTATTTGGTAATATTGTATTTTCTTTTTTGGGTCGATTTGTATGTGAGATTTTAAACTCCGTGTTTATTTTTTATTGAAGGAATGGCATTTAATCTTGATTTACTAATGTTTGTTTCAATTGTCAGTAGATATCAGTGACATACTTCAGCTGCATGGACTATCCAAGTTAGCATTCCTAGAGAATTTTCTGCAACGGCAAGAAACTAGTCTCTTATTTCGAATTTGCACTGAAAAGACAATTGCCATTGCTCTCCATCTTACGTTCCATTGCATCTTCTTCATCAAGTTTATCTGGGGAAGAATCGCCCAATGTCTTGCGAATGGCTCTGCAGGTTCAGACCAGGGAGTATCTTCCAATGGACTAAACAAAGATATGCCTTCCAACACTTTATATTCAAGTATAAATTTTGGTTTTATCTACAAGGCTACTCTTGGTTGCTGTTGTTTTCTGTTTGCCTGCCATTTTCTAAGCACACTGTGGGTTTTACTTTATGGCATACAAACAAAATGTGATTGGCATGCTACTGTTGCTGTGGCAGATGTTGTACAGACAATGGCATGGTTCATCATGTTTGTGAGCATATTCAGATTTAGAAAGAAAAATTGTAGAAGAATCCCAAATCTTTTGCGTATTTGGTTGATATGCTCTTGCATTGAATCAATTTTCACACTTCTACTCGATATTGATACAGCCATTCGGAATCGGATGATATATAATGACCTATATATGGATTTTTTCTCTTCAGTCTTATCCATAATTCCTTTATGCATTGCTGTCAGAGGAAACACAGGCATACATACCTCCACAAAGGATATTGAAGAACCACTTTTGGGTTCATATCCGGTTAAACATGCTACTGCAAAAAAGGAATCAGCATATGCCAAGGCCAGTTTATTTGAGCTTGCCACATTTTCTTGGCTCAATCCCCTGCTTGCTACTGGCATTAAAAAACCTCTAGAATTTGATGACATACCCAATATTGCAAAAAAGGAGTCTGCTGATGATGTTTATAGCACATTTAGTGAAAAAATAAATATGCTTAAGCAAAAAGATCCTTCAAAAACACCATCAATGGAAAAAGTTGTTTTCCTGTTTATTTGGAAGAAAACCGCTCTAAATGCAATATTTGCAGTGGTAAATGCAGTTGCATCTTATGTTGGTCCTTTCTTGATTGATGATTTTGTACGGTATTTAACCAGAAAGCCACGTTCTACAAATGAAGGCTACATCTTAGTCTGTGCATTTTTTGGTGCTAAGGTCATCGAAACTACATCACAAAGGGCATGGATATTTGGATCAAGCCAGCTTGGTATCCGCTTGCGAGCAGCCCTCACAGCACACTTATATAGGAAAGGCATTCATCTTTCAATTCAAGCCCGGCAAAGTCACACTAGTGGGGAATTATTCAACTATATGAGTGTAGATGTCGAGCGTATTCGAGAACTTACCTGGTACTTGAATGCATTATGGATGCTGCCTATACAAGTTTTCCTTGCAATATCTATTCTTTATAAAAATGTGGGCTTGGCATCACTTGTAGGATTTGCAGCCACACTTGCCGTTATGTTGGGGAACATTCCAATTACAAAAGTACAGAAATATTTTCAGTCTAAGGTCATGGATTCCAAAGATGAAAGAATGAAAGCTACATCTGAGATATTAAGAAACATGAAAATACTGAAATTGCAAGGTTGGGAGATGAGATATTCAAAAAAATTGGAAGATTTGAGGAAAATTGAGTATAATTGGTTGAAGAAATCAGTTCAACTAGGAGCTGCTTCATTATTCATTTTCTCGGGGGCACCTGCATTTATATCAGCAATCACATTTGCCGCGGCATACTTTATGGGAATACCTTTGACAAGTGGCAGAGTTCTTTCAGCATTAGCAACATTTAGAATACTTCAGGAGCCTATTTATACCCTTCCAGACCTCCTTTCAGTGCTTGCACAAGCTAAAGTGTCACTAGACCGTGTCACTTCCTATTTTCAAGGACAAGAATTACGAGAAGATGCAGTTGAAAGTATTCCTATGCATTTGACCGAGTTGGCAATTGAGATTGGAGGTGGGGAATTCAGCTGGGATCCTTCTTCAGGAGAGCCAACACTAAAAGACATACATTTGCAGGTGAAGAAAGGAATGAGAGTGGCCGTGTGTGGAAGTGTTGGATCAGGCAAGTCTAGCCTTTTATCTTGCATACTAGGGGAAATTCCAAAAACATCTGGTATCGTCAAGGTCAGTGGTAGCAAAGCTTATGTACCTCAGTCTCCATGGATTCAGACGGGAAACATTAGAGAAAATATCTTATTTGGAAGCAGGTTTGAAGTCGATAAATATGAGAGGATTGTTCAAGCATGTGCTTTAAATAAAGACCTGGAACTCTTTCCCCATGGAGACCAAACAGAGATAGGAGAAAGAGGAATCAATATGAGTGGTGGCCAAAAGCAAAGGATACAGATTGCTCGTGCATTATACCAGAATGCTGATATTTATCTTATGGATGATCTTTTTAGTGCGGTTGATGCACATACAGGAACTCATCTTTTTGAGGTATGTTTCATTTTGCTTCAGTTCAAAGGAAAATTTAAAAATGGTTCTGACAACCTAATCCTTTAGAGACAAGGTTTTCAGAGTCCATTGAATTAGTGAGAAGACTTCAGGAAACAACTCCTTAAAAGTTTTTTGATTAATGTTTCGGAACACACTCATGAGCCATCTTCTCAAATCCTGATGATAGATCATGGAGTGTGATCCAAAATACTGATCAAAAAACTTTTATGGAGTTGTTTTGAGAAGTCTTCTCACTAATTTAATAGACTCTGAAAACCTTTTCTCTAAAAAGTTTAGATTTTGTAAAAAAATTTAATCAATATTTCAGACCACACTCCGTGATCCGTCTCCTCAAATCCTGATAATGGATCACAGAGCGTGATCTAAAATGTTGATTAAAAAAACTTTTACTGAGTTGTTTCCAGAAGCCTTCTCACTAACCTAATCCTTTCCAGATAAAACATTTGCTTAATTAATATTGGCATAGAAATGAAAAGGACAGTTAATTGTGAGGACTTACACAGGCGAGCCTTGAGGGAGTTTTGTGTCGCAAGACTTTAATCTATGTCACCCACCAAGTTGAATTTCTGCCCGCTGCAGACCTCATCCTTGTGAGTAAATCATGTAACACTCTTTACTCTTAATATTCTTGAAGCTCTTAACAATTACAGCGATACAGCTTCACTGTGCATTTATTCTTTGTGGATGGCAATTTCCCCACATTATGCTTCTTTCCTAATTTTAATCATTCTGTCTCATACTTCTCTTAGTTCCAGAATTTTCTGACTTCTTTGCTGCTTTTTCTTATGTTTCAGAAGGTGAACATTAAGTAAAAAAATTGATAATTCTCATTGCTTCTTTAACAGGTGATGCAAAATGGAAAGATTGCACAAGCTGGAAAGTATGAAGAGCTTCTGCAAGAAGGTAAAGGTTTTGAAGCCTTCGTAGGTGCTCATAATCAAGCTTTAGAGGCTATAGCTGCAGTGGATAATGTATCATTCAAAAGGATTCTTCAGAGAAGCAATATGAATATCAGAGAACTCTGTGATGAGAAATTGCCTGTTCAATCAAATAGTCAAACTAGAGACCTAAAATTTCAAAACAGTGAAAAACAAATGTGCAATGAGGTACAACGGGAAAGTAATGCAGATCAGAAGTGTAAATACTCTCAGATTACAGAAGATGAGGAGAGAGAAACAGGACGTGTCAGCAAAAAGGTCTATTGGTCCTATTTAACAGCAGTATATGGTGGTGGCTTAGTTCCAATCATTTTGACATCACAGACAATTTTTCAGGTGTTTCAAGTTGGAAGCAATTATTGGATGGCATGGGCATCTCCTCCCACACTAGACACGGCACCCATAATTAGTACAAGTGTCCTAATTCTAGTATATGTTGCACTATCAATAGGAAGTTCGATATTTTTGTTGGTCCGGACATTACTGCTAGTAAGAATGGGCCTTTTGACATCTCAAAAGATCTTTTTGGGCATGCTTCATAGTGTTTTCCGTGCTCCCATGTCCTTCTTTGATAGGACACCAACTGGTCGGATCTTGAACCGGGTTTGTGATAATTTCCCAATCTGCAACTGAAATTAATCATTTAAATACTTTCAAAATTGATGAGGAAATACAGTTACATGCTGCTTTCCACTAGTAGATAAATTAGGTGAAGTTTGATTTCAGATTGATATGTTATTTGTAGCTTTCCTTGGGTTATTCTTTAAAGAAACGGAAGGAATTTGATTGAGCAATGCATATAATTAGTTCTACTCACTTGCGCAGCTAGTAGTAAGTGGATATATGACTAGCTAGTAACTCAAATCATGTCTGCAGGCATCAACAGATCAAATGATATTGGATTCGGCTCTTGTTGCTAGATTAGGTTGGTTTTCCTTCTCAATAATTCAACTCTTGGGGACTGTAGCAGTTATGTCAGGGGTATCATGGCAAGTATTTGTTATATTTGTACCTGTGACTGCAATCTGCATATGGTATCAGGTAATTGCTCCCCTTCTTTGTCTCTCTCACGATTGTTTATAGGGCGTTATAGAAGGTTGAGTTCTTCGCACTGTCATTTCATATAATTTTGTCATTCATCGTTTGATTTACAATTTTCTTAAAACAGTTATGCCAGTTTAAGATAACACTTGTCAAGTTGAGTTCAAGTAGGTTTCCATGACGACAATAGTTTAGGTTAGAGGTTTCTGGATTCATCAAGCTGTTTGAAATAACTTCAAAGATTGCGAGAAGATTATGTATACCCATCTTCAGGGAGAAAGGGAGAATAAAACTTGTCAAGTTGCTTTAGCCCTATTTTCCTGTTACTGTTTTGTTTATGTCTCAAATCAATAACATTTTAGCTTTTAGGTGCAATCATTTTCAGTCAAGAAAAAAACGTATTTGTTTATCTAAGATGAACATATGGAAGACAATGCTAAGGCAAACATTACTTGACTTTAGGAATTTTGCTATTTCTTTTGAGATGAAACTAAACAATGATAGATGGATTTCATAGAGAGATTAGGGGTTACTGGCATTTCCAACATAAGGAACAAAATTCTTACCTAAAGATATATGTAACACTTCGATTATTTAAATACCAAAAACATGCAAAACAAGGAATGGTGTACTATTTGTAATACTATAATTCTTCAAATTTAATTTTTGATTATGAGCCCACTTCCAGTAACAATTTGATGACATGTGATCTGCAGCAATACTACATACCATCTGCTCGAGAACTATCTCGCTTGGTAGGCATTACGAGAGCCCCGATCCTTCATCATTTTGCTGAATCACTTTCAGGAATTGCCACAGTCAGAGCTTTTAATCATGAACTGCGATTCACAGAAAGAAATTTATCTCTCGTTGATGATCACTCAAGGATGTGGTTCCATACCATATCCACTTCAGAGTGGCTTGCCTTGAGATTGAATTTGCTATCAAATCTGGTCTTCGCCTTTTCGTTAGCTGTGGTCGCGTACTTACCTGAAGGCCTTATTGACCCAAGTAAGGAATTCCTGAAACTAAATATACGATTCTAAAGAAATCATTTGTCTTTGACCGTATAAATACATCGTAGAAGAGAAATTAAACATCCATGATATGCAGGCATTGCTGGCCTAGCTGTAACATATGCGCTGAATCTCAACTCACTACAAACAGAAGTCATCTGGAGTCTATCAAGTGCTGAGAATAAAATGATCTCAGTAGAAAGGATATTACAATATTCACATATTCCATGTGAAGCACCATTGGTGATAGAAGAATCCAGACCTGCTCTTGGATGGCCATCTGACGGAACAATATCCATTGAAAACTTGCAGGTATGAGAAACAATCAAGAAAGAGGATCAAAACATATTGCTTTTGCTGCCATTGATTTCTTAATATTTATAATTCTTACCTCCAGCAGCATGCCTGGGTGCATGCATCTATATAAAGTTCATCCAGCGTAAAAAAGTAATTGTTGTAAGTCTAGATCCAAATGCAATCAATTTTCATTTTCTTGTCGATGCAGCTTTTATGCCTGATTTTCACTAATAATAATATACAAAATAATGTAGACAAAAGCATGTATTAAAATTGCACTACCATGATAAAGGAAAAGCTTAAGGTCAGCATATTAAACTTTTTAATGCCAAAACAACCCTGCTATGAACCTAAATGAGGTGATCATCTGTAGAAGGTTAGGCTAATAAGCCTTTTCATGTTCTGAAATTGTTTCTGTTTTTCACAAGCAATCTTCTAACACCAGAACTAGATTACAATGCATTTGTAAGCTGTCAGAAATCCAATGTCCTTTCCATTGAACATCTCCCCTAAATCAGTCCTTGACATGTAACCTATACAAATTGCAATTGATTGAACCTCATCTTAAGTCAGCTTCTTCTATGCCCAGCAAAAGCACAGATTACTTAATTTCCTATGTATTTGTAGACACCCAATTCCTGTGGAGGGTGGGAGATCCAATACACACTCTGGCAAAGCCCAAACTTGTGAAGGGCCGGTGGCTCATAGGTATAGCACCCAACATGTTCATGGGACGTCGTAGGTTTGAATCCTGTCTGGCCCATGTCTTACATCATGATGGAGATCCCAAATATTATGACTATGATTCCTTGACATAATGATATATCTGCAAACCAAAGCTAAAAATAGAGAAATAAATCAAAAATAGATAAAAAAATCAAGTTGTTTTATCTGGAATAAATGCCATTGAAAAGGCATCGTTACTCGTCTAGTAACATGTTAAGTTCAACCGACACAGAAATGAATCCAACTGAATAACAAAAAAGGTCTTGTGAATAAGATTAATTTAAATGCAAGTGTATGCTCTATAACTCCTAACAAGGAGCATTTGCAGATTTTAATTTTACAAATGTTTGTCTGGATCACAAGAATTTCTTTAGGACACATCACATTTTCTCATGGGTTTAACTTTAAATCTTGGCTGAGAATTTCATGCGCTAGCTCTTTACATCAAAACATTAGTTACTGTCAAGTTTCCAAGACGTGCCATCCTTGGTCAAAAATATGACCCAAATAACCAAACAAGACTCTACACTATTCAAAATCGCAAGACATCCCAGGAAATATCTGATTGTTTCGCAAGATCTGGGGACCTGATACATCTCGTCTTTTCCCTCACTTATCATGACTTGTGACCTCCAGATAATTAGATTACTTAAAATATAGCCATTAGATTTATTTAAAAATGGCAGAATACTAAAGATAGACTGTGCGTCAAATATGAATTATATCATTTTAATTTCATAGGAGGGATACTAACCGCATTTGTCATTAATTTCAGTGTTTTTAATTCGAAAGCCTTTGATACAAATGGTCAGGTCACATTGGAAAAATCCTGACAATTCAAATCATATAGGAAAATATAGACCCTGAAAAATCTATTGTAGGGGACCAATTTCAACCCTAAAACAAACCAACACCTTCGATCAGTCTCCCTGGGCCTCCATGCTGGAGTGAAACTCAATCCAGACCTCCGAAGAGTTTCATCCTCCTACAAGAACATGCAATCAGATCCAAAGTGGCAAGTCAAGTAGATGAATCTTCTCAGAGTTACTAAGATGCACTCACAATGTGCAGACCAATGAAATAGGCTACTCCGGGCTCAGCATGCCCTGACCCTGACAAAAACACAGTTAAGAGACTTCATGTAGAGGAAATTCTTTAGCTCACTTCCTTGAGTGGAATTTTCTAGGCAATGCCTCAATGTAATGAATGTGTTATTTTTGCCTTACATAAATTCTCCTAACAACTCTTTCAACTTCCGTCCTCTGTTCCTATAAAATCATTCTAGCAGCATCCGATTCAGAAATATTCAAATAACAGCTTCTAGTGAGATCAGGTTTTGGCGTTAATGCCTTTCCCCAACTGCTTTTGTTGTCGTTAATTCTTCTTCCTAGATTCTTTATTTCAAGTTCAAATTCTAATTTCAATTTCCCCGGTTTTAGGAACAACATTGCACAAAATGTCCATGTTTCATGAGTATTAGGTGTTCTTCACATTTATCACGCTCCTAGAATCCCTAAGGAAGCCTGTGGTACGAAAAAGACTATGGAAAACAAAATATATAATTACCCAAATCTGTTAACTTCCTTCTACTTTATCATACTTTATTTGGTTAATTTCATCTGATATTTACAGAAATTTTCCAATCATAGAACATATTATTTACATCAAATACACTCAGCCATTCAAAACATATTTCCTTCTAAATACTTAAGACTTTGATCATTGTTTGCAACTCAAACTTTCTTCCAAGCAAACGTTGTTGTCAATTCTGCAATGCATGCACTGCTGCAACTAGTTTTAATCATGAGAAAAATACTTGAATTACTCTTCCTTATTTTTTTCTGAATTTATGGGCAATGCCTCTATTATCCCACAACATCACCCTACCAAGTCCTTACAAACATGCATCAATACAAACAACAATCCTTACTTAGATCAAGCATCTGTAATTTCAGTGCATTAGTCGACCATTGGCTCAAGTCCTAGAAGTTCGCTTCACACTGTTTGATCCACTTGAACTTGCACTTCCGTCTCTACATACTATAAATCTAATGTGCAATAAAAAGCCTCCGTGAATATCCGGCTAGAGACATGAAGCATCATTCAATCAATCATATCCTCTGTTTTTTATGCATCTACCAGTCATCCATTTTGCAATATAGTATATCCCAAATAATTCACCCCCATCTTGGTAAAAATTAAAATTGTAGTTGCTCAACTTCACATAACTCTTTTAATTCCACAAGGCCTGTAATACCATAAGAGGATGTCAATCATGTTATTCTCAAGGCCTCAAATACACCAGCATATCATCCAAGGATACCAGCACAAGCATTTTGCAGGAACAAAAAAAACATTTGACTCTTGACTATAGATGCCACTCTAATTGGTGATTATTTAGTGCAACATATATAACACACTACCTATGCCGCCCTGCTATTGTTTTGGCTTGTACAGATTCTTTCTACTAACAATAACTTTTATAAGGGTCACTTCCGTACTAAAAACAAACTTCCTACGAGTCTTCTGTGCACATATCTACATTGGTAGAAGTTTTATTCTTCTTGGATTGGTGATGACAACGAAATTTAATATTGTTTGTGACTATAATTGAAAATCTCATCCTTTTTTCTGCTTCATGGAGATGATTGTCTCGCACTTTCTTCTACATCTCTTTCTTGCTTCTGTTTTAATCGTCAAAGTATTTGGCCTTCCAATGGCTGCTTGTAAAAATTTTGGTTCCATGGTATAACGAGTTTTGGAATTCTTGCATTCAACCCATTAAAAAAAATCTTACCTGCTATTCATCCCTTATGTAGTCCACATATTGCAACAATTCTACATGCATCTATTCATGCCCCTCCACAATCATAGCACCTTATGTAAGATTATGAAGTTTATAGATTTGTTACTTAACATAGTGTTCAAAAAGATACTTCTCGAAATGGTACTCAAATCTTTTCCATGTTAGATTCTCACCCATAATATCCTTAATGATCTTATATTGTTCCCTAAAGAGTGATACTTTTCCAAACAATAAATTTATGAGAATTCAAACCATTATATTATTGGAAAAAAATATGCAAATAGAAATACTTCTCGATGTCTAGCATCATGATTCATTTGTGACACTTGACTCAGCTTTCATTGCATGTTGGTAGTAAAAATTTCCACAATCTATTATGCAAGTGTAACGAACTGTTGTACCAAAAGCCCAAACTATTAATGAATCCATTGATCAGGATTTTAATACCCCATTACGTTTCTGACAATCCCGTCCTCGTGATGGGTGTGCGCCTCCATGTGCATGTGGGGCCCCTAGATGAACATTACCATGGTGGCATTACCATTCGAAACCTAAGACCCAAACACGGGTGGGCACTCTGATACTAGATGTGAGAAACCTTTTGCACATACTTATGAACTACGAAAAATAAATGAACAATAAAATAAACTTTAGAAAATAGCTTAAAATAACCTTTAGATCGTAGGCCACTTTGAGGGGGAAACCTCCTTTGAGCAAACTCAATATAATAACAATCGTAGATGCCTTCATTGGGCCTCAACAATTACTTAAATACTAAATCTATTCTAACAACTACTACTTCCCATGTATGTGGGATAATTCAAATATGCGAAAGGGATGACTTACAACACATATGTGTCCATAGCGACTAATACACTAATAATATAAAGAGAAGGGTAGGACATAGGTTCCTAACATCCCCTCCCCCTTAGATAAAGCTTTGCCCTCGAAGCTTCAAATGTTGGAATCATTGTTGAATTTGGAATAATGGTTCCTATTATAAGGGTGTTCAAGCCTCTTCCAGATTTGGGCAACATGAGAACACTTCTAGCTATATGGGTGTACCTATAATGGAAATGAGCCTCTATATTTAAGGACTAGCTCCTTGAATGTATCTTGAAATGCTTACACCTACTTGACTAGTTGCTTATAGAAAAAAGAGTTATAAGTTACATAAAATAAACCTAATCTAAGAGGGTGATACACCAAGATGTCTTCCATATGACCATCATACTTTCCTGCACTAAGAAATAAGGCACACGAACTAACTTCCAAGTCCTATGGATTATTGTTTTTATACAATTTTCGCTTTCTACATTCAAAAGAAGTAAGAAACTAAGAGGAATGGTCTAGGGTTAGAAGATACCCGGATGAGGTCTGCGCACCATTATCCAAACGACGTAGGGACTCCTCTTTGGTTGTGGAGGATGACATCTGTAGAAGAAAGAGACTAAAACAAAGAAGGCATTAGATGAGGAGATGGTGGGCTGCCAAGCGAAAGCTTGATCCTAGAAGTACAAAGACTTCCTTGAGGGATGTCAACCCACTGATTGATAAAAATAATGTCTGATAAAAGGCAGAATGATAAAAGACTGAAATGATTAAAGACTGAAACAAAAATAGAAGCAAATACTTACCTGAATGCTGTTGTCGGTCTGGTCACAGTCACCGATGTCGGTTAGTCTGTCGACGTCGGTTGTCAAGGTCTGCCGACGTCGATTAGTCTACCGACGTCGGTGGAGGCAGTGGTCGATGTTGGCCAGGACAATGGTCCGGGACGGGGTCTGAGCGAGTTTTTGGACTGTGGACGGGTCTAAGAAGGGGTCTGGGAGTCTGTGAATGGGTCTGAAAAGGGGTCTGGGTCTGTTTGAATGGTCTGAGAGTTTGTGCAGGGATAATGGACAGAGTGTATGGTCTGAAAAGGGACCAGATGGAGTGGACAGAGGAAACAGGGAAAATAAAGATGAGAGAAGGCTCACAGAGAATAGGTTGGGTCTGGGTTGGTGATATTACTTAGAAGCAATAACTGAAAACATAATTAAAACACAGAGAAAATACTTACCTGTAGTTTGCTGAGGAAAGAGTGTTGCAGACTGGTTGTACCTATTACTGATGCTGCTGGTGTGGAAGCCCTGTTACTGATGTTGCTGCTGCAGAAGACCTGTTGTTGTTGTAGCTTGCTGTGTGTACCTGAGAGAGAGAGAGTGAGAGGTCTGATGATTGGAATGATTGACAGATTGGGGAGTGAAAGATCGGATGGTTGAAGGTTGAAAGGTCGGGTTCAAAGATTGGAAAACGGATCCGCACTCCGGAGGTGAAATGCAGTTTTGAAGGCAATCGACGCCGAAAATATCACCAACGTCAGTCGATAGTTGATAGACGTCGGCGGCTAGAAGGCAGGAAAAAAGGCTAAAAATAGCCTTTCGTCCGTTTTTCCAACTGCCGGGTCAGCGGGTCTGAAGAAGAAATGGTTGAAGGTGGCTTAATAGGCGTGGGAAATGAGTGGGATAAGGGAAATGGGGTCTTAAATCATTTAAGACTTGGCAAGGGGTAGTGGAGTGGAAGTTGGAATAAGTCATAGGGTGATAAATGAGGGTATCCAAGGGCAAAGAATCCAAGGAGAGGAGAGGTGGCATGGGTGAGGTGTCATGGGGAGAGAGAGAAGGAAGGAGAGAATTATTAATTTAAAATAAGATAATTATTTTAAATTAATAAGACATAGGTTAGGCATGGTTAGAAGTGGAAAGGGACCAAGGAGACCAAGGGGGGAGTTGACCAAGGGGTAGACACGATTTCGGTGTCTACATTTACCCTTTTTTGTCTTGTTGGTTGTTCTTAGCGAACTGCAAGACAAAAATAGGAGTTGGTTGCCCTAGGTGTGGGATAAGGTTGATTTTGTCCTGTTGGTTGTTCAAGTGAACTGCAAGACAAAAATAGGAGGGTTGGTTGCACCAGATGTGGTATCAGGTATTCTCCCTCAAAGCGGGAGTCGAGGGAAGGGAACCTGAAGTTGGGTGCCGATTTGACAGAGAGTGGATGAAAAGGATGAAGGTGTGAGTGTGAACGCTGCAAAAGTTATGATTGCATGCATACCACTTCACGAGATGGTCAGGTCAAATTGTCGCAGGTCAAGGGTCGAGGAGTGCTAAAATTGAAGTAATCGGGCTCCAGCATTTAGTCGTAGCTGATCAGGTTATTCAATCTAAGCTGAAGCTCCAATGGTCATCGTGTTCCAGGTATCTCGGGCTCAGGAAGTGCTCCTGGAAACACGAAAATGTCACAAGTAGTGGGGATCAACCGGCTTGTGATCCTACACTTGTGAGGGTCAAAATAGGGGTTGCGAACAATTTTGCTAACCAGTCATGAGGTAGCATACATGCAAAAACAACCAAGGTAATGTTGTCTTGGAAGTGGTTGTAGTCGAAGGAGATAGTCGCGATCTCCATGGTCATTGGTCGAGGTGGATGGTCCATTAGAAAGACGGATGAAGGAATGGCCGAGCTAACCTCAGAAGACCCCATGTCAACTGAGTGCTGCCTACATAGCCCCTGTCGTTAGGGCCTCAGGCCAATGTAGTTCTCCCAAAAGAGAGGAAAAGGGTCGAAGTTATGGATTGGTCTTGGTCGAGGTCAAGTCATGGTCAAAAAGAGAAAAGAAGGTTTGTCCATCAGAGAGACGAACAAAAGAGGGTGGTCAAGCTAACCCCAGAGGACGTCGTGTCAACTGAGTGCTGCCTACATAGCCTCAGTCTTAGGGCCTCAAGCCAATGTAGTTCAGGCTAGTTGACAAGTTGGTTGATAGGTTGGTTTTGGTCATGTGTTGAAATGATGAGGATAAGATGATGTTACAGCCTTTTCCATATTGTGTGATGGTGTATTCTGTAACATTGGTTGAGTGGTCTTTCATCCCTAGCAATTTTCCATATTAGTGATGGATGTATGCTAAAAATGAATTGAGTCGATTTATGCTTCAGCAAGTAATGGTTTATGCTTGGCATAAATTGTGTCTGGTCGATAGTTTCCATGTGTATTGGTGTCCATAGAAACTAGTGTGAAGTGGACTATGATAATGTATGATGTCATGTTGGTCTGAAAATGGGTTGGGTTGACTTGGTTGGGTAGAAAAAGGTTTGGTTGAATGTGACCAAAGTGTGAAAACAAGTGAAAGGCAAATTGCTCTTTCATTGACAAGGACCAGATAGATAGCATAGATAGGGGTTGTTAGAACCAAGAGCCCCATTCATGCATTACATCGTTGACCATGGGTTGTGCTAGAGAAGTAATCGAATCACTTGACGTTAAGTGAGCTCGAAGTCCCTTGAGTATGTTGGGGTAATAAGTAGGATTATGTGATATGAGAGGATTGGGTAACCCTTTTTGGCAGGAAAAACCTTGTCCCTTTTATAGGTGACCCAAGAACGACTATAGGCATGTCCATGACTCAATAACTTGTCAGTCTTTTTTTTTAATGGATTGATCGATGCGAGAAGTCCACGTAGGGATGTTGTTTTGCTTAGTGGTCATATATGTGAAGCTGATCGATGCAGGAAGCTTCAGAAAGAGTGCTGTTTGTAGCAAGATTTAGTTATAGCCATCCTTCGAGGGAGTGGTATATATTTTGCTTTAAATGCTTTGATCTAGCTGTCCTTCAAGGGAGCAGTCTAGTAATACAGCAATTATGTAGCTATCTTTCAAGGGAGCAGTCTACATTTAGAGTTTTATGACCCTTGATATGATAGGGATCTCATTTTTGACATGTTCTGTTGACTGAAGTTTAGCCATGGACGAGCCTCTAGAGGTTTAAGGGTTCCCTTTTATTAGGACAAAGCATTCATGCTTGACAAAAAGGGTTGACTAGTGTTGGGAAACAGGGCTGAAAGGAATATGAATGACGATGACAGGGATTACTCAAGGGACGAGCTCAAGTAAAACGTCAAGTGATCGAGTACTCGACTAACAGTAGAATGGTCACAGATGTAAGACATTAGAGGACTCAGGTTCTGATAAGTCTCTGGGCCATGCTTGTGCGTTATGATAAGGTCCGAGTCAATTAGGAGCGAATTTGCCTCATTTACCTCTTCGAGATTGGTCACGTGTTGATTGATGCTTGGTTGGTGGATATGGTCGCTGATTGGTCGAAACTGGTTGGACATTTGGTCGAGGGTCGGGTCGATGGACATTTGGTCGATGATTGGTCAATGGTTGGGTTGAATGTTTGGTCGAAGTTTGGTCGAGATTGGTATTTAGTCGAGATTTGGTCAATGGCTTGGTCAATTGATATTTGGTCAATGATTGGTTGATGTCATGATTAAAAGATCAGTTGATGTTTGGTCAAGGTTTGGTTGATGGTCGGTCGAATGTTTGGTCGAGGTCAGGTTGAGGTTTAGGATTAAAAGGGCGATTGATATTTGGTCGAGATTGGATCGAGGCTTGGTTGAGGTCATGATCAATGTCTGGTCGATGGTCTGGTCGAGGTTTAGGATTAAAAGAGTGATTGATATTTGGTTGAGACTGGGTTGAAAGGTTGGTCGAGGCTTGGATGAATGTTGAATTCCCCCAGCGGCTAGGGAGAATGTTTGACAGATTGGTCAAGGTCGGTTGAGGCTTGGTGGTCAGATTGACTGTGTTGATTTTGAATAATGGGGTCAAAGGCGACAAAGGGACCATAGTCTGGTGTGGAGATCCCGATTTAGGTGATGAGGTTTGAGAAGCATAGGTCGGTGTTGATGATTTGTCAAAGGGGTGGTCAAGAGGATCCTTGATGAGAAGGGTATCCTTTTTTTGGTGTTGATGAATGACAACTTTAAGAGTGCAATAACGCTCAGTGTCATGTCCCAGAGTGTGATGATAGTGGCAAAATTTAGAGTTGTCGAACCAAGATGGTCTTGATCTGAGAGTTGATGAGTGAGGCGGTGTTGAAGGTTTGTTGATAATGTGGTCAAGAAAAAGGGTGTCTTTCTCCAAACATTAGTGAATGACAACCTTGAAGGCACAACAATGCTCAGTGTCGTGCCCAGGCGTGTGATAATATGCACAAATCTAAGTGTCGTCGAACCAGGGCAGTTTTGGTCTAAGAGATTGATATGGTTTAAGAGGCGGGAGATTGATACGAGAGGACTGCAACAATTGCCGTAACAACAAGGCATAAGAACCTACTAATGGGTTTGTGCGTCTTGTTGCAGTGGGGGTTGATGACTTTGGTTTGAGAGGCGTAAGAGGTATTGGTTATACCATCATTTTCGTGGGTGGTGTAGCCACACGTGTAGATGGCACTTTGGTGGTGATAGGCGTTGGATGCTTGGGAGGAAATATATGTCTGATGGGTTGAGAGAGTAATGGAGGCAAGTTGCCTCTGTGAGATGTGGGAGTGGGAAGCACTTTTATTAGGGTGGATGGGTGCGGGCCCAAAATTGAAGGTAATGATGAAGGTGGGGGAGGAATTCTCTAGTGTGGTTTAGTGGCCTTCTTTGGTTTGGGTTGAGGGCCACCATTGTGCGAGGCGAGGTTAGATATGGGCCAAATGTTGAGAGATTTAGTCTCTTTAGGCATGATGGATGTCTGCACGGGTTTGGGTTCAAACGTGGACGGAGGTGAGTGAGATGTAGGGATCTCAAGCAAAAAGCAAGAGAAAATCGTGACTGGGTCTTCCTTGATCGAAATGGGTGAAGAGACTGGTTCTTCTCTTGGTGGAGCAAAAATAGGAGAGTGTGGCTCAAGAGGGTAGAGGGCAGGGATGATAGTGCCTTCTACTTGTAGTTGAGGAGTAGGTAAGGTAGGGTCCTCTATTGGTAGGAAGAAGGACGAAGGGGCTAATGGCATTGGTATAGTCAAGACGTCCTCCAGTATAAGAGAGGTGGATGGAGGACTAATAGGAGAAGAAAGTTCTTCATCTTGTGGAGGAAGTTGGTCAGGGACAAGAGGTGAGACAGTGTTGACCGTGTGTATGTCATGCTCTTGGGAGCTATCAGTCATGGTCTGCACATGGTTTTGATTAAGAGGATGGTTAGAAATGGTTGTCTGAAGATGTCGATGTTTTGATTAGGTAGCGTGGTTGGGTTATCCAAAACAAGATCCCCCTTGTCGATCATGTCTTGGACAATGTTTTTGAAGGTTCGGCAATTGTTGATGTCATGGCCTTGGACATGGTGAAAGTGACAGAAGTCGGCCTCCCTATACCATGTAGGGAGGGCTTTTGAAGGGTCGAATTGAGGTGGTTGGATTGGAGTGAGATTGAGGACCCCCTGCTTGACAAGTTTTTCCAAAATGAAAGCGTATGATTCTCCAAGTGGAGTGTATGAACGCTGGATGTACCGTTGTTGGAATTGTTTGGTGATGCTTTGAGATGTAGAAGGTTGAGATTGGTCGGTTGTTGTTGAGGATGGTGATCTAACGACCATAGTGTTGGCCACTCCTTTGGATTTAGAATTGGCAGAAGAAGGTCTGGAAGAAGAAAGGTCATCGGATTTTGCGTTGGTATTACGCAATTTGACCTTATCCTCTTCCATGGCACGGAGTTCAAGCTTTCGGGCCATGGTGAAAGCTTCGTCAAAAGTGCGAAATGTTTGAACCCGTAAGGTGGAAGAGATGTGCCTGGCACATGCTCGAGAAAAGAGCTCGATGAGCTCAGGTTGAGGCAAGAAAAAGGAGAGCTAGTTGATCAAGCCTCTCCAATGGGCGACAAAATCGACTATGGATTCGTCGTCAAATTGCCTGATAGAGTAGAGGTCTGTGATTGAGACTTGTCTAGTTATATTGATTGAAAAATGGTCAAGGAATAATTGGGCGAGTTGAGTGAAAGAGAAGATAGAGTGTTTGGTAAGAGAGCTATACCAGTCAAGGGCAGGGCCAGAAAGCGACATGGAGAAGGTGCGTAACAACAACGCATCGTCATGCGCTATAAAATAACAAGCATGTCTGAATGCTCGTAGGTGCTGTTGCGGGTCTTCCTTACTCTGGAAATGAGTAAATTTAAGAAGTTTCCACTGACTGGGATATGGTCGAATCAGGACGGAGGGATGGATGGGTTCATTGCAAATTTGCTCATATGAGAGGGCATTGTGTGAACCAGAAACAGAGGTCTCGAGCTTAGACATTTTGTCCATCAGCATTTTGATTATATTAACTGACGGATTGGTGGGTGGAGTGCCCCCTAGGTTGTAGGGCGCTTGGAAGATGCTAGAAGGGGCATATGATGTGGTCGGTTGCGCTTGTATAGGTGCAACATATTGATGACTAGTCATAGGGATAGAAGTGGAAGCCAAGGGCGGTTGTGTCATGAAGGTAGAAGACATAAGTTGACTAGATACCGCCAAAGGTGGTTGCATGGTGGCATTGGCAAAAGGGGAGGTAGACACTTGCATTTATAGGCGCAAGAGTGTGTGGAGTCGAGATAATCAAGTTTTGGTATGATGTAGAACTTGGTTGAATTGCGGGAGGTTGAGGGGGTAATGGAACCCCGATGGAGGTTGGCTCAAAAATAGATGGGGAGGCCAAATTTTGTGTATTGGCCATGGTTGGGTTAATGGTTGAGGCAATAGACTGAGTCATAAATGGCTGGGTAGCGGATGGTGTTGATGTCATCGCCGCTTCACCCGAAAGGTCTCACGTTTGGTTTCTTGTGAGATAGTGTTGGAGAGCTTTGACGTTGTGGTCAAGGAGTCTCTCAAAGTTTGGATCCCCTTTGGGGACAATTGAAGGTTGATTGGGAGTGGTCGGGTAGGAGTTCGTTCAATCTCTGAATGATACTCCATTAGAGGACTAGGCATAGATGGCGAAGGCGGAAGCGATTGATACTTCACGTGGTCAAGAAGAGTTCTGGTTTGACTGCGTATCAAAACCATTCAAGGCAAGAAGGGTTAGGTTCTAGAAACTGTATTTTTTCAGTCTCAAAAAACTAGAATGGATGTTGGATAGCAAGAAAGTCAGATTTTAAGCTTGTTGTTTTGAAAAAAAAGTTTTTGACAGTGACCGACGTCAGTTGAAAAACTGATGTCGGTGAAAAAGACTGCTGATGTCGGTTAGATAACCGATGCCGGCGAAGAAAAGTTACCAACGTCGGTGGTAAAATCGATGCCAGTTACTGTATTTTCCAAAAACTCAAAGATTTTGAAAGTTTTTTGGAAAAAAAGAAGAAAACGTCCTCACTAGCTCAAAAAAAAACTAGATGGGAACAGAAAAGATGAAGAACACAAGCACATCCTAAGCATTAAATCCCTAGGAATAAATTATTAAGATCATGGTGGCTTATGCCTTAGAATATGTATAGGAGATTGGCTTTTGAGACGGGTCCTAGAAGAAGTAGTCTAGAGCTGGTTTCGGGTTTGTTTCGGTGCTTAAGAGTCTGTGTTAGGTTCTGTACGTGGCCTGGTGCTAGGAGCTTGCTCCCCTCACTTCACGAACCCAGAGCTGAGCTGAGCCGCTTAGCCAAAATATACTTCCCCTAGAGATTATCCTTTGCCAGAGAACAAAGTGGGCTTTCCCCTTGGTAGTGAAGTCCAAGTGGGATTGTCGGGATGGGTAAGGTATCCGCTGGGTGATGAAATCCCAGTCGGGCCTTGTCTCAGGTAAGTTTTGATGCTTGATTTGTGCAAGTGATTTGGTTGTGTAACATAAGTGATCTACAATTAATTCATGATGCGGTTGTTAATTACTAGATGTGAGAGCTAAAAATGCAAGCAAGCAGAAATGAAATGCAATGTATTTTAAGCCCAAAATGAAATATGAATTCAGATGAAAACAAGTTGAGAAAGGGTTGAAGAGTATGACTTTTAACTAGTCTAATATGCAAGAAAAGAAAGAACAAGCATGATTCTTTTTAATTTTTGCTGATAGTGTCTTTTGGAGGAGATAGAAGAAAGAGGTGAAAAGGAGAAACCTAATGCACCTATATGAAAAGAAATGAAAAAGAACCCAATGAAGACCCTAGGGTCCCACCGAGCGTGCCAGAATGTTTTTATACAATTTTCGCTTTCTACATTCAAAAGAAGTAAGAAACTAAGAGGAATGGTCTAGGGTTAGAAGATACCCGGATGAGGTTTGCGCACCGTTATCCAGACGACGTAGGGACTCCTCTTTGGTTGTGGAGGATGACAACTATAGAAGAAAGAGACTAAAACAAAGAAGGCGTTAGATGAGGAGATGGTGGGCTGCCAAGCGAAAGCTTGATCCCAGAAGTACAAAGACTTCCTTGAGGGATGTCAACCCACTGATTGATAAAAATAATGTCTGATAAAAGGCAGAATGATAAAAGACAAACAGAAATAGAAGCAAATACTTACCTAAATGCTACTGTCTGTCTGGTCACAGTCACCGACGTCGATTAGTCTGTCGATGTCGGTGGAGGCAGTGGTCGATGTCGGCTAGGACAATGGTCTGGGACGGGGTTTGAGCGAGTTTTTGGACTGTGGATGGGTCTGAGAAGGGGTCTGGGAGTCTATGAACGGGTCTGAAAAGGGGTCTGGGTCTGTTTGAATGCTCTGAGAGTCTGTGTAGGGACAATGGACATAGTGTATGGTCTGAAAAGGGACCAGATGGAGTGGACAGAGGAAATAGGGAAAATAAGGATGAGAGAAGGCTCCCAGAGAACAGGTTGGGTCTGGGCTAGTGATATTACTTAGAAGCAATAACTGAAAACATAATTAAAACACAGAGGAAATATTTACCTGTGGTTTGCTGAGGAAAGAGTGTTGCAGACTGATTGTACCTGGTGTTGATGCTGCTGATGTGGAAGCCCTGTTACTGATGTTGCTGCTATAGAAGACCTATTGTTGTTGTAGCTTGTTGTGTGTACCTGAGAGAGAGAGAGTGAGAGGTCTGATGATTGGAATGATTGACGGATTGAGGAGTGAAAGATTGGATGGTTGAAGGTTGAAAGGTCAGGTTCAAAGATTGGAAAATAGATCCGCACTCTGGAGGTGGAATGTAGTTTTGAAGGCAATCGACGTCGAAAATATCGTCGACGTCGGTCGATAGTTGACCGACGTCGGTGGCTGGAAGGCAGGAAAAAAGTCTAAAAATAGCCTTTCATCCATTTTCCCAACTGTCGGGTCAGCAGGTCTAGGGAAGAAATGGTTGAAGGTGGCTTAATAGGCGTGGGAAATGAATGGGATAAGGGAAATGGGGTCTTAAATCATTTAAGACTTGGCAAGGGGTATCGGAGGGGAAGTTGGAATAGGTCATAGGGTGATAAATGAGGGTATCCAAGGGCAAAGAATCCAAGGAGAGGAGAGGTGGCATGGGTGAGGTGTCATGGGGAGAGAGAGAAGGAAGGAGAGAATTATTAATTTAAAATAAGATAATTATTTTAAATTAATAAGACATAGGTTAGGCATGGTTAGAAGTGGAAAGGGACCAAGGGGACCAAGGCGGGAGTCGACCAAGGGTTAGACACGATTTCGGTGTCTACAATTATAACGTAAGTATTTCAATATGGAGGTGAGATGCATGAGACCTATCAAAGGTAAGTGAACCATAGGCTAGTTGCAGACATTAAGGCTCATTGTACACTTAAAAGACAAGCTCATACACTTGACAACACTTCATATGACCTATTAGAACATGAACTCTTGTACAAACACGAAAGGATTACAAAAGAAAGGATAGAGAATTATCACTTTACATCACCATACATCACTTGCACACTTAGATAGTCATTCCATAAGTCAAAATCATATTTTCATTAATGTTCAAAGGCAAAATATGGCATAATTCCAGCAGGGCTTCACCATATATGGAGTGAAATTTTTTACAAAGGCCAAAATGGTAGCTACTTATAGCATTCGAGAGAGAAGTGGGAAAAGAGAAGTCCAAAGGGGAATCAAATGAGTTCAACTTCATTTGAACTGTATGTTGGGTGAATATTTTGTCACCAGCTAACTAATGGGCAAAATAGGTGTTTCCACCACAACATAGGGAGATTTATCGGCCAAATGTGTAGGTCGACCACATTAAAAGGGGACAAATCTCTCCTCTCATCAAGGGGAGGTTCTTTATAAATATGAGGAGCTATAAACTATATATATAAGCAGAAAACAACACTCAGGGGTAGGATAACACCATCCATCTCTCTCTTTTTAGAGATGATGTTCACAAACATAGGAGAATTTTGGTGAAAACACTGACGGCACTTCTCTTCTTTCAGAAGTGGTCTGCATCAAATAGCAAGAATTCTTTTTAAAAAATAATTGATAAGTAAATGTAACAGGGTGCAATAACAAACAGAATGAGGTGTAGCACAAAGTCTCCCCCTCAACTACCAAAGAGTGAAATATGAAGGATAATGAGGGCACAAAGTCATCCCAAGATCCTTTACACAGAAATAGAAAATAGACAAACTAAAGACAATTGTGGCAGCACAAAGTCTCTCCACAGTCGACTTCAGGGCACCTTCCTGATTACTTCCACTAGTCTTGCTTATTTAATTAAATGGACAAGAATACATTCAGGAAACAGACATAAGAACAATTTCCTCAACAACACAAGCTATTCCAACACAAAGTCTAAAAAGTCACTTGTTTTCTCATTCAAATAACGAAATATGATTAACAATCTGTGCTCAAAGTCTCAGTAATGCCTTTCAATTTGGGCAGAGTTTTGCTTCTGATAACAGAGAGATCTCCTTTTGCATAAAATAAGAGATTACAATATATAGCATTCCAAGAAAGACTTGGGTGCTTTGTTTCATAAAATGGCCCATGCTGCATTCAATGCTTTGAATGCATTTTTAGTTTTGTCAAGGGGCCATGTTGGAACAGGGCATCGACCTTAATTGTGGTGTGTCAATTCATCCCAAATGTCTCCTTTTGAAGTATGGGCCGCCTGATCTTTTTCATGATATGTGCACAGCTGTCCACTTCGCCTTTACTTGATGGAGAAAAATAGGCTGCGTCTTTGAGTGCTCGCGCTCTCTATGTCCACCTAGTGGACTGTTTCACCTACTGGAATAACTTCTACGTAGATATTTCTGGTCTTTCTATATCGTTCCCTCTTTCCTCACCACGTCTTGTTGTATTTTGTCTTTTTCTTGGCGATCTGAGCTCTCAGGCTATCTTCTCGCTTTGTGCTGGCTCTTTCGGCTTCTTTGGCCAGTCGCTGAGTTTGTTTTCAGGTCCGTGCCATATTTGAAAAATAATAGATATTTTATTACCCTAAATTTGACATCCACAAGGATGTCACTGGTCGCTGGTTACTTGAATCACTTTGAACCTTGAACCTTTGAACCTTTTGGTTCAAGGTTCAAAGTTGAATGGTTCATTCTTTGCTCTTCGAATCCTTTGTTCTTCTAAGTCTCTCAAACTTTATTAAACTTGTTGAACCTTTGAACTTTGAACTCTTTTGGTTCAAGGTTCAACGGTTAAACAATTCAATATTTCTTCTTCGAAGTCTTCTTTCGTTTAAGTCTTTTGATCTTATTGAACTCGTTGAACCTTTAAACTCATTGAACCATTTTGGTTCAAGGTTCAATGGTTCAACAGTTCAACCTTCAATCTTCGAAGCCTTCTTTTCTTTAAGTCCGCCAAACTTATTAAACTTTAGAACTTGCCGAAGTCTTTGAACTCGTTGAACTCTTCGAAGCAGTTGAACTTCTTTGAACTCGTTGAGCGCTTAACTCTTTTTTGAACCTTTAAACTCGTGAACCTTTGAACCTTGCTGAAGCGGGGTTTAATGGTTCAATGGTTCATTCCATTTGTTTGAAGCCTACCGATGGACCTTTTGGTTAAACCTCGACATTGAACCAACTTTGAAATTGCCTAAGTGTTTGGAAGTTGTTCCTTTATGAGAGCCCGCATGTTGAAGTTATTGAACCTGTTGAACCTGTGAGTTCCTTAGCTGAAAATTCTTGAATTCTTGAGGCAATTGAATGCTCATAACATTTTTTGAGGAGAGAAGAGAGAATTTTGGCCTATAGGACCAAAATAGTTGATATGTTGTCCCCAAAAACAAGTGACGGATTTTGGGAACAACAACTGGCTCTAGTTGGGAAACTTCCATCGATTGTAAAAATAATCGAAGGGAGTAGAATTTAGAATCTCCAGTGCCTTTAAGTATGCCATTGGCCTACGGAGTCATGCTACCCAAAAAAGAAAGGTACCCAAAAAAATGAAAATAAAAAACACAAAATAGAACTAAAGACTATACAAATATACATATGTACAATGTAATTTTATCTGATACTTCAAGAATTGAAGTGCTTCAGATGCCGCCCACTATGAGACAGTGAAAATGGCATTCCATCTTGATAAACCATCAAGAAACCATTTTCTCCCTAGAATCGGTGATGGGCGAATGAAACTCTCCACCAAAAATCACATTTTTTATGCACTCCTTATGGTTCTCTCTTCTTGCCCTCTAGCAAGACGTGGTCTCCAATATGAAAACCATAAATCTTTGCTCTCTTGGTGAAGAGTTTCTTTTCCTAACTTTGGCGCGCAGTCGTATGGTCCACTACCATAGCTTGTTACTCTTCTGGTCCAGTGAAGCACATGATTTTATTGTCATCATCAAACACCTGCCAATGGTTAGCTTTATCAGGCACACTTGGTCAAAAGACCAGTTTGATAGTGTACCTATTATCTTTGAAATTGGGGTGAGGAACTATGAAGGTTGTAGGGATAGCCAATGAATTTACATGATTATGAAACTCTCTAGGTACTACAGATATATTGAAAGCATCAAAACTTTCAATATAGTCTCATACCAGATTGCAGTAATGGCACAATCTTTTATTCTTGATTTGACATAGGTTCCTCACCTGACAAACCATCAGCTCAACATCTCCTTTGACATGAAGGAGCTTGACACCTTTGTCTTGAGCAGCCTTCAACCTGAGTAGCAAAAATTCATACTCAGTAGTGTCGTTGGTGTTGATGAACTGCAATTTGTATGAAGAAAAAATATCTCCTTGAAGAGATATCAACACAATCCCAGCTCTAGCACCGGTAGAAGAATTGTTGCCATCGAATTACAGGATCTAAAAATCATCAGAAAATGATCTTTTATCATATTTTTCTTCATTAGAGAGGGAAGATCTTTTTTCATCTATATTGCGCCCTACCAATTCTTCTAATGTCTTATTTGAATCAATTTTTAGATCACCACCTATAGGACTTTCATCTGCTGTAACAGAAACGTCTTCAGTAGACAAAAAATAATTACCCCTATCTAAAGACTCAAATAGAATTTGGGCTTTAGGTGCTGATGTTTGAGTGACATCATATTTTGCCTCCTTTTTAGGGAGCAGCCTCTGCATGATGCCTTTGACAGGGATCCTCACTTCGGACAGGTCCATGCTTAATTCACCACCAGCATCCTTGCAAAAATTTCACCCAAAAAAAATGCCATATGAGGCTAGGACGTCGACCACCAAGACTGTCATCTTAATTCTCTTATCTGGGAATGTTGCAAATGTAAATTGGGCATCCTTGATTTGTCCCAGCAGTGGCATTTGTTTGTTTTCCATGGATAAACATCTCTCAAAGGTCTTGGTTAGTGTGAGACCAAGAGATTATGCCACTTGATAGGCATGACATTGTCTGAAGCTCTGGAATCAATGATGCAGTTGCTCAGCTTGTAACAGTTTATCAACAGGGAAACATATAAAGGCTCTATTTTTCTAGGGGCAGTATGAGGAGTAATGACAAGGTTGTTTGGGATGGACATGTTCCTTGGGGGATCATGAGTTACCTTCTTAACATCTTGTCCTGTAGGGATGGCTTTTTCTTCACACATTGAACCAACTTATCCAACTGCTCAGGGTTGGATTGCATGAATTCAAATTCAGACATTTGAATTTTGGTTTTCTTGACATGGTTGATTATATCAAATGTCTGAAATGAATTAGGAACAGGGGAAGGCAATTCATCCTTTTAGTTTTTAGGAGGGGGGTACTGATCTGTGAAATTGAAGTTGAAGGTGAAGACATACTTGAGGTACTTTTTTAGGGATCACTGGGTCCTTTGATTGAAAAGGTGGAGTGGTTCCCCACTTAGCAATTGAAATTGCTAGTTGAGATCGCTCCTCTATTTTTTTCTTATCAGCTTGCTGGGCTGACTAGTTCTAAGACCAGGTGAATACAATATATGATTCATCAAACACTTCACCTTTACTTCTAGGTTCATCCTGGTAATTCAGAAAACCAATGTTGGAGTTGTCAGCTGATTCTTCTTGGTCTACTGCAAAGAGATCAGCATCATCTTCTAGGTTCAACTCAGGTTGGTAAGAGAAATTTGATTCAGTTTCAAGGTATCCAACTACTGAGTTGGCTGGAGTTGCTTCAATAGCAAGTTTTCCCTGAGGGTGAGGAAGATGATTTGGCTGCCCTTGATTCTTGGCAATGTTGCCTTGGTATGACTAATTAGGGAATGTCCTCCTTGGTATATCTCTATACAAAGGAGCAAAAGACATCCCTTGCACCATTTGCTTCCTGAGAGCTAGCAACTCATTTGCCAGCTTCTACACCATTGGATCAGTGGTCCCTGTAGATGGATATTCAGAGGATAAAGAATATTTACCTCTGTTAAGATCTCTCCTTATCTTCTCCACCAAGATGAGATCATCTTCCACCTCAGTGGCCAAATCTTGAGGGGCAACAAGGTCTATGTGGCCAGCCCATCTCAATAGGAATCTCACTTTAGGCAGCTGTGAATTGATGAAGAAGCATTTGAGATTCTCAACTATTGGTTGAGAAATTATGGGAATCTTATTCCTCAGCTTGTCAAACTTAGCTATGAAATCTCTTATTGGTTCATGAGGCTCCTTCTTTATTTGTGTGAGCTGAGTGAGTAGGGCATGCACATCTTCACAAGGCTTGAACCTGGCCTCAAATCTGGCTTTGAGGGTGTTCTAGTCAGTCATAGTCTGGGCCTGCAGATGATAAAACCAATCTACAGCAACGCCTTGCAATGTTTTCACAAATAGCTTGGCTACTACGTCTTCATACTCCATGCCTATCACACCATAGGCTATGTTGAAGGCTACAGTATGTTCATCAGGGTCAACTCTCCCATCACCAAAGAACTTGAGGAAATTCTTCCTTGATTTGCGTGGTAGCTCATGTAGAGGTGGAGTTAAATTGAGTGGGCCAAAAGAGTTACCACAGGGGCCTTGAGCCACCATTATATGACTATGGAAAGGGGGAATAACAAATATGGGTGGAGTATGTGTAGGCAAAGCTCTACTAGTAGAGAAAAAAAAAGCTTTGCCTTGTATTGGTGACCTGGTGTTGGTAGGAGGAAGACTCCTAGTTCATTGAAGGTGAGGTTGTGGAGGAAATAAATCAAAATTGCTCTGCTACACCAACTCAAAAATAGGGTCAACAACACCTTGAACTTTTTGGCTTTTTGTATAGCATGGAGCTACCAAATTGTAGAATAAAAATGAAAAAGAACTAGCCATACTTCAATTTGAAGCTTGAGGCTTCAAACTGCACATTTTTTCCCAGTAGAGTTGCTAAAAATTGTTGGTGTGGAGCTGACAAAGAATTGACTTTTGAAATGAAATGCTCGATCTCTAGCGTTTCTAGTTTTGCAGCTTAGAGTATATAATGGAAATGGATAAGGCTATAATGATAATGGATAAGACACAGGTGATGCTTCAATCTGAAGCTTGAGGCTTCAAATTGTACAAAATTGCCATGTCCCTAGCAGAGTCACCAAAAACCGTTGGCGTGAAGGTGGAGGAAAATGGTAATGGAAAAGGACTTGGAACAATGAAGAAAATGGATATGGAAAAGAACTGAGACTACTCGTTCTTCCCCAATGGAGTCGCCAAAAACTATTAGGTGAATATTTTGTCACCAGCTAACTGATGGGCAAAATAGGTGTTTCCGCCACAGCATAGGGAGATTTATTCGTCAAATGTGCAAGTCGACCACATCAAAAAGGGACAAATCTCTCCTCTCATCAAGGGGAGGTTCCTTATAAATATGAGGAGCTATAAACTATATATATAAGTAGAAAATAACACTCAGGGGTAGGATAACACCATCCATCTCTCTTTTTTTAGAGATGATGTTCACAAACATAGGAGAAGTCTGGTGAAAACATTAAAGGCACTTCTCTTCTTTTAGAAGTGGTCTGCAACAAACAACAAGAATTCTTTCTGGAAAGTAACTAATAAGTAAATGTAACAAGGGCACAATAACAAGTAGAATGAGGTGTAGCATAAAGTCTCCCCCTCAACTGCCAAAGAGTGAAATACGAAGGACAATGAGGGCACAAAGTCATCCCAAGATCTTTTACACAGAAAATAGACAAACTAAAGACAATTATGGCAGCACAAAGTCTCTCCATAGTCGGCTTCAAGACACCTTCCTGATTACTTCCACTAGTCGTGCTTATTTAATTAAATAGACAAGAACACATTCAGAAAATAGACATAAGAACAATTTTCTCAACAACACAAGCTATTCCAGCACAAAGTCTGAAAAGTCACTTGTTTTCTCATTCAAATAACAATATATGATTAACAATCTGAGCTCAAAGTCTCAATAATGCCTTTCAATTTGGGCATAGTTTTTCTTTTGATAACAGAGAGATCTCCTTTTGCATAAAATAAGAGATTACAATATATAGCACTCTAAGAAAAACTTGGGCACTTTATTTCATAAAATGGCCCATGCTGCATTCAATGCTTTGAATGCATTTTTAGTTCTATCAAGGGGCCATCTTAGAACAGGGAATCAGCCTTAACTGTGGTGTGTTAATTCATCCCAAATGTCTCCTTTTGAAGTATGGGCTGCCTGGTCCTTTCCCTAATATGTGTGCAGCTATCCACTTCACCTTTACTTGATGGAGAAAAATAGGCCGCATCTTTGAGTGCTCATGCTCTTTGATGTCCACCTAATGGACTATTTCACCTACTGGAATAACTTCTATGCAAATATTTTTGGTCTTTCTGCATCGTTCCCTCTTTCCTCACCATGTCTTGTTGTATTTTGTCCTTTTCTTGGCGATCTGAGCTCTCGGGCTATCTTCTCGCTTTCTGTTGGATCCTTCAGTTTCTTCTTTGGCCGGTCACTAAGTTTGTTTTCAGGTCCACGCCACATTTGAAAAACAATAGATATTTTATTACCCTAATTTGACGTCCATGGGGACGTCGCTAGTCGCTAGTCGCTTGAACCACTTTGAACCTTTTGGTTTAAGGTTCAATGGTGCAATGATTCATTCTTTGTTCTTCGATTCCTTTATTCTTCTAAGTCTCTCAAACTTTATTGAACTCGTTGAACCTTTGAACTCTTTTGGTTCAAGGTTCAATGGTTCAATGGTTCAATCTCTCTTCTTCAAAGTCTTCTTTCGTTTAAATCTTTTGATCTTATTGAACTCGTTAAACCTTTGAACTTGTTGAACCATTTTGGTTCAAGGTTCAACGATTCAATAGTTCAACCTTCAATCTTTAAAGCCTTCTTTTCTTTAAGTCTGCCAAACTTATTGAACTCTAGAACTTGCCGAAGTCTTCAAACTCATTTAACTCTTCGAAGTGGTTGAACTTCTTTGAACTCATTGAGTGCTTAACTCTTTTTTGAACCTTTAAACTCGTGAACCTTTGAACCTTGCTAAAGCGAGGTTCAATGGTTCAACGGTTCATTCCATTTGTTTGAATCTTGTCGATGGACCTTTTGGTTGAACCTCGACGTTGAAGCAACCTTTTGGAAGTTGTTCCTTTATGAGAGCCCGCCTATTGAAGTTATTGAACCTGTTGAACCTGCAAGTTCCTTAGCTGAAAATGCTTGAATAATTGAAGAACTTGAACGCTCATAACATTTTTTGAGGAGGGAAGAGAGAATTTTGGCCTGCAAGACCAAAATAGTTGATATGTTGTCCCTAAAAACAAGTGACAGATTTTGGGAACAACACTGTAGTTACAACTGCTTCTGCAATTATGCTCATTCAAGCTTCCTGATTGATTTAGGTCACTTCAATCCATTGCACAGTTACATTATTCCTTCATTGATGCTCCTTGATGGTTACAACGACAAGATCAAGTGGTTTTGAGTTAAGTTCTAACATCAATATAGTTGCAACAATCAAATCCATCCGTTAAAATTTTGTCTTGTTGTTAACTGCTCCTAACTTGTTTATCATGGTATGCAAAAGTGGAGAGAAGGGTCTCTTTCATGCAATTGGCCTTGGAGATGAAACTGATGGGGTCTACGTGTATGCCTTCATGGCATCTTTTGAAATGCTAGCTCTTTTTCAAACTGGATCATGCTCGAACTTGTCCCCATGTTCATAGGTCCACTATAGTAAAAAACCAATTTAAGACTATTAGTTTTCTTATTAGGTCCAAATAGACTCATTTTTACCTTCAAGCATCTATAGAAACTGAGAACTCATCATGTACATAGGTCTTCTTCCAACAATGGTGAACATACTCATAGAACGAACCCTGCATGACACAAACCTTTAAACCAGAGGTCCATATTAAGCTTTAACGACAATCCCTTTATGTCCTTCAACTTGATTGCATCAATTGTCCCTTTAATGGCATTTAGCCAAGCTCTAATGGCAATCCTCTTGTTGAAAATCCCTTAGTCTTTCAACTTTGAACCTTGCCTATTGATTTTCTTTGTACAAGATGCATGTGGACCATTGATTTTCCTAAGAGCCTAACGAGCTAGTGACACTTGGCAATCTCTCACCTATCCTTGAGATATGCTGACTCTGCTAACTTTACTCGTAATGTTAAATTATAATGTATGAAGCAACACGAGCCTTTGATTTGCCTTTGACTTGTCAACTCTATCCTTGCTCCATTTGATCTTGATGTACGATCAAACACTAATCGTTAGATCTATTTGCATTTGAAAATAAATGACCATTTACCATGGTCAAAATTTAACATCTATGCGCTCATCATTCGACATCTACGAGACCATCATTGACATTCATATGAACGTTAAATATAAGACCCTAATGGTTTTTACCATAGCTTAAAGTTGATGTTTGCGTGAATGTCTCCCATTTTTTGACAAACTTTGAAGGCTTGAATCTAGGAGAGAAAAGGTTGTGGAGGCACCAAATTTGCAGGAGATGTTCTTGATACTAAAAGGATTTTTCCCACTTGATCCGTTAGTTTTGGTAGCTTTCTAAGTGTGTTTACAAAGTGTTCAAGTGAGATAACCTGTGTGACTTTGCATGATGTCTATGTCTATCACTGATCATTTTAACCTAAACGAATACTTTACAGAGCTCAAACTTGACATTAGCGTGAACATCTTATACTATAGGTCCAACTTTGAATGCTCATAAATTGAGTTAGGAAGCTTGCATGGACTTGAAATTTGCAGAGCATGTTCCTGCCATGAAGCATTCTATGGCACTACAATCTTTTAGCTTATAGGGCTTCCTAAGTGAAGATAGAAAATGTTCAAACAAGCTGACCAGTGTGTTTCCATGTGACATGTAGGATAGCCTTACCCCTTAGACTCAACAAGCTGAATTTTAAAGGCTTAGATCCCAAGATAGAAGACTCATCGAGATATGAAACTTGGAAAGAATGATCTTGGAACTAAGGACATTTATCACACATGGTCTAATGGTCATGTGAGGTTTTTTGAGCATATTTATAAATTACACAAGCAAGTTGTCTAGTTTGGTCTCTAGATGCCATCTTGGTGATAGCCTGATTCACTTAGGCTTGTTCTTAAACTTTTGCAACTCTAAATGAGCTCTTTGAGACCTGTGTAGACCCTTTCCATGATCCTAACTATTTGGACATCATAAAAACTTACCACTTGCATATATGACTATAAAATGACCCCTAAGACACCAAATGCACAAAGACTAAGCTAGTCTATGACCAAAGCTATAATGACATATGAAATGACATCAAATGAACTACAATCATACCCTATGACCTTATAAAAATAATCTATACAATATTTTAACTATAGGGGGTTGACCCATTTTAGCCTAAGGCAAAAATGGTCAACATCTTTAGCAATTTCCCAAGGGTGGCATGCTACCTATGCCATGACCAATTGCCTAATCCTGTCCATTGGGCTATGGAGTCACATTTACAACAGGTTTGACACATGAAATACCTTGAACAACACATGAAACACAATGAAAGACAAAGAATAAGCAACACATAAGACAATAAACTTAAGCAAAAACACTCTTGTGCTTCATGAGCACTTATGGAACACACACACAAACTAAACAATCTGACTCAAGCACTAACTAACCTAAGATGAAAACTTCCTTCAAGATCAAAGGGGAATTTTGAAAACTCTCTTGATTTATAACATGAAGTGTTGAATGAGACATGTACCCTTTTGATCCTTGGCATTGATACCTCCATCTTTTTCATGGTGTTTGCCAACCTCATTGGCATGATGTTCAATGAGAACCAAGCAGCTCCAAACAAGCTAGCTATGGAAATGAACTCTTCTTGCATCCAAATGACCCCAACTTTATCATATGGTTCCTCAGTTATGACCTCCAATGGTGGTTGAAAAAGGCTTTCCTTTTTGGTTTCCATAGTATCCTTAATAAGACTGGGTTTCTCTTCAGTTTCAAGTTCTTCAAGCTCATCATGGAGCTTTGCATAGTCTGACCAATCTTGGTCATTGTCCTCCATGGAAGACTCTTTATTCTCCTTGTGATGTACTTGGCTCTTAATGTGCAAATTTGAATATATGATAGTCTTGTCAACCTTACTCTCCTCCTTTGTAGATTGTACTTGCTGCTTGGAAGCATCAAGATCTTCTTCATGATTCAATACCTTTGGATATGGCTCAATATTATGTAGGTCTCTTGACTATTCTTGAGGTGCAATAACTTTTGCCTTGCCCTCACTTTTCATGTCTACAATCTCTCAAACACTAGCATCATCGGGTTGCTTTATGATACCAAATTCTTGATCAATATAATGACCTTCATCTTTATGTTTGATGGAATACTTGCCAACATGATCATTAGTATCATTAGCAACCTTGTCATTAGATATAGAATCTCTTGGAGAAAAAAGAGACTTACCCAACTTGCTGAAATCTTTGCATATGGCATTGAGCTTTTACCATAGTTCCTCTTCATTCACAACATGATACCTTTCTTTATGCTTATTGAGACAAACATCAAAGTGCTTGTTAGAGGCATTATCCAAATCAAATGTAGACTTCTTGGGAGGAGGAGTAACCTTACCAAGCTGATCAAACTCATGACATATGAAATCAAACTTTTGCCACAAGTCATTTTCATCCACCTCATGAGTGTCACTTCAATAGCCATTTCATCTATCTTGGTCTCATAAGTCTCTCTTAGGATTGTAACTTCTTGAGGGGTGACTTGACCTTTTTCATTGATAGTACACTCCACTTCATGCTTGAGATGGTCATCCACAACTTCATGATTAGACATGGAGTCTTCTTTAAATGCCTCTCTTCAAGTCTTGGCCACATTCCTCATGGACAGCTGTAATAGGATCTTCGATATGTTTTTTTCATCTAAGAAGGTAGGATTACACTTGTGGTCACCAAGGGGATTCCATATGGTGATTTTCTCCTCATATTCACTCAAGGCATCCTCTTGGTTAGCGTTGGCTTGGATTTGCTCCTCTTCAATTTCTTCTCTTAAGATGGGCTCATGCAAAGGAGCTGGAGTATGAGATGTAGTGGAAGGTTTATGGATTGGAGATGCAGTGTGAGGTGAAGGAGAAGGCTTATGAGTGAATTTAGGAAAGAAAAAAACAATAGTAAGCTCATAAGGAAGTGACTTCTTAGGCTGATTAGAAGGACAAACATATACATAAGTAGTAGTTGCATCTTGCCAATAGTCTCCTTGAGCTTCTTCAATAATAGCATGCTCACTTTCAAGTTCTTTATCCTCTCACATACTTAACTTATCTATTGAGAATTGAAGGTACTTCTTTGACAAGTCCATTTGTTCTTTGACCTCCCATTGAGTTCCTTCTAGTTCTTTATATGTCTCCAAATTCTACATATAAATTTGAGTAACACCTCTCAACCATTCCTTGAGATGATCAGGGAGCACATCATACTCATCATCCCATGTTATCATTTCATCTTTATTAACTAGTAATTATGGTATGGATGCCAACAAAGACTTGATATAAGATGGAAAAAATGAAGGAAGAGGAGGGTATGATGAGGATCAAGACCAGCTTCATTTTTTTCTATTCTAGTCTACAGGAATCTATATCTTGCCTTGTAATACCTTTGTGTATAATTCATGTAAACATTTGATTCCTCATAGGATTATTCTTGAGGTTCATAGGCATCATGGTGTGGTTGGTAGGGCTCATATTGGGATTGATAGGAAGGCATTTATTGATAGGTATCTTGGTAACCTTCCTCATAGGGTTGTCTAATAACATGGTGTCTATATGGGTGAGCGGGTGGGGGTGGGGTGGGGTGGCGTGGGGGGGAAATGGAGGATTATAGGGATTCCATGACTTGTAGGGTTGATAGACATTTTGATAGGACTATTGGGGAGTATACTATGGTTCATAGCAAGGCTGATAAGGAGGTACATGGTAGGGATATTCACCATAGCTATTCATATCAACCTCATGTATCAAATGAAATATAAAAATTGATAAAAATATTTAATGAGATATACCTAGGCTGATTATAGCTACAAGTTATCATTCAAAGTCACCATTGGTGTTAGATTGCTTGATTCCGAAATCTAATTAGAGGAAAGACACACCAACAATCTTTCTACTCTCTTGGACCTGGTCCCACCGAGCATGACATAAATGTTGTCACCAAATATTGCACCCTATAAGAGGGTGTTCAATCCTTTTCTAGATTTGGACAACATGGGAACACTTCCAGGTATGTGGGTGTCCCTATAATGGAAGTGAGCCTCTAGGTTTAAGGGCTAGCTCCCTGAATGTATCTTGAAATGATCACACCTACTTGACTAATTGCTTATGGGGAAAAGAGTTAGAATTTTCATGAAATAAACCTAATTTAATGGGGTGATACACCAAGATGTCTTCCATATGACCATCATACTTTCCTGCACTAAGAAACAAGGCACACAAACTAATTTCCAAGTCCTATGGATTCTAACACAAGTATTTCAATATGGAGGTGAGATGCATGAGAGCTATCCAAGGTAAGTGAACCATAGGTCAGTTGTAGACATTAAGGCTCATTGTACACTTAAAAGACATGCTCATACACTTGAAAACACTTCATATGACCTGCTATAACAAGAAATCTTACACAAACATGAAAGGATAAGGGAAGAAAAGAAAGAGAATTATCACTTTGTATCACCATACATCACTTGCACATTTATAAAATTATTCCATAAATAAAAATCAGATTTGCATTAATGTTCAAAGGCAAAATATGACATCATTTTAGTAGGGTTTTGCCATACATGGAGTGGAATTTTTTACAAAGGCCAAAATGGCAACTACTTATAGCATTTGAGAGAGAAGTGAGAAAAGAGAAGTCCAAAGGGGAATCAAATGAGTTCAACAACATTTGAACTATAGATACAACTACTTATGTAATTATGCTCATTTAAGATTATTGATTGATCCAGGTCACTTCAATCTATTACATAGTTACATTATTATTTCATTAATGCTCCTTGATAGTTACAACGATAAGATCAAGTGGTTTTGAGCTAATTTCTGGCATCAATGTAATTGAAACAATTGGATCTATCTGTTAGAATTTTGTCTTATTAAATTATCCTAACTAGTTTGTCGTGGCATGAAAAAGTGGAGAGAAGGGTCCCTTTCATGCAGTTAGTCCTAGAGATGAAACCATTGGGGTCTACGTGTATGCCTTTGTGGCATCCTTTGAAATGCGAGCTCTTGTTCAAACTAGATCATACTCAAACTCATCCCCATGTTCATAGGTCCACTATAGATAGAAAACCAATCTCAAAATATTGGTTTTCCTATTAGATCCAAATAGACCCATTTTTGCCTTCGAGCATCCATAGAAACTGAGAACTCATCATGTATAAAGGTGCTTCTTCTAACAATGGCGAACACAGTCACAAAGTGAACCTTGCATGACACAAACCTTCAAGCCAGAGGTCTATATTAAGCTTTAATGGTGGTCCCTTTATGTTTTTTAACCTGACTACATCAATGTGTCCCTTTAATGGAATTTAAGTAAGCTTCGATGGTAATGGGATGACCCTGTAAGAGCTTTGGTCACATGTTTGACCTCTCATCAAAAATCCCTTAGTATTTTGACTTTGAACATCACCCATTGATTTTCTTTGTATGAGATGCACATGGACCATTGATTTTCCTAGGAGCCTAATGAGTTAGTGACACTTGGTAATCTCTCACCTATCCTTGAGATACACTGACCCTGCTGACCTCACTCATACCATTGGATCATAATGTATGAAGCAATGTGAGCCTTTGATCTGCCTTTGACTTGTCAACTCTATCCTCACTCCATTCGAGCTTGATGTACAATCAAACACTAAATGTTAGATATGCTTGCCTTTGAAAATAAATGGCTATTTACTATGGTCAAAATTTGACATCTGCATACCCATCATTTGATGTCCATGAGACCATCATTAATGTCTGTGTGAACATTAAATTTAAGACCTTAATGGTTTTGTCCATAGCTTAATGTTGACATCTACGTGAACGTCTCCCATTTTTTAACCAACTTTGAAGGCTTGGATTTGGAAGAGAAAAGGTCATGGAGGCATCAAATTTGTAGATGTTCTTGATACTAAAAGGATCGTGCCCACATGATTTGCTAGTTTTAGGAGATTTCTAAGTGTGTTTACAAAGATCTCAAGTGAGATGATCTTTGTGACTTTGCATGACATCTATGAACTTGTCACTGATCATTTGAACCTAAATGGCTACTTTATGGACCTCAAACTTGATGTTAGCATGAACGTCTTATGCTGCAAGTCCAACTTTGAATGCTCATAACTTGAGTTAGGAAGCTCATGTGGATTGTAAATTTGTAGAGCATGTTCCTACTATGAATCACTCCATGGCATTGAAATCCTTTGGCTCATGGGGCTTCCTAAGTGAAGATATAATATATTCAAATAAGCTAACTAGTGTGTTTCTATGTGACATGCAAGATGTCTTGGCCCCGTAGACTTGACAAGCTAAACTTTGAAGGCTTAGATCTTGAGATTAGAAGACTCATCGAGATATAAAACTTGGAAAGAATGATCTTGGAATTAAGGACATTGATTAGGATGGTTTGATGGTCATGCAAGGTTTATTGAGCATATTTATAAATTGCATAAGCAAGCTATCTAGTTTGGTCTTTAGATGACATTCTAGTGATGGCTTGATTTGCTTAGGATTTTTTCTAAATATTTATAGCTTCAAATGGACTCCTTGAGGCCTGTGCAGACCCTTTTCATGATCCTGACTGTTTGGACACCATGAAAAATTACCACTTGCATATATGACTCTAAAATGACCCCTAAGACATAAAATAACATAAAGAATAAGCTAGACTATGAAAAAAGCTAGAATGACATATGAAATGACATCAAATAAACTAAAATCATACCCTATGACATTATAAAAAGCCCCTATACAAGATTTTGACTATGAAAGATTGACCCATTTTGGCCTGAGGCAAAAATGGTCAATAGTTCCCATGTGGCATCTTCTAGTTGCATGATGTGCCACTAGATTAACACTTCTATGATTGTGTGAGAGTGAAGTTGGCAGGTGCACCTATCTAGGATTACATTTGGTTTGAGAAGGATGCATCCTTCATTATCAAGTTTAGGTAAAAATTTTTGCACTCTGATGGTGGTTTCAAGAACTTTCTTCAAACAGGAGACATGAAAGACTCAGTGAATTTAGGAGGAAGGTGGAAGCTCTAACTTATAAGCAACATATCCAATCTACTGGAGAAATTTATATGGCCCATAAAACATTGGGGTAAGCTTATGACACCCTTTTAATTTCAAAGATGATTTCTTGTATTATTATAGATGAAGAAAAACCATATCATTGGGTTGAAAGTGTACTCAGAGCAATGTTTATCTACTTAATGCATTATTTGGTTTTGTGCCAGATGGAGATTTCCCCATAGGGTGCTTAGAATTTAATCCTAATGTTAGAGGGTAGTGTCAACTGCCTGAACTAGGGAACTACCAAAGGTATACAAGAGAAGTGTTAGGGGTGCTTGACCATAAATTGCTTTATATGGAGTTATTTTAGTAGAAGTGTGGTATGAGATATTGTACCACCATTCTACGAGGGGGAGCCACTTTGCCACTAGTGTTATAGTTTTGATGCAAAGCAATGAAGGAATATTTCTAAGCATTTTTTGACAATTTCTATTTGGCCATCTATTTGGGGGTGATTCCTAGAGATCATCTTTAGTTATGTGCTTGTACATCAGAATAGATCTGTCCAAAAATGGCTAGTGAAAATTGCATCACAATCAGAGACAATTGAAGAAAGGATGTCATGAAGACAAAAGATTTGATCCAAGAAAACTTGTGTGACCACATACATAGATTGTATAATAGTGGTCAAGGGCATAAAAATGACTATATTTGGAGAGGTAGTCTACCATGATTAGGATCACTATTTTTCCTCTAGATTTAGGGAGATCCTTAATGAAATCCACAGAAATATTGATCCAAATCCTAGTAAGAATGGGAAAGGGTTCGATCAAACCAAGAATCACTATGGTTTCAACATTGTTGCATTGGTAGGTATCACATTCAACCACCATCTATTTAATTTCCCATTTCATCCCCTTCTAGAAGAAATCTTGACATGCCCAATCATATTTTTTGAGAAATACTGAGTGCCTTGTTGTTTATGAAGAAGAATAGATTTCATAGAATTTGGCCTGATGAAGGTCTGTACTATTGAGAAGCACTAGATGACACTTGTAATGTAAAGAAGCACCATCCCATGAATAATGTGATACTAAAGAGAGGTTAATCATCAATTTTTGAGTGAGGTTTTGTAATGAGGGATCATGTGCATACCCTTGGTGTACAGATTCCAACCAATTAAGAATGGGCATAGGGATGACAAAAAGGGAAGTCTAGTCCTCAAACGTGCGTGATAGAGTATCTACCACAACATTGTCTTTACCCTTCTTATAATTGATCTCATAATCATAGCCTATGAGTTTGCTAACCCATTTATGTTGTGCCAAGGATGAGACCTATTGTTCCAAGAAGTATTTCAAACACTGGTGATCGGTTTTGATACAAAAATGATCTCCAAGTAAGTATGGCCACCATTTTTATATTGCATGCATAATTTCCATTATTTGCTTTTCATATGTAGACAAAGCCAAATTTCATCTAGAAAGGGATTTTTTAGTTAAAGTAATGGGATGACCTTATTAGAGAAGAACAAAACCTTGGCCATTGCCACATGCATCACTTTCCATGGTGAATTTTTTGGTGAAGTTCAACATGGCCAAAATTGGTGTGCTACACATAGCCTATTTGAGTGCCATGAATATTTGGTTAGCTATGACATCCCATGTGAATGCATCCTTCTTCAATAAGGAAGTCAAGGGAGCCATGATCTTTCCATAATCCTTTAAGAACTTGTGGTAGTATCCTATAAGGCCTAGGAAGCCACGAAGGCTCTTGAGGGTTGTTGGTCAAGACCAATGTTCCATGACACTAATTTTTTCTTCCACACGAACCCCATCAGTTGAAATAATGTGCCCTAGATATTAAGCTTCCTCTTGACCAAATGAACACTTGGACTACTTGGCACATGATTAATTATCTGCTAGAAGTTGTAATGCCATGTCAAGATGCTGGAGATGCTTAGCCTATGTGAAATTATAGATCAAAATATCATCAATAAAAACCAAATCAAATTGATAGAAGAAATGTCAAAATATTTTATTCATTAGGGCCTAAAATGTTAAAGGGGTTGTAGCCTAAATTTTGAGTTATCTGGTTAAATCACATGAATATGCAATTTGAACTCAAAACATTAAACTACCTATTAGGAAGGATTGTGAAAACAAATCAAAATCAAAAGATAGGATAAATATTACAAAATTATTTGTTTCATCTATCCTCCTTCCAAGATGTTCAAATGGATAATTGATTGCATGTAGACTCAAATTTGACATTATGATGGCATGATTATGGATGTTGGATGGAGGATTCAAGTTTCATAGAGATAACATGAGAATAGTTAGCTCCATTGGAGGATTGAGGTGGTTTAAATATAATTTGGAGGGAGAGATCAATGGATGAGATTCAAAGTTGGATGAGGGAGATATAAGGTGGAGATTTAAAAGGAATTTAAAATTTATTGGAAGCCTCTAGATTTAGAGGCTTATAGAGAGGAAGGGTGAGAATAGAGAAGGTTCTAGATTTGGAGGGTTATAGAATCCTTCCTAAGATTAATGATGATTAGGTAAGGGATTAGATAGGGATTAGGTGGGTGATTAGGGACTAGGTGTGTAGGAGAGCCTAGGAGTAGGCTAGTAGGTGGGCCATGGGAATTTAAAATTCCCAAAAAATAGATAAGTGGGGATTAGGATAAAATAAGAAATGATTAGGGGAGTTAATGAAGAAGTGGGATAAGACTATAGTTAGTGGATGAAGAATAATTAAGGGGAACATTAGATAAATAACTAATAAAGGGATAAATTAGTGGGATTAAAGGGGATAAATTAGATAAGCAAAATTAGTGTTAACTAATAGGAATATTAGTGACATTAACTGAATCGAGCAGATTTAGATGCATAAAGGGGTATTTGTAAGTCCAAATGGCATGACCAAGAATTCATAGTGACCCTCATGAGTGCATAAGGTTGTCTTTGGAATTTCATCAACATGCATGCAGATTTGATGATAGCTAAAATGAAGATCCAATTTGGAGAAAAAATATGCTCCATGGAACTTATCAAGAAGCTCATCGATGACTGGAATTGGTAATTTATCTTTGATAGTGACATGGTTAAATGAACAAAAATAAATGTAGAGGCATCATAACCCATCCTTTATGTGTACAAGAAGCACTAGGGAGGAGTATTCATTGTTGTTGGGGTGAATAGCTCCTAACTTGAGGAGTTATTGTACTAGTTGTTAAATCTTAATATTTTGTGGATGGGGATAGTAGTATGGTCAGATTTTGGGTGGGATGCTTCTTGGAAGGAGTGGGATGCAATGATATTTAGGGTGTGAATGGGGGTAAACCCATTGGATCTATAAAAATGGTTGCATGCTTATTGAGGATGGCTTACAAATTAGCAAGGTAGTTAGTAACAACAGGGAGTTGGAGTTGGATGGAGTGTAGCTTGGCAATGACCACATGTGAGCCTTTATTTTGAAGCTTTTACATGTAATGGGTACTGATGATGTTATCAAATCTAGGATATAACCATTTTAAGATGTGATTTTGGCCACTATCTATCAATTAAATCTAAATCTCAGAGAAGTCCCATAGAATAAGTCCCACTATGCGGAGCCATTGCACCCCTAAGATGACATTACATCCCCCTAAGGGTAAGGAAAACATATCTGAGTGAAGAGTGTTAACCTATCATGATACACATAGTCTGACACTTCCTTTACATGGTGATGTTCCCCCATTAGCAATCATGACTCAAAATCTATAACAAGGGTGTACAAAGTAGTCTGCCTGCTTAGCAATGTGGGGATCAATGAAATTGTGTGTCCTGCTAGAGTCAATGAGGATTATGAGAGGGATATTTTTAAATAACCCCTTGACCTTCATGGTTTAAGGGATGGTAACACTTGTGATTTCATGTAGAGAGATCTCAGGTTGGGTCTCTTGAGCCATTGAGTCAGTAGAAGGGCTTTGTTCTACTTGAGCATCTTAGAATTCCTAGATATCAGACTCGTTATCTTGTTCTAGTGGGAAAAGAGTTATAAGTTGCATGAAATGAACCTAATATAAGGGGGTGATACACCAAGATGTATTCCATATGACCATCAGACATTTTTGTAGTAAGAAATAAGGCACACAAACTAACTTCCAAGTCCTATGGATTCTAACATGAGTATTTCAATATGGAGGTGACATGGATGAAAGTTATCCAAGTTAAGTGAGCCATAGGCTAGTTTTAGAAACTAAGGCTCATTTTACACATAAAATATAGGATCATACACTTGAAAACACTTTATATGACCTATTATAATAAGAAATCTTACATAAACATGAAAGGATAAGGTAAGAAAAGACAGAGAATTATCACTTTACATCACCATACATCACTTGCACACTTAGACAATTGTTCTAGAACCCAAAATCAGATTTGTATTAATGTTCAAAGGAAAAATATGACATCATTATAATAGGGATTGACCATACATAGAGTGGATTTTTTATAAAATCCAAAATAGTAGCTACTTATAGCATTCAAGAGAGAAGTGGGAAACGAGAAGTCCAAAGGGGAATCAAATGAGTTCAACTTCATTTGAATTGTAGTTACAACTACTTCTACAATTATGCTCATTCAAGATTCTTGATTGATCTAGGTCACATCAGTCTATTACAGAGTTACATTATTCCTTCATTGATGCTCCCTGACACTTGAAATGGTGGGATTAAGTTGTTCTGAGCTAAGTTCCAACATCAATGCATTTACAACAATTAGATCCATCTAATATAATTTTGTCTTGTTAACTACTCCTAACTAGTTTGTCATGGCATGCAAAATTGGAGAGAAGGGTCCCTTTCATGTAGTTGGTCCTGGAAATGAAACAATTGGGGTCTACATGTATACCTTCATAGCATCCTTTGAAATGCTATCTCTTGTTCAAAATGGATCATACTCAAACTTGTCCCCATGTTCATAGGTCCACTATAGACAAAAAACCAATCTCAAACTTTTGGTTTTCCTATTCGGTCTAAATAGATCCATTTTTGCCTTTGAACATCCATAAAAATTGAGAACTCATCATGTACACAGGTCCTTCTAACCATGGTGAACACAATCATAGAATGAACCCTGCATGACACAACACTTTGAGTCAAAGGTCCATATTAAGCTTTAATGGTAGTCCCTTTATGTCCTTTAACCTGACTACATCAATGTGTCCCTTTAATGGCATTTAGCCAAGCTCCAATAGCAATAGGATGACCCTGCAAGAACCTTGGTCACACATTTGACCTCTCATCAAAAATACCTTAGTCTTTCAACTTTGAACCTCACCCATTGATTTTCTTTATGTGAGATGCACGTGGACCATTGATTTTCTTGGGAGCCTAATGAGCTAGTGACACTTGGCAATCTCTTGCCTATCCTTGAGATACGCTAACCTTTCTGACCTCACTTGTACTATTGGATCATAATGTATGAAGTAATGCAAGCCTTTGATCTACATTTGACTTATCAAGTTTGTCCTCTCATCGTTCGATCTTATGTATGATCACATGCTAACCATTAGATCTGATTGCATTTGAAAATAAATAGCTATTTACCATGGTCTAAATTTGATGTGTGTGTGCCCATCATTTGACATCCATGAGACCATCATTGACATTTGCTTGAATGCTAAATTTAAGACCTTAATGGTTTTTTCCATAGCTTAAAGTCGACGTCTACACGAGCGTCTCCCATTTTTTAACCAACTTTGAAGGCTTGGATTTGGAAGAGAAAAGGTCATGGAGGCACCAAATTTGTATGAGATGTTTTTGATACTAAAAAGATTGTGCCCACTTAATCCACTATTTCTAAGAGCTTTCTAAATATGTTTACAAAGTGTTCAAGTGAGCTCACTTGTGTGATTTTGCATGACATCTGCATGCCTATCACTAATCATTTGAACCTTAATGGCTACTTTATAGAGCTCAAACTTGATGTTAGCGTGAACATCTTATGTTGCAAGTCCTACTTTGAATGCTTAGAACTCGAGTTAGGAAGTTGACATGGACTTGAAATTTGTAAAGCATGTTCCTTCCATGAAGCATTTCATGGTGATGAAATCCTTTGGCTCATGGGGATATTTGAGTGAAGATAGAAAATATTCAAACAAGATGACCAGTGTATTTCCATGTGACATATAAGATGGCCTGGCCCCTTAGACACAACAAGCTAAACTTTGAAGGCTTAGATCTCAAGATAGAAGACTCATCAAGATATGAAGCTTGTAGAGAATGATCATGGCATTAAGGAAATTGATTATGCATGGTTTAATGGTCAAGTGAGGTTTTCTAAGCATATTTATAAATTGCATAAGCAAGTTGTCCAGTCTGGTCTTTAGATGATGTCTTGGTGATGACCTGATTCACTTAGGCTATTTCCTAAAATTTTGGAGCTCTAAATTGACTCTTTCAGGCTTGTACATACCCTTTTCATGATCATAACTATTTGGACACCATTAAAACTTACCACTTGCATAAATGACTCTTAAATGACCCCTAAGACACCAAATGACACAATAACTAAGCTAGACTATGACCAAAGCTAGAACGACATATGAAATGAAATCAAATGAACTACAATCATACCCTATGGCATTATAAAAATATCCTATACAAGATTTTGACTATAGGGGTTGACCCATTTTGGCTTGAGGTAAAAATGGTCAATAGTTCCCATGTGGCATATTCTAGTTACATACCGTGCCACTAGATTAAGACTTCCATGATTAAACATGAGTGAAGTTTATGAGTTCACCTGTGTAGGACTGCTTTTGGTTTAATAAGGATGGAGCCTTCATTATTGAGTTTAGGTAAAAGTATTTACACTCTGATGGTGGTTTCAATAACTTTATTCAAATAGGAGACATGAAAGACTCAATGAATTTGAGAGGAAGGTGGAAGCTCCACTTGTAATCATCAAATCCAGTCTACTAGAGAACCTTATATAGCCCATAAAATAATGGGGCAAGCTTATGACTCCATTTTAGTTTCAAGGATGATTGCTTGTATGGCTATAGACAAAGAAAAACCATATCATCAAGTTGAAAGGTGGACTTGAAATGATGATGATCTACCTATTGCTTCATTTGGTTTTGTGCCAGATGGAGATTGTCTCGTAGGGTACTGAGAATTTCATCCTGATGTTAGAGAGTAGTGTCAATCACCTAAACTAGGGAACTGCTAGAGGTATACATGAGAAGTGCTGGGAAACTTGACCATAAACTACTTCATATAGAGTTATTTTAGTAGAAGTGTAGTATGAGGTATTGTAACCCATTCTTCGATGGGGAGACACTTTACCCACTAGTTTTTTTGTTTCGATGCAAAGCAATGAAGGAATATTTCCAAGCATTTGTTGATAATTTTTGTCTAGCCATCTATTTGGGGGTGACACCTGGAGCTCATCTTCAGTTATGTGCTTATACATTGAAATAACTCACTACAAAAATGGCTAGTGAAAATTGCATCACAATCGGAGATAATTGAAGAAGGGATGCCATGAAGATAGAAGATTTGATTCAAGAAAACTTATGTGACCATAGAGGCTATATAAGGGTGGCTGAGGGCACAAAATAACAATATTTTTAGAGGTGGTCTACTTGATCAGGATCACTATTTTTTCTCTAGATTTAGGGAGCCCCTTAATGAAATCCATAGAAATATTAATCCAGATCCTAGTAGGAATGGTCAGGGGCTCAAGTAAACTAAGAATCATTATGGTTTCATCTTTGTTGCATTGGTAGGTATCACATTTAACCACCATCTATTTAATTTCTCATTTCATCCCCTTCTAGAAGAAATTTTGATGTGCTCACTCATATGTTTTGAGAAATATTGAGTGTCCTATTGATGATGTAGAAGTATGGATTTCATAAAATATGGCCTTATGAAGGTCTGTGCTATTAGGAAGCACTAGATGACCCTTGTAATGTAGATAAGCACCATCCCATGAATTATGTGGTACTACAGAGAGGTTAGTCATCAATTGTTGAATGAGGTGGCATAAAGAAGGATCATGTGCATACCCTTGGTGTATAGATTCCAACTAGTTCAGAATGGGCATAGAGATGATAGAAAGGGAAGTCTAGTCCTTGAATGTGCATGATAGATCATCCACCACAACATTATATTTACCCTTCTTGTGAGTGATCTCATTATCATAGCCCATGAATTTGCTGACCCATTTCTATTGTGTTAGAGATGAGACTCATTGTTACAAGAAGTATTTCAAATTCTGGTGATCAGTTTTAATGCAAAAATGATTCCAAAGTAAGTATGGCCATCATTTTTATATTACATGCATAATCTCCATCATTTCCTTTTCATATGTAGACAAAGCCAAATTTTGTCTAGAAAGGGCTTTTCTAGTTAAAGAAATGGTATGACCTTCTTGGAGAATAAAAACACCTAGGCCATTGCCACATGCATCACTTTTGATGGTGAAATTTTTGGTGAAGTTCAGCATGGCCAACACTAGTGTGCTACACATAGCCTATTTGAGTGCCATGAATGCCTAGTTAGCTTCAACATCCCATGTGAATGCATCCTTCTTTAATAAGGAAGTCAAGGGAGTTGTGATCTTTCCATAATCCTTGAGGAGCTTGTGGTAGTATCTTGTAAGACCTATGAAGCCACGAAGGCTCTTGAGGGTTGTTGGTTGAGGCTAATGTTGCATGGCACTAATTTTTTCTTCGACATAGACCCCATCGGCTGAAACAATGTGCCTTAGATATTCAACTTCCTTTTGACCAAATGAACGCTTGGACTGCTTGGCACATAATTGATTGTCTGCTAAAAACTATAATGCCCTATCAAGATGCTTGAGATGCTCATCCCATGTGTGGTTTTAGATCAAAATATCATCAAAGAAAACCAAAGCAAATTGATAGAAAAAAGTCCTAAATATTTTATTCATTAGGACCTAAAATGTTGAAGGGGTTGTAGCCTAAATTTTGAGCTATTTGGTTAAATCACATGCATATGCCATTTGAACTCAAAACATTAAAATACCTATTAAAAAATATTGTAGAAATAAATCAAAATCACAAGTTAGGATAAATATTACCAAATTATTCATTTCATCTAGCCTCCTTCCAGGATGTTCAAATAGATAATTGATTGCATGTAGACTCAAATTTTGATATTATGATGGCATGATTATGGATGTTGGAGGGAGGATTCAAGTTTCATAGAGATATCATGAAAATAATTAGCTCCAATGGAGGATTGAGGTGGTTTAAATAGATTTTGGAGAGAAATATTAATAGATGAGATTCAAAGTTGGATGAGGGAGATCTAAGGTGGAGAATTAAAAGGAATTTAAAATTCATTGGAAGCCTCTAGATTTAGAGGATTCTAGAGAGGAGTGGTGAGAATAGGGAAGCTTCTAGATTTGGAGGGTTTTAGAATCCTTCTTAGGATCAATGATGATTAGGTAGGAGATTAGATAAGGATTAAGTGGATGATTAGGGACTAGGGGTGTAGAAGAGGCTAGGAGTAGGCTAGTAGGTGGACCATGGGAATTTAAAATTCTAAAAAAATAGATAAGTGGGGATTAGGCTAAAATAAAAAATGATTAGGGGAATTAAGGAAGAATTGGGATAAGACTATAGTTAGTGGATGAAGAATGATGAAGGTAACATTAGATAAATAACTAGGAAGGGGATAAATTAGCAGGATTAAAGGGGATAAATTAGATAAATGAAATTAGTGTCGAATGATTGGAATATTATTGACATTAACTGAAGTAAGTGGATTTAAATGCATACAAGGGCGTTTGTAAGTCCAAATGGCATGACCAAGAATTCATAGTTACCCTCATAAGTACAAAAGGTTGTCTTTAGAATAACATCAAAATGCATGTAGATCTGATGATAGCTGGAATGAAGATCTAATTTGGAGAAACCATTTGCTCTATAGAGCTCATCAAGAAGCTCATCGATGACTAGAATTGGGAATTTATTTTTGATAGTGACATGGTTAAGGGCACAAAAGTCAATGCAAAGGCACCATAACCCATCCTTTTTGTGGACAAGAAGCACTGGGGAGGAGTATGGGTTGGTGTTGGGGTGAATAGCTCCTAACTTGAGGAGTTCCTATACTAGTTGTTTAATCTTAATCTTTTATAAATGGGGATAGTAGTATGGATAAGTATTGGGTGTGATGCTTCCTATAAGGATTAGGATGAGATGATCTTTAGGGTGTGAAAGGGGGTAAACCCATTAGATCTATAAAAATGGTTGCATGCTTGTTGAAGATGGCTTATAAATCAACAAGGTAGTTAGTAACAGTGGGAAGTTGGAGTTGGATGGAGTGCAACTTGGCAATGACCCCATGTGAGCCTTTATTTAGAATATTTTACATGTAATTGGTAGTAATGATGTTAGTAGATCTAGGCAATAACCCTTTTAAGATGTTCTTTTGTACACTATCTATTAATTACGTCTAAAGCTTAGAGAACTCCCATAGAATAGGTCCTAGTGTGCGAAGCCACCGTGTCCCTAAGATGACATTACATCCCCCTAAGAGTAGGGAAAACATATTTGAGTGAAGAGTGTTCACCTATCATGATACACACATTCTAACACTTATTTTACATGGAAATGTTCCAACATTAGCAATCATGACTTCAAAGCTAGAACAAGGGTGTACAAAGCAGTCTACCTACTTAGCAATGTGGGGATCGATGAAATTGTGTATGCTGTCAGAGTCAATGAGGATTGTGAGAGGGATATTTTTAAATAACCCATTGACCTTCATGGTTTAAAGGATGGTAACACCTATGAGTGCATGTAGAGAGATCTCAAGTTGGGTCTATTGAGTCATCAGAGGGGCTTTGTTCTACTTGAGCATCCTAGAATTCCTAGATATTAGACTCATTGTCTTGCTCAAGCAGTGATTTCACATATAGTATATAGAGATTTTGTGTGATGCACCTATGACCCTTAACCCATTTTTCATCATAATTATATCATAATCCTTTCTCCTTACAATCCCACATCTCTACCTCTAATACTACTAACAATAAGCTTTTAGATTCTATGACATGCCTTCAAGGTTTTTTTTGACATTTCACTATAAATAAATGTAGGTCCTAAGATGATTACCACTTATATGTGACTTCTACCTATTTAGGTTTCATTTTTTGGCTCACATGATAGCAAATAATCCATGGAATTTTATCTTTGGCTCATTTCTTACTCATTTTGTCACAACCTACTTGGTATGTTTGGTGTCAAATTCTTTGCATGTGCTACCACTCGTAAGACAAATAACCATAAAATTTAAATTGAATGGTGCCAATTCTGAATAAACAATTCATTCCTCTACTATCCATCCATTGTCAATATTAGGTCATTATGGATTTTCTTAGTTATTCTTATCATCTTCTCAAATTTCAAGTTAGGAAATGTACAGAGTTATTATTTTTTCTAACAAGCATAAACAACCTCCAACTCTATCATGAACATCTTGAGCACTAATTTCCTTTCATGGGGCACTAAATTTAGCATCAAATGACCATTTATCTTGTGGCTACCTTTGATACATCCCAATTTCCTTCTTAGACCCAAGGTACCTATAGATCTCATAGTTTCCCTAGCTTGTGATGGTAGTGCCAACCAACTATCATTTTATTTTTAAATCTAACTAATAGGTTTATTAAAAAAAATTGCTTAAAAAATATAGTTTTTCCATCACCTACAAATTATATAGTTTTAATTTCATATAGAGGGAATACTAAAGGAACTTGTCAATAATTTCCAATGTTTTCATCTAGATCATTTTACAAAATTGTTAGGTTGCCATGAAAATATCCATAAACAATGAAAATGTATAAGATCATTAACATACCTTGAAAAATTATTATAGGGAACTTATTTCCACCCTACCACACATTAAGACTTCAACTTTATGACCCCTATGCTTATGTAAAACTCAATCTAGGCCATGGAATTTCATGCCAATTGTAGAAATATTCATGTTTCTCTTAAGCACCTAGAAAATTACTCTTCTAAAAGTTACTAATACTTAGACCCATACTAAAAAAACTAAGGACTCAATGTTTGGACTTGAAAATGAATAGGAAATATTTTCTTTTGCTTCCCTAAATAGAATCCATCCACACAAGGGCCTTTAGTGTAAAGCCCACTCAATAATTACATTTTAGAACTTCTTGTTGCATCTAGAGAACAACTCACATCTCATTATTATACCAACAACCTATTTGTCTCATGCAAGTGATATATTTCTTCAATCCCATTAATATTAATAGGTTATCAATTTATTGGGATGAATTCTTGGGCCTAACCAAGATCATTTGGTTGTCCCTTCCTTGGTCAATTTTTCTAATTGAGCCACATTTTCTTATCAATCTCACATGTTTTTATAGGTTCATTGGACTCTTTAGGTCCCCAGTCTTCAATTATATATGGATTTCACACTTGGTCCTTCTAATTATTGAGTGTAATGGAGATTTACCACGATCCTACCATTTTTCGGTATTTTACCATATTTTATCCTTTACATGCCTACTTGTTTTGGCATGTAGAATATCTTCTTTATCTATAAGAATATCAGTTTGTTATTGGTGAGACTCTTTGAATGCTTCCACATTACCCTTATTATCTTATTCATAAAATAAATTGTGAATGTGTTTAAAGATCTAAGTTATAGTGGCTTCAATGGAGTGTGCTGGAAAATAATTTTATAGATAATGCATCATGGATCAACATGTGGTAGTTGTAACCATAATTGTGCGCGGGTGGGCACTTGGTTGACATGTCTATCTCTTTGTAAATGCATATGGATAGGTATATACCATATGGTGTAGGAAACATATGCCATGGAGGGCTATATTATACCTTCTAACCCATTGCTACTAGATAACATTGAATAGGGTTGGATAACACTATGTAATGAGAGATATTTTGAGAGGGTAGCTTAGAGCTCAAGGAAGATTGGCATTGGTACATAATACATTGTATCATTGATTTTATATGTCCATAGTAGTACAGAAAGTCTATTGTGGTCATCTATAAATCCTGAAAAATATCCAATGTCTAAATGGTGATTACTTTCCTGATCTCTTGTTTTCATGAAACCTACCTAGCTCTTTTTTGCTCATATAGTGGTTCTAGTAACTGCACCATAGATTCTACATTATTCTACTTCAAATATTTGACCTTTACCTTAGTGGATATTCCATTACACCATTTCTCAAGTAAAGTAGGTGTACCACATTAGATGCATTTCTTATGGTCGCTACCATTTGTGCACTCAAGTAAGAATGGGACATGCACCCATGGGGTGTCACTAACAACATGGTATATGAAACCAACTTGATTAAGGTGTAATTTATTCACATATTCATGCCTTCCTACCACTTTATTTTTCTATTCCTCAGTCTTTTTTTCCACCTTATTATGTTGTCTCATGAGCAAAGAAACGACAAGGGCCTGCAAGTGAATATGATAGTTATTCTTAAGAAGCACATAGATGACCGTATTTTAAGCTAGTTGGAATTTGTGGTCCTCTTCAGTCTTGCCTTAAAATTCTTTTGGAGTGGGTTAGTATTCTAATATATTAATCATAAACTTCAGCAAGCTAAGGGTCTTAGCATCCTCTATTTTGGATTCCAATTTGAGAGTCATCGGTTGGTAATTTCTTTGTTCTCATTGAGCATATAATCTATTCTTCAAATTAGAATTCAGCTTTTCAACATTTCCTCTATGATGATGTGAGAATACTCACTCTCTAAGTGATGAATGTTTAAATACTTAGATAGTTTGTGACCTTCAACCAAACCTATGGCTTCCACCAAATTATTAAATGTAATTTAGAGATTCAAAGCTTGGGTGCCTTTAGCATCTCCTAAGTAAGAATGTATTCTTCACCCTAATTTTGGTCATTTGTGGATATTAATATATTTTTATTTTTATTTTTTCCTTTTTTCCTCATAAATTCCCTACCTAGGCTAAACCTAGATTACACAAGAAGCCCCTTAGAAATTAAGCTTATATTTATCTTGATAAGGTGAGGACCATTCAACATTGGTCTGATTCTTTTACTTCTATCAAACTCTTTATTAAGGGAAGCCTCAAAATGAGGCCATATTTTAAACAACCTCCTATTCATAGATGAGATGTTCCTTTACTTAGAGCTAAGTTTAACAGAGACTAACTCTAAGATAATAACTTCTAAGGATATACAGAGCTGCACATTCAATTGAGACTTGCTTCTGAGTAGAAATTGGTTTTTATTTTTCAATGAAGCCCAAATTTTCATGTCAGGAATGTTTAACCATAAAGGTGGTAGATTTTTTTCCTAGAGGATCATGCCAAGAAGACCTCCTTAAGTGAGCTTGGGCATACCCACTCAAAACCTTACTTGTGAACTAAAAATCTCCAATTACACTATGCATCAGGAAAGTAAAGTATGGTGTGAATAGTTGATTTTGCATTTGTGTAGCACAAGTAGTAGACTAATGGGCTTATCCACTATAGAAATAAAGTTCAAAAATATAGATATATTTAGGTGGGCAAAAAAAATGAAAACCAAAAATCTTGAATTTTTTTGGAAAAATCCGATCTGAAATGTATGTGTGTGTGTGTGTGTGTGTGAATAGTTTCATAAATATGCAAAATTGACAAATAAAATGAAAAACATCTCTAAAATAATATAAAATGTTAATATTGTATGATATTTATAGGTTTTGGGCATTTTTGTGCATAAAACTTTAATAAAAAATTAAACAAAAAAATTGAAAAAAATAGGACTAACCTGAACACTTATTAGGGTTGGCCAAAAAATCTAGATTAGACTAGATTTTGTACAAATTTGGATGGATTTAGTAACTATGCTATCTACTCTCTTATTTGAATTTAATAAAATAACTTGTGTGATTTGATTGTTATTAACTTCATCTGTCATTACTATTTTATTGTTGTAAATTTTCCTTTGTTGTTATTAATATTCTATGTTATGAATCTCAATCATGACAATTGGTATTAAAGCCACATAGGGCTTTGTCTTGTGGTATGAACTTGTTGTATGGTCAAATGTTCTAGGGTTTGGCCTAGTGAGTGCTCATTTGACATTTTTGTTCTTGGAATTAGGGAGATTGAGAATTTATATTGCCACATGAGGAATTTCACATAGATCAACTGAAGTGTAGTGGCTAGATTAGGGTTTCCAGATTTGACATTTTTTCTCTTGGAAGTGGGGAGATTGAGAATTGTTGTTGCCATGTGAAGAGTTGTGCATAGATTGACTGAATATCAATGGTTAGACTAGGGTTTCCAGAGAAAACCTTGGTTGATCTCCATTTTATAAGCATTTTAAGATGCAAAAAGTTATCGCCAAGCAGATCCATGGCTGAGGAGTACAGTTATGACACGTTCTCATGACATAGATTTATAAAAGATGAAAAAAATGTTTATAGAATAATACTAGCTTGTATACTTGGGTGCCTCTTACCATTTGACATTTCATGGAGAATAGTTTGTGGATTATGAGGAAAGGGATCTTGAAAATGTTTTCCTAGGTGATAATTTTAGCTACAATGTTGTGGGTATTTGATCAATAATGGTTAGTTTCAAGGGTGGAAGAACCAGGATAATACATAAGGTGAGGTATGTTCCAAGCCTTAAGAGGATACTCATATCAATGAATCAAATCACTAATGCATGAACTGATGTAATCTTTACAAGAAGATACACAAATTGGTACACTATATAAGTTGAATGTCACTACATACCCAAATGAGAGTGGAAATTATAATTATATAGAGGTAATCACAAAATATTCTAAGGGGGAAACTTCAAGATCAAAAAGTCTTATGCTTTGGCATCACTAGTTTGGACATATTAGTGAGTGTAGGTTGTTAAAATAAAGCAACAAGTAGAACACCAGCAGCTTCAAAAGAGGTAAGAATAAATATTTAGAATTCAGTGAGAATTATGTCTTTGGGAAGTAGAGGAGAGTATAATTTTATTTAAGTGAGCATAGGATGCAAGGAATTCTTGATTTTGTTCATTCTGATACATGTGGGCCATTGGAGGTTGCATCCTTAGAAGGTGCCAAACATTTTGTCACTCTTATTAATGAACACTCTAGGAAATATTGGGTATTTTTTTTGAAGATGAAGAGTGATGTATTAGAGGTTTTCAAAGAATTTGGTATCCCTAGTGGAAAAAAATGGAAAAGAAGGTAAAGACTCTACGATATCATAATGGGGAAGAGTATTGTTCCAAATAATTTGATAATTTCTGCCAAATGTATGGCATTGAAAGGAAGAAAAATCCCCATATATTCCTTAGTAGAATGGCATTTCTAAAAGTTTGAATGGGATTCTCCTAAAGAGAGCAAGGAGCATGATGAATGATACAAATATCATCAAGGTATTGTTCCAAATAATTTGATAATTTCTGCCAAATGTATGGCATTGAAAGGAAGAAAAATCCCCATATATTCCTTAGTAGAATGGCATTTCTAAAAGTTTGAATGGGATTCTCCTAAAGAGAGCAAGGAGCATGATGAATGATACAAATATCATCAAGGTATTTATGTAAAAGGTAGTTGCAATAGCTAGATATCTAATGAATAGGTCCCCCTCTTTTGTCTTAAGAAATAAAACTCTAGAAGAGGCATGTAGTTTTACAAATCCTTATGTTAGATTCCTAAGGGTGTTTGGATGCAAGGCATACATGCATATTCCAAAGGAGAACAAAAATAAATTAGATCTAAAGTTTGTTTAATGTATTTGTATGGGGTATGGAGATGGAGTCAAGGGCTATATGTCGTTAGTTCTTTTTAAACATAGGATTGTGAATAGTCATGATGTAATCTTCAAGGAAGACATTTTTAAAGATTTTGATGATAGTATACAGTCAAAATATGAACACTAGGATGAACTGATGCAAGAGTTCGTAGCAACAAAAATCTCAGATCAATAGGATGAAAATCAACTCAAACTTGTGGAGGGAAAACAAAGCATGGTGTCCAAGTTAAAGAAGTCCTTTTATGGACTTAGTAGTCTCCAAGGGAATGATATCAAAAGTTTGATAGATATGTGATTAATTTTAGATTTATCCAAAGTTAGGTATAATTAATTATAATTTAAATAAATGTATTATGGAGCATGCCACCTAGGTTGGACTTAGGCACATCCATTAGATGTGGCTATTAAAAATAGTTAAGTGGTTGTGATCAGATTCTTGAGTCTTAAAGTAAGTTAGTGGTTGATATAAAGTCTATTTCTAAATGATTTTTTAAGATCTAATTTTTGTATATTTGTTACATTTCTACTATAAATAGTATAAATACAGGGTTTGAGATCTGAATGTATGAAAACTAGTGTCTCAATGAATATCATTTGGTATTAGTGCTATGTGCATGCAATATAGTTAATTCCTTCTTTGATGTGCAATGGAGATTCTCTACAAACCTAATAAGAACAATGGTATTAGAGTCATAACATTAACAGGGCCATTGCATTTAGCTAAACATTTTTTTGAATAGATTCTATGAGAAGATGTTCTATTCAACCATTTACCTGCCAGCCAGAGGGAGGATGATTTTAATAAGGAAGCCCAATAGATTACAAATACAAAAGCATGTGGAAGGACACTTAACAAGGCTTAGGTGTCTAATTTAATGTCTGGTATGTGGTAACTATGATGAATTTTTTATTTTTTTATTTGTATGTTAGCATGATCACACTAGTGCAGTAGTGGCTTGCATGCTCTAAAAAAAGGCCAAAATGCATGATTGTTGGTAGCATGGGTATGTCATGACATGATTACATGAATATTTGTAACAAACATAAGACATGGGCATTCAAAATAAAGGCATGTGAACTTGTGAAGTGTATTTTTTGGGTTTATAAAGTTTTTAATTTATTTTGGCAAAAAGTATAAAACTATAAACATATACCCAAAAATTTCTACATAGTGAGTTATGATTGAATTAATTCAATATATTTTTGTACTAGTTGAGTCATAAGACAAATTTTTTCTAGATTTTGTATATTAGTGTGTCAAAATTGATATATATTTGGATCCTTTTCTCCATAAGCTTTAGTAAAAAAATTCCAAGGTTTTTCCAAAATTTTCACCAAGAGAGTTCTTGCTTGAAATTTAGCTCTTCTTGCCACTATGAGGCTAGGGTTTCTTTGATCTCAACATCCAGAACCCATTTCTTATTCATGTCCATTATAATCTTCCCACCCAATTGAGGAGATCACATCTTAAGTAAAATAACTGGTAGAATTACTGAAAGAGGAATAACAGATCAAGGGTTTGATGGCTTTGCTATAAAACGAAGGAGGGCTTGTTGCTAGGGGTTCCTTGGTAACCTCCCTCCTTAGGAGTCCTTGCTGGTTTGGTCAGCTATTGAAGGGGCTCTTCCTACATAGAAAAAACAAAGAAGACAAATCAAAACATGTGGATGTTGACCCTTCCTCCAGAGACACAATGATGCTAGACTCACAATAAATGCACAGTTTGAAAATATGACTCTAATGGTTCTAATGACCCTATATGTCAGCAAGAAGGTAAGGCTTTTGAGTTTCAACTAATTGATGAGTTTTATTAAATTTCTACAAATATTTCTCATCATACAGTTGTTTTGTTTTTTCTTAGAGGCATACCTTCTAATAGTGAATTCTACAAGTGGACACACCATGTCTGAGAGGATTCTAGGGAGTGGAATATAGAGTCTGTAAGGGGGTTAGGCAAAGGGTATATTTTCATTATTTTTACCTCCTTTGACTTTGCCCAAGTAGCTCTTCAATATGGCTCATGGGTTATCTATGGTTAGGTATGTTATCTTCAGGGTTAAAAGCTCAACTTTTAGCCTAAAGGATCTTTCCACTCACAATATCCTATGTGGGTATAATTTTACTTCCTTAACCTAGTTGTCAGACCATTTCTCTATGAGCTCGCTAGTCAGTTAGGTAACATCCTGTGGCATAAAAATGATAAAGACAATTTTTTTGGCCTTAGAAACCATCCTAGAGTCTGTATTGAAATGGATCTTTTGTAACCTCTATGCACTTTTTTACACAAACCTAATTCCTATTTATACTATCGAGAAGATGGCCATTTAATCTACAATTACCCTAAATGTAAACTCAATCAACAATGGGTTGATGAGATTTTATCCAAGGCTTCTTCCACCCACTCATCCCTCTAAAATCTTCTTCTCCACCTGTGAATAATCTAAGATCCTATACCCCACTCCTAACTTGTAAAAAAATGACACTCAACCTCTCTTTGTTCATGCATCACCTAAATCTATTCCATAAACTCAAGTTAATGATATTCACTTCCTAACAATTGGAAGTCTATTGGAAAATGTACTAGATAAAAATGTAGAGGAACCAAGTAGACCTCTAAAGAATTAGGGCCCAGGGTTGGGGACTCGCTTAAAGTGACCAAAGGAAGATCTAAGGGTGAAGTGAGATATCATTCAATGAAATGTGTAGTACAATATGTATCTCTATCTCCCAGTCCCAATCCTAATTACAACTAATTTTCCTTGTTCAAACTGAGGTCAAGCAACCTCATGCTAGAAGTGAATCCTGAAGCTCAGCCTTCTTTCATGAAATGTTCGAGGGCTCACCCTCGAAAATAATTTCATGTGAAAAGGGTACTATAATATCATTTTTCTAAAGTAATCTTCCTATAAGAAGTTAAAGTTGGAGGCTCATATCTATTATTCAACCTATATTATATAGACAAGCACATCTTGCCCTATTGCACCTCTCATAAAGATGGACGAGGATGTGTAGTGTTTCACTTACTAGCCTTCCTTTCTTCCAAGGTTGTTGCTACTGGTGAAGACCCTACCCATAGATGTGTTTAGGCTACTATTTATGTTCAGGAAAGAACGACTAGTTTTTTCTCAATATATGCCCCTAACATCACAATAAAATGCATCAAGCTTTGGAACTAGATGAGCTCCAATATTCCAATGATAGATTGGATCATAGTAGGTGACTTCAACATGGTGGAACACAAAAGGGACCATAATTGGTCTCAATCATCTCCTCTCTCTAATGAATAATTTTAAGCTTGGCTTCATTATCCCAACTCATTGGGAGTCTTTAACCCCCTTTTTGGATGTATGACTTCAAGAGTAGACAGTTGGTTCACTTGGTCCAACAATCAAGTTGGATTTCACATGCAACTCTATAGACTTGATAGATTCTATGTTTTCACTTTTGTGAAGTCATTCCTTGATTTCCCTCTTGTTAATACTCTAAATGATACTATTTTATCTGATCATCTTCCTATTTCTTGTTATTTCAATTTGTTGCCTTCACCAACTCCCTATAGTTAACTCCCTTTTAAGCTAAATATCTCATCTCTCCTCCCCACATTGTATTGCCTAAATTTTTGTTGTTTGGGAGCTTCAACCATGGCCCATCTCTTCTGTGGGTTGGATACTTTGGTGGGAAGCTATTGTGTCAATAAAAATCAAGTTTCTAAGAGGGTTTAGAAGGCTAATGGCCAAAGAGAGATGAAAAATGAATGTTATCTAAAGCATAAGCTTAGCCAACAATGCCTAGCTCTTGAAGAACAACCTCATGACATCTCCTTACAATCTGTTGCTGCCCAAACAAAATTTGATTTAATAAAGTATGAGGTTTATAGGGACTAATTTAATAAAATGTGGGCCCATCTATTCTAGATTAAACATGGAGACCGGGGCTCTAAATAATTCTTCAAGTATTTATAATATAAGCATCTCCATGAAAATATTTCAACCATTCTTACTGAGGATGGTACTGAGACTTCTTCACTTGATGACATTAAGAATGTCTTTTTTCATCATTTTAGCACTCTATCCCATGAAGAACATTAATTTGAGAAATATGAATCCTTTCTTGAGGAATGGCTGAAACAATGTATTCTATGCAAGGTAGATCAAGCTACCAACCACCTTATTGAGCAACATCTCACCTTAGTTGATCTTGAAACAACCCTGTGGATAATGAAGACTGAAAAGGCTCCTAGTTTGGATGGACTTTCAATTGAGTTATTCCAAGCTCTATGGCCTATTCTCAAGATGGACTTGTTTAATATGTATAAAGAGGCGAAGGCCAAGGGATCTTTGGGCTCTATTATTAATCATGGCCTAATCAAATTAATCCCTAAAGATGGAAATAAGAATAAGGTTTATGGATGACATCCCATCACTCTCCTTAATGTATCTTACAAAATTATTGCAAAGGTTATTGATATGAAACTGAAACCTATAGCTCAAGATATTATTCATCCTGAGTAATTCGAGTTTTTAAAAGGTAGATACATTTTGGATAATCTACTCTATGCTACAAAATTACATAGTGGGTTGAAAATTTTGATCTAGATGCATTATTGGTCAAAATTGACTTTGACAAATCCTATGATCAGATTCATTGGTGTTTTACTCTTAAGATGCTTTAGTGGTTGGGATTTGGCCCACGATTCAAAAATTGCATTTAGATGCTCTTCACTAAAGCACAAGCCCAAGTCATGGTTAATGGTAGCTTCACAGCTCCTTTGACCTCCAAAGGTCCATCTGTCAAGGTAGTCCACTTATTCCTTCTTTGTATATGCTTTTTACTGATGCCCTTGGATATATGCTTCAAAAAAGCACACCAGTAAGGTGATATGAAAGGGATTACTCTCCCATAGGGTTCTTATGCTCTAAAATCTCATTTTACTGATGATCCCTTATTTTTCTACAAAACACTTAGCAAGAAGTTATTGATGTACAGTCTATTCTTGATATTTATTGTGACCTTTCTGGATCAAAGTTGTGTAACCACAAAATGGAAGTCTTTTTCATCAAAAGTGAGCCTAACTTGGCTTGGATTCCTCTAACATGGAATGTCATTCCTCATGGGGAGATTACCTATTACTTGGGTATTCCATTTGGCATCCATCTCTCCCCTCGAGACATGTTGGACTAGGTGCTTAATAAGATTTAGAAAAAGGTGAACAATTGGTCTTGTAAATTTATGTCCTTAGTTGGCAAGTTGATTGTTATTAATCTTCTTTTTTTGGCCAGCCATGATTACTACTCATCTTGTTGGTTTCCCTTAAAATTAACATATGACAAAATTCTATGGTTTCCTATGGAATAATAATTCTAGCAAGAAAGGTATGTCACCCATGTCATGGAGGTTATGTACTCAGCATAAAGTAGTGGATAGGCTTGGAATTATTAATCCACTCCAACAAGGAAAATGTCTTGTTGCCAAATGGATTGCAAGAGCCACCAAAGGTAATGAGATCTAGAAGATTTGTGTCAAGGAATGGATTCAACGTGCTTCTCACAAGGGCTCTTGGTCTTCATTCCTTAGGAAGATAAAATTTTGAATGCCTCGTACTTTGATATTTATGGTTCTCTACTCCTAAGACGTAATTAGGTAGCTTGGTAGGAAATAGCCCCTTTTCTTTAATGGTATCATTAATCCCTTCACCATGGATTGAGTATGCCTAACTCTAATATTTATTGGAACATGGTTATTCAGTCTAATAATATACCCCTTGTTGTTCAACTAGAATTTAATGCCAAGTATTTTGCAAAAAAAGGTGTTAATAAAATCAAAGATATTTGGGACAAAGACACTAGCAGTTGGCTATTTTGGAACACACTACGACATACTTTCAGGCTACCTACAAAACTTAATCCAGCCTATGATTCACTGATTCAAATAATTCCACCTAAGGTACTCCTTAAAATTACCATTAATCCTACACCCCCTTGGATAGATTGGCATTGGCCAAACCAAGGAGCCATTTTCACTGTCTCACCACAATTTTTGTATCAACTTATTCAGGCCCTACTTCTTGCTAATCCCCTCAATTCCAAGTGGTCTATGTCCTTTTTTTATTCTCAATGGTAGTACATGGAAAATACTATCTGGTAATGCCTTGCTAAGGCTAAGTGTCAACTATTAGGTTGGCATATTTTGCATATGAAACTTCCTATTGGTCAGACTTTGCCCAAGCTCAGACTTGTTATTGGGAAATGCATCTTTTGCCTCACCCTTGAAACTATTCCTCACTTATTTTGGTAGTACCCATCTACTTCATAGCTCTTATCCTCTCTACTCTCCACTATTCTATAACTTCCTAAAAATTTCAATAAAAAAAACTACCCTACTAGGCATTTTCCACCCTTTCACCCACTCTGTCATATGGAAAACTTGTCGGCTAGTCATCCTGTTTCATATTTGGAAAAACTGCTACCAACATATTTACTTTGGGAAATGTTTGATCCAAGTTATTCAACAAACTTAGATTATTTCCTTTCTTTTTTTGTAGCTGGAACATTTCAACACTCGGAGTTCTGAGCTTTCCATTGTGATTGATAAGATTAAATATAAGCTCATAGTGTTGTAAAGGAGATAGGCTATTGCTGTTTTAGTATCATTTTTGGCTCAAAAAATAATTACTTTGGTTGTACTTGTTTCAATTAACCCCATTATGGGGGTTGTTTTTTAAAACTACTTACCCCTTGTGGGTCTTGTAATTGTATTATTTCTTTGATTAATTAATAGAAGCATTTTGAATTTTTTTTAAAATGATATATAATTATAATTTGGTCTTTTTATCTTTGGATTTTGATATATTTTATTTTTTACAGGCTAGGTGGTCTATTTTTGTGGTCATGATATGACCATATTTGAAGTTATTGTTGACCAAATTTGACTTTTAGGTCAAATTAGGGCACCCCTAGGTAAAAACATGACTTTTTGATGTCTTAGGGGTCTAATACATATTTCAAAAGGTGTTTTTATAGGTTAATTGATGTTATACTAGTCTTGGTCATTAGCTATTTTAGTCCTTATATCATTTTTGGGTCATTTTGAGGTTAAAAAAGGTGTATTTAATGAGTTGTATGGATTTATTGGGAAGTGTGAAGGTTCCAAAATGTGATGTCATGACCCATGTGTCCACTTAAGTCTTAAGTAATTGAAATCAACTGAAAAGTGGTAGGTTCCTTAGAAAAGGGTAGTTTTTCTTGAGAAAAGAAGTTTGGCACGTGTACAGCTCTTTGGGAAGTGTGACACATGGGAAAGGATCACACAATGCCTCTTTAGCTTCTCCATGCTTATTTACACATTTTATTTTCTTTAGAAGTGCCATTTTTGTCACAAAAAATGTTCTTCTCCTTTTCAATCTTCTTGGCAAGCAAAAGTGACCTTCAGATTTATGCTTGGTACTATTAGGAAAAGAGGTCTCAAGAAAAATAATTTAGGAGTATATTCTACACTTAGTCATCTTATATTTTATGTTTGGTTGTAGAGGAATGGTGTCTTGAGCTTTATGAACCATCCTCATCAAGTTAACCTTTCAAATCTACCTATTAATCTGTGTACCCTATAGGTTTTGCCTTGGTTTGAGAATCTCTCTATGAACCAGTTGTTGATGTTGGTTTTAGATTATGTTGATTTACTAATATCATAATTTCCATGCTTAGCTTCATGTTTGGAAAAGGTCTCATGGGCTCTATTAGCTCAGTTTTCAAGTTGATGCTCTAGGAGAGATGGTAGTCAGATTCACTACTTACAGAAGGTTGTTTTCTCCACAAGGGATTCCCATGAGTAGAATATGATGTTTTAAATGTTTAAATGCCATTTATATTACCTTCCCTTCTATCTAAATCTCATAACACCATGTTTTAACCAAATATGTAGTCATGGACACCATACTAACTAGCCACTAGATACTTTCCAACTCTGTTCCATGTGTCTACAAGTGTTTTCACGTTGAATGAGGTGTTTTGTAACTGATATTACGACTTAATTAATGGTAATCACGTGATTTAGGAATTGGAAATGAGTTTGAGTTGTTCATAAGGCTTTTCATTCGCACTCTTTTTCCATTTCATGTTCATTGCCCACACTCAACCAATACACACATACAGGGGTTTCCATGATTATGCCATGCCATTATGAGGACCTTAGTAGTGGTGTCAAACTCCTTAAAATATGAAGAGTGAATTTGTAAGCATGGAGATAAGTTTTTAAATCATAAAATAATCAAAATTAATGTGCACTACCTGCATTCTCCTTATTACCTGTGTATATGTGAATATCCACCTACAGGTGGCTAAACACAGGTATATAGGTTCTTGAATAGGAGATTGAAAAATGATAGAAAACTTTCCTTGAGGATCTTGGTGAATTGAGTTTACCATAATAGACCCATTTTAGTGTGTCAAGTTTGAAATTGGAGTTGAGATCACTTCAAAAACTCAAATGACTAGTGACAGGGATATAATCCCTAAAATGCAAATATAGAGGCCCCAAGGGTTTTTGTAGGCACCCCATAACATGTTTGAAAATAGTCATAATGCATCCAATAAGTCAATTTGATAGTTTTTATCATAGAGAGGGATTTTTCCAAGAATGGAGGGCAGAAAATAAGTGGAAAGAGGTTGTTCAAGGCCTTGAAGTTACCCTTAAAGACACTAAAATCTTTCACTGTTGTCTATAGGTTTTTTACCTCTGAAGTAACCATAACACCAAATGTTATAAATTGATTTTTGTCACCATGTAAGACAATTATAAATGATGAAGGGAAATTTCATGATATAAAGGCCTTTGAAAGAGATGGTACCCTATGTTTATGCCTCAAATACACCTACAGGTATTCGTACAAATAGCCCAAATACTCATGTACAACAATAGGAAGGTAAAAGGTGCTTTGGAATAACAATTGAAGAAGGTAGAATATTTCAAGACACATTTTAATGTTTAAAGAGAGTATATGGTTTATATTTAATATAATGATCATTAAAATAGGTGATATGCAGGTTTTGTCCTCAAGTACACCTACATCGTTCTTTTATTAAGAAAACATTACATACATTAGACTGTAATCCCTACATCATCCATGATAGGGTTTGAAGTATGAATATGCATCAATTTTGGATAGTAGGATATGATTTTAAAATCCATAAAAATAAATTAGAGTGACATAAAACCTTTTATAAGTGGAATTCATACCTATAGGTCCTGATGATAACCTATAACCAACTTTGAGCAGCTGAGATAGACAGTGACCCAAGTTGGAGGTTTTGAGAGTGTTTTGGCCATTAAAATTGAATGAAGGTAAAATTAAATACTAAGTGGATTTTGAAGTTTCAAGGAAAACTTTACACATCATGAGCAGGGTCTTATAGAGAGTCATGCACCTATAGATGACCCATGTTCTGTAAGAAGCACAATCAATTGAGAGTAACTATCGGTAGACAGTAAGATGATTATGACTCATAAGTATGCAATGAATAAGTTCCAATTGATTCCAAATTACTATATAAGCATTAAATAATGATATTTAAAGGTATTTAAGGCTTTAAAATACATAAATACCTATAGGAATCATGTTTAAGGGAAGAAAGGAGCTGGATATAATCAAGGTTTGGCATTTATAGTTTTGAGAGTTCATGTAGAGAAAGAGGTATGTGGGGAGGTTGAGGTGTTTTTAAATATTAAAAAATATTTACCAAGAATTAGATAAAAAATTCCACTCTCATAGTGACCCATCAAGAACAAAAAGTAGCTCTACACAAGCAAACACAGTCCACATGTACAAACCCTACACAAGCCTACCTATGATCTTAAAGATTTTGAGAAGTCAAATAGCCAAACCAAGGGATAATTTTTTTAACAAAAAATGTTTATGAGTTGGGGAATCTCAAAAAAGGATGTTTTTGTCTGAGGCAATAGGGGAAGTACCCTTTGTTTTGTCTCAGATAGAGGGCACTTCCCTAGATTGCTAGGAGTGCAGGTAAGCCTACTAGGCAAGGATTAGGCCTAATGTCCAAAGCGGAGGTCTTTCACACTTTTGGCCTTAGAAATGAATTTAAACATATTGGATAATGTTCCTATGGTTGAATTAGGTATGTTAAAACCTCAAAATTGTAGATAAATCATTAGGAAGCCATTATGGACCTTTGATCAACTCAAACATGTGAGAAAGTGAGAGATAAGCTCGATAGGTCAAGTTTTGATACACATCTTTTTAGAGGATTTGCATGGGAACCAAAGGAATTTATGGATGTTATAAAATGTATTTAAATATTATTTTTTGGAATTGGTTGGAAACTTAGATGTCAGGCCTTTATGAACAAACCTTAAGAGTGAAAATAGCCCTAAAACACTTGAAAACCCTTGTAAGTGACCAATTTGTGAAAATGAAGTTAGAAAGCTAATTTGATGGCATAGTTTGAAAATAAAACATATTTGATCTTGTATAGAACTCACTAGACCTAACTCACATGCTTTTGGGATGTATAAAATCTATACAAATTAGATAAAAATAAGGTATTTTGACCATTTTTTATGTTGTGTAGGATACAGGAGGAGTTTAAAGGTGTAATCAAGTTTGGGGGAATTTTTTAGACTTTTTAAAACTCCCTATGGTCATTTAATTTCAATAAAAAACTCCTAAGTGTCCAAACTAGGTGCTTCATCTCAGCCAATCAAAACTAGAATATTGGACAAGCTAGTGAAAGGTGTGAAAATTTCAAGAGGATGTCTTTTTAAGGTGTCCCTAATGTTTCTAGGGACATGAAGGGAATTAGAATTTGTCATCCACCCCATTACATGGATTTTCATGGGAAAATAAATCCAAATTTTAGGCCAAGTGTGTAGGGTGCATGGAAGAGGAGTTTTCTTGACAATAGATGATGATGGCTCACTTCTAAGTAACTTCAGAGGACCATGCCTACAACTAATGCATAGAGAGGCATGCCTGAGACCCTTTCCATTTTTTCCAATCATCATACCTATCCCTAATCAGTTATGAGATGTTCAAATAGGCCCAAATTATGAAGGCAAGTTTTTGAGCCAAGACAAGGAGTTTTTGGCCATTTTGTAAGAGTTTGATCTCTTGGATTGACACTTGGACTTATTAAACTTCCATGGTTCATCCCATATCCTCTTATAATGTACAAGTAACTCCTTGGATTATCTTGACAAGTGTCCTTATGACACTTGAACCTCTCTCTTCTTATCTCTCAGTCTCTAGTTCTATAAGAACTTGCCATTTTGGCATTGTAATCTATGCTCCTCATGAGTATGGCAAAGCCCTAATAATTTGTATACCATTTTATAAATAAGACTATGGATCTTGCTTAGTGAATACTATGGATTTCTTAGCATGTTGTCTCATTCTTTTACCTTATTTGCAATTGGAAAGCTTCTTCTTATAGGGCATATGAAGTGTTATATGAAATTTCAAGGATTGAGTGAGTTATTGTTTTCATTAGTTCCATTCAAGTCCTCTTTTCTTGTCCTCCTAACTTTGTACATTCATCCATAACCTCATAATGTAATATTGATGTGAGAAGATGTAGATTGGAGAAGTGTATGTTTAGTTTGTCCCTTGATTTCATGTGTAACATGATATTGGTATGAATTCATCATATAATTTGGTGTATCACCCCCATTAGAATATTTTTCTTTCAGTTATATCTCTCCCTTTTCACCCCTCCCCCCAAAAGTTGAGCGTAGTTGTGATCTAAAGTGGTACATCAAGGGAACTAGCCCTGTCTAGAGATTCACTCATCCTTAGGCTACCCAAAATCCTAGAGTTGTTTCCATTATTCCAATTGAATGAGGAGATATTTTACATCTCCTAAAAGGGTGAAAATCTAAGTGACAATAATTTTTAGCATGTTTTGGTGTTGTTTCTCAATAATCAGGCTTTGGAGGTATCTATCAAAGCATCAATGGAGACTCTAAAGATATATCATCTGGTAAAGTAGCCTAGATTATCCTTTGAAGATTGTTTTTAACATTTTCTTTTGTGTTCTTTATTTCAATGAATTTTCATGTCTAATTTTGGTGTTGATCACTATTTTACACAAGTTGGTGAGACTTTTCAAGCTTGTGCCATTCCCTATCAAAAAGATCAAGTTATTAATCAGCCCTTATATGAAGTGTACCAGACATAATATGGTTATTATAAGCCACAATATGATAATATAAAACCTTATCATGAGTTTTATTATTCCTATAACTAGCCTCCTCAAAATCTTGCTTCTCCTGATCAACCTAGCCACTTCCCAACTCCATCCATTTCTACCTTCAAGAAGACTCTTTTGGGGTATGAGAGGTACATGTTGGAGATTTATAATCTAATATTATATGGTCAAGAGGTTCCTAGGAATATTATTCATAATGTGAGAGATTCATTAGAGTTGTTCAAAAGAGAGTGGGTACCTATTGAGAGAGCCAATTGGAAAAGGCTCACAAGTGAGATGTTTGATGTGAGTGGCCTAGTTTCTTCCTTAGAGGATAGATTAGGAGTTCATGAGAGGAAGCCTTACCAAGTCTATCAAAATTCATATCCACTTCCCTAATTTTTATATTATCCATATCTTACCCCTAATCATGAGCCTAATCAAAATTGACAAAGCCATCCTTTTACAAATCAAGTGGAAGAGAGAGTTGGAAAAACTAGCCTTGTGTTTGAAAAAAAATTAATAGACAAATTGAGTTGGCCAATAATAAAATATAGAATTACATATTAGTATCAAAAAAATTGGAGTTGAATCCATCATTTTCCTCTCATATTACATACCCACCAATTCAAAAAGATACTTCTAACCCCAACATCCCAAGCTAGAGTAAGATAGTGGAGTCATGGGGAAAGAAAGAGAGAAGAGTCTTGATAAAGAATGTGAAGTTGAGAAGGAGATTGATCCTATAGAAATCCCTCCCATCCTTCCTCAATAAAATACGTTTAATCCCAACATCTTAATCTGGAATAAGATAGTGGAATCATGGGGAATGAAAGAAGATAAAAACATTGTCAAGAAGTGTGAAGTGGAGAATGAGGGTGATCTTTTGCAAGTCCCTCCCACCCTTATTCAAGAAGATTATTGTGTTCCATGTAAGCCCTCATGTATTCCCAATACTCATGATGATTCATATGACCTTTAGGAAATACTTTTCTAGGAGAGCCTAGCCAATCAAAATGAAGAGTTATAGGTAAAGAAGAAGCTGCTAAGTCAAGGTGTGATGGAAGGTTTAAACCAAAAGAAGATCCTATGCCTAAACACATGCCATCTACCCCTCCTCAAGAAGGTGTTCAAGATAAATTATGTAAGAACCCCAAGTTCCCTCTGATTCTGACAACTGACGGTTTATATGTTTTTTCTGAGGTTTTTGAATTTTTTTAATTGTTTTTGGGTTTTTTGCCACTTTTTGAAAGAAATGCGGATTTACATAAAATGATAAATAAATCCTATAAAATTTACTGAATATCGAGAAGACTATTTTTTTATTAAAAATAAAACCCTAGTTGCATGAGTTTACAAAAAAAAACTTGCTGTTTGGTTCAAGAAAAACCTGGACTGTTCGCTGCCCAATAAAACTGATGACTGCTGCCAAAAACCAGGCGCGGTACAGTCCGTACGGTGCCGTACGGATGCCGTCCGTACGGTACGGACAGGTACAGTTTTTTTTTTTTTTTTTCCAGAAAAAACCCTGCGCCCTGCTCTTATGATATCTGTCCTTTGCTGTAGATGGTACAGCTGGAATAAAACCAGCAATTAATGCTGCTGTACGGCCTGTTCTCTGGCTATTTCAACCTCCAAAAATGGGTGCCTAAATGATCCCTGACTGGAGAAGGAATAACCCTGATGAAAAACCTGTGATAATAACCTCTGAAAATCAATGTCTTCTCCTGAATGAAGAAAACCCCGGCTGCAATAAATCAGGTGTTATTTCACACCCTCTGAATTGCTTCCAATGGAGATGGCACGTTCTCCAAGGAAAATGAACTCGAACTCCTGAAGCTCTAGCTCAGACAAATTTGATCAATTTTCAATTCTCCAAATGACATAACATGCTCCTCCCAATGCAGAAGTATATATAACCAAAGAGGTGCGATTTCCTCTATAATAGGACTTTTTAATTAAAAATCGCAATTCTTTAATTATTTTAATATTTTCAACTTAGGCCAAATTTTATAATAATATTAAATTTGGCCCCTCCCTGATGATGGGCGCCCCCTCAGCATTAAAACACTTAAGTTATAATTTTTAATTATAACTTAATATAATAATCTCGTAATATTAATATTTAATTAATGCAATTAAATATTAATATTTCCCTCGTTACTCGCCCGATGACCGAACCGTCTGAAGCGGTCATATGCTGGAGTGATTCCGAATGCTGCCAACCCATATTGCCAAAAATAGCAGGGGTCCCACACTGACCACCAAGAACTGCTAAAAATAGTAACTTCTGCCAAAAGTGTCTGATCGAGCCCAAACGAAAGCCCACTGATCAACTCTGTCGATCTGAAGCATGTGCCAAGCTCCCAGGTGACCCTCTATCCAAACGATCAGCCTACGAGGGTCGTATGATAGGCTAATCCTGTGCTCCGAGAGATGTCACTGAGAAGGGGACATGACAAATTATATGTTGATGAAGTTATTTTTAAGTGGAAGAAATAAAATAAAGTTGTCTTAGCCCAAGATCTACCTCCCCTTCCTCAAGAGCTTCCAAAAGAATCCCCTACACTTCACTTTCAAGCTGATTTTGAGTTCTATGTTCCACCTCCACCAATTAATTCATCTTGTCCTCATCCCATAACAATTTTCTTGGATGGAAATATGGCATGGGAACCAAAGGAGGATCATTTGGTTGACAAAAACTTGGAATCATTTCTTGAAGAAAACATATCTCCTTGGCAACCTCATTGGGCTAGGTCACATGACTTCAATATGCCTAGTCTTGGCATCACCATGAAGGAGAAGGAGATGAAAGATCTTACATACCTTAAAGAAGAGTATAAATATAATAAAATTTTTGTAGATGATCACTTCCAACATGAATATGAAAGTATTATTATGGATGGAGAACATTTTTAAGTCTTTCCCAAAGAAGTGGTAGTCCTAGAAAAATCTCTTGAGACCAAGGTAAAAGTTATTGCTCTTGAAGATGATCCAATAAATCAGCCTAATCTTGGAACACTATTAGATGTATTTGAGCTTGAATAACACAAGATTGTTGACATCATACATCAAGAAGATAAGATTGAAGAGGTAGTGGTTCAAGATGATAAAGAGGATAAGAATGATTGGCAACTACAAATGGAGTTCTTTCAAGAGTTTGAAGAGTTTTTCCAAGTTGAGAATCAAGTACATGGAAAGGTTAACAAGGAGGATTTCATGGAGGATAATGACCAATATTGGGAATAATATGCAAAGCTCCTTGATGAGATAGAATAACTTGTAGCTAAGAAGAATCCCAATCTTATTGAGAGTACTATGGAAGGCCTCATTGATTCTTCCATCACTTTGCAAGATTCCATAGATGGTCAAAGACAAGTTATTAATCAGCCTTTGAATGAATTGTTTGAATCCATTGGATCAAGCTATACTCCTCTTCAAGCAGGCTATGATCTGGTCAACTATGGAGAAGGGAACCTTGGTACTCAAGTAAGTAAGCAAAGGAAAAAAAATATTTCAAATATGTCCTTCCAAGAGGCATATGCATCTCATGATGACATGTTTGAAATAATAAATATGGGATATCATCCTCTAAATTGGTTGGGAGAAACATATCAGCTCTTGAAGGATGGAACAATCTCCTATTGGCCTCAATCTCCTAAGGAACAAGAAGTCAATCCTTGAAGCCATGCCTACCAAGGACATACAAATTGACCATTGAGTGAAGAGTGGGAAAGAGTATGAATTATGTGAACATGTTCAAGAGGAATATATATACATTAGAGACCTATTTGAGGATGACCTACTTGAGATCAAGTTAAGTGAAGTGCTAAGGAATAGGTTTGATCTACAAAGCACCCAATCCAAGGAGAAACATGATTGGCACTATGTTTCATCTCACCATGAAGATGATTCAATAAGATTTCCTTTTGATCCTATAAATGAGGTATTATTATTCTATATTTGTGCATAATAATTTGTTCTTTGATTTCCATAAGTGCCTTGAGCACATGTGTGTTTGTGTGTCTTGTTAGTTTGTTGCCTTATTTTGTGTGTCTCTTTTGCTTTGTGTGGTTGAGGTAATTAGTGGTCTTATCTTGATGGTCAATGGTAAAAAGTTTATTTTTTTGTATCAAGATTTAGATGACTCCCTAATCCAAATGGACTGATAAGGCTATTGGTCTAGTTAGTATAACAGGTATAATACCCTTATGAGTCATTAATTTATTGACCAAATTTGACTTTTAGGTCAAATTGGGGTACCCCTAGGTAAAAACCTGACCTTTTTGATGTCTTAGGGGTCTAATAAATATTTAAAAATGTGTTTTATAGGTTAATTAATGTTATTTTATGTTATACTAGTCTTGATCATTAGTTATTTTAGTCCTTATATCATTTTTGGGTCATTTTGAGGTCAAAAAAGGTGCATTTAATGACTTGTAAGGATTTATTGGGAAGTGTGAAGGTTAAAAAATATTATTTCATACCCCACATGTCCATTTAATTCTTAATTAACTAAAACTAATTGAAAATTGGTAGGTTCCTTAGAAAAAGACAAATTTTCTTGAGAAAAGAAGAAGTTTGGCACTTGTACGACTCTTTGGGAAGTGTAACATGTGGGAAAGGATAAAAAAATGCCTCTTAAAATTCCACATGCTTATTTCCACATTTTATTTTCTTTGGAAGTGCCATTTTTTTCCCAAGAAATATTTTACTCCTTTTCAGTCCTCTTGGCAAGTAAAAGTGACCTTTAGATTTGTGCTTGGTATAGTCAGCAAAAGAGGTTTTAGGAAAAATGATTTAAGGGATATATTATAAATGCATTCAAATTAAATTTTATACTTTTTTTATATTGGAATGGTTTCATGAGCTTTATGAACCATCCTCGTCAAGTTGACCTTTCAAATCTACCTACTAATCTATGTACCCTACAGGTTTTGCCTTGGTTTGAGAATGTCTATATGAACCAGTTGTTGATGTTGGTTCTAGATGATTTTTATTTCCTACTATCATGATTTACATGCTTAGTTTCATGTTTTTAAAAGGTCTCATGGGCTCTATTAGCTTAGTTTGCAAGTTAATGCTCTAAGAGAGATGGTAGTCAAATTCACTACTTGGAGAAGGTTATTTTCTCCACAAGGGATTCACATGAGTATACTATGGTTTTTACATGTTCAAATGCCATATATATTACCTTACCTTCCATATTAGTCTCATAACACCATGTTTTGGCTAAATATACAGTCATGGACACTATAATAACTAGCCACTAGATACATGCTAGCTCTATTCCATGTGTCTGCAAGTTTTTTCACATTGAATGAGGTGTTGTGGAATAGGTATTAAGACATACTTAATTTTAATCATGTAATTGAGGAATTGGAAATTATTTTGAGTTGTTCATAAGGCTTTTCATTCACACTCTTTCTCCATTTCATGTTCACTACCCACACTAAACCCATACACACATATAGGGGTTTCCATGATTATGTCATGCCATTATGAGGACCTTAGTTGTGGTGTCAAACTCCTTAAAATATGAAGAATGTATTTGGAAGAATGGAGATAAGTTTTTAACTCATAAAAAAGTCAAAAGTAATGTGGACTACTTGCATTCTCCTTACTGCCTATGTATATGTGAATATCCACATACAAGTGGCTATATAGAGGTATATAGGTTCTTGAATAGGAGGTTGAAACATGAAACAAAACTTTCCTTAAGGATATTAGTGAATGGATTTGACCATAGTAGACCCATTTGAATGTGTCAAGTTTTCAAATTAGAGTTGAGATCACTTCAAAAACTCAAATGACTAGTTACAAGGACATAATCCCTAAAATGCAAATACAAAGGCCCAAGGGGTTTTTGTAGGTACCCCATAACATGTTTGTAAGTAGTCATAATGCATAAAATAAGTGAGTTTGATAGTTTCTATCATGGAGAGGTCTTGTGACAATAATGGAGGGCAAAAAATAAGTGGAAAGAGGTTGTTCAAGGCCTTGAAGTTACCCTTAAAGACACTAAAATATTTCAGTATTGTCTACAGGGGTTTTACCTCTGAAGTGACCATAACACCAAATGTTGAAAATTGATATTTGTTACCACGTAGGATAGTTATAAATTATGAAGGGAACTTTCATGATCTAAAGGCATTTTAAAGAGATGGTACCCTATGTTTATGCCTCAAGTACACCTACAGGGGTTCATACAAATGCCCAAATACTCATCTACAACAATATGAAGGTAAAAGGTGCTTTGGAGTAACAATTGAAGAAGGTATAAGATTTCAAGACACATTTAAATGTTTAGAGAGAGTAAAAGGTTTCAAAGTAATATAAGGACCATTAAAATAGGTGATATGTAGGTTTTGTCCTCAAGTACACCTACAGGGTTATTTCATTTAGAAAACATTACATATAGTAGTCTGTGATCCCTACATCATCCATGGTAGGGTTTGAAGTATGAATAAACATCAATTCTGGATAGTAGGAGATGATTTTCAAATCCCTCAAAATACCTTAGAGTGACATAAAGCATTTTATAAGTGGAATTCATACCTATAGGTCCTGATGACAACCTATAACCAACTTTTGAGTGTCTAAGATAGATAGTGACCTAGGTTGGAGTTTTTGAGAGTGTTTTGGCCATTAAAAGTGAATGAATGTAAAATAAAATACTAAGTGGATTTTGGAGTTTTAAGGAAACCTTTACACATTATGAGTAGGGTCTAATAGAGATGCATTCACCTATAGATGACCCCTATTTTGCAAGAATCACAATCAACTAAGAGTAACTATGGGTAGACAATAAGATGATTATGAAACCTAAGTATGTAATGAATAGGTTCCAATTGATTATAAATTATTATGTAAGAATTAAAGAATATTATTTCAAGTTATTTAAGGATTAAATGTACATAAATACCTACAAGAATCATGCTTGAGGGAGGAAAGGAGCTGGATATAATTTGGGTTTGGTATTCACAATTTTGAGAGTTCATGTAGAGAAAGAGGTATGTGGGGAGGTTGAGGTGTTTTTAAAGGTTAAAAAATATTAAAAAATACTTATATAAACTAATTCCACTATCACAATGATCCATCAAGCAAATAAAAGAGCTCTAGACAAGTAAACACAATCCACATGTACAAACCCTGCATAAGTCTGCCTATGAAAAGTTTAGTCTTGGATCTTGAAGCTTTTGAGAGGTAAAATCACCAAAAAAAGGGATAATTTTGAAAAAAAAACCATTTTTATGAGTTTGGGAAGCTCATACAATGAAGAGTTTATTTGAGGGAATAGGGGAGGTACCCTTTGTTTTGTCTCAGATAGAGGGCACTTCCCTAGAGTGCAAACTATCAAGTTTTGGAGGAAGGATAAAGGATGAACTAGGGGATAATGGAAATTTTTTTAAAGGTGTGAGAGGTTTAAATAAATCTAAAAACTATTAGGAACACCTCAGTGAAGGATGGAAACAAGCAAGAAGGTCTATATTGCTAGGAGTGCAGGTAAGCCTAGTAGGCAAGGATTAGGCCTAATGCCCAAAGAGGAGGTATTTCACACTTTTGGACTTATAAATTCATTGAAACCTATTATATCATGTTCCTATGGTGGAATTAGGTATGTTAAAATCTCAAAATTATAGAGAAAGCATTAGGAAGCCATTATTGGACCTTAAATCAACTCAGACTTGTAGGAAAGTGAGAGACAAGCTCGATAGGTTAGGTTTTGATACTCATATCTTTTTTAAGGATTTTCATGGGAAATATATGAATTAAGGGAATTTATAAAAGGTCTTGAACTATGAATTTGGGGAATTGGTTTACAACTTGGATGTTAGACCTTTATGAACAAACCTTAAGAGTGGAAACATGCCTAAAACCCTTGTAAGTGTCTAGTTTGTGAAAATGGAGTTGGAAAGATAATTTAATGACATAGTTTGAACATGAAACCTATTGAAAATTGAAAAGGACTCACTCTTCATATGATTTTTGGATGTGTGAAATTTGTACAAACATAATATAAATAGGGTATTTTTGACCACTTATTGTGTTGTACAGGCTACAAGAGGAGTTTGAAGGTCCAATCAAGTTTGGGTAGAATTTTGATAATTTTTATAAATCAATGTGTTAATTTAATTTCAAGAAAAAACTCCTAATTTTCCAAACCAGGTGTTTAATCTCAGCCAGTCAAAACTGACATATTGGACAAGCTAGTGAAAGGTGTGAAAACTTTAAGAGGATGTATTTTTAAGGTGTCCTTGATGCTTATAGGGACATGTAGGGCCTTAAAAATTGTCATTTAATACCTCCCAAATATTTTCATGGGAAATTGAATCCAAATTTGAGGCCAAGTGTGCAGGGTGCATGAAAGAGGAATTTTCTTGATAACAAATGACGATGGCTCACTTCCAAGTGACTCTAGAGGACCAAGCCACAACTAACACATGGAGAGGCATTACTAAGACCCTTAATATTATTTCCAATCATTATAAATATAATTAATTAGTTATGGGATATTCAAATAGGCCTAAATTATGAAGGCAATTTTTTGAGCCAAGACAAGGATTTTTTGGCCACTTTGCAAGAGTTTGATGACTTGGATTGACACTTGGAATTCTTGACCTTGCATGGTTCATAACATATCCTATTATCATGCACAAGTAAACACTTGGTTCAGCTTGAAAAGTGTCTTTTTTACCATTGAAATTCTCTCTTCTCTCTCTCTCTCAAGTTCTATAAGAACTTGCCATTTTGGCATTGTAATCTATGATCTTCCTAAGTATGGCAAAGCCCTGCTCATTTGCATACCATTTTATCAATAAGAATACTAATTTTTACCTCTTCATGACTATTCATAAGTGTGTTTTTCTTGGATGATGGATCTTTCTTAGTGAAGATTATGGATTCCTTAGCATGTTGTCTCATTCTTTCACCTTATTTGCAATTGGAAATCTTCTTCTTATAGGGCATATGAAGTGTTCTAGGAAATGTCAAGGATTGAGTGAGTTAGTATTTTAATTAGTGCCATTCAAGGCCTTTTGTCTAGTCCTCCTAAATTTTCACTTTCATCCATAACCTCATAATGTAACATTGATGTGAGGAGATGGAGATTGGAGAAGTGTATGTTTAGTTTGTCCCTTGATTTCATGTGTAACATTTTTTTCGTAGGAAGTCATCATCTACTTTGGTGTATCACCCCCCTTAGAATAGTTTTATTTTAGTTATCTACCTCCCTTTTCACCCCCGCAAAGTTAAGTGTAGTTATGATCCAAAGTGGTACATCAAAGGAGCTAGCCCTATCTAGAGATTGACCTCATCCTTAGGCTACCCACAAACCTAGAGGTGTTTCCCTTGTGCCACTTGGATGAGGAGAGATTTTCCATATCCTCAAAGGGTGAAAATCCAAGTGAAAATAGTTATATTAGTAGAGAAAATCTCAGTGAAAACGAACAATTTTTTCTTTAAGTCTATTTTCTATATATTTTTAATGAAAAATCAACTTCAAATTAAAGGTTTTTATTTGGAAAAGTGTCATCAAAATTTTCATGTCTATAAGAGAAAAAATTCATTTGAAGTCTCATCATAGAGTGGATCAAGTTAATTTTCAACTGTCCAAAATGTCCCTAATTTATACATTTTTGTCCAAGTCAGATTAGTTAAAAATCTCCAATTACAAAGAATGGAAAATATTTATGCAAAACACTCTTTTTACCAACGAGTGGTGGTCTGTGGTGAAACATCTAAATCTGATTTTTCCAATGGATTCAAAAGAGAAAGTCATCTATGATAGTCAAATTGAAAAGGCATTAGTTTTGATACAAAGCTTTTGCTCATCAAATATCTTAATTCACATTGAGTCAACAACATCCACAACAGAAGTTTGGTATATTTTGGTAGCCATGTATGTTAAACAACCAAAGTACAAGAAAATACAAATTTAGGGGAGTTTTCAATAAAAATTAACAAAAGGTGGATATTTACATGAATACATCTAATTATTAAAAATATTTGATTGTAGATTGAAAATATTGTCTTTGATGAAGATTCAATGAGTACAATAGCTCTAAACAGTCTTCTTGATTCTTATAATAAATTTTTAGAAATATTGCCACTTTTTGATAAATTGCATAATGCAAAGTTTGACAAGGTTGCAGAGTTAATTATCACACATTATACTTCTATTCCATGATAGAATAAAAATTCATTTGAAGAAGATGCTTTCATTACTAGTTCAAGCCAACATGATAAAAGGAAAATTGGTATTGATCAAGGAAGAAGATTCCAAAGTGGCGGGTGCAGTGACCATGGTGGAAGATGAGACAGGAAAATAATGAAGTGTTAAAAATGTGGAAAATTTGACCATTATACAAATGAATGCTTCTATCTAAGTTGTTGAAGATAAAGATGATGTTTGTTATGAAGAACCTCTAACAAAAATTGATGATAATGATGCAGGTGTTGGGTGTTCAGAGAAACATAACAACAACATTATGTTCTTGGGTTGAGATTGTTTTAAAGGTGATTAAAGACAAACCACAAGGAAAATTTTCATTTGATGTCTTGTTTGAGTGCATGATTTGGTGTTCTTAAAATCAACAACCTTATTGATTGAGTGATGATCTTTACTATTGAAGATGATTTAGAGTGTGTTTTGGATAAAGTGAGTTGATGGTCCAATGTTGGTACATGGACTTATCATGTGTTAATTATTAGTTAATGTTTGGTTTATTCTTTGATTGAGATATCAAGGGTGCTCATGAGGATTAGACCATAAGAAACCATTTATGTTTTTCAACATTATAATGTTTTTGGTGTAGTAGTTGGGTATTCTAGAATCTTAATGATAACACTTGGAGAGTATTGTTTAATGAAAAGATGAAAAAATTGGATGATACATTCCAAATTGTGGTGGGGGGGGGGTATCATTTTTTTACTCCTATTTTAACATGATAAGCATGATATATTCATGGAGTAAAGGTTGAGATAATCTTGGAGAGAAAACAAAAAAAATACCAAGTTCTATTTTCCAAGATGAGTTATGATGTATTTTTGAGATGAATTATTATGGTAACATCTTCTAGAAATTAGAAAGTAGATACTTCATTGATTATATTTTTAGGATGATTCCAATAGGTTTTCAAGGAGTTTTTTGGATTCATCTAAAAATGTACTTGGTTACATCTTCAAGGATTGGAATATCCCTTGGTTTCACTTTGTAATCAGATGTAAAGAGTGTTAGGTTGTGGAGCTAAAAGCTTCACTAATGCAAACATGGAGGAGGTTGCTGAGAGGTTACTGAGTTGCAGAGCAACCGATGTCGGTCTGATCAACCGACGTTGGTCATATCCAGTGAGCATAGAAATTGACATTAGTCAAGTATCGGTCGATGTCAGTCATCTCCAGCTAGACAGGGACCGACGTCAGTCGCCTGTGTGGTTCCAAAACTGCTAGTTGATGAACAGTTTGTTAACAAACCAGTTGTTTGCATGTTAAAGGCTAATTTTAGTCTTGAGCTACGGATCTAATTATTGTAATTGGATGTCTAATTATTGTTTGCATGGGATCTATATAATAGACTCATGGACTGTATTGTAAAGTGTGAGGGATCAAAGTAGGGATTCTCAGGGTGCTAGATAGAGAGAACAAGGTTAGCTCCTTCAGAGGGAAGAGAGCAAGGTTAGCTCCTCATAGTGCCATAGTGCCAAGTGTGTATGATCAGGTAGATCTATGGCAGAGCAAGGTTTGGTAGAAGATCCACAGGGGTGCTGGTTTGGAGGACAAGTGTTCTTCATGGTATGTAAGATCAGGTTGGTCTATAGGTGTGTAAGATCAGGGAGGAGATCTACATGTGTAAGTAAGGTCAGTTGATCTGTAGGTGTGTGTGTGTGTGAGGTATAGGTTTGCAGGTGTGCAAGATCAGGGAGGTCAGCAACACAACAGGTAGCAAGATCAGGTGAGATCTACTTGGAGTACGTTATGTACTTGGAGTATGTGTGTATACTCGAACTTGGAGTACATGGAGTACTTGGTGGACCGGCAGTATTGTTACTGACTGGTGGACTGGCAATATTGTTACTGGCTGGTGGAGGTGAACAACAACTCTATGTTTGAGTTGATTGTTGGGACCGTAATTGAGAGAGAACTCTTGAAGAGATTTACTATTTTTGCCCTAGAGGTGTGTGAGCCCTAGAGGAGTGTAAGGAAGAAGACTGTGGCATCTTCTTTGTTGTATTTCCTTCTGAAAGAGTATTAATACAATTGGGTATTGTCTCTCATATTCTGTGTTATTTTTGAATTGTAGTTACTTGTGATTCTGGTTAAATTCTGCATGTTTAGTCGCTTGTACATGGTAATCAATTGTGCCTCCTGGGTCCTAACAAAGTGATATCAGAGCTAAGGTTGCAGGGTGCAAGTTTGTGTTTGATTACATGTCACTCTCAGGGGTTTCTGATTGAGTGGGAGTATAGCAATGGTAGAAGAAAGTAAGCTAAAAATGGAGGAATTCAAAAGCAAGAATGGTCAATTACGAAGTTATGGAAAGAAAGAGCAGGAAAAGAAAGATTGTTGGTTGGTAGCAGATCAACATGAAGGAAATAAAGAAGTAGGTATTATTGCATGGATTATTACACTGGTTGCTCTTATATGTTCCTTCGATAAAGTAAAATCTTGGTTTATAGATTCTGTTGCCTCTTTTCATGCAGCCCCAAATAGAGTATTTTTCCATGTTAAGGTCCATGGAGACTTTGGAAAGATTTATTTAGGGGTTGGTGAGCCTTGTCAAAGTATTGGCAAAGGGGAAGTGCGGCTGAAATTGCAGACGACCAATAAATGGGTGTTGAAGGATGTCATGCAAGTCCTAGTTTTGAAGATGAGGCTAATTCTTCAAGAAAGTTGGGTGATGAGAGATGCACAGGAACTCTCACAGTGGATGCACTTGAATTAGCATGTGGTAAGAAAGTAGGTACTCTTTATCTACCTTCTTGTATTAGTGATTCCACTTCTATTGCAAAGATATGGCTTTGTAGGCTTGGTCACATAAGTGAGAAGGGAATGGATGTTCTTAAGTCAAATGGTAAGAGTTCAGCTTCAGAGAGCATAAACCAAGATTTTTGTGAGCAATAGGATGCTACAAGAAAGGATTGAATTTATTGCAGGAAAAGGAAGTCCAATGTATTTAACAAACTTAAGAACTAGAAAGCCTTGGTGTTCATGTAGGAGATGATGGATAGAGATCAGTGGATGGGGTTGGATACTTTTGAGTAAGGTAGTTTAGACAGGGTTTTGATTCAAAGTAAGCATGTAGGTAAAAAGTCATCACTCACAGGAAAACACAGGGACCGACATCGGTCAAGGGTAACTGACATCGAACAGGTAGGCACCGACGTCGATCATGTGCAGACAGGCATAGTCGATGGTGTCAGGCAGGTGGCAACTGATGTCGGTTAGGGAACTGGTGTCGGCAGTTAGGTCAATCACATGGAACTGACATTGATCAGATGTAGACTGGGTGGTGACCGACATCGGTCACTAGAATGGATTTTGGGCAGATAGCAAGCTGTCAAGGAGTCTCAAATGCCCATGTGGAGGACTGAAAGGGTAAGTAAACAGTGGGAGCATGGCATGAATTCTTTGGAAAAGAACTAAATGGGAGATTTGGTAGAGTTGCTAGCCGGGATGAAAGCACTGAGAGATGAATGGATTCCTTGGTTAAAGAAGAGAGGGAATGGACACGTGAGATGGAAGGCCAAGGTATATGGTCTTGAAGAAGCTGTAGGATAGTGGTACAGGTTTGATAGGTGTATGATAAAGCATGGCTTTAGTCAGTGTCATTGTAACTATTGTGTTTACTTTACCAAGTTGGATGATGGTTGCGACATTATCCTATTACTGTATGTGGATGATGTGCTTATTGCAGGTGCATACATGCAGGGTTTTGCTGAGCTAAGGGTAAAGTTAGTTTAGTGATATGTCATGAAGAATTTGGGAGCAACAAAATTCTTTGGCATGAGTAATCTTAGAGATAGGGAAGATCACAAGTTGATGTTGTCATAGGATGATTGTGTGAAGGTAGTGCAGGATGCAGAACGACAAGCACACCTATGGATGGACAGTTCACAGAACAAGGTCCCCAATCACATGATGAGGTTGAGTACATGTATACTCCCTGATATTGCCCCAGCAGTGAGAGTTGTCAACAGGTTTGTGGCCAATTTGAGAAGGAAGCACTGGAAAGTGGTTCAGTGGATTCTCAGGTATCTGAGAGGGACCAACAGCAGGTTAACATGTTATGCAGGGTCAAGCACTTCGAATATGGCAGGTTACTTGGATGACAGGTGTTGCACCATAGGATGTGTGGTGGTTGGTCTTCAAGATTGAACTTGAAGAGGGATACAAGCCAAGAAACAAATTAGATGGTGTACAGGTACAGGTATAGTGCAACTATTTATCTCCAAGTGGGAGATTGTTAGGTTGTGGAGCTAAAAGCTTCACTGATGCAAACATGGAGGAGGTTTCTGAGAGGTTGTTGAGTTGTAGAGTAATCAATGTCGGTCATATCCAGTGAGCAAAAAAATTGACATCGGTCAGGTATCGGCTGACGTCGATCATCTCCAGCCAGACAGGGACTGACGTCAGTCGCCTATGCAGTTCCAGAACTACTAGTTGATGAACAGTTTGTTAACGAATCGATTGTTTGCATGTTAAAGGCTAATTTTAGTATTGAGCTACAGATCTAATTATTGTAATTGGATGTCTAATTATTGTTTGCATGGGATCTATATAATAGACTCATGGACTGTATTGTAAAGTGTGAGGGATCAAAGCAAGGATTCCCAGGGTGCTAGATAGAGAGAGCAAGGTTAGCTCCTTCAGAGGGAAGAGAGCAAGGTTAGCTCCTCATAGTGCCATAGTGCCAAGTGTATATGATCAGGTAGATCTGTGGGAGAGCAAGGTCTGGTAGAAGATCCACATGGGTGCTGGTTTGGAGGACAAGTGTTCTTCATGGTATGTAAGATTAGGTTGGTCTACAGGTGTGCAAGATCAAGAAGGAGATCTACATGTGTAAGTAAGGTTGGTTGATCTGCAGGTGTGTGTGTGTGTGTGCGAGGTCTAGGTTTGTAGGTGTGCAAAACTAGGTTGATTTGCAGGTGTGCAAGATCAAGGAGGTCAGCAACACAATAGGTAGCAAGATTAGGTGAGATCTACTTAGAGTACGTTGTGTACTTGGAGTATGTGTGTATACTCAGACTTGGAGTGCATGGAGTACTTGGTGGACCGGCAGTATTGTTACTGACTGGTGGATTGGCAGTATTGTTACTAGCTGGTGGGGGTGAACAACAACTCTGTGTTTGAGTTGATTGTTGGGACCGTAATTGAGAGAGAACTCTTGAAGAGATTTACTGTTTTCGCCCTAGAGGTGTGTGAGCCCTAGAGGAGTGTAAGGAAGAAGACTGTGGCATCTTCTTTGTTGTATTTCCTTCTGGAAGAATATTAATACAATTGGGTATTGTCTCTTATATTTTGTGTTATTTTTGAATTCTAGTTACTTGTGATTTTGGTTAAATTCTGCATGTTTAGTTGCTTGTACATGGTAATCAATTGTGCCTCCCGAGTCCTAACAAAGAGAATTGATGTCAACTCAAGTTTTTGAAGCTTGTAGTTTTACAAACATTGTATTACAAGGGGGATTGTTAGAGTAATCCAAATTTAGGCATAATAAATTATATTTTAAATTAATGGATTATAGAGCATGCTATCTAAGTTGGACTTACGTCATTTGCATTAGATGTAGATATTGAAAATAGTTAAGCAATTGTGATCAAATTCTTGAGTTTAAGATAAGCTAGTGGTTGAGATAAAATCTATTCTTGATTAGTTTGTTAATAAGATATAATATTGGTAGCTTTTTAACATTTTAAGTAGTATAAATATAAGTTTTGAGACATGGATATATGGCAACCGGTGCTAAGCAATTAATATCATTTGGTGTTAGTTTTTTGAGCATGCAACATAATTTATTATTTATTTGATGTGTTGTGGATCTTCTCTAAAATAATCTGGTCATAATGCAGGAAATGATTGGTGTGTTATAAGAATTTATATTGACCATTGTATCTACATCAAGCATGAATAAAATAATTTTATTATTCTTGTGATATTTGTAGATGATATTTTTATTGTGTGATGGAAAAAATATTGTTAAGGTCAATAAGGGATAATTCAATAAGGAGTTTGATATGAAAGACTTAGGATATATTCATTATGTAAGATAAATTCATGTTACTTTATAGAGGAGGTCACATGTTTGAAACTAGAGGGGAGTAGGGTTGTACACCTCATTGATCAATATATAAAGTAAATGAAAAAAAATCCCCTCGTGAAAAAAATTGTGCAAGGGGAATCTCATACACCGAATTGGTGTCTCACTTGGTGGTGACCTTAAATAATAACTATATGCATGATATTGAATTGAAAAGGGACTTTAAAAGTATGGAAGAGGTACACTCATAGTATAATTCAAGAGTTTCAAATGATGGAATATAGACACATGGGAAGGCCTCCTTCAATGGGAATCAAGTTCTAAAAAGATATACATCCAAAGACGGCCAAAGAGGAAGAAGAGATGGTAAGGAGACCATATGCAAGAGCTTTAGGATCACTTATGTATGATATGATACACACTAGACCTGGCATACAAAAGAAGTGGGAGTAGCAATTCAATTCATGGAAAGTCTTTAGAGATCTAGGATTAGATTTCTATGAGTAGAATCATAAGATACCTATGTGGGTCCATGGATTTTGGGCTATGATACCAAGGAAAAAAGGGTTCTGAAAAAAATAATAGACTTTCATGGTTATGTGGATGTATATTGGGTAGTGGATGTAAATGATAAAAATTCTACCAGTGCCTATACTTTTTACCTTATTTGGAGGATAAATCAACTGAATGAGTAAAAGGTAATCCATTGTTTCCTTATCTAGTACTAATGAAGAATAGATAGTGTAATCAAGGAATACAAAGACAATATTAGTCTATGCACTAGTAAATTTAAAAACAATTAAAAACACATTGAATAGTAGCATTCCAAGCCTAGATACTTGGGGGAGAAAATAACAAGCAAACAAAAAATAAATCAAAGACAAAAATAACACTCTTTACCTTCCTTGTGAATTGAAATTACAAGTTGGCCTAGAGGGGATTGTTCTTGGTTTTGTGGACAAAGAGTCTTCGTCAATGGTGTGTGTGCACCATCTCTCCTTTTTCACCTTTACATTTGGCTATGGCATGTGTTGATTGTTGAATCCTTCTATAGGTATTTATGTATAATAACATTGCACCAAAAAACTCTTTTTTGAAGTATGTGAGGACCCTCCTATTTATAGGTTTTCAGAAATGAGGAGATTGATTTGTAATTATGCATCTCAAAATCAAGATGTGTGGCCACAAATCAATTCAATTTTATAGGCCAAGGCCATAAATGAAGCAATTAGTTTTGTACTTATGAGGCATGGCTTGTATAAATTGATATTTATTTATATTGAATTTTGACTGCTTGATAAATTTCAACCTATATCATGCATGATATCATCTTTTTTGGATATTTTGGATAAGTTTTGTGTGAATTTATATTTTTATAAATTCACTAATTATCCATGAGAGATTTTATTAACCATTTAATTAGATTTAATCATTTGAGCAATTCAAATTAGGTTAATTATCATTTCTAAATTTTGACATGGTTGTCCTTCACACTTGATTGAAATTAATGATTTACTAGGTCATAATTTGACTAGGGATGAAGCAGTGAGAGGTTATTATTGCATACTATGTATTACCTCGTATAGGGATGTATTAATGTGATTTAGAGGATGAATACTAGATATATAGATGAATTTGGGTGTTTTAGTGATTTCTAGGCTTAATTTGCATTATTTGCTAGAAATTGATTTGACATCTATTTAGACATGAAATGTAGACAAAAAAGAGTGTCTACATTTTACCCCTATTTTAAGAAGGCATGGAAAGACATGCATAGTAAATTTTTTTCAAAGAATGAAAAGTTATTAAAAATTAAATTCTAATGATTAAAAAATGATGTGTTGACAACTGTAGGTTGTTACAAGTTGTGAGACACACGTTGATGCCCAAGAGGGCAGTTGATGAACCATGGATTCCCCCTCGAGGGAGTAGGAGGTAAATAGTGTCATTGAATAGGCCCTCATAAAGATGAAAATGACACTATCTAATGGTAATAGAGGTTTAAATAATGATTTTCCCCATCAAGGCAATTTTGATCATTGGCAAACTGATTTGCCCTAGTAGGACAGATTGATCATTTAGTAAAATTGATTGGTCAAAGCACAAAAGAATGGTATGAGTCTAGGTTACCTGCTAGTACAAAGATGCATGTCTTAAATAGCATGTGAAATAGCCAAAAAATAATGTTATTAAGTGGGCCTCCAAAAATACCTAACAACACAGCCTAGTGTTAAAAAAGTCCCAGAATAGAAATAAATGACTTGAAAAATGGGCCATAGAGTAAATAATAAGACCTATTGAAATAAATGGAATGAACTTTACAAAGAAGGGGGATGAAAAATTAATTTTTCAATCTATATATTCACCCCATGTGGTGAAAAAACTTTTATTTTCACCCTATCATTTAAAAATTTTGAGCTCTAGCCTTGTGAAGAAAAGTAGTGAAATATGGTTCAACGACCATGGTGGAGTCATGCGAGTGATCGGGTTCGAGAGCATAGATGACCTCCACACAATGGACAGTTTTTAAGTGAACTTATTTTAGCCAATTTTTTCATTAATGTGCTTTTAATTCTAGGAGTAGCTCATAAGTTGATGTTATCACCATTTTCATGGAATGGAAAACAATGGCAATGTTGAAATTTAAATAGTGACAATACCCCTTTTGGGTGGAAGACATCAAATCAGTGATTTTGACAAAATTGATGAAGTTGTCAATTTTGTTAAAAAAGGAAAATGACAACAATGCTAAAAATAAAATGATAACATCACCCTTTTTATTAGAAATCACCAAAATGGTGACAATGCTGAAAAGTAAAAAATATCGCCTAACTAAGGCCAAATTAGGTCAAGCCTCTAAGAGAGAAGGGCACATTGCTCAAAGGGACAAAATAGGTCAAGTAGAATAATCATAATGATAGGTTGAAATATGTAATTTCTATAGAGATTTATGATATAGATGTGGATTCACACTAATCTATATGTGGTTGTAGGAGTAGCTTGATGTCTTGACAGATGAGAGTGACAGTTGTATTGTTTATGGAGTACTCAAATCTAGACTAAGGATATGTGTGCATTCTTAGAGTCCATTGATCTACTAGATATGGCATAGATGCTTGTTATTAGATAAAATTGATCTTATTTGAGTACATTGGCTAAGCGTTGGGACTAAGAGATATCCACCTTCCACCTATCAATAGGGGAGGTGATAGTCACATTAAAGGACGTGTGGCATATACTGAAGTTACTTATGAGAGGTCAAAGGTTATTTTGGATAGACCTAACACACCATCAAGCTATACTAGATAATTTGGTCAATGGCTATGACATTCCCATGCTTCATAGGAAGGTTGATATTGATTTATTGGAGACTTACACAACATCCATCCTGACGACCTACCACTTGAGGAGTCATTACCACTAGTGTTAATCGATAAGGAGGTTATGGTTCTAATGATGATTGTTAGAGACATATTGCTTCCTAAAATAATTGGCCTCTTTTTTCATATGGGTCTAGGAGGAGTGATTAAATCCATGCTGGATGATATGACCAAGTTTTCTTGAGGGCTAATAGTACTAGCCTAGCTATATAGGAATTTACATATGATGGCCTACCGAGGAAGCCATAGTATTGGTGCCATGACTTTGCTCTAGGTTTGGGCATGGGAGCATATAATTATAGAGAACCTAGTAAGATCGAGATGGTTACGAGTCCCATAGGATCCAATATCGTATGGATTGGCCCAAATAGGTGCAAGGCATAGAGGGCACTGTGGTGAGATTTACCATTATCAGTGGATGATAGATGAGTTGATAGTTATAGATTTCATTTGGTGGTCATATTTGCCTTTGTAAATTAATTGGGCATAAGATAAATGATATACTACCTACATGACTACTAGGTACTTTCTAATAAGTATATAAACACATATTATAGAGAAGTATAAACCAAATTAGGTGTTTCACTAGTTTTGGATGCAACAAGATGTTAGATGATCCTAGATGGTTTTCTCATAGTACCCAAGAGATCAGCCAAGCTACACTAGTGATATTGAATAGTACAGCCATAGGTAGTTATGGGCCAGTACCAATTTTTTTTGGGTCTATGGAGGAGGCCCTGTAGATGTATACATAGCACCAACTTATATGATATGGTGGGGATAGTTTTGTCCATAGAGATTGATAGTAGCTCAAAAGGTGTCGAGACAGGGGCATTATAGATTGGGTCAGATTAGACAAAGATAGGGCTAGAGTGGAGATTAGTGTCATGTCCCCTTTTAAAAATAATTAATAATATAATAATAATTAATTAAGTCATCCAAAAAGGTACTCTAAGTTATAACTTTAGAAAATAACACTTATTAATTATTATTGAGTGGGGCCAAAAGTAATTAATACATACATGGCCAAAAGTAATTAATATTCATTAATTAGAAAAAGATGAATATTAAATTAAAATTAATTATAATTACTTTAGGGTTTGGGTGAATTAAAAAGTGAATCTTATATATGGATAAAGGGGGCAATGAATATGATTATTATTATTCAACTTTTGACAATTCATGACTAAATTCCAAATTCAATGAACTTCTGCTTAAGGATAGAAACCCTCTTTGTCGCCACACTAGAGGATGAAATCCCTCTAGTTTTTTGAGGTAAATTCATCCAAGAGTTACACAAGCGACACATAATCAAGTTATTTTTTAGAATACTTTGAATCACAAGGTTTGCATACTAGGGTTTGAGTGACAATCAAAGATTTAGGCTTTCCAAATATAGTAACTCATATCTAGGCTAAATTATTCTTGTTTATGGCTCCTATTATGCTGGCATCACCCCTTTTAGACTGTAGCGAACCAATTCAAGAGGTAACTCCATGATATTTTTGAGCAGTGTGTTGTTACAGACCTGGGCACTACTATTTTCTTGATAGTAGATGCCTGATAGCTATGGGAATTATTTATGCTAAGGGTTTGGGAGCTTGTTTCCATCTACAACAGTCCTCCATAAAAAAAAGAATAAATTCATAGATCTAATTAGGTTTTGTAATATCTATGTGGAAAAACTTAGTTTCATACTTATTATATTATTTGATTCCATCAAGCTTTGCATAGGAATTTACTTGGACAGCATATGAGTATTTAAATTATTTTATCATAAGTTTTAAATGAAACTTCAAGATTGACTTGTATGTAATAAATTAATCATATATTTATGGGGTTCATCTTCTATTTGAAAATTTAGTATATATTATTGTGTTTCACCTATTATATGAGGACACGCATGAGCATGAATTGTAATGAAAATATTTTTCAAGGGTTCTTGATTTATATTACCCAAGGGTTCTAATTTCTTCAAGAGGGTGTTGAATTTTTTTCTTCTAAGGGAAATTTATTTCTTTTATAAGGGAAATCTGAGTTATTTTATAAGGGTTTTACAAGAAATTTAGAATTGTTAATATTTATCCAAGAAGGGATATTTTAATTAAGGTAGGGATTAGGGTGTTGATCAGATGAATGTGGATGTGGAGAGTGAGGTTAGTGATGGTCAAGCATGTACCAGTTTCTAAGTGTCAAAAAGGGGGGCTTCAAAAAGCTAGTCTACAAGTACCTATCCCTTTATGGATTTCTAATTAACATATTCAATCTCAAATTCAATTAAAATCATGATCCACTTATAGCCATATAGCCCTGTAAACTTATTTTTGACAATAGATACTTGAGTGGATCTACCTTGGTGATGATTATAGTCTTATTATTAAGTGTATAGTGACATAACTTCTAAGTTACAAAGACCATGGATAAATAGGCTTTCTCTATTGGCATATAGTTGTGCTCATATGTGACCAATGTGTAGCTCAGATAGTATACTACATGTTCTTTTCCTTGCTCATCATGTTGGGCCAAAATTACCCCCGGGCCATGTTCAGTTGTAGATAAATAGAGTAGTAATGACTTTTTTGGTGTGGGTGGTAATAAATTAGGTGGATTGGCCAAGTATTACTTCAACCACTCAAAGGCCTTATGATAATCGACATTCAATGAAAAGGTGGTGCCCTTTTTCAACAAGTGGGTAAATGAATGGAATTTATCATCTAGTTTTGAAATGAAGCATCTAATGGATTATATCTTGCCCTATAACATATAGAGATACTTCAAATTAGATAGAGGTGACATATTAGTAATGACCTTAATCTTAGTTGGATCAACTTTAATGCCCTATAAGAGACAATAAAGCCTAGTAATTTGACTAAAGTGATGCCAAAGATGTACTTTTTAGGGTTAAGCCTAACTTTGTACTTGCAAAGTCTTTAAAAAATTATTTAGAGTATTGTTGGATGGTTTACATGGGTCTTATATTTACCTAAGATATCATTGACATAGTCCTCAATGATATCATGCATCATATCATGAAAAATAACTATCATGGCTCGATGGTATGTTGCCCCAAAATTTTTGAGACAAAATGGCATTACTTGATAACAAAATGTTTCCTAAGGAGTGGTAAATGCTATCTTGTGTTCATCTTATGACATGATCCTAATTTTATTATACCCTAACAAACCATCTATAAGAGAAAGCATCTTATATCCATTTATGGAGTCCACAATCATGTCAATATTAGGCATAGGAAATATGTCATTTGGATAGGCCTTATTGATGTTGAAAATAATAATACATAACTTGATTCTCTCTAGATTTTTATTGACTAGTATGATGCTTGAGATCCACTTAGAATAGTTGATGGGATGAATGCATCCCACCTCTAGGATTTTTTCTAATTCTTTCTTGACCATAAGGACAATACAAGGATGCATTTTCCTTAGCTTTTGCTTAATTAGATTAGCATTAGGATGTACTACAAGATGATGTACAACCAAAGAGGGATACAATTTGGCATATCAGAATAAACCCATGCAAAAATATTAATTAACTCCCTAAGGAGAGTGGTAAAGACTTCACATTCCTCCTCATTGAGGGATGCACCTAGTTTTATCCAATTTGGATTGGCTGGTGTTACAATATTGACTTTAGAAGTGTCCTCCACAAGGAGTGTAGAACCATCTTCAAGGGGAGTTAACAAGGAATTAACTAATTGACAATACCATAGTATTTTGGCTTGATTGATTCACCAAGCTCATCCATATAGGTTGAATCAAAATCATTGAATGATGGTAAGGGCCATGTAACAAATACCTCTGAACACTCTTGGACAATATACTCAAAGGATTGCTACTCTTTTGCACTAATCTCATACTCAAATATGATCTTGAGATTGGTGGCAACTTGAGGTTCATTTGAAGAAAGGTGAACATCCCCATCTAATGGTGCATGAAATAGGTTTTCACCAAGAGACTAGTTTTTTTCTTTACTATTACCCTAGTCCAAAAGTGTCTCAAAGAGGTTTTCACTTTGGGACCTCAATATTTGGTTTGATTTTTATTTTTGGCTAAGGAATTTCACCCACTCTCTAAAATAGGAAGCTAATGTCATATAAAACCCCTGTTTATGGTCTCTTTTAGGAATACTAACTCTGAGGCCCATGAACTTGCAAATGGCCTCATCATTTTCAAACTCATCGAATGGTATTATGGATCATTGTTGGTCCCAATTTATAAGTTGAGGATTAAGGAATAGAGGGGAATGACAAATAACAGGCATAATGGTACATATGGTATTAGGGTCAAATAAATTAGTATTGGATAAGTCATCATATACACTATAATTAGACTCTGCATCACTATCAACATCATCATTGGTAGTCATTGTTGTAGGAACATGAATAGGATACTCAAGGTCACCCTAGGTAGTTTAAATCTAGTACCATGAGTTCCTTTGTACTTGGTCATGGAGATAGGATCAGGAGTGCCTTGTTGATTTAACCCTAGGCCTCTATCCTCATAAGCTTGATTATCCATGATCTGATTAGGGATGGGATACTTTTTGCTCAGGTAGTAGTTAACTAAATCATCATTATAGAGCTAAAAATCATCCTCTACAATAAGGAGGTATTGTTCTTAGCTAGTGGTTGGAGTGAAAATAATAGGTCCATTGGCATTAGATTTTCCTTTCTCATGCCATTCTATATGAACAACTTTGGATTTGGGTCTTCCATAGGATTTAGGGGCCTCTAGAAGTTTAGCTATGTGAAACATATTATGTGTGAGGTATTCACCTGGACCTTTGTCAAAAACAAAGAAGTGATTAGTTATCTCAAGAGGAGGCGTAAATGAAGTGGAGACAAGGCTATCTAGGTCTATGTAGTTGGATTCTAACAATTCAAAGAGTACATCTTTGTCTTTTTTAAGTATAGGTTTTAAGCTAAAGTGGTAGTTATAGCTCTCATATTCGACTTCTAGATGCTTGTAGAATTGATACAACTATAGGTCTATAGGAATAGTCATTTCCATCCTAGAATGGGGAAACTTGAGACATTGGTATAGTGTCGAAGGTATTGCATGAATTTCATGTATCCATGGTCAGCCCAAAATCAAGTTATATGATAACTCTAAATCAAGAACATGATAAAGTGTGTCATGAGTCAGAGGCCCAATGATAAGTAGTAAATAAATTGTACCCTATGAATCTCTTTCTTCACTATCATAATCCTTGATAGTAATTATCTTTGGATGAAGGTCAGCTGTCATGTATCCAATATTCTTGATTAACCTGATAGACACAATGTTGAGGCTTGAACCATTGTCTATGAGGACATGATTAATTTTGTGTTGGGTTATGAAAAATTAAATATAGAAAGGATTATTATATAAAGGGCTAAAGGATGACATGTCACTTTGGTCGAAGGTAAGTTGTTGGTCAAGAGCTGAGTGTCCTACTAATTCTTAGAATTTGTCTAGCATAATATGATTTGACACTTGGGATTAGCTCAAAATATTACTAAGGATGTTATAGTGGATACTAGAGGTATGCAACAAATATAAGATATATATTTATGTGGGTGTCCTTTGTAGTTGCTCGATAATATCATATGCTTTACTTTTTCCAGTGGTAATTTTTTTGCTTCTTACGGGCATGGGAGTTTGGATGGTGCATTGGTAGAAGAAGGTTATGGGCCTTGAATGGTAACATTAGTCCACTAAATTATGATTGCATAATATATATTAAATGATGGGACACTATAAATGGAAGAAGAGGGAGAAGGGCCTGGGATGGTAACCCTTGGGCACTGAGGAGCTTGTTTGCTAATGCATGCTAAAAGAGGATTACTAGCATAAGGAGGGGGTTGGGTTTTATTAGTTAATGGTCATGGGTGATTGGTTATTGGTCTAGGATTAATGGTGATAGTGGCTATATGACCACCCAAAATATGACCTAAAAACATTATTGTAGTTATGTAGGACACATGATAGACCCCTTGGTTAGATTGGCCATTTTGACCTTGCTTCTGAACATTGTGTGGTTATTACTAACATTGTTTTTGGTGTTGTTGTTGTTGTGGCTATGGTGGTGACCTTTATTTTTATTGATTTTGACTATTGTCATTATGCTATGGAAAAGGGTTCTAATAAATACCCGTGTTTTGATTAGAAGTAGAAGCCATGTTATCCAACTCTATTTCTCTATTTTCCAACATATTCTTAATGAGGTGACTTAATTGCATTCATCGGTGTATGGAATTCCATTTGACTCAATAATATTCATAAAATTCATTCTCTTTATACCATGTAGAGAAAGGAACACCCTCAAGGAAAGGCTTTATAATGGGCCAACTAATCATATTAATGGCAAGTAGTTTCTGGGACACTGATTCAATTGGTTCTCCAAGGTCACTAAAAACTCTATCTACAAGTGGTCCTTTTCTTAGATGAGGTCTTTGAAAAGGAGGAGGTGGTAGTGGCTGAATGGGTGAAGTCAGTTGAACAAGCAATGTTTTCACCATTTGTACATGGTGTGATTTGGTAAATCCATTACCAATAATATTCTTATTGTGGTTATAGACTTTAGGCTTCTCACAAGTACTAGACTAGGTCGGCACAGGAGCCTACGTTTGAATTGGGTTTTGGCTCAAATTTTGGTCTTAACTCTAGTTCTATCTCTAGTTCTAGTTGGGAGAGTATAATTTGATTATCCCTTTATTGATAAGAGCTTTCTCAATTTGTAGGCCTTTATCTATAATTTATTCAAATGTGTGGGCACATTGAATTTTAAGGTGATATGATATATCACTTTACAAATTAAAAGTGAATATAGGTTCCAATTGTTTGTTTGGTAAATTATATGTAAAATGGATAGTAAGTTACCTCTATCATTGTAAGTAATTTGAAAAACTATTGCCACTCCTTTATTTTGTTTGGCCCAAATCAACCATGGTAATATTATGTTCAATATTATAGGGAAAATGCTGCACAAACTTTTTTGACATGTCATCAAAATTAGGCACATAATTATTTGGATGTTGGAGAATCCACTCCAAGGCTTATCTAGATAAACTATGATGAAAAAGGGGAAGCAAATAAATATCACTGAAGGTCACTTCTTGGCAAGCAACATAAAATTCTTTCAAATGTTCATTTGGGTCACCTTTGCCTTTGTATTTGTCAAAATTTGACAGCTCAAAACCCAAAGGAAATGGTATTTAAAGGTAATCCATGTTGAATGGGTATGAATATATTTCATCTAAATTGAATTTATTTCCTTGTTTTCCTATCTAAAGGAATGAAATTGCATCCTTCACTTGTTGCAATTCTTGGGCCCGAGGTTTAAGATGAGAAGGAATGAATAGTTGTGGTTGGGCAATCCAAGATTGATTACCTTGACCAAGGTAAAATGGAGGAATAGATTGCTATAAAATACTCATTTGGTTGGTCTATTGATCAAGAATACACACTTTTAAGTTAGGGTTATATTGTTGGTATGGTATGTGTTGTTGGTAAACATTTTGGTTGGGATTTATAGTACAGCTTTGACTTGGGGGGAACTATGGACTAAATAGAGGTGTTTAGTTTAGGGGAAGGAATTATGTGTGGTGGGTTTGGAAGGGAATGTGTTGAGGGTTAATCAGATCCTACTATATGAAAGGCACATGTTGTTGGTTAAAATTCTACTATAAAAATTGTTGTATGTTAGGTGTAAGGCAAATGTTGCCTATTAGGTATTTATTGTATGTTGGGTATTTGTTGTTGGCTATTTGTAAGATGTTATTGATTGACAAGGGTATGTTGTTGATTAGACAAAATTTGGGGTGGATGATTTACCACTTATTATGATGGCACATTAGTCTACACCTATTGAGGTGGAATGTTGGTCAATACTGATTTGGCTGGAGTGTTGGTTACCACCTACTAAGGTAGAACATTGGTTACCACCTATCATGATGGGGTATATGTTATCACCTATTGGGGTGGAATATTGGTTACCACCTACTACAGTGGGGTATTTGTTTGTGATTGATCACTTGCTCCCTTAGTATATTTGAGGGAGCAAATGATTGTGAAGGGAGAGTCACACATTATGGATGTGAGGTATATGTACCTGCTCCTTGTTGTTTTGAACTATTTTATGTGGTTGAAGGAAGAATCTATTGTGAATTTTTTATAGGGATTTTCTTTTATACATTAAACTTAACTTGGTGTAGATTAGGGAACACATGTGTGTTAACAGCCACATTTTGAAAAGAGAATCCTAAAGAAGATATTGATTCTACATTAATTATAGGAACATTGAACATGTCTGCAACTAGTGTGGTTTGAGTGAATAGATTAGTGTTTACATTGGAATAGGCTAACAAGTTAGTTTGAAGTCCAATTGATGGAGATAACTCTATAAGTGGTGTACTTGGAATGGTCATGGCATTAAATTTTTTGGATAGATTAAGGTAAATTTGATATGCCTATTACATTTGAATTAATTGGTTAGTAATTTGACCCATTTTTTTATCAAGTGCAACAAGCTCTTGGTTAAGAAATGATACAAGGACTTGAGTTTAACTAGAGGAGGCCTAATCAAGTGGTTTGATAAGAGGTGTGTGACTAGGTGCTTTAACCAAACAATGTAGACTTTCCTATGGGAAATTTGATTAGAATTTGGCCCCTACTTTAACCACTCTAACAATAATCTCATCTCTATTCTCTAAAATATGGTGATCAAATAGATATGGATCATAGCTAGTACTAGACGGTGTGGTCACAAAGTATGGTTGTTGTTGGACTATTTCCTTACTAGGTGGTACATTGGTAAGGTACTATGTAAAAGGGTCTTGTCCCTACTCCAAATTATGGGGTGTGTTCATGAAGTATTTCATGAATTGATCTTTCCCATGCCCTATGTTAGGGGGCACATATGTGGGATATAGATCTGCCTTGTATGCTACATTATCACCATAAGGCTCATAATAAAAGGGGTAATTTGTGATAATGTCTTCATAATAAGGGTTATACATAGCTTCATTATATGTATACCAAGGTATGGTTAAATAAACATTCTTTGTCTTGGGAAAGGTTGGTCTAATGCTTCAAACTTTTGCAACTTGGCTTTAAAAAAAAACTTGATTCTAAAACTAGAAACTAGGAATTGGTCTAAACTAGCACAAAAACACACTTGGCCCTTAAAAAATGGCCTAAAAAAGGAAACTTAAACTTGGTATTGGAAAAGGTCCACATCTAAATCTAGGTCTAAGCGAACTTGAATTTTGAAATGAAATCTTGAACTTGGTATAGGAAAAGATATTAAACTAAATTGAAAGCAAACTAGGTCTAGGTTTAAGGCCAAAATTGATCTAGGTCTTGGTCTAGGAACGTTATATTGGGCTTAGAAATGAACTTGGTTTAGGAATGAAATCAAAAATAATTTTAAGTCTAAGGATTTTGGTTCAAAACAAAAGGTGCACTAGGTCTAGGTAAAATTTGGAAACAAGGTCAAACTTGGTCTATAGGTCTAAATAAGAACTTGGATTTGGTAAATGAACTTGATCCATGCCAAGCTCAAATTTCGTAACACAAATAACATAATATAAATACAAAAATTAAACAAATCAAGCCCAAGTATAGACAAGACTCAAGTGTAAACTAATTATCCTTAGATCTGAACTTGAAAATGGATTTCAAACTTGGTTTGAGAGGCACATGGACTTTAACAAAGGATCATGGATTTAAGCAAACATTGTAACAATGCTAGGTTTAAATTGGACTCCATAATTTTGGACTCCAAACTTGGTTGTGAATGGACTCTGAATGAGAAATACTCTAGAGAAAAATAGGTAGTGTAACAACACCTTTTAGAATCTAAAGAATGAATTATTTTTTTCATCTTTTGGACTAAGGAAAATGGTCTTGAATAATTGGGTAACATAACACTTCTTGTGCAAATGTGTATGTATCATGTGTTTTGATGTTGGAATTGTTTGATTGTGTGAAATAGTTTTGGACTTAACATGCAAATAAACAACAAGCACATAAGCACATGCTTTTATTTTAGCAACTGACACTAGGTTGCATCTTATCCACCAAACTCCACTAATATACATGTTCTTGAGGTGAAATAAGCATGATTTAACCATTTAGGGTTTAACTATGTAAGACCTATATTTATATTGAAGGGTTGAAATGTCTAAATTAGTTAAATCAATTGAAATAATTAAGTACTGATTTGTTATAGAATTTGACCTTCTTTGAATTTCTAAAAATAGTAATAAATAGGCATAAATATAGACTTATCTAAAAAGTGACTGTCATGGATGATCTGAGTTATGAAAATTGAGTTCTAGATAGTTCTAAGTGTCATCAGTAAGATTCTAGAATCTATTTGCTCATTGGATAATAGTGCCCCATATAGACAGTAATGCCATGTTGTTGTAGTGTCTTCAAGGTGGCAATATTGTCCCTTTTGTGAGACTATTCCTATTTTTTGGGAGCACCTGCACTTTTTTTTTAGGTCTTGTTACTACATGCATGAAACTTAGAGCTCTATGTTGGACCTATAAAGCCTAATTTAGTGTACAAATCCTAATCCTCTTTTCAAGTATTGCATGAACAATAATTGTGTGTTCATTAGTAGGATAGGCTAGATATCCTCAACATCCCACTATGAAGAGAGCTACCTATATACTAATACTCCAAACAGGGATCAAGCCTAATGTAGTTCTCCCACCTAGTGCTTGATGCAAGTGCAAGTGAATGCTACAATGAGAGTGGACTTGGATTCCTTGAATGTGCTTGAGCTTTCAAATCTTTAAAAATTGGGCTTATGGATATTGTAGATGGTAATATGCAAAAGTAGAGCAGAATAGGAATCAAATACCTTAATTTTGCTCAACTTGTATTTGATTTTAATGTGATTTTACATATACTTTCCATTTAGTGAATAGAGGTTGATTAGACTTGTATTTATAGAGATATGTAGCTTGTACGGATAATAAAATGTGCTTAGGCCGACCTTAGGAGGGTCACACATTTTAAAAAGTATTCATTGGGAAGAGTTAGGCCGAAAGACAAAAGTGACCAATTGGGGTCAATAGCACCATATGGCCATAGTGTCCCAAATGTGATGCTAATGTCCACTTGGCAGACTGTTGAGTAAATTGAGTTAGGATCTAAGAAAATAGTCCTAGGATTGTGTTTTGGCTAACTGTAGATGAATGTGGTCAACACAATGATTGGAAAAGTGTGTCTAAGGCTCTAGGATAGGTCTCAAGTTAAGCTAGGAATAGGTTATCTTAAACAACACTCTTAGTAGCCAATTACCACTTTTAGGTGATTACATTTGTGTCCCCCTTTATGATAGTACTGCAACAAAGCAAGATGACTAGTATAAAGGAAAAAGAAGCATACCTAGACTTACCTAGGAAGTGAAGCCCATGTAGCTAAGTCTGAGTATATGAATCTGGGTTTCCATATGTGAAACATGATCCAAAGAAATATTCTGCAATGAAACATGCAAAAATTTGTCCTTACTTAAGAGATGATAAAAAAAAAAAGACAATGCTGAAGTAAAGTAACTAAGTAAATTTGAGTAAAGAGAGAGGAAATGAATTAATATACCTTGTTGAGTATATGAACAAATGCATGAATTTGGTAACAACCTATGTGTGTGAGTGTATATAGTGATCATATCATTGAATAGCCTAGATTGAGTTGATGGCTCGCTCAATCCTCATATGGGTGGCTCAAGAATTCAATCTAGTTTTTACTTCATCATTTCCCCCCTACTCGGTGGATCTTGATCTGTGAATAGCTTGGATAAGACTGTGTTTTTAACCCTCTCATGTGGGTGGCTCAAGAAATCAAGTAGGCAATGACTTCATTATTACCCACATGTATGAATTAGATGTATCTGCAACTGAACTACATAAAGTGTTAAAAGTATCTAATTGAGTAAATCTAACTATGTATGTCGGCTATGCGGCCACTCAGGTAGATTAGGTGGCTCTGAGCCACTTGAGAATGCCAACCATTATAGATAGAGTAAGGCATGAATCTGGTGACAACCTAGAATATGATAACAAGTGTATAAAATGTGGAGTTTGCCATTCCATTTGATCAACCTGTGAGTAGCTGAGTCTATGAAAAATATGCTACACACACATGTCCCCAATTTGGTATCTGAGTATACTAAATCTAAACTGAGTATGTAATCGCTGAATCTATGTAACTAAATTGAATGTGAGAGTTATCATGACGTGCATGATGCCCCTAAATCTAAGAAACTAATATGAATATGATTTGAAATGAATGTATCTAATCAAAATCTAAAATAACTATAAAACCTGTGACTGTATCTATGCAAATCTATATTGTACCTAGTGTACTATTCTAAATGATCTAGACTATCCTAAAGCTAAGGCAACTGGACAATAGTGCCTTGTAGTGGACAATAGCACCCTATGGCACTAATGTCCCAATTTGGGTGATAATGTTTGCCTGGTCTAAAATTTGGGTGATCTAAACTATTTTTAAGTCTATTTTTTTCTATTTGCCCTATGTCTAATTTTTAAAACTAAGCCTTTGTGCTGAATTTTATATGTGAATAAAAAAGTAGGACCTTGATCTCTATGACAAACCCCTATGAATGCCCCCTCTTTTGAGGGTAGTTTTGAAATCTGTGTAAGAGCTACCCTCTAAAGAAGTATCTCTACAAAATGTGTTAGCTAGAGCATGTGCATGAGATTCCAATACAATGTACAAACATAACATTAGAATGTAAAAGTGTCTAAGAATGGGTAAGTAATGTAAGATGTATGTTGTAATCTAAAATTGCACAAGGGTGTCAAGATAGATGTAATCAATGTGTATAGTAGTAAATATGAGTAACTACCTAGGGGGATGGGGAATGATGTCCATCATGGCTCCCAAGTAAGAAGGTTAGATGCATGAGATCCCTCATGGCATTGAAAATTAGTGTGTGTGTAACAAGAAAATACAAGTGTCATGGTGCATAAGCATACAAAAAAGAGTCAATACAAGCACATGAGACACACAAAAGTAGGTCAAGGGGCCACAATACAAGGGACATGGTCATATGTCACTAAATCTGAGAATGGATACATAGAAGGACATGTTCAAATGTCTACATACACAAGCAATAAGCAATTTGGCATAGAGCCACATAGAAGGACATGTTTAAATGTCTACATATAGAAGTAGGAAAGCACACACAAAGGGCATGGGCACATGTTTAAGGCATATAAATAGAGACATGGTGTAGATCCAAATAACAATGGCATATTCAAATGCCCTTAAAGATGGAAGAAACATAGGAATAAAATAAAATCTAATCTAGGATAACTAGAAATGAAAGCATGTATAATTATGTAGTACAACTCTATTTAGATGCTAAGATGCATATATATTAAGTCTAATTAGTGATAGTCGACAAAAAATCTAAGCAATGAGTAGCAATGACCAATATCAAGATATATCAATGCGTAATTTGGAATGTATAGTATGTAAAGATAGAACTTAGTAGTAGCAATTGTGTATGAGATGCCCTTGAGTGGGCAGATGGATCAAATTTATAAACCTAGATCGGTGTATATGCCCCCAGTGGATAGATGATAACTAGTTTGGATCAGTGTAGTGGACTGAAGTCATGTATGTAGTTTTCAAGTACTCGACAAGAACAAGTGAAGCATATGTGTATGATAAAACTGACTATACTAGGATAGCTATCAATAGGCAATATCTAACAAGTAGTAGAAATGTAAACACAACAATGCATACAATCTGTAAATTTTCTGTTTTTGCAATATTTGAATGTTTTTGTATTTTGACATGTTATATTATTTTTTGTGTTTTTTGAGTATAATCTATATAAAAGCAAATGAAAATAAACCATGTACAAGGATCAAGAGAGAGAAAAGCAAATGAAAATAAACTATGTATAAGGATCGAGAGAGAAGTATGTACAACAATAGGAACCATACTAACTGATGAGTCTCATGAGAAACTTGCTATCACTATGGGCTTTATAAAAAATAGGAATGATAATATCTCATGTAGTGTGATTTCTATGATGTAGTTGAATGTTGTTGAAGTAGGAATCTGAGTATTATTCATCATTGAAATCATAACAACCTAGAGTGTTAGAGGGAATTGTCTCATGCTATGGAGTTGACCTTTCTAAATTGTGTTTTGGAATATTGATTGTGATTTTTCCATTTGAAATTGTGCTTATTGTAGACATATAGTGTCGTGGAGGCTCTTTTGCTAGAAAGCCTTGTTTTGAGAATGCTTATATGTGTAGCATGATTTTGACTTTGAAACTAAGGATCTTACTCTTTATATAACATTTCTTGTGTATTTAGATGTTTTGCCTTGATAAAATGTATCGATGAATGATGTTCCTTAGGATTTTTGATAAATCCCAAACCTTGTTGACCAATATTATCGACTACTAGAATAGGAGAAGTGATGCCTTGGCCCTGTTTGCCCAAACCTTGACCATGATAATCATACTATTGTAGATACTTCTGACCAAACCCATACCATATTGAATGTTTAGCCTCATTTTGGAGAGGTAGATTTACTTGATTTATCTATGCTTGTTATAGTGTTTCTTGATATGATTGTGCTTTGTGAACCTTGTGTTGTTTTGAGTTATGCTTTGGTAACCATTTTTATACTATTTATAAATTTGACCCTTCTTAAATTGGTAGATGTGGCATAGTATGTTGTGTGTATGATGTGTCACTATGTGAGTTATTTTTATCCATTATCTGTTGTATTTTCCTTTTCAATGCTAAACATGAATCAGTGTAGTGCCCATGCATTCTATGATATGCACAAATATATTTGGATATCCATATTGGGTGTAGAAGAGGTAGGTTGATCAACTTAGATTTAATCATTTCCCTTAGTACCTCACTTGAACTCTTATTTGACCTTTGAATCATAGTGTTGAGACTTAGACTCAACAAAGACTTGACAGACCTTTTTTTGCCTTGGACTCAGACTCAACAAAAAGACTCGGCAAGACTTAATTTTTTTTTTAAAATCATTAAAAATAGTGAATTTTAGGAGAAAAACTTTAAAATGCATTCCATATCAAATCCACTTTAAAAACACTCAAAACTAGTTAATTAGATCTAACATACACATGTATACACAAAGAAGTAAGTAAATAATGCAATATTGAATGTTTTCAGTTGACCAATTGAACTTGAAATTTGAAAGTTGAGAACTAATATTAAATAAGAGTTGTTTTTATATTCATAAAATTGTTTTTTACATACAAAATATGGATTTAGAAAGCCATGGCAATGGCATCCACAAAAACATACTATAAAAAGCTACATCTAACTTCTAAGGTTGAGAAGAGCATGCATCACTCATCCTCTCAACACAAACTCCAACACATTGGAGCCTACGATGTTTTTTATATGTTAAAAAAATAATTACAACTATTGTACCCACCCTTATGGTGTCTCTATTTACCACCACTTATTTATCCCTAGATGTATGAGCTCACTCCTCCTCCTATCCCAACGCTACAATCTCTACCTCATGATCAACGCGATCAAGCCATTCATGGTACTCCTCTATAAACACATGGTTTTCATCCTATGTGATCCACTTTAACTATGGATCACACTCCTCTAGCTCAATGGGGGATAAGTCTTCCTCATCCCCTATAATATTCTTCTGATGGAGGCGAAGTTTGTAATGCATAAATACAAGGTCATTCAACCTTTGCATTGACAACTTATTGCACTTTTTGGAGTGTATGTGCTCAAACATACTCCAATTATGCTCACACCTAGAAGTATTGCATGGTTGCCTTAGCACTCAAATAACAATCCTTTATAGATCTGGTACCTTTGCAATAAAAATTTCCCACCATGCATCTTTAAACATTGGTATTAAAATGTCTTATACTTCAATACCAAAAAATATGAAAAAACAATGAAAAATGGAAATTATTGATCATTCAACTCAAAGTTTACCTACATAATTGTTGTCCTAGCTACCTTTAAAATATCTCAAGAAAAGAGATATCCTAGTGCTTGTTTGTAAATCTCAATTTTGGACATAATATTCACCCTTGTCTGCACATTTGTCTCCATGGCCTCTATGACTTTGTAAAGGTCACTCATAACCTCCTTGTTAGCTTTAAAGCTCTCAATGAATTGGAAGGTTGAATTCAAAAAGTAGGCACAAGCATGAAGTGGCCTATGAAGTTGTCTTATCCACCATTGGTCATGGGCATATAATTAGCTTCGACCATGCCATAGATAATTTTTATTTTCTCTTTGGCTCAGTCCATGCCCTCATAGATATAACCCATTGCTGGCTTTTCTCCATCAACCACATGGAAGAGAGAAACCAATGGTCTAGTGGCCTATAAAAAATATTAAAAAATGTAATTTAGAATTATAAATCTAAGTATTAAATAAAAAAATTAAATTACATAATGTTTTTAAACAAAGAAAATGAAAATTCAAGCAAATTAAAATGAGTTACATTTACAATCTCCTTTGTTGGCAACCAAAAGTGGGACTCATCGAATACCCACTCGACAATGGTAACCCCACCAATGGTCTTTGCATATGAAGACTCAGTCCATTTATCACTAACAAACATTTTCTTCAATGAAGCTTTTTATTTTAGCAAAGATTACAAGGTGATGAAGGAGGTTACAAAATGGATCACACCAAGTCAGACCAGCTCCTTGTTGTCTGTGAAATCTCTCATTAAAGAGAGGACCCAAGCATGGTTGTAGATGTACTTACAAATATTACAAACCTGCTCCACAATTTCATGACCCATTCCATTTTCCCAAAATCCTCTAGTATCAAATCGATGCAATGTGCTGACCAAGTATTCTAAAAGATCGAGGGGTGCCTTTGCATAAGTACCCTACCTGTTGCAACATAATTTGTTGTATTATCCGTGACTAATTGTACCATAGTTTATTCACCCACCTCTACAATAACTTATTCAAAAATATCACATAAGTAATCAACATTTTTAATTTTTATAGAGGCATCAATGGATTTCAAAAATATAGTCCCACCTGAAGAAGAGACCAAAAAATTCAGCAATGTTCTATTTTTTTTATCTATCCATCTATCAGAGATGATAGTCCAGCTCTTATTCCTTGAAATAACTCATTTCTCATCAATGATTGATTTCAAATCATCCACTTTATCAAACAAAATTTCCCCCCTTAAATCATCAATAGAGGGAGCTTTGAACCCCCAAACAACAATGGTGATAACTGTTAGGTTGTGGAGCTAAAAGCTTCAACTATGCAGACGAAAAGGAGGATGCTGAAGTTTCAAAAGTACCGGCATTGGCAGTATGACCGACGTCAGTCATGATCAATGCAGAAGGCAACCGGCATTGGCAGGGAGTCAGCCGCCGTCGGTAGCACTAGTTAGATAGGGACCGATGTCGGTCGCCTATGTGTTTCAGAACTGTTCATTGCACGAACAGTTAGTTAGTTGAACTGAGTGCTTGCATGTAAAGGCTATTTCGAGTCTTGAGTTGCGTGGATAATTATAGTAAACTAAGAGTCTAAGTTATTATTTAAGTTTGAGATCTATTTATAGACCCATTGGCATGTATTGTAATTATGAGCTGAAAATGAAGGCAAGGAAGATCCTTCCATTGTAAGATCATTGAGTTGCAGGTTGTTACAAGCTCATAGGAGATCTACATGTGTAAGTATGGTCTGTTGAATTGTAGGTTGCAAGTTCATGGGAGATCTACTTGAAGTACTTTAGAGTGCTTGGTGTACTAGTAGGGTTATTACTGACTAGTTGGAGAGGTGAACACCAATTCTATGTGTGAGTTGTATGTTGGGACCGTTTTTGGTAGGAGAGTGAACTTTTGAAGAAGAGTTACTGTACACTTGAGGTGTGGGAAGCCTCTGTAAGGTGGAAAAGTGTGGCGTCTCTTTATTGTATTCTTTTCTGTACGAGTATTAATACAAGATAGTGTATTGTCTCTCATATTCTGTGCTATTTGTGAATTCTAGTTACTTATACTTTTAGATATTTTCAAATGTTTAATTGCTTGTATTTGGTAATCATATTGTGCTCTTTTTGAGGAGCAAGATCCTATCAAGTGGGATCAAAACAAGGTGTGTTTGTTCTTGGATTCCCCGACAACTGGTATCAGAGCTTTTAGGTTAGGATACTAACAGGTTGGATTAGATCAGTTAGTGTGTGTTGATTAAAAGTTACTCACAGGGGTTTCTGTTTGAGTGGGAGTAGAGCAATGGCAAAAGACAGTAAGCTATAAATGGAGAAGTTTAATGGCAAGAGCTATCAATTATGGAGGATGTAGATTGAAGATTATCTGTATCAGAAAGATTTGTACTTACCGTTGGGTGGAGTTGATTGCAAGCCCCGGGACATGAAGGATGAAGAATGGGAGGTTCTTGATCGGAAGGCTCTGGGATCTATAAGGTTGAGTCTTGCATCGTCTGTGATTTTCAACTTATCACACGCTAAGACAACGGTAGAGTTGATGGAATCTTTGGCAAATTTATATGAAAAACCCTCAGCTTCAAATAAGGTATTTCTTATGAAGCAATTATTTAATTTGCAAATGTTGGAAGGTGGATCTGTACATAGTCATCTTAGTGATTTCTATGGTTTGGTAAACCAGTTAAATTCAATCAATATTGTTTTTGATGATGAAATTAAGGCTCTCTTAATCTTATGCTCATTACTTGAAAGTTGGGAGAGTTTGGTAATGACAGTTTCTAATACTGCATCTGCTTTTAAAATCTTAAAAGTGGATGATATTGTGAGTGTAATTTTGAATGAAGAGATATGCAGGAAAAGCACAGGTGAATCATCAGGGAATGCTTTGAGTGTTGAAGGCAGAGGAAGGCAAAGAGAGAAGATCGAGCGTGGGAGATCAAGGTCAAAGATAGGCAGGAGATCCAAGTCCAGGTATGGCAGAATAACCTGCTGGAAATGTGGAAAGCAAGGGCACTTAAAGAGAGATTGCAGGTCGGGTGAGGATCAGCATGAAGGACATGAAGAAGAAGTAGATTTTGCGGATTTTGTTGCACAGGATGCTCTGGTATGTTCTTTGGATAAAGTAGAATCTTGGGTTTTAGATTCTGGTGCCTCTTTTCATGGATTCCCAAATAGGGAATTTTTTCATGAGTATGTCCAGGGAGACTTTGGAGAAATTTGTTTAGGGGATGGTAAGCCTTGTTAGATGGTTGGCAAAGGGAAAGTGAAGCTAAAATTGTAGACAAGTAACACATGGGTGTTGAAGGAGGTCATGCATGTCCCAGTTCTGGAGTAGAATTTAATTCTGTAAGAAGTTTGGGTGATGAGGGTTACACAATAACTCTCACAGCAGACTCTTGGAAGGTTACCAAGGGTGCACTTGTTGTAGCAAGAGGTAAGAAAGTAGGTACGCTTTATCTATCTACTTGTATTATTGATTCTCTTTTTGGATTATCTACTTCAACTGTAGATTCAAAGATGTGGCTTAATAGGCTTGGTCACATGAATAAGGAGATGCATGTTTTTGAGTCAAAAGGTATGCTTTCGGATTTGAAAGGCATGAATCGAGATTTTTGTATGCAGAAGAAGAAGGTAACATTTCTTGAGGAATCTGATGTTAGTGACAAGAATAGGAAAGCCTTGGTTTTCAAGGAGAAGGTGACGAACAGAGTTCAGCACAAGGGGTAGAAGAATTCTGAGCAGAGCAAGGGTGATTTGGACAAGGGTTTGATCTAAAAGGAGCTCGCGGAAAAAGGTCATTTCTCACAAGTAAAACATAGAGACCAATGATGGCAAGAAAAATGGCATCACCGTCCAGACAAGGACTGATGTCGGCTATGTACAGCCCAACGTCGGTGACTCAAGGACAGATAAACACCGGCGTCGGCCAGGGGGAACCGACGTCGGTGATGAGGCAGTCGCAGGGAATCGACATCAGTCGAGTGCAGACTGAGATGTGACCGGCATCGGTTACTGAGACAAATTTTGGGTGGACAACAAGCTGTCAAGGTGTCTCAAGTGCCCATATGGAGGACTTAAAGGGTAAGTAAGCCTCAAATTCATCATTTCCCTTCTTTACACTACTTGTTGCTCACTTATGGTAAAGAACTAGGAAGTTATTGAAGAAGCAGAGCAGGTAGAACCAGGAAACAATGGGAGCTTGGCATGGATGAAGGATGTGATTCCTTGGAGGACCAAACGAGAGTTTTGGGTGGAGTTGCCAGCTGGAAGTAAGCACTGAGAGACAAATGGATGTTCAGAATAAAGAAGAGTGGAAATGGACATGTGAGACAGAAGGCCAAGGTATATGGTCTTGTATAAGTTGCAAGACAATGGAGGTTTGATCATTGTGTTTCTCTTTACCAGGTTGGATAATATTAGCTACATTATCCTATTACTGTATGATGTGCTTGTTGCAGGGTTACATATACAGGGAGTTGCTGAAATAAAGGTAAAGCTAGTTCAGAGGTGTGTCATGAGGAATCTGGGAGCAATAAGATTCTTTGGCATGAGTGTGTTCTAGAGACATGGAAGGTCACATGTTGACTTTGTTTCAGGATGATTGTGTGAGACCGGTTATCACGCCAATGGTTGGACAGTTCACAGAACATGTCTTGATTCACATAATGAGGTTAAGTGCATGGTATGTACTAAACCTGAGTTTTCCCAAGCAGTGGGAGTTGTCACAAGTTTGGAGCCAATCCAAGAAAGAAGCATTGGAGGGTAGTTTAGTGGATTCTTAGAGGGACCAGCAACAGGTGCACATGCTATGCAGGGTCAAGTTATTTTCTACATGGTTTGTAGATGTGGATGTGGCAGGTGATTTGGATGACATGAGTTGCACCACAGGGTGTGTGGTGGTTGGTCTTCAAGAGTGATTTTAAAGAGGGATACAAAGCCAAGGGAACAAACTAGATGATGTACAGGTATAGGTACAGTTGCAGTTGTTTATCTCCAAGTGGGAGATTGTTAGGTTGTGGAGCTAAAAACTTCAACTATGTAGATAAAAAGGAGGATGCTGAAGTTCTAGAAGTACCAGCATTGGCAGTATGACCGACGTTGATCATGATCAATGCAGAAGGCAACTGGCATCGGCAGGGAGGCGGTCGACGTCGGCAGCACCAGTTAGACAGGGACTGACGTCGATCGCCTGTGTGTTCCAGAACTGTTTGTTGCACGAAAAGTTAGTTAGTTGAACTGAGTGTTTGCATGTAAAGGCTATTTCGAGTCTTGAGCTGCGTGGATAATTATAGTAAACTAAGAGTCTAAGTTATTGTTTAAGTCTGGGATCTATTTATAGACCCATTGGCATGTATTGTAATTATGAGCTGAAAAGGAAGGCAAGAAAGATCCTTCCATTGTAAGATCATTAAGTTGTAGGTTGTTGCAAGCTCATAGGAGATCTACATGTGTAAGTATGGTCTGTTGAATTGCAGGTTGTAGGTTCATGGGAGATCTACTTGAAGTACTTTAGAGTGCTTGGTGTACTGGCAGGGTTATTACTGACTGGTTGGAGAGGTGAACACCAATTCTGTGTGTGAGTTGTGTGTTGGGACCATTTTTGGTAGGAGAGTGAACTTTTGAAGAAGAATTACTGTACACTTGAGGTGTGGGAAGTCTCTGTAAGGTGGAAGAGTGTGGCGTCTCTTTATTGTATTCTTTTCTATACGAGTATTAATACAAGATAGTGTATTGTCTCTCATATTCTGTGCTATTTGTGAATTCTAGTTACTTGTACTTCTGGATATTTCTGCATGTTTAATTGCTTGTATTTGGTAATCATATTGTGCTCTTTCTGAGGAGCAAGATCCTAACAAGTGGGATCAGAACAAGGTGTGTTTGTTCTTGGATTCCCCGACAATAACATTTACTAATGTTTGCCAATAGGGTGATCTAAAATGTCAAATAAATAAAAAATAAAATTTAAATATAAAAAAAGATATTATAAGTAATAAACATATTTAGATTATTAGAATCACATTAACATTCTAAATTCATAATTTTTTAATTCTTAATGTAGAAGAAATCATAAAATATGATATTAATTATTACCTTGCTGCATGAAAAGGAATGTTACAATAGTACCAAAAGTCACCCACTATGCTTCTCATAGCTACATATTTATCCTTATTCCAACTTATGCTTTCCAATGATGGTTAGGAACTAGAAGCATTGTGTGGGATGAATCAACTCATCGAATTACGCTCTCTAGGGCCGATTCTACTCAAACTTGATCCATGAATTGGAGGCATAGGTTTGGATTTGGAAGCAAAAATTATTTGTTGGTTTTGATTCTCCTTTAACTCTTCCTTTTCATGAAAGCTCTCCAACTGAGTTATGATATCCCTTATAACCTTAGGCTCTACACCAAAACATACTACAACATCACACTTAGGTATGCCGTTAAGGTGATATTTTAAGTGATTAATGTTGCCACCAAGAAACTCAGCTCCATAATATTTACAAATCACATGCCCTTTCTTCGAACCCTCAATGCCATGCTTCCAAGTAGGGTCTCCCGAATGTTTTTTTCCTCCCATCATGGTAACCATAGGATGGTAGAAGTTAGGACCCCAAAAACTACATTGTACATAAACAAAAATTAATGGTAAGTACTAAGGATTGTAGGGTTAACATTTAACTTTGAAAATTTTAAATATACAATAAGAAAAAACATAGAATAGAAAAATAGCAATAACCATGGTTCATGATTCACAATAAATTTCATAAGAAAGAAAGAAAGGGAAAAGGTAAAAAAAAACAATAACCATGGGTTTTAAATTTTAATGTGTAATGAAGAAGAAGAAGAAAATGTTAGGAAATGAGAGAAATAAAAGAGAAGTGTTTATGCAATTTACCTCTTGTAGATGCACACTTGAATAATCTCTAAGCCTCCAACAATGCACAACCACACACAATCCATAGTGCACACACTTTGAATTGAAGCTTTGGATCATCCAATGCACTTAAAAACAACCAATCCCTTGAAGCTCTAGCCTCGAAGTCTCCAAAAATACACTCACTTGTGGCTAAACCAACCTTTGCACACTAGCAATCAACCCCTTTGTAGCAAAAAGAACAAATCTAAAATTTTAATCACAATGGAAGAAAATGAAAAATGGAATGGGCTCATGAAAATAGAGTTAGAATGAGTGAATGGCATTTTGAGGATGTTAGAATGTCTTTTAGGTTTAGCTTTATGTTTTTGTTTTTTCACTTTATTGTGAGTTTTTTTTTTTTGTTTTTAAATAGGTTTTTTGTAGACTCAACAAGTCCTATGATGGAACTCACAAATCTATAAAAAACTTGGCAAACCTTCGGCATGATTGACTCAAGCTCAAAACCATGAGTACTTGCCGAAACTCACTGAGTCTCAACACTATGCTTTGAATGTTTTTTGAATCACTAGTTGTCGATGTACTTTGTTGTGATTTATGATCTGGATATGTAACATTGTTTGCCACAAATTGACTAGGTGAAGATGCATATACATGATTTACACTATTGTGCTCTGGAGGCCTTTGTTGTGTAAATTGATTTTTCAATGTTGTAATATTTTCATGTAATAGTTGATTATGATTTTGTAAATTTGAAATTATCTTGCTCATACTGATAATTTGATTACATAGAGTCTCACAAGTGAAAACCTTAGTTGTTTATGATTGAACATGTAGGTACATACCCTGGAGGGAAGAAATGCGATTAGGTTGAGTATGGGGAATAGTGACATTAGTATAGATAGCTTCATCTCATGGAAGAATGATATCATGGACCTGGCTAGAGGGAAAGTATCTATCACCATCATGGAGATGAGGAGGAGGAGAATATTTCCTTTGCATAAGATATGACACTAAAACCTAAAACATAGTTGTTAGTTTATGTGTTGAATCCTCTATGTGTGTATAGGTTTGCTTGTTAATGGAATTCCATATATGAGAAATATAACAAGCTATGAGATATGACATATATTGCAATTGATATAAAGCATCATCTATACATGTGTTTATGTCTTTTTTGAGTTCATTCTGAATTAAAGGGAACAAGCATGTAAATGAAAGTATTAGACTTTGCAACAAAAATGATTGATTTCTTCTATCATTAATGTCATGATTAAATGAATTGAAAGATATATGGATATGAAATCTAAGTATAAATAGAAAATGATACAAACCCTAAGTGTGCTTAGGGTTAGGGTTTTTTGAATCTAGGGTTTCTTTGCAACAAATTAAGATTATATTCAAATAATTTTAAAACCTAATATGAAATTGATTTAATTAGCTAGATTGCCTAAAAAAATAAAAAAATCAGAAGTATGCAACCTTAATTTATTGCATAAAATTTTGGATTAATGAAAACTAGGGTTTAAAGCAATATTCAAAGTGAGTCAGATTCACTAAATGATTTAACCTTTTAGGGTTTAACTATGTAAATCTTATGTTTACATTAAAGGGCTGAGATGTCTAAATCAATTAAATAAATTGCAATAATTAAGTACTGATTTGTTATGAAATTTGACCTTATTTAACTTTCTAAAAATAGTAATAAATAAGTATAAATATAGATTTATCTAAAAATTGATTGTCATAGATGATTTGGATTCTAAAAATTGAGTTTTAAACAGTTCTAAGTGTCATCAACAGGATTCTAGAATATGTTTGTTCACTAGATAGTAATGCCATATATGGACAATAGCACCACATTATTGTAGTGTCCTCAAGGTGGTGGTAGTGTCCCCTTTAGAGGATGGTTCCTATTTTTTAGGAGCACCTATGCCTATGTTTTTAGGTCTTATTTCTGCATGCACAAAATTTGGAGCTCTATGTTATGCTTGAAAAACCTGATTTAGTGTGCAAAGCCTAATCCTCCTTGTAAGTATGGAATGATACATAATTATGTGTTTGTTAGTAGGATAGGTTGGAGATCCTCAACATCCCACTGTAAAGAGAGTTTCCTACATACAAATACTCTAAAGAGGGATCAATCCCAATGTAGTTCTCCCACCTAGTGCTTGATACAAGTGAAAGTAAATGCTAAAATGAGAGTGGACTTGGATGCCTTGAATGTGCTTGAGCTTTGAAATATTTAAAAATTAGGATTAGGGCTGCTATAGATGGTAATATGCAAAAGTGGGCTAGAATAGGGATAAAATACCTTAATTTTTCTCAACTTTTCTTTGATTTGAATGTGCTTTTGCATCTATTTTCCATCTAGTAAATAGAGGTCAATTAAACTTGTATTTATAGAGATCTGTAGTTTGTGCAGATAATAAAATATTCTTAGGCCAATCTTAGGAGGGGCACATGTTTAAAAAAGTATCCATTGGGAAGTGTTAGGTTTAAGGACAATAGCGCCTAGTTGGGGACATTTACGCCATGTGGTTGTAGTGTCCCAAATGTGGTGCTAATGTCCACTTGGCAAACTATTGAGCAAGTTGGGTTGGAATATGAGAAGACAGTCTTGAGATTGTGTTTTGGTTGATTGTAGATGAATGTGGTATGCACAATGACTAGAAAAGTGTGCCTAATAGGTCTAGGGCTAAGCTAGGAATATGTTAACTTAAGCGACACTCTTAGCATCCAATTACTACTTTTAGGTGATTACAAAGTGTTAATCCAATAAATAAAAATGCATGAAGGTTGAGTGTTTAGCCACCCTATGTCTCTCAATAAATTGTACTTGACATGGGACTTAGAGTGTCGAAGAAACTCGACATTGTTAAGATAATCCATGGTAAGTGGGGTCTCTTAGTCTAAAATTCTCACTTGGTGTTCGAGATGGTCCCTGAAGGTCACTTTAGAATATCCATCAAATGGATGTGAGTAGAAGTAGCTTGTTACAAAAGGGTCTTATCCCTTTTGCAACCACTTCATTCATCAATTGCTTAGTGAAGTGAGATGTCTAGTAAGTATAGGCTCCAAAGATCTATTTGACTTGTTAGCTTAACTACTCAACCATTGTTCAATTGAATAACATGCTCAATTTGTATACCCCACTAGATAGTAGGGTTGGTGCAATGTTGGGAAATGAAGCCCTAGGTCAACGTACCCTTAGAGAGCTTGTGAAAAGGTGATGAACTCTTGCTTGCTAAGCCAAAAGAAAAGAAAAAGAGAAAAAAATGATTCTAAGTCACCCATGTTCAAGAAAATAAGGGGAGAGATCATGTCTTAAACTTTGGGATACAAGAAATAAGTAGCTTAGTCATGTTTCTGAGTCGTCCTAAGTAGGGGAGAGTATACACATGATTTCTCTAAACAACATTCAAACAAAAGAAAAACATGAAATAAATGCTAAAGTAAAAGAGTTTTAAGCACCAAAATAGAAATATTTTTGAAAAACTTTGCTTAAAACTTGGAAATGAAAACTTTGAAAGTTGTTTTATTGATTTTAAGCACTAAATGAAATGTTTGAAAACTTGCAAAAAGGGAAAGGTTGTTGTGGTAATTTTTAGCACCAAAATGGAAGTGTGAAAATGTTTTAAAGCACTTAAGGAAAAGTGCAAAATGGTTTTGTTAGTGTATCACACCTTTTATTTTTGCCTAGCACCCTGCATCAAACAATTAGTGGATTCATTTGAATTGATTAAGTTGCCAAGATAAAGCAAAAAATTGGACATTTTGAGCTCTCAGATTTGTGTCTCAAAGCAAAGTCACCATTTAGTAGTCTACGTTGTCAACATTTTCCTGATGAAGTCACCAATACATAGTGGCAATGCCATCATTTTTCGAGGTCAAAGTTGTCGATACACAGGGTCAAAATCATTGATTTCCTGAAAAAAGACACATAAATTAGTGAAATCATTTTTTAGCAATGGCAAAGTCACCGTTTTCTTGACAAAGCAGTGACACAAGTCAAAGTCAATAAAAACATAGCAAAATTAGTTGAAAAAGCTACAAACAAGGCTTACAATGAGTTTTTTTTAAAAAAATTATAAGTCTCAAAGCACTTCTAAGATGAATATGGGGTGTGTGTCCCACTAGACGCGCCATTATGTAATCAATAAATCTAGGGACAATGTTAATCTATGCATTAGTAAAGGGAAAAACAATGAAAAATACATTGAAGACTAGCATTCCAAGCCTAAATACTTGGGGGAGAAACAAGCAAACAACAAATAATGCATAGACAAAAACAACACTCTTTACCTTCCTTATGAATTGAAATTTCAAGTTGGCCTAGGAGGGATTGTGCTCGGCTTTGTGGGCAAAGAGTCTTCGTCAATGGTGAGCATGCATCATCTCTCCTTGTTCACCTTAGCATTTGACTATGGCATATGTTGATTGTTGAAGCTTTCTATAGGTATTTATATATAATAACATTACACCAAAAAGTTCTTTTCTGAAGTATGTGATGACCCTCATATTTATAGGTTTTTAGAAATGAAGAGATTGATTTGTGGCCATCCATCTCAACATCAAGATGTGTGGCCACAAATCAATTCAATTTTGGAGACCCAAGGCCATAATGAGGTAATTAATTTTGTGTTTATGAGGCTTGGCTTGCACAAATTGATATTTATTTGTATTGAATGTTGAGTGCTTGACAACTTTCAACCTATTTCATGCATGATGTCATCTTTTTTAGATATATTGAGTGAATTTTGTGAATTTCTATTTTTAGAAATTTACTAATTAGCCATGAGTGTTTTAACTAATATTTTAATTGGATTTAATAATTTGAACAATTTTGATTAGGTTAATTGTCATTTCTGAATTTTGACATGGTTGTCCTTCACACATGGTCGAAATTAACAATTTGCTAGGTTGCAATTTGACTGGGGATGAATTGTTGAGAGGTTATTGTTGTGTATAGTGTATTACCTTGAATAGAGATGTATTAACATGCTTCAAAGGATGAAAACTAGATGTATAGATGAATTTGAGCATTTCAGTGATTTCTAGGCTTAATTTGCATTGTTTACTAGAAATTAATCTGACATCTATTTAGACACGTAATGTGGCCAAAAAGGAGTGTCTACACATAGCTGCTACCAAGACTTCCAAGAAAGTTATCTGGTCAAGTATGTTATGTTAGTACTTTGGATTCAAGCAACGAGGATTAGTTGTTTATTGTGATAGTGAAAGTACTATATCTTTAGCTAATAATCTTGCGTACCATGCAATAACATAGAATTTAAGTACCATTTTTTTAGATAAATGGCAGATATTGGTATAGTTATCTTGTTGATGAAATGTAGGACAATAAATGCTGAAGATGCATTGATAAAATCAGTCAATGGAGATAAATTCATTTGGTTCAAGGATTCCATTGGAATGTTACTCTAGAAAATATGAGAACCAGGTAGGAGAGTGGTGGAAAATGTGCCAAGTACTTTTCTAGCTAATGCATAATGGGGCAGCATGTGGTAGGTGTACCCATAAGTGTGTGTGGGTGGATACCTTGTTGGCATGTCTATCCCATTGGAACTGCACATGGGTAGATAGGTATCCTATGGTGTAGGAAATATATGCCATGGAGAGCTATATTATATCTTGTAATCAATTGCTACTATATAGCATTGAATAGCATCCGTGTGATGTGAGTGAGATATTCTAAGAAGGTATCTTTGACCTGAAGGAAGGATTGACATTGTCAATTAAAACTTAGATCATTTATGTACTATATGTCCATAGCCATACAAAAAATATTGTGGTCATTTATACAACCTAGAAAATCTCCGGTGTCCAAATGGTGGCTACTCTCCTTATTGTGTCTCTGATGTTGTGACTTATTTTTTTGCTCCTTATCTCAGTGATCTGATTATTAGTAACTTCATCTATCATTACAATTTTGCTATTGGAAATTTTCTTTTGTTATTATAATTCTGTTGTAGCTCTCAAAGCTTGCATTCCTTAAATTTGAAGCACTCGTGCAAAATCTCCGTGCCAATTGATGTTGTCCTTCAATATTATTTTCAAATATCTATTGGCAATTAGTGCTTTCTCATGTTTGTATAAGTTGGTCCCTTGCCATGTCTAATTCAACTTCCATTCTCATGTTCTATGCCATGTCATCATTTAGCTTCTACATATGTGGCATTCCACATCATCTTTGTAACTCTTCAAATGGTTGTGACCACTTGACCCTGCAAGAGGACCAAGGGAAAATTAGTTGTATTATTGACATAACTATGTAATGGATCATGGTGGTCCGTAAAACTTCTTGGTTTGAGATAGCACATGGATTGTTAAGCACATGTTTTTGTTCCATTATGGTTGTATATATTAAGTTGCCTCTATGAATGTGCCTTATAAAATTTCATGTCTTCTGGTAATGGAAATCTAGCCACAAAAAGGTGTTGAGGAGGCTGGTCCAAACATTAGCCTTCATAACCAATGCACCAGCTTGAGAAACACTCTCAATTCATCTTATAATCAATTGAGACTGAAGTGAACCCTTGATATTATGTCATAGGTTAGTGGAATGAAAGACACATGATGGGAACAACCCCAAGGTGATAAGGTTGGCAACAATCATATGTAAGACGTCAACATTGAACAATTGCTGGGAAAGTTATGGATGATTCACCAATGATTGTGAAGCATTGTCAATTACAGAAGGGTAGCCCTGGAAGATTATGATAACATAGATGTCACTAAAGGCAGATCACCCTTAAAAAACAAGATTACGTCTCATATATTACATCCATTAGTTCCTGAGGAGATTTTGCCTCTATGCTTACATTGTCATTCTTTATCACGGATGCCTTCATGTGTTCCAAGTGTATGAAAGCAATGCCTAACAATTTGTAGGATGCAAAAGATAGAGAGTTTGTTGAAAGCTTCATTCTCGTCTTCTGTACCTTTTGTTATCAAGGAAGTCTTTCCTTGACATTGTGCATTGGATGGTTAGGCTGAGAACTCGAATCTACCTTTTATATCTTTGTTTTTCTATTCAAATTAAAAGTTTTCAACACTTAAAGAGTATAAGCAAGCCCAACTTACTAATCGCTAGCAAAGCAGCCGCATCCTAATCTGAAAACTATCAAGTAGTGGTGAATATAAGATTTCACATATGTTAAAACGATCTGTTACTGATGCTGTTGAAGAATTTCTCAAGAAGCAGCAAGGAAAGTAGCTTTTCTCCATTATTTGCAAGGTTTCTTTAACCACTCCATTTATAATGCTTGGTAATAACCTATATATTCTCGAGTGCAAGTCTATGAACTTTGAAACTGAACAGTGCTTTGGATTTCTCAGGTCCGGTATGGCAAACACTTGCCATTTGTCCTGAAAAGTCTTACATGCACATTTCCTGGAAGACAAAAGATTGGAGTTGTGGGGCGTACAGGAAGTGGAAAATCTACTCTTATTCAAGCTCTGTTTAGGGTTGTTGAACCCACAGACGGAAAGATTATTATTGATGATGTGGACATCTGCTCAATAGGTCTTCATGACCTCAGATCCAAGCTCAGTATAATCCCTCAAGAACCAGCAATGTTTGAAGGAACATTGCGGGCCAATCTTGATCCACTTGAAGAATACTCAGATCTAGAGATCTGGCAGGTAAACCCCATAAGCCCAAATGCTTGTTTAACTTGAAAGCAAACTTTTTTTGTATGTTATATTTTAGTTTCAGAGAGAACAAGCATAGTTGTATGCTTTTCAGAAAGCAAAGTTTTCTTCCAGATTTTTTTAAAACGTGGTTTGTTTGTTTTGTGGATGTTGTTTCAGACCCTTGATAAATGTCAGCTGGGAAATCTAATGCGATCAAAGGAAGAAAAACTAGGTTCAACAGGTATATATATATATCATTTTTTAGATGTCCAGCAACATTTGTATTAACTAGCTCAAACCCATAGCATCCCAAGTCTAAATTAGCCTGTATGTGCCATGATTTTTTCCCATTCATGCTTAACACTTGGGGTGGATGTCATAACTGGCAATTTTTAACCTGCCGAGCAAAATTTATATAAAATACAGCCAAACGAAAATCTGCTGAACTCAATAACAGAGATTACTAATAGTATCTGAAAAAGGTCTAATGGGAAATCTGCTGAACTCAATAACCAAGTGTCATGCGAGTGAGTGTAACTATGGTCAGAATATTTAGGAGGTGTTGGTAGATTCCAAAAATTAATAGAGGGTTCCGAGGGTCCCATGGTGGGGGCTGCCTCTATAATTCATGTATCATTAATTATAAGTTTAAATTTTTTTAATCAAAATTGTTTGTTTTAAAATAAGGAGTAAGTATTCTGAAAGAAATATTTGAAACGTGGGACAGAAAAAGAATTTTATAATTTTTCAAGAGTGCCCTCTTAAAAATAATTAGTTAATTCTCAGCATGGGACCCCTATCTAACTTTAGTTTTTTTGGGGATGAAATAGAGCTTATATTATTAATATAAATATATCAACATTTACAAGACTATTGACAAAAAAGTTGGCAATAAGAGAGCACGCCACAATGACACACTATGCCCAGCGTAGGACACACAAGCGAGGCTAAAGCCAAGAAACATGAAAAGAAATTAGGCCAAGACTAGAAAAACTTTAATACATCAAAAAAGAGTAATTAAGTAGCAATAACAAAGAGACCAATAGAGGAGAGATCGTGATTATGAGGATCACCCTATCCAGAGCCTGAAAGATCTTTCCCTTCAACAATAGGGTCCCATCTAGAATTGGAGGCATGTTGGTTACCTTCTTCTTGCACCTCATTATCCTAGATAGAGTGATGGGGTGAAATCGCAAAATCAAGCCCAGGGAAGCTTTTTTTTGGCCACAGTTGCCTATGACCTTGAGAACTCCTAGGCAGGAAACTCAATCTGTGCTAGTCCATAAGAGGTGAAAAGCCCCACCCCTGAGCCTACAGAGGACAAGGAGGTAGAAATCCCTAACCTCGACATTGGTCTGGGGGAGGAGAGTGGTGTTGTCATGGAAAACCAATAACACAGTTATGAGAATGCTGACAAGACCGACTACAATGAGGGCAACCCCAAGGAGTGCCACTACCACCTCTCAGTGGTGTGGTATGAGGCGGGGAGGGTGGCACATAAGCAACATTGCAGAGGGCATCACCCTAGGGGCAAAGTAACTGCTGCAGGTAATCTAGCTCCGTAGCCACTTAGTTTGCATTTGTATCTACAAAAACATAATAGAAATAACCATAGCCTTATTATATACAAAAAAGTGAATGTCAGTAAAAACATTGGAGAGTAAAGTTGAATTCCTTTCTTTCCATATCCAAAATATAATTTCCACTTTCAAAAAATGCTAGACTTGAGTGAATTGAGGGGGCATTTGCGGGTTATCACCCAAGAGTGTGTGAAACCAACTGAAGTGGTTTGGGCGAAAAGCCTTGAAAAAATCATGTATCCAAATCTAGGTGCTTTGATCCTTAGGGCAAAACCAAAAAAGGTGCATGATAGTCTCCAAGTTCCACAAAATGGGCATCGAGGCTGCACAACCCCTAATTGAATTAGTCTTTTGCCTATAAGAAGCCCTTGATGAAAAAACCACTAGGGAAAATGAGTCAGCTTAGGTTCAACACATGTAGACCAAATAGTTTGACAACATCTCCCCCAAATTGTAAGGGAAGACTAAATATTCCAATGATAGATAAGCTTGTCAACCATAGGTAGATGTGGCACAATTCATTTGTAACGTTTTCGAGTAGTGTAATTCTGAAAAGGGGTGTCAACATATCATTTTCAATATTTCCACCAAGGGCGGGAAGAATTGCTTGTGATTTTGTGAAGTAGTTCTATTGGAACAACTTCCACAATCTCTTCATAAAATTATGTCTGTAGAGGAAAGTTTGTATTTAACGTTGAATTCATCTCAAGGGAGCCAAAAACAAGTGTTTTAACAAAACAAGTCTTGCATAATACAAATTCCCTTTCAAAAGAATTTGAGGGAGTGAATCCAAGGTACCTATGCAAGAGAAACTACATGAAAGTTAATGATAGGGGACACCATAGGGAGTGTTGATTGATAGAGAGTCCGTCTTTAAACCCAGAGCCATTCCATAATAGCTAAGGTTTGAATTTTTCCTAAGAATTCCAAGTACTTTTTATCATAAAGGACCCACAACTTTCACAAAGCCAACAAAAATAAGGAGGTTAGTGTTGGGGATCAACCAACAATGTTGATTACAATATGAAAGCAATAAATGCGGAATTAACCAGAATGATAAGTAACTAGAATCAGAAATAGCAAAGAACAAGAGATACAAGAAACCACCCTGAAAACTTGTATTAAACTCTTTACAGAACGAATACAATTGAAGAAACTTCTTTTCTTCTACACCTCTCTCAGATGTACAGATCTCTATCTAGATCTCTTTCCCTCAAGAGCTCTCTCTCTCAATTACAATCAACTCCAACAACCTAGAATGATTCACATATACAATTTTGTACTGTTCAACACATACCATAAGCTATGAAGAATTATCCCTATTATATAGAATTAGGGATCATGAGCAATGCAATTACAGCCATTAGATGCACCTCCTAATCAAGGGCTCTAAACAATCTTACTAATAATAGAGATGCAGACTTAAGACTATCACTTAATCCCAACATGCAAACACTCTATTCTGTCCATGAAAATAGCTTTCTGGATGCACAGGTAACCGACGTCGGTTCCTGCCTGTTTGCCTGTGACCGACATCGACCGATCCATGACTGACACCGGCATCTCCTGGTCTGCTCCTGACCGACGTCGGTCACTCCTGACCGACGCCAGTGACTGTCTAAACCTGCAACTTTGCAATCTGCTCACTTGGTGAAGCTTTTAGCTCCACACCTTAACAATCTTCCACTTGAAGAGAAACAACTGCACCAGTACCTGTACAACAACATCTTCTAGCTCCTCCATCTTCAACTCAATCATGAAGACCAATAGAAGTTGAATGAAGATTCAACTTCTCCTTTGTAACCGGCTTGGTTAACATATCCGTAGGGTTCTTATCTGTATGGATCTTCTCCAGCTTCAACTCACCATCCTCCAATACCTGTCTTATGAAGTGGTACCTAAGCTGTATATGCTTTGTTCTTGAATGAAAGGCTGATTTCTTAGCCAAATGAATTGCACTCTGACTATCACTGTATAATCTGCAACTCTCTTGCTCCTTTCCTAGCTCTTCCATGAACCGTGTCATCCATATCATCTCTTTGCTAGCCTCTATGACTGTAATATACTCTACTTCTGTAGTTGACAAGGCAACAACCTTCTATAACTTTGATATCTAGCTAACCGTCATTCCATCAACAGTGAAAACATACCCTGTGGTGCTTCTCCTGCCATTCAAATCACCTATCATATCTGAATCTACATAACCATATAGAGAAGTATCTAAACCTCTATAACACAAATGCCTACTGTTGGTCCCTCTCAGATATCTAAGGATCCACTGAACTGCTTTTCAGTGCTCCTTTCCTAGATGGGCCATATACTTACAACTCCCACTGCTTGGGCAATATCCAGTCTAGTACAAACCATTGCATACATTAAACTCCCTACTGCGGAAGAATATGGAACTCTACTCATATACTCTACCTCATCATGTAAATTAGGACATTGTTCTTTACTCAACTTAAAATGTCCAGCCAAAGGTGTGCTTACTGGTTTTGCATCCTGCATATTGAACCGTTTCAACACTTTATTCACATAATCTTCTTGAGACAAAATCAACCTGTGATTTTTCCTGTCTCTCTTAATGCTCATTGCAAGAATTTTCTTTGCTGCTCCCAAATCCTTCATGGCAAATGTTTGAGCTAATTTCACCTTAAGCTCAGAGATATCCTGCAACAAGCATATCATCTACATACAACAATAGAATAATATATCTACCATTATCCAATCTCTTAAAATAAACACAATGGTCAGATTGACACCTATTGTAGCCATGCTCAGTCATAAACCTGTCAAATCTTAGATACCATTGTCTAGGAGCTTGCTTGAGGCCATACAAGCTTTTCTTCAATCTGCACACTAACTTCTCCTTACCTTTGACCTCAAATCCTTTCGGCTGATCCATATATATTTTTTCATCCAAATCTCCATGAAGAAACGCTGTCTTAACATCAAGCTGCTCAAGATGTAAATCCTTAATAGCAACTAAAGACAATACAGTCCATATAGAAGTCATTTTAACTACAGGAAAAAAAATCTCACCAAAATCAATACCTGGTTTCTGTGCAAATCCTTTCACTACCAATCTGGCCTTATATCTCATATGTCCATTCTCACCTTCTTTCAATCTATAGATCCATCTGTTCTTCAGTGTCTTCTTTCCTGCTGGCAACTCAACCAAATCCCATGTTTGGTTCTCTTTCAAGGACTCCATTTCCTCAACCATGCCACGCTCCCACTGATTCTTGGATTCCACCTGTATTGCTTCATCAAAACTCTCTGGTTCTCCACCATCAGTTAGCAATAAATAAAATAATGAAGGGGAATATCAAATTGGAGGTTTACTTACCTTTTCTGACCTCCTGATGGGCGTCTGAGACTCATTCACAACACGCTGTCCGCCCAAATTCTCTGATAGTGACCAACCTCGATCACTTCCAGGCCTGTAACTGGTCAACGTCGGTTCTGCCTGACCGACATCGATTCCTTCTTGGCCGACGTCGGTCACTGTATGACCAACATCAGTTTCTATTCTACCGACGTTGGTTCCTACCTGGCCGACGTCGGTCTCTGTGTTTTCCTGTCTGTGATTAATTTTTCTTGCAAGCTCATTTTGGACCGTCACCTCATCCAATTCTCCATTGCTCTACCCAAATTGATTCAGCTTCTTGAGCTGATCACTATACATCACTTTTTCATTGAAAACAATATCACAGCTCCTAATTATCTTGTTAGTTCCTAGATTCCAAAACCTGAATCTGAAATCATCAGAGCCATAGCCAATAAATGTGCACCTCATAGACTTAGCATCCAACTTCTTTCTATTTTTCTTATCAACGTGCACAAAGGCTTCACAACCAAAAACTTTGAGAAATGAGAGATCTACCTTTTTACCTATCCATGCCTCTTCTAGAATTCCACCATCTAGAGCTGTAAAGGGTCCTCTGTTAATCAGGTACACTGTAGTATCCACAGCTTCTACCCAAAACTCTAAGGGCAAACCAGCATGCAATCTCATACACCTTACACGCTCCATTATTGTTCTGTTCATCCTTTTAGCAACTCCATTTTGTTGAGGTGTCTTTGGAACCATCTTTTGCCTGCGAATTCCATGCATATAACAATACCAATTGAACTTATAGCTGCAGAACTCACCACTATTGTCAGATCTCAGGCACTTCAATCTCTTGCCTGTTTCATTCTCAACCATAGCTTTCCAAATCCTAAAAGTCTCAAATACATTAGATTTCTTCTTAATACAATAGACCCATACCTTTCTTGTAGCATCATCTATGAACGAAACATAGTACTATGATCCTCCAATAGAAGCAACCTGAGCCGGTCCCCACACGTCTGTGTGAACAAGCTGCAATTTGTGCTTCTTCTTTGTTGACCCAGTCTTGAGAAAACTCACTCTCTTCTGTTTTCCAAAAACACAGTGCTCACAAAAATTCAGATCTATGCTTTTCAAATCTGAAAGCTTACCTTTTGACTTAAGAATAGACATTCCCTTCTCACTCATGTGGCCGAGCCTAGAGTGCCACAACTTTGCATCCACATCTGAAGTAGATAATACAGAAGGAGAAATATCAGTAATACAATTACATAAATAGAGAGTACATACTCTCTTACCTCTGGCTAATACAAGTGCACCCTTGGTCACCTTCCAAGATTCAGCTGTGAGAGTTACTGTACAACCCTCATCCCCTAACTTTTCTATAAAAATCAAATTCTTTTTCAAGCTGGGAACATGCATGACATCTCTCAACACCCATGTGTTGCCATTCTGCATTTTTAGCTGCACTTTTCCTTTGCCAACAATTTTACAAGGCTCATCATCCCCTAAATACACTATTCCAAAATCTCCATGGACATAGTCACTAAAATATTCTCTATTAGGGGTTGCATGGAAAGATGCACCAGAATCTAAAACCCAAAATTCTATATTATTATGCAAAGAGAATATTAAAGCATCTTGTGCAATACCTGCAACCTTTGCTTCTTCTTTACCTTCATGTTGATTATCCTCTTTAGGCTTTGACCAACAATCTTTGCTTATGTGCCCTATCTTTTTACAATTCCAGCATTGTGGCTTCCTGTCATTTCTGGATTTGGATCTACCTCTCACCTTTGACTTAGACCTTGATCTCCCTTTCTTGCTCTTCTCTTTTTGCCTTCCCCTGCTCTCAAAACTTAAAGTGTTCCCTGATGTTTCCTCTGTGCTTTTCTTGCGAATTTCTTCATTCAAGATTACACTAACAACATCCTCTACTTTTAAAATATTTGAAGCAGATGCAGTATTACTAATTGCCATTACCAAGCTATGCCAGCTTTTAGGCAAAGAACATAATATTAAAAGAGCTTTAATTTCATCATCAAACACTATTTTGACTGAATTTAATTGATTTACAATTCCATGGAAATCATTTAGATGATTAGACACAGATCCACCTTCCTGCATTTGCAAATTAAATAACTGCTTCATAAGATATACTTTATTTGAAGCTGAGGGTTTTTCATACAAATTTGCTAAAGTAGTCATTAACTCTACCGTAGACTTTGCCTGTGATAAATTAGATATCACAGTAGATGCCAGACTCAATCTTATAGACCCCAGAGCCTTTCTATCAAGAACTTCCCATTCTTCATCATCCATGTCTATGGACTTCTTTGTAATCCCACCTAACGGTAAGTATAGATCTTTCTGATACAGATAATCCTCTATCTACATTCTCCAATATTGATAATTCTTGCCATTAAACTTCTCCATTCTTAGTTTACTTTCTTCTGCCATTGCTTCTCCCACTCAAACAAAAATTCCTGTAGAAACCCCTGTAGTACCCTGTAATCAATACACACTAACCAGATTTGAAACACCTGTTAGTAAACCTGAGCTCTAATACCACTTGTTGGGGATCAACCAACAATGTTGATTACAATATGAAAGCAATAAATGCGGAATTAACCAGAATGATAAGTAACTAGAATCAGAAATAGCAAAGAACAAGAGATACAAGAAACCACCTTGAAAACTTGTATTAAACTCTTTACAGAAGGAATACAATTGAAGAAACTTCTTTTCTTCCACACCTCTCTTAGATGTACAGATCTCTCTCTAGATCTCTTTCCCTTAAGAGCTCTCTCTCTCAATTACAATCAACTCCAACAACCTGGAATGATTCACATATACAATTCTGTATTGTTCAACACATACCATAAGCTATGAAGAATTATCCTTATTATATAGAATTAGGGATCATGAGCAATGTAATTATAGCCATTAGATGCACCTCCTAATCAAGGGCTCTAAATAGTCTTACTAATAATAGAGATGCAGACTTAAGACTATCACTTAATCTTAACATGCAAACACTCTATTCTATCCATGAAAATAACTTTCTGGACGCACAGGTAACTGACGTCGGTTCCTGCCTGTTTGCCTGTGACCGACATCGGCTGATCCATGACCAACGCTAGCATCTCCTGATCTGCTCCTAATCGACGTCGGTCGCTCCTGACCGATGCCTGTGACTGTCTAAACTTGCAACTTTGCAATCTGCTCACTTGGTGAAGCTTTTAGCTCCACACCTTAACAATTAGCAAAAACAAGACCAAACCATGTTGCATATATGTAAGGGAAGCTTTGAGAAATATAATGGCAAATGAGCACTTTCTAGGCTTCTTTTCTTTCAATGGCACAAACAATCCATTTGCAATTGAAATCCAAACCTTAATGAGAAACATCTATCAATCCCATACCACCTGTCTCCTAGGGAAGACACCAATATTCCCAAGCCACCCTATGGAAACCTTTGATAGTGGAGGGGTTAGCCCAAATGAAATCTCTATGTAATTTTTCAAGTTTTCAGACTAACTACTTGGAAGGCACCCAGTAGGAAGAATAATACACATGAGTGGTTGTAAGCACTTTAGAGCAAATTTGGAATTTATTAGCCAATGACAAGGGTTTGGTGATCCAATAAAACTTTTCCGTCCTGTCCACCACATATTGCCAAAGTCTAGAGAGAGGCCTAGAAAGCAAAAGGGATACCCAAAAACTTAAAAAATCATGTTGGAGAAATTTTCACTCATAGTGATCCATCTAAGGAGGTGGGGGGAGGAAAGATTAGATATAACACTAGATTTTATGCCATTGGCTGGAAGAGTTAGAAGCAAGATAAAAACTATCAATACAAAGCATGGCATTATAAATATTAAATTCATTCTCAATGAGAGTGAGAAAGTAACCATTCATGAAATGTCCATTAAGAAGTTGCAAGGGCTCCTCAAAAGGCAAGGAAATGCCATAGACAAGGCCTTGAAATTGGGCATTGGAAAGCAGATAGTCGAAGCCTTTAGCAACAAGAACATATAGAGCCAGAGCCAATGGGAAACCCTACCTAATGGATCTGAAAATGACCAAATTGATTTGAGTTGACTCCATTAATAAAAATAAAAATAGATACATCAACAAAAAACATACAAATCGATTGCAAGAAGGTTGGACCAAATCCCAGAGCTTGCAACATGGTCAAAATGAATGGCCACTCTATATGGTCATATACTTTTTTGAAGTAAATTTTGATAAACATGGCCTTCTGATTGGATTGACGAGCCCATTCCATGCCTTCTCACACAACTATATCATTATCCAAGAAATATATGCCTTGGATGAACCATGTCTACTCGGGTTAAATAATCAAAGGAAGAAGGTGGTGAACCTGAAGTGCAAAAGCTTTGGCAATAATCTTGTACGAGATGTTAAGTAGAGTGATATGCCTCCAATTACATGTTAATTCAGCATGGATAGTGTTCAAAATGAATTTGATGTGCCATTTGTTAATACCCTGGCATAAGGACTGTTTATGGAAGGCTTCAAGATATACTTGATAAAGATCAGGTCCTACAATGTCCCACATTTTTTTATAAAATTCACAAGGAAAGCCATCACAACTAGGATCTTTGTCATTGGCCATTTGAAAAATACCACATATAAATCCTTAACAGAGAGTTATCTATCATAGGCAACCCTTTGAATAGGAGTGAATTTTCTTGGAACAATCGAAAGGCATTGGTCAAGAGCTTGTTTTCACTCCAAGGACAGTTTCTGAGCTATGAAAACCTATTGGTAATGTTTAGTAAAGGCTTTGACCATATCAGACATTTCAATGAAGTATTGACCATCCTCCTAGATGGATTTGATATGTTGGGAGAGAGTTTTGGCTTTGAGCATTTGAAAAAAAAATTGGAAACTCTATCCCCCACTTTGAGCTAGTGAAAATGTGCTTGAATTTGAGTTCCTCGAGCATTATACATGTCTATAATTTGGATCTTTTGCCTCAATCCAGCCACTTGCAATTGTAATATTTTGATCAATGGGTTTTGATTGAGCATCACTACTACATAAATTAACTTTGATGAGGTGGTAGAGTAAGAGCATGATGTCGTATCTTGGCTAGCTAGTAGCCATTGATCTAGATAAATCTAGCCATTCATTTGAGTGAATTAGTGCATCATTAAATCTAGCCTAGTTGTTGAGTAGGCTAAGAGACTAGGTTCTAGACCTGCTTAATGTGGGCCATGGTGGGATCATGGTCTAGTAGGGATGTATTTATAAAAAACTAAGTTTTTTAGATTTTGGGATTTTAGAACTACTAAAAAATGTAGAACCAGATAGGTGGATGGTCAGAAAGGACAAAACTTGGCAAAGCTTCTATTGGCAAGGAAAAGGTATTATTGAAGGAGAAGTACAACAGAGTGGAGAGCATAGGTTGATCAAGCTATTTTATCACATGATCAAATCTACTTTGAAGGTTGGTTCAAGTGTACCAAACTTTAGACATGGGATGATGATAGGTGTGGGATGATGATAGATGTGGTATGATGACTAGTGTTGGGGTCATAAAACCCAAATTTATTTTGCATGAAAAGTCACACCTTTCTTTTTTTGGTGGTCTATCTCATTAGTAAAATGCCAATCTTGTCAGCAAGTCATTTCACCATATTGAAGTCACCATATATTTTCCAGTGGTCATTAGGTAATGAATTGGCAATCCATCACCACAAAGTCATCCTTTCATGCACATCATTTGAGGCATAAACATTAATGATGCCAAAAGAGCAGTTCTCAATATTGAAAATGACCCAAATGACATAATTTGAAGGATCGCGTCTAGAATCCACAAAATGTGGCCACCATTTCAGAGAAATAAATGCTATAAGGCCACCATGAACCGAGTCATGATTGTTTGTCAGTATTAAACTATTAAGCCATATTACCTTGTTAATAACATCAAGAAGGAAACCTGCCACCTTAATTTCTTGCAAGTAAAAAATGTTTGTATCTATAAAAAATTTCTTGAAATATCTCACCATGTACTTATGAGTTGACTCTATAAGACCCCAAACATTTCATGAGTAAAAATTCATAGATTACGAGTGTGAAGAGACATATCCTCATAATCAAGCCCTTCAAGGGATTCATATCTATTCTTTAGGAATTGCTCATTGTTGGAAAGAAAAAATACTTGATGCTGAGCAACCCAATTCATTTCTAACTCAACCACATTCTCCACATCCTCCACACCTAGTTATAAAGAGACCATGCCCAGAGGGATGTGGTTATCCTATGATTTCAAAACACCATCTTCTCCCAGGTCTTCACCATGCATGGGTTCAATGTCGTTTTCATCTATTATCTAAGATTCAAAAGCTCTAGAGTTTTTCATGAATTTCACTATCTATTGGTCATTCTCAAACACATGAAATTTGTCCACATTATCCAGGATGGAGAGGCAAGGGACTAACTCCACTAATAACTTCTACATTTTTGACTCCTAGAGTGGTGCTTTATTAGCAACTGACATTGTCAAGGAATTGGATATTTGGTTTTACTCTCTAGGAATGGATTTGATTTTGAATCTTTTAAAGGACTCAATCAAGTCCCAAGTTATATTCTTGTACTTATTTAGGTAAGTGAGATTACATTGATACTTATTATTGATCTGATTAACCACTAGTTTAGAGTCACCAAAGATCTACAGTAGTTTAACATTGTGCTTGAGTACAAACTACAAGCTGAGAATCTGAGCTTCATATTCTACTCTATTGTTGGCATAGGGGAATTGCAACTTGTAATCAGTAAGGTAATTATTTCCATTTAAATTTATTAAATCCATGCCAACACCATAACCTTGTTTCAAACTGGATCCATCAAAATCAAGAGTTTGTAGTTGAGATGGATCTTCAAATTCTTATTCATGTAATGTATGTTCTTGTCTAGTGGTAAATGTTTACATGCTTACATGCAAAGATACAATGTATACCTTTTCATTCATGGCATTTTACTCAGTGATTAGATGTCTCATCTTTGGTTCATGGCCCACACAGGTCTGGTTGGATACCCTCTTCTAGGGCAGCCACATGTGCAAGAAGTTGGTGTCCATATATGCATTCAATGTCTTAGACCAATCACGGTTCAACAATAGACCATAATATTATGGAATGTCAACGACTAAGATGTTGATGGTCAACTACACACATGGATCAGATGCCAACTAAATGCACATGTTTGTTAATTATCTGACACATGGGATTGAAGACTTGTCTAATTGTAAGAGCACTCTCTTTTAATTATCATGAGCCAAGCCTAACTTTTGACATATAGCTGCCAACATTACATTGGCTGAGGTACCTAAGTCAACCAATTAGTTGTGCATGTTATTTCTTACCATTCATACAATGAGAAGAAAAGGTGGTACTTTAGGTTTGTCTTTAAATACCATAACATTCACATGTGTAGCTTTGGATTTATCTGATGTAAAGAACCTTCTAGTTAGAGATTTTAAAAATAATTCCCTTTGTTTGGTGATCTGAGTTAGTTCATACAGGGTGATATTGGCCTTGGTCTTATTCATGTCTTCAATAATGTTGTACCCTACCTTGTTCTGTGGTTTTATGCTCTACGACTATTCATATCTTCTAAGGGGAGGTGGGTTGTTAACCCAAGAGTCTGGAGGAGTATCAACATTATTGTTCAAAGGTGTCAAAGTAGTAATTGGTTTTTTGCTCGTCAAATTATAGTTGTTCCTATGAAATTGTTAGAATGCATGGATCTCATCTAAGTTATCCTCTTGTTCATTATCATCTTCCTCTAGAAATGGGAGATCATAGGTCTCAAAGACCATTGTTGTAATGGAGTGCTCAAGATCAAGAGAGGAAGAAGGTTATGTTTGATTTGTAAAGTATTCCTACCTATCCATCTCTTTCTAAAAGATCTAGAAGGCTATCCATAACTCGATGCACTCAAGCTCACCATGTTGTGCAATGTTATGATCTCTTCACCAATTAGGATTGCTTCCATAATATTGGTCTATGGCATCCTTTTGGATGGGACTTATTCTTGATCATTTATAGACCTATTGAAAGACCCGTTGTGTCTCTGAAATCTGAAGTTTTGATTGATGTTTTGGCCTCTAGTGTTAGTGATCCGAGCAACATTTTAGGGGAAAATTTGGGTGACGGTTCTACCTCAATTTGTGGTAGAACTTTTGGGAGACATAACTTTTGCACCATAGCTCTGTTTGACTCCCCATTTGAACTGTTGGAAATCTAAGAATGAGGGGAACATCGTGAGATGGCATAAATCTCTACTTGATAGGTTTTGACCCCTAGAAATTAAATAGAAGTGCCATAAATTTCAATTTTAGTAGTGCAGTTTAAAAATAGTAAGTTTCTAAAAATAGTAATTCCTCAAATTTTGTATTATTGTAAATCATGGAAGTCAAACCACTTGATCTCCCTAGAGATTGGTCACCTTCCAAATCCTCCTACTTTCAAAATGTGTATAAATGAAGATGTAACCTGAAATGGAAATCAAACATCTCTTCTTAGAGATAAGCATATGTTTGGATCTGCAAATTTGATGAATAAAACATCTCTTCTCAGAGATAACATTGTTGTTATTATGTTGTTATTATTTATTGAATTATCTTTCAACCAAAGCTTCTGAGTTTTGGATCAGTTAGCCATACATTTATGCATGTTCATGAACTCATTGATTAATTTCTAGACCATCCTCTAGATTGATTCCAACTCTATTTTTGTGGAATTAAAATTAATTACACGTGCTATAACAATATTAACTAGTATCAATGATTGATTTAGGTTTTGCTAGTTGGGTACATAATTATTCAAGAAGCAAATATGTTGATTGGGTAAAACATGGGTTAAGGGCAATTGATTATAAACTAGATTCTAGTTTTGGGCCACAGTGTCTTGATTTACATTTAGAATTTGACTAAAGGCCAAAAAAATAGGACCAAGAGTGAGTGGGGCCAAGTACTACATCTGAGGGTTCAATTGTTTGTCTACATTGATAGTTTCAACATAAACCAAAGGCAATGTATCAATACCAATAATTATGTGTAAAAACATAATAGTCACAGGGTCTAGAGCATTCTTATACATCTCTAGGTCCAACTCTTCATTGGGTGTGTAAGCAGTCTCAAGTCTTCTATACATTTTTTGAAATCTAGCATTGAAGGCTTGAATTTGCTCATTGGGCTCTCACCTCATACCAACAAAGTGTTGATAAACCATGCTTGCACTAGTGACCTAGCCAAAATGTGCTAATAAGGTGTATTGGAAATTAATGCAAGATGTAATGGAACCTTTTGAGACATTGAGAAACTAGTCATAGGTTATATCTTGTAATGTGAATGCAAATATTCTACATGACATGTCTTTGTGGGTTACATTCAAGATTCTCAAGGTAGTTTTGACGCCATTGATGTGTTCTTCGGTAATCCTTCCTATTGAGGGAGAAAATGAAGGTAGACATTTCTTTGGGTTCTTAGGTGGGTCATGGACATCTCTTGTAATATTGATAGTGGAACTAGTCAACCAAGTTGGAGCCTGAACTAAAGCTATGGGTTGAGCCATCAAGAGTAATGGAAGATAGGGTTGTCTGCATAGAGAAAATGATTGAGCCTAGGGTTCTCTTTTAACTCCTTTATTAGGCCTAACTTTTTTATGGATTTTCAAAGGTGAGTATAGTAAGTGTCTAAGGTTGACCTTGTAAGCCTTTTTGTTGCTTTCAATATAACTCAAGTGATCTTTTTTAAAGAAAAATAGAGGTGGAGAAGCAACCCTCCTTCTAGTACCAAATTTATTATCTATTGATGTGGGTTTTATGCATATTACAAAAAATTTATGAGGTAGATTATAATGTTTTAAGATCAATGAAAAGGTATTCACCCAAAGGCACAAGTTGTAGGGTATTAGGTTTTATAAACAACCTATTGGTGGAATAACAGTGAACGAGGTAGATTGTTCACCACAAGTGAACTGGAGATGGGTGAACCTAGATATACTTGATATGGGTGGAATGATGGTGGTTCTAACTAAGGTGGATATGACTTCAAAATGAACTCAAAAAGGAGGGATAGGTATGGAATGAAAGGAGACTTGTGGACCACACTAGATAAAACCTTTCAAGACCAATACTTGAACTTAAATCTGACAAGAGACCACATACCAGTATTTGTTACAATATACTATAGAAAACCAACAATAAAATAGAGTTAGGAGTCAAAGGGAACCAAAATATAATATACTTAAAGACATGAACTTAAAGGTTGCCATGTTTGTTAGACTATAGTAGCACATCTAAAAGGGATGATTATGATTTATATGTAAAAGGTATTTAGATCAGCTATATATTAATATGAATGACTATAAATAAAAGATAAATAATACACAACTAAAGATTAAGAAACCAAAATGATAGCATTTATTACACAACTAAAGATTAAGAAACCAAAATGATAACATTTCTTACACAATCCACAATTTGGAAAAGAATAAATATTTGCACATCAAGACTAAAATTGTAAAACTTCTTAGAATTTCCTATAAATCTTTAACAACCAAAAGTCTCCTCCATGTGAAATAGGAGGATACAAATATAAATAAGCTTGGGATGGGGAAGGCCTCATCTCTCAAGTGTAGTCTAAAAGTATAATACATTGTATAATAATCTCATGCAAAGCATGCATGTATAACATTGATTGCATAGAATATAACTCTTTAACTAAAAATAAAATATATACATGCTAAGTAAATTTGGAACTAATAGTTCCATCTCAACTAGACCATATAAATACATATGTATAATTAGGAGGTGTTGATGTGGCACCGTTGGAAAAAATTATGAAAAAGTATATGTAGAAGTTGATGTGGATGAAATTGAAGTTACAACTGAGACAAGTATTGGAATTGATGATAAGCCCAAAGTAGCTATTAGAAGTGGGAAAGAAGCAAGTCTAGTCTGAGTATTCACTAATGTAGATTTGGGAAGATGAGTACCCTAAGGTGGGGTTGGAATAATCCCTAATGCCATAGTTTCTTGATTGTCTACTTTCATCTAAAGTTAAAATGCATGACTCACTTAGAAGTTGATCTCTATGGTCTCAACATCAAGTAGAGATCTTCTAAATAACCGTGGAAGCTTGTCCATTAGTTTCTTGTGTATATCTAATGTAGCTCTAACCCCAACTTGCAGTGGATTAGTCCCAATAATCTTATATCTTACAAAACCAAACACTTCATTAGATCATCACTGTTTCTGTAAATAGTGCCTTCAATCTCTATTTTGAAGCTATTCAACGTTGCTTGCATAAGATTTTCAAAAATGGGTCTCAACACCATCTACCCCTGTAGAGTGATTATTTGAACAAATCTTAATTATGTTAGGATAAAAATAACTCCTCCATTATGTCTTACAAATTGCTGGACTAGAGTTCACATCTCTTGATGCTACTCAAGTATGTTATCCATTTTGGCTGCAATATAATTTTGTACCCAAGTAGTTTTAGATGTTGTCATTAAATTGAGGTGGGCATAAGCCTTGTTTATTGTTTCTTGGATTATGAAACATAGTTTTCCATCAATATATTTTATTTTTTAAAACATTTAAGAATTTATTCCCATTTAGGTTGGGAGGTGGACTTTGTGGAACTTGTTGAACCAATGGTGTCAAAAAGCTTCCCTGTTATCCCTAGTAAATTGTCCACTGTCTCTTTGGGTTCTTGAATGGGACTGACTCCTAGCCGCCTTTGTATTGATTGATCAAAACTCTTGAAAATTTCCTTGATTACTCCTCTTATTGTATCCAAAAAATTATAAGGATCTTCTTTGATCCTATCAAGTTTTGAAGGATTCAACTTCCTTCCCTTAGTTAGAGAGAAGATATCTTCTCTCTGCTCTAGTTCTATCTTTTGGCCTTCAACAATCATAGTTTTCCTCTGGATTTTTCTCAAATTGATTGTATATCTATCAAAATGGAACTTAATTAAGGGTTTTTAGTTTACCAAATCTTGTCTCCCTATTTATTTTTCTTACTGCAATTGTCTGATCCATGAAGGAATATTCAGGGTAACTTGTTACTTGGTTTGTTCTGTAGGCTACACTTATGCTTCTTAAGTTTGTAGAGCTAGCTAATATCCTTGAGTAATCAAAGGGGATTAACCTAAAAGTAGCATAGGCTTCGAGGAAGATGTCCCTGTTATAGGAAATGAAGGAATAATTTTCCTCCAACCAATAACCTGCTTCTTGACTAGTGTGTCTATGATGTACTTAGCCTTCCCTTTTGCCTTGTGTACCAAAACTATAGGTGCCTATGTATATGTAACTTGGAAAATGGGTATTTATATCCATATAGTGCCTAGGAGGGGTGTTTTGTGTAGTAAGAATAGAGGTAAACACTAGGTTTTCAAAATGTACGCCTTTACTTGGACTAGGGGATTGAGGACTGGTTCCACTAAAGAAAGAATAGGTCACTTGGGTGCTTATAAGGTTTTATAAATATTTAGTAACATAATTATATGCAACCTCATCATTCATAATATTAGTGGCCATAAGATCCATAGTAACAAGATAGGTTGTGGTTAGCAAAATTGGTAGTACAACAACAGCCTAGGGTTGGGTTATTTGACTTAAAGAATGCAAAGAGTATAAAGAATTTGTTGCATCAATAACTAATACATAAATATAAAAAGTAACTATAGAATGAGAATCGATAGGACTTACAGCCAAAGGAACAATAGCTGGAATATTTGTCATTGAAGTATGAGTGGCTTGAGGTGGATAACTTTGATGTGTGGCTAATGCTACCTCCTGCATAGATGTCTACATTTGATATCCTACATCCCTTTCCACATATTATGCTCTATCTAAGGATGGATTAATTTATTCTAACTAATTACTTCTTTCAGTCAGCCATTCATCTTCTAGGTCTGATTCAATTGTCTCACCATTAGACCATGATTCTTCAGTGTTAGGCCTTGATGCCCATTCATCCTCAGTCTTCAATCTCTTATCCTCTTCCACATTGTCGTAGATTATGATAGGGTCTAATCCTCATGTTCCTCTTCTTTTATATTCCTTTCATTCAAGATTTTTTCTTGTTCTTCTTTCACTTCCACCTTTTGGGGTGAAATAGGAGGGGTCTCAATATTTCATTTATACATAAGTATTGGTTTAGTGACAATATAGGATAGCCTAATTGAAGATGGAATGAGAGATGGAGGGACTATAGTGGTAGCATAGGGTGATGGAGTGGGAATAAAAATAACCATTGGTGGAATGATAGGTGGTGATGATGATTGCCCAAGAGATTGGGGCATTACCAATGGTGGTGACAAAGGAGGAGAAGTAATAAAAACATGAGACAAGAATGTATGGAGAGTTACTTCTTATGCTATAGTTAGTGGAGGCAAAGGTAACATAGAAAATATGCTAGCTACGCCACTTGGAATTTTTAGTCTCTCTTCTTCAACAATGTGCTATGGAGAAGCAACAATGATGGTATGTGTAAGAGAAGTTGGAAGATTCTCCACTCTTTCTTTAGCAAGAGCTTCCCTAGATGAGCCAACTTATGTTTGCACATCTTTTTCTATTTGAGGAGGAGGTCCATGGATAGGTTAGGAACCCATTCCTACTTCTAAATCATCTTAACATCCTCTCTAATGATGGTAGGATCATACTAGATCCTTTGCACCATAATCATAGACATGTTGGCCCTACACATCTTTATGGCTACTACAAAATCATCTTTAGGATTCATGAATATACTATCATGGTCATCATCTTGATGCCCCTAGTTGATCCTAATTTTCCTTTCATACCTTTTGATGTTCCCCTTGAAAATTTTCATTGGATCCTAGTGTTTTTAGGGTGCCCATTTAAAACCATACCGTGTCTTGATCTTCCCCACAGAATGAAGATGCTCCCATCTAGTGTCTTGCAATCTACCAATGCTGAGAGGGGTCAAATGGAGGGATGATTACCTCACCTTTCTCAACTCAGCATCAACATCATCATCTAATTGAGAAGCAATTTCCTACTTAACAACCTTATCTGGCATGATCCTTAGTAGGTACAAAGGATGTGCTTTTGTGCCTTTAATTCTAATTAGTATGCATTTTGGGTGCAACTAGTAGTCGCCCATATTATGAATGGTCTTTTCAATAGTATCTAACAACTTAGACATATTCTTCCCATATATAGATTGATATACTATGGGATAAAAGGTCTCAATTATCCTTTTCATATTCTTCATGAACTTGTGCACATGAAGAATATTGAATTTACCACATACCCTATTCTTGGGGTATTTAGTGGATGTTTTCTGAGGTTTGTCATACAATGAATGGACCATTTTAGTCACTACATCAACCATGTAGGACATTATATAGAAGTTACTATTAGATGAACTTCCAAGGTTTGTGATTTTTGAGATAAAATTGGAGCTAATGATTTCTCATTGCCATAATCTTATTATAAGTTAAAATCATGTCCAATAATGGGACCCATACCTCATTAACATAAGCAATAGTTGTAAAATCATATATCCTATTTAAAATAGCCATAAAAATTCTTAACCCTAGTCTGAAGACCCCAATGGGAATGGCAGAGGTAGGGACTTAGACTATGAAGTTACTCAAGTTGCCAACCCATTCCTACAACTTATTACTGACATTGTTGTTTAAAAAGCATGATTTCACCATGTCTTGCATGTATGACATGATTAACATAGGAAACCTATAATACCTTTCGAAGGTATTTTCACTAATGTATGCGACTAGTGCATTACTTAGTCTAAAGTGCAATATCTTCCTAGTAATGTTCTCATTTAGGAATAAATCATAAATAGGTTGATGTAGGGAATTACATTTGGTTTGGCCACTATGTTGTGGAGACCAATTGCTTTAATTACTAGCAAATTGTCTTTGTATCTCTCCTGAAAAAAGAAAGCTAGTCTTCTGCTTTGTAAGGCTTGACTTCTTCAACTTTGTCCTAAATCTCTGAGTAATACTTGAACTCATGGTTCAAGGCTGATGAATCAAATGTTGTATTTGTGTATTCCTTTGGCCCTACAATAGAGTATGTAGAGGGAAATAGAATATGAGATGTGGTTTCCATTGAATCTTTGGTTTGAAAATCCTTTGCGCTATGGAAAAAATCATAAATTTCTTCATCGTAACAGAGCTTTAAATTCATAGTATGCACTCAAATGTTTAAACATTGTGAGATTAAACTAGATTTGGCAATTCAAAATATATTGTTTTAGTTACATATGTTTTGAGAATTCAATTTATTAATTCATTACTGCATGTGAATTAATGGCTATAATGGATTTTGTTGCTTCATATTTTCATTTAAAATTCATAAAACCATCTTTTGACAACTTTTTAATGCCATGTAGATTCTTCTACTTGTTCCTGAATGATAGGACCGAAGTTCCCCAAAGCTCTGACACAACTTGTCAGATTTAAGAGCACACATGATTACCAATGTATAAGCAACTTAAACATGTGGAAATAACCAGAAGAACAAATAACTATCAATGAGAAAACACATAGAATGTGAGAGGCAATATACAATTATATTCAACTCATTGTAGAAGGAAATTACAACAATAAGGTGGCACTCTTTCTTCCACTTCGTGGGCTTACAGTAATCTTCCCTCAAGAGTAATCTTCTCTCACTAGGTCACAACACATAGCTAACACAAGCTGTTGTTCACCTCATTGTACATCTATACAATCGAGTACAAACTGGTATTCCAAGTAGATCTCACCATGGTCCTGCTCCTGATGTATTGCTGTCACCTTGGATCCTGCTCCCCCGCCGATCTCCTTTTGACCCTCGCATACACACATCCCTGCAGACCAACCCTGATCTTACTTATCACATGTAGATCTCCACCATGATCCTGCAACACCCTGCATATCAAACCTGATCTTACATACATGGGGAATCCTACTTGATTCCACCATGGGAAGAACTCTCCAAGTTCTACATAGCTCTTCTACAAGTTCACTTAACAATACAGCCCATGAGTCTATTATATAGATCTCATGCATACACTAATTTAGACAAGTGGCTCAAAGACTCGAACTGGTCTTTATCATGCAAACTCTGCGTTCACTTAATTGACTATTTGTCAACAGCAGTTCTAACCGCCACAGGCGACCGATATCGGTACCTACCTGACTGGAGGTGACCAACGCCGACCGGTCTCCTACCGATGCCGGTTTCCTTCTGCGCTTCCCTGACCGACGTCAGTTGTGGCCTACCGACACCGGCAACTGTCATGCTCAAAAACCTCCTTCTGTTTGCCTTAAGGTGAAGCTTTTAGCTCCACACCCTAACAATCTCCCACTTGGAGATAAATAGCTGCACCTGTACCTAAACTAGTACTCTGTCTAATCTGCATCCTAGCTTGTATTCCTCTTCAAGCTCCCACTTGAAGACTACCCACCACACTCCTTGTGGTGTTAATCTTGTGCCTAAATTTCTCCATCCTTAGCTTACCTTCTTCTGCTGTTGCTATACTCCCACTCAATCAGAAACCCCTGTGAGTAACCTGTAATCAACACACACTAACCAAATCTGGGTCATTTGTTAGTCAAACTCGCTCTGAGAACGTCCACCCTCGCTCTGATACCATTTGATAGGACCGAAGTTCCCCAAAGCTCTGACACAACTTGTCAGATTTAAGAGCACACATTATTACCAATGTATAACCAACTTAAACATGCAGAAATAACTAGAAGAAAAAATAACTATCAATGAGAAAACACACAGAATGTGAGAGGTAATATACAATTATATTCAACTCATTGTAGAAGGAAATTACAACAAAGAGGTGGCACTCTTTCTTCCACTTCGTGGGCTTACAGTAATCTTCCCTCAAGAGTAATCTTCTCTCACTAGGTCACAACACATAGCTAACACAAGTTGTTGTTCACCTCATTGTACATCTGTATAATCGAGTATGAACTGGTACTCCAATTAGATCTCACCATGATCCTGCTCCTGATGTATTGCTATCACCTTGGATCCTGCTCCCCCGTCGATCTCCTTTTGACCCTTGCATACACACATCCCTGCAGACCAACCCTGATCTTACTTATCACATGTAGATCTCCACCATGATCCTGCAACACCCTGCATATCAAACCTGATCTTACATACATGGGGAATACTACTTGATTCCACCATGGGAAGAACTCTCCAAGTTCTACATAGCTCTTCTACAAGTTCTCCACTTAACAATACAGCCCATGAGTCTATTATATAGATCTCATGCATACACTAATTTAGACAAGCGGCTCAAAGACTCGAACTGGTCTTTACCATGCAAACTCCGCATTCACTTAATTGACTATTTGTCAACAACAATTCTGACTACCACAGGCAACCGACGTCAGTCCCTACCTGACTGGAGGTGACCGACACCGACCGATCTCCTACCGATGCCAGTTTCCTTCTGCACTTCCTTGATCAACGTCAGTTGTGGCCTGCCGACACCGGCAACTGTCATGCTCAGAAACCTCCTTCTATTTGCCTTAAGGTGAAGCTTTTAGATCCACACCCTAACAATCTCCCGCTTGGAGATAAATAGCTGCACCTGTACCTAAACTAGTACTCTGTCTAATCTGCATCCTAGCTTGTATTCCTCTTCAAGCTCCCACTTGAAAACTACCCACCACACTCCTTGTGGTGTTAATCTTGTGCCTAAATTTCTTCATCCTTAGCTTACCTTCTTCTGCCATTGCTATACTCCCACTCAATCAGAAACCCCTGTGAGTAACCTGTAATCAACACACACTAACCAAATCTTGGTCATCTGTTAGTCAAACTCGCTCTGAGAACATCCAACCTCGCTCTGATACCATTTGATAGGACCAAAGTTCTCCAAAGCTCTGACACAACTTGTCAAATTTAAGAGCACACATGATTATCAATGTATAACCAACTTAAACATGCAAAAATAACCAGAAGAACAAATAACTATCAATGAGAAAACACATAGAATGTGAGAGGCAATATACAATTATATTCAACTCATTGTAGAAGGAAATTACAACAAAGAGGTGGCACTCTTTCTTCCACTTCGTGGGCTTACAGTAATCTTCCCTCAAGAGTAATCTTCTCTCACTAGGTCACAACACGTAGCTAACACAAGCTGTTGTTCACCTCATTGTACATCTGTACAATCGAGTATGAACCGATACTCCAAGTAGATCTCACCATGATCTTGCTCCTAATGTATTGCTATCACCTTAGATCTTGCTCCCCCGTTGATCTCCTTTTGACCCTCGCATACACACATCCCTGCAGACCAACCCTGATCTTACTTATCACATGTAGATCTCCACCATGATCCTGCAACACCCTGCATATCAAACCTAATCTTACATACATGGGGAATCCTACTTGATTCCACCATGGGAAGAACTCTCCAAGTCTTACATAGCTCTTCTACAAGTTCTCCACTTAACAATACAGCCCATGAGTCTATTATATAGATCTCATACATACACTAATTTAGACAAGTGACTCAAAGACTCGAATTGGTCTTTATCATGCAAACTCCACATTCACTTAATTGACTATTTGTCAACAGCAATTCTGACTGCCACAGGCGATCGACGTCGGTCCCTACCTGACTGGAGGTGACCGACACCGATCGATCTCCTACCGATGCCGATTTCCTTCTGCGCTTCCCTGATCGACGTCGATTGTGGCCTGCCGACACCGGCAACTGTCATGCTCAAAAACCTCCTTCTATTTGCCTTAAGGTGAAGCTTTTAATTCCACACCCTAACAATCTTCCACTTGGAGATAAATAGCTGCACCTATACCTAAACCAGTACTCTGTCTAACCTGCATCCTAGCTTGTATTCCTCTTCAAGCTCCCACTTGAAGACTACCCACCACACTCCTTGTGGTGTTAATCTTGTGCCTAAATTTCTTCATCCTTAGCTTACCTTCTTCTGTTGTTGCTATACTCCCACTCAATCAGAAACCCCTGTGAGTAACCTGTAATCAACACACACTAACCAGATCTGGGTCATCTGTCAGTCAAACTCGCTCTGAGAACGTCCAACCTCGCTCTGATACCATTTGATAGGACCGAAGTTCCCCAAAGCTCTGACACAACTTGTCAGATTTAAGAGCACACATGATTACCAATGTATAACCAACTTAAACATGCAGAAATAACCAAAAGAACAAATAACTATCAATGAGAAAACATACAAAATGTGAGAGGCAATATACAATTATATTCAACTCATTGTAGAAGGAAATTACAACAAAGAGGTGGCACTATTTCTTCCACTTCGTGGGCTTACAGTAATCTTCTCTCAAGAGTAATCTTCTCTCACTTGGTCACAACACATAGCTAACACAAGATGTTATTCACCTCATTGTACATCTGTACAATCGAGTACGAACCGGTACTCCAAGTAGATTTCACCATGATCTTGCTCCTGATGTATTGTTGTCACCTTGGATCCTGCTCCCCCGTTGATCTCCTTTTGACCCTCGCATACACACATCCTTGCAAACCAACCCTGATCTTACTTATCACATGTAGATCTCCACCATGATCCTGCAACACCTTGCATATCAAACCTGATCTTACATACATGGGGAATCCTACTTGATTCCACCATGGGAAGAACTCTCCAAGTTCTACATAGCTCTTCTACAAGTTCTCCACTTAACAATATAGCCCATGAGTCTATTATATAGATCTCATGCATACACTAATTTAGACAAGCGGCTCAAAGACTCGAACTGATCTTTATCATGCAAACTCTGCGTTCACTTAACTGATTGTTTGTCAACAGTAGTTCTGACCGCCACAGGCGACCGACATCGGTCCCTGTTTGACTGGAGGTGACAGACGCTGGCCGATCTCCTGCCGATGCCCGTTTTCTTTTGCGCTTCCCTGACCGACGTCGGTTGTGGCCTACCGATGCTGGCAACTGTCATGCTCAAAAACCTCCTTCTATTTGCCTTAAGGTGAAGCTTTTAGCTCCACACCCTAACACTGAATACTTAGTATCATGAGATGACATGTCTTTTTTCCACTCTTCCATCCTTGACATTGGTTTCTTTTTACTTTATTTTGTGGCTTTGAAGAACACATGTATGCATGTCACTATTCCACTCATATCGGTGTTAAGGTTCATTTTACTTCTTTCTTTTAGTTTGTGAGTTAGTGGGATGGTGACAAGTGGCAGGATCTCACTATTATGCTAAATAATTAGGTTTTGTACACTATGTATATATAAAATAGTGTATATATAGAGGACATCTAGGTGAGTGGGATGATAATGTGTGGATGACTCTCACTATTCCATTTGACCGAGATCATCGGCACAAAATTTTCCACTAATGTCATCTCAGAGAGGTTGAGATGGTGACACATAAATATCTCTCACTACTTTGCTTGCTTAGGAACATCCATGCAAAAGGCTTTATTGACATCTTTTCTAGGAGGCCAGGATGGTGACATGTGGATGGATCGTATTGCTCTACTTGTTTGAGATCATTCATATAAAATATTCTACTAGCATTATCACTGGGAGATCCAGATGGTGACATGTGGATGGCTCTAACTAATCCACTTGTTTGAGACCATCCATACAAAAGGATATACTAACATCAACTTTGGGAGGCTAGTATGGTGACATATGGATGGATTTCACTGTTCCACTTATCTGGGATCGTTTGTATAAAATGCTTTATTGACATCACTTTTGGGAGGCTGAGATGACTTATATTTTCAACTTGGAGTTCTAGATAAGTAGAAAGATGCCACATGGAAATAGTGAACTCTGATATGGTCCAGGAAATGCTTAAGTGCAATATATTTTATTTAATACACAATTTAGACAAGACAAACCCTCTGCTAGTAAAACACATCAACCTAATTAGTCATAAAAACCATAAAATGAACCACATACATAATTATTTTAAATAAAATCAAAGGAAAAGTGTAGAACATATACTATGGATTAAACACAACTTTGATTTCTTTTAGCTTAGAAAACACCCTACAAATAGTGAGAGGAAACTTACATATTGTGTTAAACAAACCACAATAAACCAAACTAGTTAAATGAATTAACCAAGCATTAAATAAATTTATTAAATTCCTACTTTCCCAAAATTCTACATCATAGAATTCTTCTTCAAAATGCCTAAAAATGATGTTTAATTAATATTGGGCCCTTATTTAATTTTTTTAAAATGGGTTGTGTTAGGGAATAACACTATCTGATTGAATATCTGAGCCATATCTTGATCTTGAGTATGCCATACCTAAATAACTGATTGAATACCTAAGACATATCCTGAAAGGAGAGGGGGAATTCTAACCTATATAGAGAAAGAAATGGCTAGGGAATAATTAGGCACAAACAAAAAGTCACTACACCCACCATAAAGGTATTGGAGGGGGTGACCCAATGTGCATAATTCCCAATATGGTATGAATGATTTATGTGATGCAATACATATCCATATCATAGAATAGATCGATGTCATCTTTATATATATTTCATGATGTTGATGTGATACATAATAAAATTCAAGTGTGGAAAAAATGATGTGATGGCTAATTCCTACCTTATTAATATAATAGTTGGTTTTGACTATTTGACATCATTGAATGGGCTTCACTATGTACAGGTTGCATTAGTATGGTGGGCCCATTATTTGCATCTACTTTGATCATAAGTGGATATGGTGTTTTTGTGTCACTTTTGGTCTATAAGGAACCTAATCATAAGTAAAATTGACATGAAGGGGTTTCTTAGATGCCCAAATCCCAATCTATATATGTAAGCAATACAATTTCCTCCCACCCTTTGCTCGCTTACCTACCTATTTATTCTAGCTCGGGGCTCTAGATACATTCTCTCTCCATGGTTTGGGCATGGATCATCATATATATCTTTGAATCCCACCAAAAAATCAAATGATATCTCTAAGTTCCTTATTTGAGTGAGAAAAATTTGGAATTAGAACATAAACCAATCAAGAAGCCACTACACCCACTATTAAGGTATTGGAGTGAGTGATTAGGGATGATGAGGGGTGATGAGGGAGTGATTAAGGATGATGAAGAATGGTGAGGGAATGATTAGGGATGGTGAGATTCTATGAGAGTGAAAAGAGATAATGAGGGATGGTGAGATTCTATGAGAGTGAAAAGGGATAATGAGGGATGGTGAGGGTCAATAAGGACAAGTAGGGAGTGATTAAGGATTATGAGAGATGAGGGGGGAGTAATTAGGGATGATGAGGGTCAATGAAGACAAGGAGGGAGTGATTAAGGATTATAAAAGATGAAGGGGAATACTTAGGGATGATGAGGGTCAATGAGGATGAGGACAGAGTGATTAAAGATTATGAAAGATGAGGGGGAGTGATTAGGGATGGTGAGGGATGATGTATAAGTGATTAAAAATGATGAGGGATGGTGAGGGTTAATAAATGAGTGATTAGGGATGGTGAGAGAGGGATTATAGATGATGAAGGATGGTGATGGTTAATGAGGGAGTGATTAGGTACAATGAGGGATGAGGATGGAATGATTAGGGATTATTAAAGATATGAGGGAGTGATTAGAGATGATGGGGGATGATGAAGTGATTAGGGATGATGAGGGTCAAAGAAAGAGTGATTAGGGATGATGAGGGAGTGATTAGAGATGATGAGGGTCAATGATGGAGTGATTAAGGAAAATGAATAATGAGAGAGTGATTATGAGTGATGAGAGATGAAGAAGTGATTAGGGATGAGGGAGAAACAATGAGCAAGTTAAATTAACACAAAGTAGTCATTTGATGTGTGAATATCATCAATGTGACCTATGCTGCCCCAATCACACCACTTTTGCTTTTGTTGAAAGTGAGTGGTTTGTAAACTTCAATTTTGACAAACCTAAGATTTCTAGAAATATCAGAGAGCAATCTAAAAGGCACAAAAACCTAAAAAATGACTATATGTTTACCAAACATGGACATCAATTGTAAAATTTATGCCTTAAAATCCTTAGGTTCAACACTAAGACTCTGAAAATGCTTAATTACTGACTAGATTAGATTTTTAAAAAATATCTTCCACTTTGTAAGGCATGTAACTATGAGACCAACTCTATCAGATGTAGAGTGATTCTAATTTCTTATATTTACTAAAATAAACTTAAAGTATAAGTTTAAAATTATACTTTACATTTATTTTAGTAAACCATTTGACCCTTCCAATAGATCTTTTGTACTTTTTTTGCAATGTGAAGATAATGCGTATGTATTATAATGCATATGCATTCCTTTTACATTGCATGAAATATAGTAGAAATCCCTTCTAATAGATATTTTTTATTTTTTACTACAATGTGAACATAATACGTACACATTATAACACATATGCACTATGTTTATTTTGAAATTAAAAAAACAAAGTCTTTTGGCTCATAAATGGTTTGGATTTCTGAGCTAAAGTATTAGACTTGTCAACACAGAGTTGAATCCAAAAGTTTTGAAAAAATAACAAAATATAACTTCCATCAACAAATACACTTCGAATTTTAATGATCATCTCTATCAGATGTAGAGTGATCCTAATTTATTATATTTACTAAAATAAATTTAAAGTATAACTTTAAAATTATACTTTACATTTATTTTAGTAAACTATCTACCCCTTCGAATAGATCTTTTGTACTTTTTTTTACAATGTGAAGATAATGCATATTCATTATAACACATAAGCATTCCTTTTACATTGCATGAAACAAAGTAGAAAGCCCTTCTAATAGATATTTTTAATTTTTTACTGCAATGTGAATGTAATATGTACACATTATAGTGCATATGTACTATGTTTATATTGAATTCAAAAAATAAAGTCTTTTGGCTCAGAAATGGTTTGGATTCCCAAGCCAAAGTCTTAGACCTATCGTCACACAGTTGAATCCAAGAGTTTTGAAAAAAACAACAAAATTTAAATTCCATCAACAAATACACTTTGAATTTCAATGAAAAAATTCATAAAATTATTACGATGATGACGAGCATGCTCTCATTTTTCCAAATATATGATTTTTTAATTTTTTGGACTGTTTTAAGGTTTTTATCTATGTTGATTTCTAACTATGGTTTTTTTAGGCCACTACATGCTGCAAATATACATGCATATATACATTTAAGTGTATATATATATATATATATATATATATATATATATATATGATCACAAACTATGCCTAATTCTATACACATTCATTTTTTAAAGAGTAGTTATGGAGTTCGTGCATCCATCTATCCATTTTTTTATCAGTTTTCAGGATCTATTTATTTATACAATTAATAAAAAATATATATTCATTAATTTTTTTAAATAAAATATAGGTCACAAACTAGATGATCTTATCTAAATTTTCACAAAGGGTTTCAAAAAATACTAAACTTTACTATAAAAACGTTGCAATGTGTGGATAACTATCTACTCTATTTTCTTAAAAAATTAGAAGTTCTTATTTAAATTTTAAATGTTTGACCTAATTATGCTTAACTATTTTTTTGAAAAAAATAATGTTTTAGAAACTAGACTCGAAATGCTATAATTCATGTTTTTATATCATCTTGGAATTTTGAGTGTACTTATCTCAAATAATCTACAGAATTTGAGATTTTTTATTTTCAAGAAAAAAACATGTCCATGGGTATGCCCCTTTTTGTCCCACAACTTTGTGCATTTACCCATTGAGTGATTTCATCTTTATAAGGATAATAACAATTAATTAATCCAAGCATAATATATCTTTTAAAATGTATACCAAGGGAGTGATAAGGTGATGTTGGTTAAGCTACAATTATTAATGAGAGTTTTTGAAATCCTACAAATGAGAGAATTTGAGTCCATTAATGAATTTTTTACCAGAACTATGAACATAGTTAATTAGATCAAGACCAATGTGTCATTCACTCTAAATTCCTACTCTTAAAACACTTGTGAGATTGAGCATTCAGTGAAAAAAGTAGAGGACAATGCATGGGACAAAATATCTCCTCATTTACTTTAAGATTGATGCTGGTTCAATACAAGGACCAAGCAGTTTAACTAATTTTACTTTAAGAACAACAAATGTTACCACTAGAGGTTCAATTGATATGAGTATTATTACTCTCTTATTGATAGCATGTCTAATTTTTGTTTTCTACATGATTCAACTGATAAACAAATTAAAATTTCATTGCTATTCATATCAACATCTAGACTAAGGGATGGTGTCATCGAAAAAAAGAGAGGGAAGGGTAAGACAGAAAAAATAGGGTTGTCTTTTATCTAAACGAGCCTCTTGATGTCAAGGATCTAAGAGCATCCCTAACCACAGTTATACCACTATATGCCTAGCCTAGCTACTTCAAAAATGTGAGCCAATCAATAGGAGAGATTCTAAGGACATAAACATAAAAGTCATTCATCAATTGAATCCATTCTAAAAATGGCATATCTTGAACTCTGTAATTATTGCATACAATAAAAGCAAGATGCCTAAAACAAAACATGGAAATTTTCAAAATACTAGTTAAATGATAGCTATTGCACAACATAACTAAGACAATAATCTACAAATAAATATATTAGTAGTCCTAGCACCAATAACAAGTTAAAATAGAAGACTGGAGGCATTACAAGTGAATAAATGTAGTAAAATTTGTATTCAACATTCTGAAATCATTCTACTACAAACAATTTATCTAGGCAAGCAATAAAGACCACAAAACAAAGCAAGAAAGGGGCAAGTGCACTCTTGACATGATTAGTTTGGGCACAAGAAAATGTTGATCCCTTTATAATAATAATTCAATCTCCTTTAATAGGTAATTTGGATGAGTTCATGGTCTTTACTTAGGGTCACCCACTAATGGAGCAATTACAAAACATTCCTTATTGATTGTGGAAATGCAATTGAGATTTTTGATCCTTTGATAGATTTGAAGGTTTTCCCATGCTTTTACAACTAAGAACCACACTGATTTAAGGCTAAATTTTGTCATTTATCTCTTTTGTGTCTTCTTCACAAACCCATTGCCATTGCCATTATGGGATTATTTATCTTATGTGCCAACCATGCCTTGAATCATAATCTCGATCTATCACTCAATTAAAATCACATTCTACTCACCTATTTGAAAACCTTGATGACCAAATGGGTCATCCACTTTAGCTCTCAGGTCCCTTAATGACTAGGCCCACCCATTTGTCCATCACACTCCATTTATGTCCCTGGGCTATCAGAATAAACCATGTGTCCTTTTCTTATTGGTTTTTTGATTTTAGGTTCTTCCTGGCCATTGATTCACCCACTTTGCCTCATGGTCATTGATCCACATTCTTTGCCTCCCAACCATGTGATTTATTCTTGGTCATGACCCCGGGCTCACACAATGATGCCACATGGCATCATTTTGGTGAGCTAGGTCTTTAGAGGTTTCTCACAACCCTATTGGCTTTACTTTGGCTTCGATTCAATGTGATCATGCCATATGGCATGATTACAATGAATTGGATACTCCCAGCCATTAATCCCATATATTCCATTAGCTTCCCCCTCTAGGCTCTCAAATGCATAGGATGTCATCACATGGCATCATCTCGGTGTTTAGGGCTTGAAGGTCCTAGCCACTATTGAGCACCCCTCACGTACACCATTTTCTGTGATGTTACCATGTGGAAACATCACAAAGCTTTGGGCTCATGGGGCTTTGGAGGGACTCACACACCCCTATGAGCTTTGAGTCACCATAATCACACCTTGTGGCATGATTGTGGGGACTCAGGGTCTATAGGACTTCTGTTTGAATAGTCAAACTCCGTCATTTTTTATTATTGTAATGATTCTATGTGGCTTCATCACATGGATCCAGAGGTGAAATATTTAGCCAATTTACCATTTTTTCTAAAATCCAAAGACCAAACTAATGAATGTGGGTCATCTGATGGAAGATCAAATGACCCTAGAGGAGCTCAATCATTGAGTAAAGACTTAGAACTAGCCAACTATTGAGGGCCAATGATGAATACTAATTATCTAATGGAAGATTGAACAACTGGGAAAGCCCAAGATAAATAACTTGACCGTCAAAGGACCTCCAAAGTTGTGAACATCTGGAATGCTGCCACATGTTAATCAGGTGGAAGATCTGAGTTGCAGGATAAGAATTTCAATCTACGGGATAAGCCACAAATACTAAGTCTAAGATTTGAACATAGAAAATATTTAATCAAATTTAACATATATAAATAAAAAATGACTTCCATTTTAATAGAGATCTCAACTATTTTCATTCAAAAGACCCAACAAAATGACATCTAAAACTATGTATTTATGATAAGGGATTATAAAGACTTAGTCATTAAATATAAATAAGCCATTTAAAGGTCTAATTACGCTTGAAATTTAGACATGAAGCTCAAGCAACTACACAAATAACTTATAACCTTGAGAATTGACTAAACCTTTTAAAGCAAACATCATAAATATTTAATCTTGAAATACATAATTTATAGACCAAAGTAGCTAAGGAAAATACTGTTAAGATCTCCAAATCAATTATATCATTTACATAACAAGTACTAGGAATATTCAACCATTTTGTATCAAGGACCAGCAACTTGAGGAAGAGAAGAGAAGGGAAACAAAGCATACTAAACCAAGAGGGTCCCCATCTGTGGAAATGAAGATGGGGCATGTTGGACTCAACAGAATGGAGATGCTATATAGGAACATAGAATAATATGAAAAATCCTAAGGATTTTTCCTATGATGTTTGATCCTATTGTGGTAGTAATATAAGAGTCCAAGGAATAAAACCAAATGACTATCAAATCTAATGAGTTCATTGCAAACCCATGAACAAAGGCTAAATAGGATAGCTAGTTCTTCTCTTGAACAAGACTTCAAATCTTATATTATGGTGAGAGGCAAAGAAAGAGGAACCAACAATAAAGGAATAAGAATATTTAACAATAGTGGAGGAGGAAGGCATAACCATTCATAATCACAAGGAAGAGGAAGAGGAAGAAGCTGCAACACTTTTAGAGGAGGTTTTTTACAAGGGTATGACAAATCTAATGTCCAATGCCACTATTATAAAAATTATGGACATTATGCATGCCAATGTATGAAAAAAGAATATGATATGAAAAGACAAAACATAAATTTATCTAAAGCAAATGAAGTTGGAAATTATAGGAATGAAAATGGTGAAAACTTGTTTATCACTTGTAACATAGCTAAGCAAAGCAATAATGAAGTGTGGTATCCTAGATAAAGGTTATAGTAACCAAATGAGTGGGAATAAGGAAATGCTTAACAACATAGATGAAACAATAAAATCTAAGGTAAAAATAGGAAATAATAACTATGTCCATGTTATGGGCAAAGGAAGTATCTCCATTCACACCAAACAAGGTGATAAGAGGCAGATTCAAGACGTCTAATATAATCTAAGGTTGGAGCATAACCTCATCGGCATTGGGAAATTAATCCAAAAGGGATATAAGGTTAAATTTGAGAATGAAGAAAACATAATATTTGATATAACAACAATAGGAAAATGGTAGTTGTTAAAATAACAAATAACAAAATGTTTCCATTAAGAATGCAAAATAAGTTGTTTGTAGTATTTAAAATAGTTGCATTTGATCAATCTAATATGCGACACCTATTCAAGAGATGACAAGAAGCATGATAAAGGCCAAAGGATCATCAAATGAATATTGAGTTGAAGTTGCAGTAACAACAATTTATTTGTTGAATAGATGTCCCACAAAAATTGTTAGTGACATGATTCTTCAAGAGGCATGGAGCAACAAAAATCCTAGTGTTGAACACTTAAGAGTTTTTCAATATGTGGCATATGCACATGTCTAAGTAAAGAAGAATGGAATGAGAATTAACAAAGGAGAAAAAATGCATGTTTATCAGATATAGTGAGCAATCAAAATCTTACAAGGTATACAATCTAGTTACGAAGGAATCAATAATCGAAAATGATGTTCAATTCATAGATAATGCAGCATGGGATGATAAAGAATAAAAAAAACAAGAACCAAAAAGGGTTAGTGGATACATATTAGAAGGTGAACCAACAAGTTGTACATTCACTTCTACACCTGGCTAGAGGTCATAACTAGAATGAAGCATAAGGTGCAGCTCAAGGGACTCCTCTATCATTTTATAACTCAAGAGGTAGAAATGCTTTATCATTTTCAAGACAACTCTTGGGGAAAAAAAGGACCTTGTGAGAAATGTATGAGCAATCAAAGTATGAAGATGATGAGAATGACACTATTATAATTTTTTTTTATTTTAAGAAGTTTATTTTGTTTACTTTGAAAAAGTAATTTAGGGCAACAAATGGTATGAATCCATGGATGACGAAATGCAAGCAATTGAAAAAAATGAGACATGGGAGTTGGTAAAACTTCCAACATGAAAGGATATCATTGGTGTCAAGTGATTTTACAAAACCAAGATCACCATTGAAGGTAAAATCAAGAGACATTAAGTAAGACTAGTTATTAAAGGGTACAAGCAGCAACCTGGACAAGATTACAATGAAACATTTTACCCTATAGCAAGGATGGAAACTATGAGAACCATCTCAGTAATAGTTTCTCAACATAAGTGGAAGGTGCATTAAATGGATGTCAAATCATTATTCCTATGTGATGTGTTAAAATAAGTGTACATGGCAAAACCATCTAGCTATGAGATTCTAGGTCTTGAGAACAAGGTGTATAAACTAAAGAAAACACTTTATTGGATCAAGAAAGTACCAAGGGTGTGGTACAATCACATAGAATCATATTTGCTGAGAAATGGATTTAGAAAGAGTGACAATAAACCAACTCTCTCTATAAGGCAATTAATTAATGTGAATTTCTAATTATTGTCTTATATGTAGATGATTTGATTTTTACTAGAAATGAAAACCAATCCATATAAGAGTTCAAAGTAGTAATGAAAAAAGAATTTGAGATGACAAATTTAGGATTATTAAAATATTTTCTTAGCATTGATGTTAAACCAATAGGTGATGGAAATTTTATATCTCAAGCCAAGTATGCAATTGAAATTTTAGAGAGATTTATAATGTTGAAAATAAAACCTATATCAACACTAGTAAGAAAAGGTTTAGAGTTAAGGATGATTGTAACAATAATGTAAATCAAACATTGTACAAGAACTTGGTAAAAAAACTCAGTGTATTTGACAACAATAAGCCTTGATATCATGTATGCAATTAGTCTAATCTCTGAAATTATGAAGACTCCAAAGGAATCACATTGACAAGAAGAAAAAATGATCCTAAATGTTAATGGCATAAAAAGCCATGGAATTTTGTATACCACATCAAATAATTTTGAACCAGTTGGCTATATAGATAGAAATTGAGCAAAAAATATTGATAACAAAATGAACACATTTGGATATATGTTCAATGTCAGGTTAGGAGCGATTTCATGGAACTCGAAGAAGCAACCTATTACTTCATTCTCACACACACACACACACACACATCAATAAACTCAACAACCTATAAGTTATTTGAATTAGAATAATCCAATCAAATTTGAATGAGAAGCAAAAAATAATAATAATCTTTTGTGATATTTTATTTTCTATAGCTCTATCAAAAAAATCATTCTTCCATGGAAAGAGCAAGAACATAGCAATCAAATATCACTTCATAATATAAATAGTTAGAGAAAAAACTTGCAAATATTTTCACTAAACCATTATCAAAAATAAAATTTTGAATGTCTCAGAGACAATCTGGGCATCATGAAGTAGCAACAACTCCAAAGTGTTTATTCTTGCAGTATCAAAGTTCATACAAAAATAAATTTGGAGTCACACAGAAAGATCTTGAGTCTCATGCAACTCTGGAGTATATTCATGTGCAGTGTCAGAGTATCTATACAAGAGATTAAGATTAAGGGGGGTTGTTAAAAAAATAACCTTGATCTACCCTCTTTAATGTCATCTAATTTTTTCTTTTTTCAATTTTTTTTTGATCTAAATATTTTTCCATCAACGTAATCCATCTTATTCTTAAATGCTGACTAGGTGAATTGACTAATAGAATAATGGTCTTGAAAAGCATAGTGATTTTGATTTTGAACATGCAGCAGTCAGAAGAGAGTGGGAAATATAAAACACAATAGTTATATGCAAAAGAATAGAACAATAGAGAATAGTGAGTGGAATAAAAGTATCATAGGACAATAGTTTTATGAAAGAATAGAGAACATAAGAAGAGAGCACTAATAGAAAATAGAGTTGTAGTAAGAGAATAGAAGACCAATTAAATAAGAGAATAACAACAACAACAACATCTGTAGCTAAAAAATATTTTATCTGCAAAACTTTTGTATACAACAATATTATTATCAATAGATATTTTTATTTTATGGGTATTTCCTTTTACAATAGTTTTATTTCTTATATAGTGGTATCTAAATAGAGAAAAGCATATAGTGACCCTCTCCAGATAGTCCTGGGTTCGTTGGGTGAGCACTCGGGTCTCTTCTATAGTCCCTACCACCTTCTCCAGAGTTGAGAAAAGTTGTAGGAGGGTGTCCTTGACATGGAAAATTAGTTAGGAGGGAAGGAGCTCCTAACCTACATTTCGATTCTGACCTAGCTCTACATGTCCTCAAGAAGCTTCTTTGACATATCATATGTCACCCAGAGAACTAAGAATGGGTCTTTTGCCATTTTCTCTTCTCCTTTGAGAGTCCTCACCTTGGTGAGAGAGAATAAGTCTTGTTAGGTTTGTCAGATGATAGGGTTTTCCTCTTACATGAGTTTTTGGGTGAGGATACTCTGCATGCTCCACATGGTGTGATCAAAATCCCATTATACTTATGGGGTGCCTTACATCATCATTTTTGGCACTTGTGATATCAGGGACCATTCCTCGAGTCTTGGGAGGTGTTGGCAAGGTGGCAGAGATGGTAGTGATAAGCGGAGGACAAGGTAGAGGAGGAATGGAAGAAGTGGAGGGAGTGAATGATGAAAGTAATGGAGGAGGCATGGGGGAGAAAGGGGGGGAAATGAATGGTGAGGCCCAGGGGAACATCTATCCCTGACACTGACTATGGGTCATGCCCGCTTGAGAGTCAATGACTCTCAAGAAGGGGGTATTTAGTAGAAAGGATGAGATTGGCTAATTAAAATCGAATCCCTAGGCAGTCAAGGTGATGGAAAAGGGGGACAGGGAACTATGAAAGGAGCCAATGACATTGATGTTGGAGGAGGTAGAATTGGAGCAGAAGGTAACTACGTCATGAGTCAAGCATGGACTACTTTTCACTTCTTCTTTGGTCTTTTACCCATGTCAATTCCAAATGCTACTGTGAAAAGAGCTAATATAGTGAGGGCTACAAAGGTCGATTGTGGGAGCTATTACATTGTCAAAGGAATTATCAAGATGGTCCCAGTCACTGGAGACATGTACATGAGGGAATTACTCCTAGAATAGCTAAGGTGACCAACGGAGACGGGGCACTCACATGCACTTGAATTTGAGGAATGACTGGTGGGGGCCATGGATGTTTGGGCGAAGAGTGGAGGTGAAGAAATTGGGACAAGGGGTGGTGCCACAAGATGCAACTAGAAAGAGGAGGGAGTGAGGGGAGGAACTTGTACTGGTGTCTGCTGTTGATCCTAATTTAGGCTCATTTCTAAGTTGTTGCTGATGTCGAACCTCAGAGAGTCCCTGATGAACCTCGCCAAGCTGGATCAGGTGTTTGACCTGATGGTAGCTGCGTTGGAAGCTAGGGAGGCAAAGTCAAAGTAATTGGGAGCCAACTCTTCTATGCCGCCTCCACATATTAGTTGAGTGGTCCCCCTCATATCTTTTGGGAGTGGGTTTAAAGGAATTTTATTCATTTTTTGAATTATACGATTGTAACCACCAAGAGTGGCCATCATGCCCTGAGATGGGAATCCCATGCTACTTGGGGGTGAATCCCATCCTTATCTATAAAAGTGCAACTGTATTGTAATTTGAAGGTCAATAATTTTTAGTTCAAAAGCATTGTCGGAATCAAGCTAGAATTTCACTTGCATTTTTTTCACCTCCTTTTAAATTTTAAAGAGTTGGCCAAGATCGATCTTTGTAATATAACTGGTTATATTAATAAATGTAATTTCAACGCTTTTAAATGATGTTCTGTTTATCAAAACATTTTTCATTTCAATTTTAAGTGAATATTAATGGCCCCGATAATTATTTTAAAACTCTATTACTTTATGAATGCAATGATTATGATGTGTGTATTTGTCATAAACTTTTTGAGAATTTCTCTTGTTTTCTTCAGAATATTGATAACTAATGTGATACCCTACAAATTATTTTAGAAGTTTATGTGTGATTTACTATAGACTTTAGTATTGCTATTTAGTGGGGAATTACAAATTAAACGTTCTTAGTTGCTTCCCTATACTCTTCCCATTGTGTAGCATTGGAGTTAAGGCCTTTGGTGAGACTCAACACACAATGGTATAACTGTGACGGATGTGTTCAGTTCAATTGTTAAAGCATTAATTTTACTTGGATCGGGAAACTTCCTTTACTGCTTTACCCTTACCTTCTTTTGTGTTTGTTTTGGAAATTGAACTATCCTTTTCCTTTTGTTTAAGAAGTGTTGGAGCAAAGTACCTAAATACCAGTAATAGATTCAAATAATTCATTTATTTACGTTCGGTCATCAGGGCTGAACCACCAGTGGCGACGTTACATCTCTCAAAGATTATTCCACTCAGGTTCTATTGTGAAGTCAAATATCCGCATCCATGCCCTCGACTGATTTCAAATCAGTTCTAAAATGGAGGATGAAAGCTGATCAGTGTTCCCCATTATTCTCTTTGAAAATACTCAAACTCATGAGTATTCTGGAAAGGAATCTTGGACCAAATTTTATGCAATAAAGAGTAATATTCAAAATTCAAAGCCCTTTAATGGCACTGATAGTTTTACTCGTTTTGTCTAGTAAATTATGGTATTTGTTTGTTACAGTGATTGAAAATGGAGAAAACTGGAGTGTGGGGCAACGGCAGCTTGTGTGTCTGGGAAGAGCGTTGCTTAAGCGACGGCGCATTCTAGTGCTTGACGAAGCTACTGCTTCCGTGGACACTGCAACTGATGGTGCTATACAATCCATCATCCGTTCTGAGTTTGCAGACTCTACAGTTATTACCATTGCTCACAGAATCCATACTGTAATTGACAGCGATCTGGTTTTGGTTCTTGGCGAAGGTATCTTAACATTCTTTTATGACTTTGATTTTTGTGTATAAGGACCAAGAGGTGGTGTAGCTAGCTTTACATATACTCAAGTTGATGGACATGTTTTCGTTGCTGAACAGGAAGCATTGTGGAATATGACAGCCCATCGAAATTGCTGGAAAATAAGAACTCTGCCTTCTCTAAACTAATTCATGAGTACTCTACCAGATCGGGCACTGCTAAGTCCAGACACTAATGGCCACAGTTTGAAATGAAACAAATATTTTCTTTGAACGAATGAAGTTTTCCATGAACGCCGAGCAAACCTTATTTCAGAGCATTCACTAATGACGATAGAGAGATATATATGGTAGCTCTGAATTACCAATTTGAAATTTTCAAACACTTTGAAATTTCAAATATATCAATGCGAAAATAATATTAATTGAAAACATATTTGCAAAGTAAATTTGGATCTTTCCTTTAACCAGAATTTGTGGTAATGATTCCGCAATCATCTACTGGTTTGATGATTTTTTTTCAGTTAAGTGTCATGAATTATTTACCTCTATTAGACTTGAATTTTATTTAAAAGATAGTCATATAGCAAATGGACGATGAATATTACTTAAACAAGATGAAATAATGCATTAAAATTGAACCAATTCAAAGATGAGCATATATATATAACAAGGGTTATGGTGTAGCTATAGTAACTGTCTTTTTGGAAAATAGGTATTAGGCATTGTACATGTGGGAAAAGTATGGGGCTATTCATTAGTGGTATTAGGTAGTTGAGAAAGTATATATAGTATTATATATATATATATATAGTATTTTATATATATATATATATATATATATATATATATATTTTGAAATAGACGATATTAAAATTGATAGTAGAAGAAACAAATATTGAAATTAAAGTAATTTTTTAGAGTTTTTGATGGTATGTTTAATTTTTGACTTGAAACTCATACATGTTGTTGAAATGTACATATTAAACTTGATTCAATTTTTTTTGGTTGCATCCAATTATACTGTTTAGATGAAAAAGTGCATTGGAAGATTGAGCCTTATTGTGGCCATAAGGACATTCCTTACCTTTCATGTGTACCATGTGTCTTGTCATCATAAATGTGGAGGTTGGTGTTCATTATGTAAATCAGTCATTGCCCTATTAATTAACTCATGGCAACGGCATAAATATGGTTTAATTAATTTGTAGATTAAGTGATGAAAAGTGATCTAAAATGCCATTTAAATGCCACAAGGTATTCATTACTATGCTTCAACAAATATTAGATTGAATTTATGACATTTATTATTTATTCTATTATCCATAAAAAATTAGGTGTAAGCCTCAATAATATAATAATTTAAGAGGTCTAGATAATTTAGTTGATAATCACATACAAATTAAAGAATCAATGCCTATAAACAATCGACCTTAGCACCCATATGGTGTGGCATGGTACAACCAACTATTGACATTGATGTGTGACACATTATTCTAACAAGAGGAAAAGGATTGCGTAAATATAAGTGGTTAATGAAAATATTAGTTACATGTTAAATTTTATTTATGTAATTAGATCTTTACTTCAGTCTTGTAAGAATAAAAAATGGAGAAGGAATTGAGCAAAATGTCATTTATACAAGTTGCATACCATAAGGAACTGGGAATTGTTTTAAAAATAGTATTCCACCACTTAGCTCTTGAGATAAGATGTCACCTATAAACAATTAATTGATATTTTGTGAGCCATGGATAAAATGGGATAATAATTAGCTTGATTAAAAGGGACAAGCATGGGCTCAGTGTAATCTCTTTCAATAATATATAGTCAATATGCATCAATTCTTCTTTCCTTAGAAGTAATAATTATTGATTTTGATCATTCTTTCATTAGTAAAATATGCATATTGTTTTAAATAATAAAAGTATTTAATTTGATGAGATTTATGTCGATTAAAATAAAAAAGTTTCATCTTAAACTATGTTGATTATAATTTTTAAAAAGAGATGTTATGAGGCAAAATATTGTTACACATAAATGAATAATTAACTAATAAACATTGTCCTTCATATTCTAATATAATTTATAGTAAATAAAGAAACATAAAAAACAACTTATATATTGTTATAATCCTTTACGTTTTTTAATGGTATATACAAAATTTCACCTTGCATACAATATAATTTAAAAAAATGTTGATATTTTATGACCCAAAAAATAAAGTGTCATAACTATCAAATTTAATCTGTCATAAGTGGAAATAACATCCACAAATAACTAACATTTTGAGAGCAACAGTTCTATTTATCAATATTAGCATTGAAGGTTAATTTTCACAATACTTTGCCTCTCAACACATAAGAGGGGTTCAAGGAAACCTAGGGTAGAATGCACAATGCTAGAAATAGAGGCCCAAGAATAAATCCTCCTCCAAGATGAAGCAAACCACCTACAACATTAGCCATAATTACATTGAAGAAATACATAAGTAGCTTAGATACTTTCCAAATAATTCCATCTACTCCTCTAGAGGCAATTGTATCTGGCTATTGTTCAGGATTTCAAGTTATTTGGTGAGCTCTATGGGCTATCTTATGTTCAAGAGTTCTTTGACCACGTTCTGCATGGTCTATTTCCTAGTTCAATATAGTCAAGATTATTTAGAATTGAACAACACTTACTTCATCACATTTCCATGCATGTGTTGTTTAATATCAGAACCAATGTCTCATTGTGTATGTTGTTCCCACTCAATGTCTTGGTGTTGAACTGACCCTTCAATTATTGGGAGAGTCATATGGGCTACAATTTTGCATGCAAATTGTATGGAAAACATACAAGTTAAATTGCATATTTTCTTTTCTAGTAACTTAATTCAATATGAAAATTTATAATTAATTTTTTTTAGGTTTTTTCAAATGTACATACTTCAATAGGCTTAAAAATAAACAAAATGCAACCACCTTTTCAAATAATTGATGCTAAAATAAATATTCTATAAATATACATTTACACACACACACACACACACACACACACACACACACACACACACACACACACACACACACACACACAAACAAATTTACTATGATGTGATTATTGTATCTCAAAGTTGATACATGATAGCTATGAAAAAAAAAGTTGGTGATGATTATGAAATTGTGTTTCCCTAGCCAATGTCTAATTGTTCATGTTTTAAGAATCAAAATGTCCTTGATTGTTAACATGTGTTTGTGAGTCCTCTTTCTTTGCCAACGAACAAACAGATCACCAAAGGATAGACCAATGATTTCAATACATTAAAATATATGCTCAAAAATTTGACAATTACTTTTCTTTGGCAAATGCAAAGGACTATTTGATGTGTACATGGAGTTTGCACACAAAGGTTGATGTGGCTAACAAGCCTAGGTGCAATGAAAAATGGGTACAATCTCAAAAGCTTTAGCAAATAATTTATGTGCAAATGGTGTGGTGAAAAACAATGACAATATCAATTAGATAACCTTTGCCTTGTCTAGGTCATGGCAATCAAAGCACACACCTAATCTAATGGTAGCCATGTTACAAGCATTTCGAAGAGGGTCGAACTCAGGTTCAATTCTTCATCACTCATTTTCCTCCTCATGAACATCAATAAAAGAAGGCATGGTGAAAATGTTTTCGATTTACAGATATTCACAAATATGCAAAATGCTTGGAAAAGTAATTTTTAATGGATAATTTTTATTTTATTTTGAAACATAATGATACCAAAAGTTGGAAGTGTGATAAGAATTAATTTTCAAAACATATCCTATTGTGTCTATATTGGCGTTGTGTTTAATTGACTTGGAATAAAAGCAATTATATTTGATAATAATATAGAACATTTTTTCTATTTTGTGTTTGTTATAATGTTTTAAATGTAGGAAAGCACAATTACGTTAACAATGACAAAAAAAAAAGTGTATTTGTTTTACATATATTAGTATTTTAATATAGTGAAAATACAAGTTAAATTGTATATATATTTTTTGCAATAGGTAAATTCTATACAAAACTTTTGGGAGTAAAAGTAATCATTTTTTGTAATGGGCATCCCTGTTGCGCTCAAAACTAACCCAGCTAAAACCCCTTATGACTCCAGAACGGTTTGCCTGTATTGTTTTTTTGTGTGTGTTTTACAAGGTCTTATACATGTAACATAAATATAGAATTGAAAGCATAGATACACACAGCTAAAATAACCAACACACAGTATTTATATTAATTGCAAAATGAGTAAACAAGTACAATGTCAGCCACATGATAACTCACTAAATACTCCAGTAATGGAATGAACATTATTTCAAGCAAATATCCCTAGTGAGTACTGAAGGTGTGATCATTTTGTTCTCCATCCAGCGGAACTATGGACTCTATACGCTGGTTTCTATGGACTCTGTAGGTTGGATTCTACAAACTCTGCAAGCTGGTTCTACGAACTCTGTAACTAGTTCTATGGGCTCCACAACTGCTTCTATAGACTCTGCAACTGGTTTTACAGACTCTGCAGCTAGTTCTATGGACTCTATAGCTGATTCTACAGACTCTACAGCTAGTGCTATGGACTTTGCAGCTGGTTCTACGGACTCTGCAGCTGGTTCTGTGGACTCTACAAGCTGATTCTATGGACTCTACAAGCTACTTCTACAAACTCTGAAGGCTACTTCTACGAACTTTGCAACTAGTTCTACAGACTCTGCATCTTGTTCTACAGACTCTACAACTAGTTATATAGACTCTGCAGTTGGTTCTACAGACTCTGCAGCTAGTTCTACAGAATTTGCAGGTTGATTCTATGGACTCTGCAGCTGGTTCTATAGACTCTATAGGCTGCTTCTACAGACTCTGCAAGGTTGTAGGCTGATTTCTACAGACTCTACAGGATGCTTCTATGAACTCTATAGTCTACTTCTATGGACTCTGCAAGATTGTTTCTCCTGACTCTTATTGTAGATAGCAACTGCTACGATATGCTACAATGACGTGGCTACTACAGTGATGAGCTGCTATAGTGACATGACTGCTACAGTGGCATGGCTTCTACAGTGGCATGGATACTACAATGGCACGACTGCTATAATGGTGTGGCTGCTATAGTGGAGCAGTTGTATGAGGCTAAAAGCATAAACTCCAAAGACCAATCCCAAGGATTGATGTCTAGAGTGCTACAGATGAGAAGGACATTCTCAAATGCCCAAAATAACCTACAAACTGCAAGTGCATCAATTCTTTTCTTCTTATCCAACATGTCTAAAGAAGCCACAAACACTTCCTTTTATCCTTTCTCCAAGGGGTGACTCAACTCACTTGAGCAATGTGGGATAAAAGATGTGCAACAGTTTATATATTAGAATATTGCTTATGTCTCCCTTGGGTATCATCCCCATAAAGTAAATATTTAAAGTAACACTTAATATCTTGCAATTAGGTTAAATGTTACTTTTTACAGCACTTCAGGCATTAAAATATACTAGCAATCAGACTCTAAATGGCGCAAGTGATAGTTCGCTGAAAAGCTCTCATCAAGGAGTATCAAACCCCATCATCAAAATTGGCCACCGATGTGTCCTGCTAACTTACTATAAATAGTAAGTATGCCTAAAAATGAGTAAGTCAATTGCTAAAGTGGGGACATTATAGTCCGTCCCCCTTGAAATTGCTTGTCCTCAAGCAATCTTAGCCCAGCCTATTGACTAACCTACTCACTCTCCCATATAACATCCTCCTCTGGTAGGTCTTTCCATTTGACCAAATACTCCTTCACTATCTTGTTTCTGAGTTTCCTCTCTTTGGTGTCCAGAATAGCCTCAGGTACTAACACGAGCCTCCCCTCCTCATCCAAATGGGGTAAATATGCAAAAGGCACTACACTTTGACCAATGGCTTTCTTAAACCTAGACACATGAAATACATTGTGCACCCGACTACCCTTTGGAAGCTCAAGCTCATAGGCGACTTTGCCCACTCTTTGAATCACGCTATAGGGGCCATAAAATCTAGACTTTAGCTTCTCTACTCCACTCTTCTTGAGTGATGACTACCTATATGGTTGTATCTTCAAATACACCATGTCCCCTACCTTGAAACTGCACTCTACCCTATGCTGATCAGCATATAACTTTTGCTGATTTTGAGCCTGTTGTATATTCTCCTTGAGCGCTCTCAGGATATCTTGACTATCCTTCAATAGGTATTTAGCTTTGGGCACTCTGTTGTCCCCCAAAGCCCATACAATGCCATAAATGGAGTCATCCTGATGGTCATGTGATGCGTGGTATTGTAACAATACTCCCCCATGTGTAACCACTTAACCTAGGGCTCTCTGTTATGCAGTCACATAGTTCTGTAAATAACCTTCCACCCATTTATTTACTATCTCCATCTACCCATCTATCTGAGGATGGTAGCTCGTACTAGGTACAAGATCTGTACCACATAGCCTAAACAAATCCCACCAAAAGGTGCTCATGAACTTGCTATCCTTGTCACTGACAATAAATCTTGGTAACCCATGCAACCTAAAAACCTCCCTGAAGAACAAATCTACCACCTGAGCTACTATGTAAGTAGAATGGATAGCAAAGAAGTGAGCAAACTTCATCAATCTATCTACCACCACATAAATGCAATCTCTTCCCTGCCCTCATGGTAGGCCAGTGATGAAGTCCATAGAAATGTTTTCCCATTTTTGATCTAGAATGGGTAAGGGTTGTAGTAAACCAGCAAGAAACATGTGTTCTTCCTTATTCTACTAATAAATTGCACACTCCCTAACATGTCTCTAAACATCGTCCTTGAGCCCCCTCCATGAGAATTGCTCTCGAATCTGCCTGTAGGTCTTGAAGACCCCCAGATGCCCAATCGTAGGTGCATCATGAAATGCCCTCAGTATCATCTCTCTTAAATGTGATGATGGAATCAAATAAATTTTGTCCTAAAATTTGATCAACCCATTTATCACCTCATAGTGATCATCTTGTATAGTACTTGAAATCAATCTCAAAGCCCAAGCATCTCTGGCATATTCTACTATAATCTTAACCTGCCAATCTCCTAAAATCTCTGCAAGAGCACAAATGTGAGGTCTTCTGGATAAGGCATCAGCTACTACATTCTTCTTCCCTTTGACAAACTTAATGTCAAAGGCATAAGCCTGTAATTTAGTGACCCACTTCTGCTGCCTGTCATTCAAGTCTCGCTAGCCCATGAAATACTTTATGCTATTGTGATTCGTCTTGATCACAAACTTCCCTCCAACCAAGTAGGATCAGAATTAGGCCAAGGCATGCATGATGGCCAACATCTCCTGATCATAAATAGAATAGCTCCTCTCCACCCCTCATAGCTTCCTACTCTCAAAAGTAATGGGGTGCTTCTCCTGCATCAATACTACTCCAATCCCATCACCTGATGCATCACAATGAAGCTCAAAAGGCTTTGTGAAGTTGGGTAGAGCTAGAACCGAACATGAAGACATCACCTTCTTGAAATGTTCAAAACATTGTTGTGCTACCTTTGTCCATACAAAAGCACCCTTCTTGGTGAGGTCTGTTAATGGTGCTGCAGTCTATGAAAAACCCTTCACAAATCTCTTATAAAAACCACATAATCCAAAAAACCCTTTGAGTTGTGTAAGGCTTGTTAGAGTAGGCCAATCAACAACCGCCTTAATCTTTTCTGGATCCACTCTAACTCCCTCAGCACTGATAATATGGCCAAGGTAGAGAAACTTTGTCATGCCAAACTCACACTTCGATTCATTGGCATACAGTGATTCCTTCTCCAAAATGACCAGCACCTCCTCTAATTGATGTAGGTGCTCCTCCCAAGTCCTACTAAATACCAAGATATTGTTAAAGAATATCAATACAAATCTTCAAAGCTGCCCTCTGAACACCTGATTCATATAACTATGGAAGGTAGCTAGAGCATTGGTTAGCCCAAAAGACATAACCAAAAACTCAAAGTGCCCATAGTGACACCTGAAGGAAATTTTTTCTATGTCCTCCGTTCACATTCTAATTTGATGGTATCCTAAACGTAAGTCTATCTTAGAGAAATATCGTGATCCATGCAGCTCATCAACCCTAGGGATGGGGTACTTGTTCTTAATTGTCTTTTTATTAAAATCTCTATAATCAATGCACATACGCATTGTCCCATCCTTCTTTACCAAAACAACTACTAAAGTAAAGGGGCTTTTGCTTGGCCTAATATGCCCCATCTCCAATAGCTCCTTTCTCTATCTCATATTTATGCTTTTTAGGATGGTAGTAGGGGGTGATGATGACTGGTTTAGCCCCCTCCTCTAGCTCGACATCATGCTCTATACCCCTCTCAGGAGGAACCCCATGTGGAATGCTACCAAACACTTTATCATGCCTAGAAATGATCTCCAGTACATCTGGTTGATAGATTTTAACTTGCTACTCTGGAGGTGTAGGCATGATCAAACATTTAGTTGCCCACTCTACATCATCATGTCTAAATAACTGTTCCATCCTCTTCAATGATACCACCCTGAGCCCCCCGTCAGGTAAACCTCGAAGCACCACCTTCCTGCACTGATGCTGAAACCTCATCTCCAACTTAGTCAAGTTGAAGGTAAACTCTACTAGAGAAGCCATCCATGTCATTCCCAAGATGAAATCATAATCACCCATGTCAACTACATAGAACTCATCCTCCAACTCATAACCTCCTCCCAATCTAATGCGAAGATTTGAAATCTTCTGGGTGCATAATAACTTGTGGCCATTGGCCACCATGACTCTAAACCCCGTGTGCTCTTCAGTCTGAAGGCCTCTCTTGGCCACCATTTTTGCATCGATAAAGTTATGCATTGCCCCTATGTTGATCAATGAAACCACACGCTACCCCTGAATCATCCCTCTTACCTTAAAGGTAATGGCCTTTTGGACCCCTATCAACCAAGCAAGAGACTTCTCATCATCCGAACTCTCCTCAGTAGTGTTATCACCCTGACTAGACTCTGAATCTGAATGTTGCTCCTTGTCCTCAGAAGGTGATTCATCTGCTGAAAAATACTCCATTGGTTTAGCCTTCGCTAAAGTAGACATTTATTGGAAAGATTCCATCGCTCCCTATAATGAAAACATAGTTTTTTCTTCTTGAGCTCGTTGAGGGTGTCACTGTCCAACCCTTTAGTTTCCCCCTTAGGCGACTGAGGGTCCTTCTTAAATGTCTTTCTTTCCTTATCCTTCTTGAAATGAGAGTCCTTAGAGTGAAGTTTACTCCTGTAGGAAGAAGATGCTAGGTCTCTCACTTTCTTAATAGCCTCTTGTAGTGAAGAAGGGTTATGTCCCTTTACCCATCCTCGCAAGGGGTCAAAAAGCCCATCCATGAAAATAACAATGAGTCTCCTCTCAGATATATCTATCACTAATACTGCCAGCCTTTAGAACTCGGTGATATAGGCCTCCACAGAACCCCATTGTTTAAGTTGGGCTAGCTCTTTGAAATGCAATTCTGGGTCCTTAGTGTCAAATATGTCAATGAGTCTCTCAGTAAACTCTACATAGGTATCTATCTGGTTATGGCCAAGTGTGACCATACCGTGGTGCCACCACTCATGGGCACTCCCATCCAAGTGCAATGCATCATACTTAATCTCATCCTCCTCAGGGATGGGATTAAGCTGAAAATAGGTGTCTAATTTCTAGACCCATGTTTGCGCTAAAATCTTCCCTGTACCATCATAGTATGGGATAGACAACTTCCCCAACTTCTTCTTCATCTCATAATTTTGATGCTTATTTCCTCTTATGGGCATGTGCTTGAGTCTAACATCCATATACTCCCTGAATGACATTTCACCTTGAAAATTTGGTCCAAAATTTCTCCAATCCTCCAGTATTTGGTCTTGTATCTCCTGCTGTGTAGGACCAATATTATTCTGGTCATTTTGTCTCAGAGGAAACTGTGGTATGAGTGGTCTTGTAGTAGAAGAACTTGTTCTAGCATATGTTTGGGTTCCTCTATTAATCGATGCATCTCCATACCTCCATTACCCTGTCCACCTAATTGGTTAGCATTATTACACTGGTTGGCATTATTGCCCTCATCTGCTCTAGTGAAGTGTTGTGTGATTGCTAGAGCCATCTACTGCAATGTAGCCTATAGCTCCCTTTGACCCCTAGCAAGATTGTTGAGCATCATCCTAGTGCTAGGTTCTCCCCTTTCCTCATCTCTGTCACCTAAGGTTGGTGCTGAAAAAGGGTCACCCTCCTCTTCAATCGCTAATTTTTTTTGTAAGTCTAGGTTTGTTCGGTGTCTCCTCAAGTAAAACTGATGTGTTGGATGCATGAAACCTCACAGGATGGTAGGAAAATAGGCTCTGATACCACTATAATGGGGACCCTTGTTGCGCCCAAAACTAACCCAGTTGAAACCCCTTATGGCTTCGAAATGGTTTGCCTGTATTATTTTTTTGTGTGTTTTACAAGGTCTTATGCATATAACATAAATATAGAATTGAAAGCATAGATACACACAGCTGAAATAACCAACACACTGTATTTATATTAATTGCAAAATGATTAAACAAGTACAATGTCAACCACGCGATAACTCAAAAAATACTCTAGTAAATTATTTCAAGCGAATATCCCCAACGAGTACCGAAGGTGTGATCATTTTGTTCTCTATCCAGCAGAACTATAGACTCTGCAGGCTGGTTTCTATAGACTCTATAGGCTGGATTCTACAGACTCTGCAGGCTAGTTCTACAGACTATGCAGGTTGGTTCTATAGACTTTGTAGCTGGTTCTACAGATTCTGCAACTGGTTCTACAGACTCTGCAGCTGGTTCTACGAACTCTACAGCTAGTTCTACATCATTTGTAGCTGATTCTATGGACTCTGCAGCTGGTTCTACAGACTCCATAGCTGGTTCTACAGACTCTGCAGCTGGTTCTATGGACTCTGCAGGTTGATTCTACAGACTCTGTAGCTGGTATCTACAGACTCTGCACGCTACTTCTACGGACTCTACAGGCTGCTTCTATGGACTTTGCAGCTGGTTCTACGGACTCTGTAGCTGGTTCTATGGGCTCTGTAGTTGGTTCTACAAACTCTATAGCTAGTTTGGCGGACTCTACAGGCTAATTCTATGAACTCTACAGCTGGTTCTACGGACTTTGCAGGCTGCTTCTACGGATTCTGCAGGCTTGTAGGTTGATTTCTATGGACTCTGTAGGCTGCTTCTACGGACTCTATAGGCTTGTTTCTCTCAACTCTTACTACAAATAGCAGCTGCTATGATATGCTACAATGATGTGGCTGCTACAGTGACGAGCTGCTACAGTGACGTGACTGCTACAGTGGCATGGCTGCTAAAATGTGTGACTGCTATAGTGGCATGGCTGCTACAATGGCACGGCTGCTACAGTGGCGTGACTGCTACTGTGGCGTGGCTGCTACTGTGGCGTGATTGTTACAGTGGCGCAGTTGTATGAGGCTGAAAGCACAAACTCTAAAGACCAATCCCAAATATTGATGTCTAGAGTGCTACAGATGAGAAGGACGTTCTCAAATGCCCAAAATAACCTGCAAACTGCAAGTGCATCAATTCTTCTTTTCTTATCCAACATGCCTAAAGAAGCCACAAACACTTCTTTTTATCCTTTCTCCAAGGGGTGACTCAACTCACTTGAGCAATGTGGGAAAAAAGATGTGCAACAGTTTATATATTAGAATATTGCTTATGTCTCCCTTGGGTATCATCCTCATAAAGTAAATATTTAAAGTAACACTTAATATCTTGCAATTGGGTAAATGTTACTTTTTACAGCACTTTCGGGATTAAAATATACTAGTAATCTGACTCCGAATGGCGCAAGTGATAGTTCGTCGGAAAGCTCTCGTCGAGGAGTATCAAACCCCATCATCAAAACCGGCCTCCACTGTGTCCTTCTAACTTACTACAAATAGCAAGTATGCCTGAAACTGAGTAAGTCAACTGCTAAAGTGGGGACATTACATTTTTTCAAATCTAATTACTCCAAATAACTTAAATTAAATCAGTATTTTAATACAATGAGAATAGAAGCTTTTTTTTTTTTTTACAATATGTAATTTATATACAAAACTTCTTGGATAAAAAATAATCATTTTTTCTAAATTTAATTACCTAAAATAGCTTACAATTAAATGAAAAATACAAGTACCTTTAAAAATGGTTAAATTGAGAAAGAAAATGCACCATCTGCAATATATAAATCATTTGAAATTTGTTTATATATATATATATATATATATATAACAAAATCAAATCGAAAAAATATTATTCGAAATCTAAATGTATTTGAAGTAAATAAACAAAAACAATATACAAATTAACTTTTGTATTAAAAATGACTTTGAAATACTGTATACTTTGAATTTTTCTGTTTTCACATGAACATGGAAAGAAAAAAATACTTGGAACCATTCAAAATACATGAGGCTATCTAAAGTCTAGGGTATATGTCTTCTAGATATATAAATAAGATTGAAAATATGAAATTATTGTTTGTATCTCAAACATTGACATAAACGTATAATTGACATGTAACTATTAAACCATTCGACATTGTTAACCGTAATTATCATGATTAAAACTGAAGATATTAACGTCGACACAGAAAAAATATAAAAAAAATGTTCTTTTTTTCAAAATCAATACTATAATAACATGGCCTATATATTTCCCATAATCTTAACATGGCTATTGCTATTGCTATTGGCTGGCCTTACGGTAGGTCTGTTGCGTTCGGAATCACAATATAGTCAAATTATTTTTATTGCATTGGAATCGAAAGTAAAAGGCGTTCGGAATCACAAGATGGTGTCAAGCCAGACTTTTTTTTTTTTTTTTGGCTTTTTGTTGTTCAGTTCGCTTTTAGCTTATACAGTAAGACCCAGGCTAGTTTTGGAGGGATTTGTCAAGCCTCCATAGGATTTCTGGGTGCACTCTGATAAGGTGTTTTTTTGGTTTTTTTTCCAAATAGGGTTTAAACGGTTGTTGAATTGTTTTGGGAGGATTTTGTAAATTTTAAGTGTTTTTGGTGCTCAATTTGAAGAAATAATGTATGGAAAAGAATATTTGGAAATCATGTTTAGAATTGATGGTGGTAGTTATATATGCCTAAGAGATATTTGTCTGTCATCATTGTTGGGATTTTGAAGTAAATTATTCTTATAAAATATTAGACGGGGGAGATTTTTGAATTCTAATTATGAAATTTTATATAAATAAGTATAAATAGAAAGTGTCATGTTTGAAAATGAAGGCTTTGAGTCTTGTTTAAATAATTAGATATAGTTTTTTCATTGTTTGTATGAAGTTTGTTTTCGTATTAGAAGTTAAGTAATAAGAATAGTAATATCAATTTTATTATTATATATTATTGAGATTCAATTGCAGGGAGCATAAAAAGAAAACCTAGTAACTATCGAGGTTTTTTGTGAGAGTTTTGCATATCCAATAGATTCATGATTGACTAAAATGAAAATGTGGAAAGGAATGAAACTAACTTTTTGGAAGAGCGTCGTGGAAGACATTGCAACACTGGATAAGGCTTATGGGATTTTCTTAGCCTTCTGCATGACAAAAACTTTACTCTAAAATTATCAAGATTTATGGAATTGGGCCACGTAATTTGGATTTGTGACATTATGTAAGTGTTATTGATCCAATAAAGTAAGGACTAGATAATTTATATCTGTTTATTGTATTTTTGTAAATAGTATAGCAAATAACTATAAAAGGTCAAAGAAATACCTCTTAACCATAATAGCGATGTAGGGCATGGTGGCAAAAGCAGTGCAGGGAATTCCAAATTGTAGATTGTTTAAGAACACAACATATTGTATCACATTGCATCCAAGTCTTATTTTTATGGTGAATGTCAGTTGAATTGTAGGTGGACATGGCAATAAAATACTAGTGCCATGGCTTACGCCCTTTGTTACTGTGATCACACGAGGTGGCAACACTTGTAATATTATTGTGTTTGTCACAAAATTGGATGTAATGACTAACTAGTGGCATCGTATGTAGCCAAAACCTCAATTTGTCACTGTATGCAACACATCTGTATGCTACTTTCTAACCTTAATATAAATTGACATTATTTTTTTTATTAGCTTTTTCAAAATTTAATATTTATATCTATTACAAATTTATTATTACCACCACAAAAATTGTGAGGCAAATTGTATTGTACATAATTACCATTTAAAATTTTTGATATTTATTATTTATTGCCATTTACTTTAAGAAATTGTAATGCTTTACAAATTATATTGGTGGATTTCAATCTACCATGCCAATTAATTCACTTAGGCAAAAGCTATAGTACTATGTCTTACGATAGTTACTAATAAGCAAACTTGAAAAAGACGTGATATAAAAGTTAAAGATAGGTCAATTTTTCCATCACCACTTAATTCAAAGTCTTATTTTGTTGTAAGATCCTTTTTCTATATATGTTGAAAGTGTAATATATTAGCTACAACATCTCTAAGTGCCATTTTAACACCAATAAACTATAAAAACATATCAACATGAAAAATGGCGTACTATAGCTAGTGAACTGTGAGTATTTTGAAGAAATTCAAGATAAGGTTTTATAACTTCCAATTAAAATAATAATTTTTACATTGTAGTCAATCAAAAAGACTTGATTTAATAAATTATTTGAAATTGAAAAATAATAATATTCACATCAACTTTATATAACAAACAATAGTTATCTTCTAAATATTTAATGCATCTATTTTTTTATTTATCTAATAAATTACCTTCAAACCCATTAATTTATAAGATTTAAAAAGAAAAACATAATTTATTTGATTAAAAATCAATTCAAAAAAATCTAAATACGGCTCTATTCTGTCTCATGATCTTTTGATTGAAAACCATCTAAAAAAGACTCCAAATAAGGTTCTTTCTGTCTCCACTTTTTATAAAAAATATGTAATTGAAAAAATTGTATTATATTTTACTATTTGCTTTCATTCAGCGTATTTAATATTATGCTTTTCAGCCCTGGAAAATGGAGACCCACTTTTAACATATATTTGGGATTACTCTCCACGAGTCTTCAAAAATTCCCCTTATAAAAAATAGTAAAAAAAAACTGCTTACCAATATCAAAAACATATATTAATATTCTTTATTTATATATTTTTTATAATATTAAATTTTATTATTTTAAAACTTTTATAAAATTTTTTAATATTAAATTTAAAATTAAAATATATTATTAAATATAAAATTTTCATTTTATTTATTTTTCTCCATATTATATTTTATAAAAAATTATATTATTATAATTAATATTTATTTTTTAGAATATTTGTTTTCTTTCATCCAACATTATTAATTTTAGTGGTGCATTACACTATTGTGACCATTTCAAATTCTTTAAGTCCTATCAATATCTGAGATTGCAAATTTATTTTCATTAAAATAATTAACATATCTAAAATAATAAATAAAAAGAATATATATATACCTTAAAATCTGAGATTGCAAATTTATTTTTCATTAAAATAGTTAACATATTTAAAATAATAAATAAAAAGAAAAAATATATATATTTTAAACCTTAAAAGGCTGGGCATGTAATGAGGCCCACGAGAACAAAATATTCAATAGAAAAAGGAAAAATTAAGTGAAATAATAGCATATATCTATTAAATTAAATAAAGTGAAATAATGATACATATCTATTAAATTGAATCGTTATTTTATAAAAGAATTTTATTCATATTTAAAATTTTAATAATTTAAAAAAATAAATAAAAAAATTGAAACACACATTTATATATTGTGATAGGTGGAATTGAAAAACATTTTAATTATTGTTATTTTAAATCATATTCCATAATCTATTATTGAAAAGAAAATAAATTAATAAATAATTGTAAATTTCAATCGTTTAAATAGATCTTACATTTTTATGGACGCACATGATTATAAAATTATTATTTAAAGAAAACAATTAAATTCTTATAAATTAAACAAAATTTAATCCAAAGAAATTTAGAAAAGACTTTTCTATTACTTTTCCGAGATAGATAAGGAAGATGGCAGTCATACCATCTCAAATGGGAATATTTTAATAAGTGGTGATCAAGGAAAATATTGTTCATTGTGCGATGTGCCATTTTAAAAAGAAATTTCCCCCTTAATCATTAAGCCTATAAAACTGCTCCTCATCCTTGAGCATTATATTTTATTAAAATAAAACATTGTTAATCATTATCTACAAATTTTGTATTTATTGTTTTTGACTTAAATTATTGTAACGCACTCATGACATTATTTAATGGAAAATATTTAATATCATCAAAAATAATAAAAATAAGTATTTTAATATAGCATTAGTATTTATTGTTGAAAAGAATAGATGATAGCGGTTTAAAGATAAAGTTAAAAAATATTTAAAGAGAGAGAGCTTTAAAATATATTTAAAATTGTATTAAAAAAAGTTTTGATTTACAAATTAACTAAAACATATATAATATTTATATGTTGTTTGAAGAGGTTTTGCATTTATTTTTTCTATGAGCTAATTTTGACTTATCTTTTATTTGGTATAACTTTGCTTAATCTACAATATGTTGACTTTAAAAATTATTAAAGAGAAAAAATGATGTTGTTCATAAAATGAAGCTGTTCATACCACATTGTGATTATAAAGAGATATTAAAATGAAAATCTTAACATGGGTCAAAACATATCTTGTTCATAAGATAAAAACAAATAACTTAGAGACTTCGAACAAATTATATTCAAATGAAGAAACATTGACACTATTATTAAAATATTGACACTAATTCTAGTATGATATTTGATGTTGATAAATTTAATAAGGATTACAATAGTATTTATCTTCAAATTTTAAAATACATGTATTGCAAAGTAAAATTGAAATATTGTTGTTGTAATGAAAAAAAAATATTATTTAAAAAAATTATGTGAATGTGCTTATTGAAAATAGAATAATAACTCTAATTTAAACTACTACTTCCTACATAAATATAACACCATAAAAAGAAAACATAAAAAAGCCTTCCAATTGCAAGCCCATAGAACTTATCACTTGTACACAATTAAAAAATTCTAGAGATCACAAAGTGCCACTTGAAACTTTAACGAATCATTTGTTTTCATTTATAAGTCTGCATGCAAAGCTCATAGTCCTTATTCACCTATGATACATTAATAATTAGCTTCCTAAAGTGTAGCTCAATTTTGGTGACTATTTGTGCATAGTTGTGAAGAGGTCATTCCAGAGGAATTCCCTAATTGCATTGGCAATTTCAATTCTTTTCACAACATGTACAATAGAGTACACAATTTATTACTGAGTTATCTTTTGTTAAAGCAAACATCAACTCACTTGTGTTCACTAAATTTAATATTCATTTAAATTTTAATAAACACAACAAAAGAATATGAAAATATTAATAAAATTTTAGTAGCATCACTTTTTAAAATAACTTGCTATAAAAAATAGCATAGCACATTCATCCACAACAATTTAATAAAAAGTCACAGTTTAAAAATAGAAATAGTTAGAAAAACACATATACTAAATCCAACCAATTCATAAACAAAGAACATATATCTAAGTGATGAGACACTTAAACTAAAAGCACACAAAGCATTAATTTGAGTAAGAAAGGGAAAACACGGATTTATAGAACATCCACAATTATTTCTCAAGCTTAAAATTGTAATTTAAATCTTTATAATTGAAAGAAGTCATAATAGAATGTATTTTTAATAAAGATGAGATGCAGTTTCATCATCAAATTGTTTGAATGCTTAAAAATAAACTACTTAAAATAAAGCAAGAACTGAGAATTGACTCTCTCTTAAAGTGCTAAAAAAAAAAAAAATCTAAAACATGAAATCCACTACCGAGTGACTTATCACTTGAAAATTTAGACTTCAACTTTCCACTCAATTTCCTTTGAATGACTACATACATAAATGGTAGTCTTCATTTATTCATGACATGTCTATAATAGGTTTCCCAAACTAAAGCTCTATTTTGGTGATGACTTGTGCATGGCTAAGAAGAGGGTCTTTCTTCTAGATACTTCCTATATGTAGTGGCTTTTTATATTCTTCTTATTGCATGTGTGATAAAGTCCACAACTATATGGTTGTGTTTTTATATTTTTAATGGCTATTTCACCCTTGAATGTAATTATGAAGTTGTTTAATATCACTATGAATTCATATGTAGTTATCAAGTTTCCATCTCCATTTAATTGTAATACAATTGAGGCATATTAACATCCAAAAAGAATGAAAAAAATATCTTTGTAAAGACATTCAATTGTGACACAATGGCTGTAAATTTTAGTATAAATTCTCCAATGAAGTTTTAATATGATAAATAGAACTTTCACATAAAGTAACATCAAACATTTTCATAACTTGGTATTTGGAAGATTATTTTTTTTAAACTATGGTACTGAACTTTAATTTCTTCTTAATTCACTGAGTCCCAACAAATATTATCAAGTTTTCTATTGTAAATGGTCACTCTTAATCTTGGCATTGTGTATTTTTATGAGTAACCTGAAAAGTGAGCTTAGGGAGACCTTAACATTATTCACAATATTTTCAGCCACCTTAACCTTTCTTGAGTCTCTAAATACCTAACCTTATTTTTCATTCCATGTACCACTTTATTTGTCATTCTATTGGTAGATTTTATAATGGACTCAGGGTCCTCATATTCATATTTAGTGTCAGAGTACTCCAAGGACTTACAAATATCTTTGCTTTGAATTTTCCTTTTCCTAGTAAATGAAAACAAATCTTCCTCTCTTTCACAAACTCAATGAGAACCATCCTTGAAAATTATTCTATTAGTGACCCTTTTCAACTTACCAGTAGTTATTAAATTTCAATTTAACCTCATGTTATTCATGGATTATCATGTTAGACCTTTGAGTTTTCACAAGTTGCATGCTTTGTTTCCAATTTATTTGAGAGTCCCTTCCTTCAATTTGAGGAGGTAGGGTGATAGTGGTGATAGGGGTAGATCATGCCTATGTCATGGGCGTAATGGGAGTGATCACAATGGAATTGGAAATAATAGATGGTAAAGTGAATGGAGTGGTGGTGGAAATGGAAAAAAGAATGGTTGTTGGAGTATTCATAATAACATCCAATGGTCGTGACATGGAAACAACAACCCCTATCCATGTACTTGTAACCATTGAATATATAGGGACCATAAGAGGGGATGAAGATGACATTAAAATTTTAATCATATTTGGAGGTGAAAATTTTGAATTATATGGAGGTGACAATGAAACTTTAGAACTCACATTATAACTTTGGTTATCCACTGTGGTCCCAAGCACTGCTTGAGAAAAAAATGATTTAGTATGAGTCATAGTAACTATTAGTGACGGATTGAGAAACACAACATCCAAAGAAAAAGTGGTCATAGAGATACCTTAAATGGATGCATTTGAAAATAATTGGGATGATGGGTACATAATGGTAACCCCAAGTACTTCCAACACTTGATTAGAAAAAAACTTAATAATTAGAACACTAGTATTACATTGAGACACTTAAATAATTTGTGCCAATTGCATAGGATGACTATGGAAATGTAAAATAATTCATGAAGATGGAATAGTATGGGAGATAGGAGGCATAAATTTTCTCAATTCAACATTTACCATAGTGGCAGGAGGAGAGAACGAACTGAATTAATTGGGGCACTAAAGTCATTGGTGATGTAGTTGGAAGCAACCCCTATAGTGGTTTTCTCATTAGTTTTGGATTAGTTCATTGTGGCTCTTCTCTCTTTTTGACAAATATGTCTCTAGGAACATGTCTTTCTTCTTGCACTTATGGTTGTGGCCTAAACAATCTTGTTTCCCAAATCTTACTAATTACTTCCATATCATGTTTTGGATTTAGATAATATAAATCATCTAGGTGAACTTCATGTGGTTAATTTAAACTAACTTTTCCTTGTAAATTATTCAAATACTTGGCCACTTTCACTTGAAGATCCCAATTTAATTGCATAACCATTTCAATTTTTTTGAAATTAGACCTATGTACTAACAATTGTTGTATAGATGATCATGTCCTATAAAATTAATCACCAAGCTTCAAGGGAGTTAATGGGTATGACTTTTGGCTTTTGTGTTTACATAATCCTCCTACTCCATGAAAAAATTGGAAAGTCAATTCTTGGGTAGCAAGCCTATCAAGGACATAGTAAGGAAACTTGTAGGGTGGCACCATGACTCCATAAAGTCTTGACATGTTGTATTTATCATGGTACCAATAAGCCCAAATTTTTTTAATTGAGTTGTTTATCTCCTTAGAAAACCTTGCACATGGGGCAGTCATTAATTGATATATACACATGTGGATAAAAATAATGATAGGTCTCCTACATACTCTCTTGGTATCGATATACATGAATTTTACTATAGAGAACATGGATGGGTGAACTATAAGGGTTTTTCCACCTAAGAAAATAAATGTGACTAAATTGAATTGAAACACAATATGCATCTATTTAATTAGACAAGCATATAGAAATTGTGACCTTCCTTAACACCTTAAAATTATTGTTGCAGATTAAATGCAATGATTTATCTTAGGGCTGGTTTCTTATCCTCATTTATAATCATGGCCAATAGATGTACCCATATTTTTTTCACATGATCAATAATTATGTAACCATATAGTTTGTTCATTAGAAACATACCCAATATAACTCAGGTCTAAAAATATTAATGGTGTAACCATCCACATTAATCTTATTGACCCAATTATCACTATCTTCAATACAATCTTTCAAAAATTTCATTATGTCATTTTATTTCATCCATTTTATAACACTAACTTGGTTATAGAGGAATGATGGGCTATATAGCTTATAGTATCCATAAAAAGTAACCTCAAACACAAAAGGTATTGAATTTATCACACTGGGAGAGAATAGTGTAACATCTTTTAACACATCTAGAGAAAAAAATTAGAAATAGATCCTTGCAGGATAGTACCTATAGTTTTGTTGTAGCTTGGTGAAGGCCTACTTTTTTTAATTGAAATTAAATCATCTATATACTTATCATCTATGTGGTAAGTGTCCTTGCTAATGAACTTATTCTCAATTTCATTAGTTTATTTGAAAACTACATTGTAATTCTTTAGATGAATTATCTGAGCAAAGAAACTTGTATTCTTGAACTCTTTTAAGGAACTTGAAGAAGATGAATTAGTAATTCATGCCATTGTGGAGGTCCCTATGAAAATTAATGCGATAATTCAGTGACAAACATTTCAAAAAGTTCATTGTGTGATCTTGCAATTTATTATCAATATGTGTTTATTTTATTCTCAATATGGTGAATTATGAAGGATGAGATCACTTGTGACCAAATTTTAAATTAATAACCATATTTTAACTTTATCTCTTAATTCAAATTAAAAAACCCATTTTATGTCACATCAATCTTTCATTCACTACGTATTAATGACAAATATCATTAAAAACTTACTTATTAAATTCACTCATTATAGCTTTAACTATGTATGATTTTATGGCCTTTTGTCACATCTTGCAATCTTGGCCATCCACATTTCATTATCATGCAACCTCAAGGTCATAGAGGCCATCGAGTGCCTTGTTTACTTTGGTATTCACTTTTTTCATTTTGGAGTTTGAAAATATGTTATATTTCAAATTTATTTTTATATTTTCTCACATCTATCTACTCTCTATCTTCACATATGTCATAGCCAAGTGGCATAATTCTATGCATATTGTATTACCACCAAGTTCCAAGTCTTCATTAACCTTTGCTAATATCCATACAGAGCAAAACATGTGGCCACTTTTTATTGTTTCATAGTTAAGGGATCACGAAGTGCCTTGAGATTTAAAGTGACTTCCTTTATTGTCCATAGACACATTAGATGATTATATATAATTTATATCATTTCACATCTCGACCTTTACCTATATAGAATAAATCAACTTGTCAAAATCATATTCCAAGTATTAATAAAGCACCCAACTATTTTAATGAAATATGCATATCTGAAGAGAACATGCGGTGATCATCATGAGATCTCAGAGTCATGAAGTACATTTTAATCTTGTTGTATCCTCAACAAAAAATTTAGATGCATAAAAACTTTAAGTCATGTCTATAAGTGCATTTGTCTACTTTCACTACACAACACATTAAAAAATACACATTATCATTTCTCAAGATCAAAAAATATATGCATAAATTTTGATAAAACTTGTGATATATAAGTGCACATGCATCGGTCATAATGTAACCGAAGAGTCACATAGGAATCAACACAAAATTTAAGCTTTGGAGTATAAAGTGACCTTCAAGATGTGTTAACACATAGATTTTGTTTTAATTTTTTGTTAGTCACAAAATATACGTGACATGAGAAATGAAGTGTGGACTCTTCACTTACGGTATCTGTGTATGCAGACACAAAACATTTTAGGATATTATGAGGATTATTATTTTTTAAAATAATTGGGAATGTTGGTCACAACACAATGGATTTCTAAATTCTTTTCAATGCATGTGTGACAAAATCCCCAATCTATTGCTTGTTCGCAGTCACAAGTTGTCTCTTGGTTTTCAAATAGTTCAACTCAAATATTGCCACCATTTTCCATGTGGATTCCATAGAAACATCACTACCCATGTGACTAAATCCCTCAACTATTTTCAGAAGCATATATAATTTAAAATCAATCTATTTTATAATGCATCCATTGACCAAAACAATATTTGTAAAAAGACTCCTATGAGGAGAAGATAAGTGTGAGGTTCCTTGAAGATGGCATATGTCATGATCACAAAGGTCATAGTTGAATGTTCATGGAGTGTAGATTCAATGATTTTAAGTTAAATATTCACAACACTTTACATAATACAATTTTAATGCATATCTACTCTCTTGTTCAAACAAATGTCAATCAATGTCTCATTTCACACAAATAGGATAGCGGTCCACGTGTTTACCAAGTCAAGAAATTTGGGGTCTCCATATCCTTGAGTTCCTAAAAAGTATCATTACATAAATCACATGGCCCACCCACAATTAAATATTAATGTTATAACTATGAACTAAGCCTTATGACTATTCACATTTTACATTGAATTGTATATTTTGACATATCCATGCACTAAATTGAAACCTTGCAAGAAAGCCTGAGTGTGTGACATTGAGATGGGTGACATGAGTCATGATCATAGTGTCATAGATACATAGGGTCATTAAATCCACAAAGTATTTAAGTTGTCATGAGATTTAAATGGGAGGATACTCATTATGTTTCCCATGGGGGCATGATTGTGCTAAGTGTCACAATCATGGGGAAGCTTCACAACTGTCCTACACCATTAGTAATGTGTATAGAATCACTTAAGTCCCACTTATGTGTATAGAGGTAAAAAATCTAAATTTAATTCCTTAAATAATAAAAATAATTCATGGAAAGAATTTCATATTGATTGTATTGATCCTATATTAATCTATGTTAATTAATTAGGTATGCATCTTGTTGGGTCCAGCACACCCCATTCTTAGATTTTAAATGGGGATCCTCTTGTTCTAGTTTGGTATTTGGTTTGCAGGTTTCAAAAATGAAGTTATGCCTTCTGAATGCTTCATTGATATTAACCAAGTTTGAATTCAAGTCTTTTGAATGTAAGAAGTTCCATGTCTAATCTGACCATTCTAATTGTGCCTCTAAAATGTTTTACTTTGATTTAAAAATGACCAAATCTTTATAGTTTCCCATTATAAATACTTGATTGATATTCCATTTTAGACTTGGTTATTTACAAATTATTTGAGCTTTGAAAATGATGTGAAATAATCATTACAGAATGATGGATTCCATTGTGTTCAAACTCATAAACTGTGTTTCTCTTGCCTTGGTTGATTTTCTATTTTTTTGGGCTAACTTATTAATGACTTTATTTACCTTGGTTTTTTTGTTGCCTTGTATTTTTAATAGGTTTTGAAGACTTCCCAAGGCCTGAAAGACCCTTCCATGCATCCAAATCTCATCGACACATGGCTTTAGAGTCAAATCTTTTTGAAAAAATGACTAAGTCCTTGTAAAGCCCCAAGGCCCCAAGATCATGCCATGTGACATGATCTTGATGACCCAACCCCTCAAAATATTAGAACTCTGGTAACATTAAGGTATTATCTCAGTGGCTTAAAATTTGATTGACATTGGTAAATATGCATGCCCTTGAGTCCCCAAGATGATTCTATGTGGCACGCTCTCAAAAGACTGGGAGCTTAGAGCAATTACAATATTAACCTGGAATCTTAGGAGTTGATCAACATTGATAAAGGCCTGTGGCCTTGAGGCCCTGATAAGATACCACATGGCACCCTCTTGGGAACTCAAAACTTTGGGGGTATTACAACATTATCCCAAAGCATGAATAATATGAGAAACTAAGAAGAAGCCATGTGACCACATGGATAACAAAAGCAAATATCAAAGTAAAGCCTGAGGATAATGGCAAGCTGCCAAGTGGTAAAGTGGGACCTAACAGCCGAAGCCAATAACCTAGTAAAGGGAAAAAGAATAAAAAATTGAGAAGAATACACATGGATAATGGAGAAGAGCCTAAGGACATAAAATAATATGAACCCAAATCATGTCAACTAACTAAGTCTTCATAAAATCATTAGTTAAATTTGATGGCCCATCAAAACATTAGAATGTCATAAATTGAGGAAAATAGTAAAATAATCAATTGAGTTAGATTTTAAGGGGTTTGACTATTCCAGGGAGGTAGGTGGAGTGAATTAGTGGCTTATTAACCTAGATATTCTCCCAAATGGGTCAAATAGAAGAATTATTCAAAATTATTGGCCCAAAAGAAAGAAGTACGGATATCATTTTGATTAGATAGTATCATAACCATGGATAAAAGACAAAAGGGAATTTGGATTTTATTTGAGAGTGTAGGGAATATTATAAAAAAAATGTAGTGTAGTGGCCTAGAGCAACAATCATGGCTAGAGATAGGAGCCTTACACTACTTGGAGATAAGTCTCACTCTCTTTTCTATACAAGGTAGTCCACATTATTGTAAAAATGGCAAAGAGATGTTATATACAAAAACTTTTCTTATTTTGTTTTGGCTTATGATTGTCTACCTGGAGGGCACACTTAAATGTTTTTTAATGAAACTAAAATAGATACTAGTCTAGTTTGAAATTGATGTTATTATTTAGTAATTTCCTTCATTTCTTGATGGAATAGAATTTATTGATGTTAAGAAGAGATTTCAATTCTTGTTTACTAATGAATATGTAGTTACAATGTGCAATAGCTAGTATGATTGATTCTAAATTTCCTTTCTGTTTAACTTGAAGTTGTGTCAAGCCATTGTGTGTAATAGCTACAAGCCTTTCATATTATTTTATTTAATAGAAGTTTAGAGTATTATATTCAATTCATTTATGATAATCCTTCCCATTGAGTTACTTCAATTTGTTTTACAACTAGACCTTACACAATGGTATAATTATGATCATTCATGCTTTTGATTTCCAACATTAATGATCTTGTTTTAGTCAAGGAACCACTTACTTTATTGCCTTACTTTTTATCCCCTTTATCTTTTTTGTGATTAATATTATGTCCATTGTATTATGTGATACCAATGTATATGAGGAAGAAAGGACTTAAGAAAAGATCAGTAAGATTTCTCAAACAACATGAAGTGGATTGAACTTCTATTTGTTAATTGCCATTGCTTACCCAACTAAATGATTGAAAAGTAATGGGCCCTTGGATTAAACAAACTAAATATTAAAAATGAGGGGACATTATGTCCCATGTGTTGTTATCTCCCTTTGTCCCATTAGAATAGTTAGCCCAATAATTATTTCTGTTATGGGTCACAAATTGAGACCAATAGAAAGTGGCACTAGAAGGAGGGCAATGCTTTTTGTCTAGTTTGAAATTCTAGATACCTTGTGTCACTTTAATTTATTATCTATTGTCTATTTACAAATTCTCTATATTTCATGTTTTATTGGTTTAAGGTTATTGATCTTAATATTTTTATCTCATATTTGCTTTCTTAAATAATCTAAACCTTAACATAAAAGATTTTGGGATAAACTATGTAAGATTTTTGTAGTTTCTCAATGTTTTAGATCCACACCTGTGATCCTTCATCAAGAGAAAAATAAAATAACATGTGTGGATCTAAAATGTTGAGAAACTACAAAAATCTTACACAGTTTATCCCAAAATCTTTTATGTTACTATATGGACTATGAAAGTATGAAATCTTTGATAATCTAGACCCTATTGAGCAAATCACTAGATCCTAAGCAATTAGAGGTTGATTGATTATATCCCCATTGAAAATATTTTAGATCACATTTAATACTATAGGGAGACCTTTGGCCACCTCTACTAGTTCATCATCTCAGCCTACCTAGAACACAACCCCACCATTGTTGCACCCATGGCTTAGTTAGCAGGGTCTATAATAAATTTTCTAGGGGACATGCATGATCTACCTAGGAACCCTGAGAGGTACCTTTCAAGGTTAACCCCAAGTACTAAGACGACTATGGAATAACATGTCACATCTTACACAATTTCCCTCAAATTACTCAATATTGAACATGAAGATGTAGCCTGTAGGTTATTCCCTCTCACCTTGCATAATGAAACCTATGATTGGTTCCTTAACTTGCCTAAGAATTTAATTAGAAGATGAAATCAATTAAGTATAATGTTATTATCCCATTTTGGTCAGGTGGTAGACCCCAATATTCTATGTCAATAGTTTTCTTGCATAAGAAGGGAGCCCAATGAACCTACATATAATTTTAATACCTCTTTTCAAAATATGTATAGTAGGGTGACAACCTTATATAAATTAGATGATCATTTAATATTGTAAATGTTTAAGAATGCCTTAGACCCATGGAAAACCATCTTCTTGAGGAGGGATCCAACTATCATGTATTTTCCCTTCACATTATAGAGGTAATAAAAGTGGACAATCCGCTCAATCTATAAGGATAAATGTTGGCCTCTATTCCTACCATATTCCAAAACATTCCAACATTGAATCCAATCCCACCTATAAATCAAAATGTTCCAATGCTATAACCTCTCCCGATCATGAGTCAACTTCCTCTAATCCATGCCTCTCTCAATTAGAATTTAGGATTTATAAATTCTATTGGTAATGAGGCTATACCATGGGTTTATAACCAAGTTATAGTCCTAGTTGCAACTAGTAACACAAATTTCCAATCAAGAATTATCCAAGCTTGAGCTAGATGCAATTCAAAGGATGGTCTAGAGGATGAACAATAATTTCCTTAGTTTTCAAAAATAAGTGGGTTGTTCAAGCAATGGAAATTCTACCCTGAATTTCACTTATCAATGTCAAAACCAACAATAGGTAAGCCAAACAAGTTAAGTCTCTATCTAATAGAATGCATAAAATAAACATCATGGAAATTTCACTACCCAACTAGTGTCACGTGCATAACATAACCCAAAATGGGGAACTAGACTATGTCAAGTTTTGTAATGCATTCAAAGTCCTACCAAAGGAGATTAATGAATATGAGGTTGTTCCATATAGCTAGAATATTTCAGGTCACCTTGATGTTCCTAGTTCATCCAAATCACCTGATATAACCACAATTTTAGAGACCTTGGACTTACCTAGTGAAGGAGACAATGAACTTAAGGATAATACCAATGGTATTTAGGATATGAATCATTTATAGAGGAGAAATTATAACCTTAGGAGTAGGGCAAACCAACCCTTGATAACCTTAACACCACCCAATAATGTTATGCCTCCTGATCCAAAAGCTAGAAATGATCCCCCCCACCAAAGTCAAGCAACAATCAACCTACCACTAGTAAGACAAGCTACAACATAGTTGATGATATGAAAGGGATAAAATAAATGTAACCATCCATGAATAGGTGTAAATTAATAAAAATAGGGATTTACTCCTTAAGTCTCTTGTAGACATTAACACTCAACCCAAAAATAAGGATGCAACCAATACCAATGTTGTGATACACAAATCCAAGGCTGAGATTCTGACCTTCTTACTCATGGTCCAATTATTTGGCAAGAATTTACACAATTACCTTGTTAATTTAGGCACCTCAATAAACATCATGCTTGTAGGGATTTATAAGAAACTAAGACTGGCCCTTGTAAAATCAGACAAGATAAGTCTAAAGTTAGGTTTGTAGGATAATTATTGAATTTTCATATGAAATTTTAGGCTAAACCAAGAATACAAAAATTCATAGAAATACAAGTGGTTAAAATTCTAGAGGCATATGGTATGCTTCTGAGTAGAGATTGGTCTAAATATCTTAATGATTATATGGAAATAGACTTCTCCAATATGTGGCTGCCATAAAGTATAGTGTAAAATCAAATAAGGATTCATAGAGAGTCATGCATGTAATTGATGATTATGGAGTACAATGTAGTCAATTAGTAAGTCAATTTTATCTCCATGGATTTTGGTGTCTATACCCTGACCACCAAACCAACAAATAAATAAAACCTTAGCCAAGACCAGAATTCATGTATGTAGTTTTGTATTTTGATGGAGCACAATCTAAACAAGGATTATGAGTGGGTATTGTACTTATTGATCCCTTTGGTAAAACATATATAATTTCATATAGATTATAATTCCACTGTACTAATAACATATTAGTATATGAGGCATTAATATTGGGATTAAAATTCATAGCTAGGTACGATGTCCATCAAGTAAAGGTATATGGTGACTCTAAATTGGTTGTCAATTAGGCAAGGAATAAATTTCAATATAAGATTTCTCATTTGAAGAAGTATAGAAATTATGCTTGGGATTTTAGGGAATCCTTCAATGTACTTAACATTATTACCATTCCTAGAATTGACAACACCATGACATACTCACTAGCTCTTTTTATTGCTAACCTACACCTTTAGAGAACATGGATCTACAAAAAAAAAAATTGTTAAATTGGTTTCATGTCTATATATACCTGGTAATGTGAATAAATTTCAAGTGTTTGATGATGACAAACACGTTCTGGATTTATTTTCTAATTCCAATGATTTTGATGTGTAGGTGGTTGATGAGGATGAGAGGAGTGATCTGAATGAATAACATTGTGATGCTAATGGAGTTCTAAACCTTAAGGATAATCAGATTCCAAAGGGAATGATATCATTGGAAAGGTAACTAGGCCTAAAAGATTTGTTCATCTTAATCAGTTGGCACATGTTATTAACATGGGGACACCCAATTGACCTCAAAACATTATTGTAGGGCTAGAATGCAGCAATGAGTAAATGTAGAGTTTACAAAGGATGTTAATATATTACCAAGATAACATTACTTGGAATTATGGTGACTTGAAGGTGTTTAATCCAAATGTCATGACACATAATAGTCCCTTAAAACCTGATAAGAAGCCATTCAAATAGTGCCAAAGACCAGTCAATCCTATTCTTTAGTTTTTCATCCTGAAGGAAGTTTAGAAGTTGTCAGCTAGCATAATCTTTCCTATGTGACATTTAAATGAGGTAACTAATTTAGTACCAGTTAGAAAAAAGAGTGAAGAAATCTATCTTTTTATTGATTTCAAGAATTTAAATCAAGATTTAGACAAAAATAATTATCCACTACCATCCCTAGATGAAGTCATCCAAAAGATTAGTGGATCTGAGATGTCTTTCCCAGATGGGTTCTCAGGCTACAATCAAGTTTTAGTTGACAAGGAATACCTATCTAAGACAACCTTCACCACAAAGTGGGTAATATTCACTTATAAGAAAATGTCCTTTGGTATGATCAATGGTGGTGCCACTTTCCAAAGAATCATGGACATAGCATTTGAAGGATTGATTGGTAAGTGAATTATTGTGTATATGGATGACTTAATAGTTTTATTTCCAAATATAGATCAAACAATTTAAAACACTTGCATAAGATCTTTGAACGTTGTCATAAGTTTAGTATTTCACTCAATCTAAAGAAAAATATTTTTTGTGTGACTAAAGGTAAGCTCATTAATCCTTTAATTTATAAATAAGGTATGCCAATTGACTCTGGTAGAGCCAATGCCATTTTTAAAATTCAATTACCAAACAGTAACAAAGAAGTGAATTTTTTTTTGGTAAAATTCATTTCACACAAAAATTCATTTCAAGTTTTCTTGAGATAAATAAACCCTTGAATTCCATGTTAAAATAGGAAACTAAAGTTGAGTGGACACTTGCCTCTAATAAATCCTTTGAATAAAATAAATACGCCATAATGCAGGCCCCTATTTTGGTTAGCCTAGATTACATAAAAATTTTCTACTTATATTCCTTTTCATTTGATCATACCATTATTGTTGTCCTTACTCAGAACTTGGAAGATGGATATCATCCTAAAAATTTAATGAAAACCAATTTATTGGAAGTTTAATTAAAATACCCTGTTTTGGACAAGCAAGCTTATACACTAGTAAAGGTAACAAATAAATTCAGACATTACATCTTGAGGAATAAAATTTATGATATGGTTTTAGATCCTACTATAAAAATAATGTTGGGTCAGACTGAACTTGGAGAAAGAATATAATGTTGGGTCTCAAAGCTTCAATAATATGACACTGAGGTTACACCCATGAAGTTAGTTTGAGGTAAAGTTCTATCTGAATTAATCTCTAAAATTGACCCTGGTATTGTTGTTTTCCAAGTGAATCAGTTTGAACTAAATCATAACCCCTAGTATGACTCTATTACTCATTACTTTCTTTATGGTGCTCCATTGACTAGCTTGGGTAGGACACATAAAAGAGCATTAGGGTTGAAGGCTACCCACTACATGCTAAAGAAAGGTGTTTTATACCATTAAAATCATGAAAGGATTTTCTTAATATTATTAATAGAAGAAGAAGCACTAGATTTCATGACTTCCTTCCATGATGAATTAGGTAGTGGCCATCCTTCTAGCAGTGTGATAACCCACAACATCTTAAGGGCTAGTTATCATTGGCCAACATTGTTAAGTATGATCATACTCATGTGAGATCTTCTCATCTCTATCAAACCTTTTAAAAAATGAAATATCAAGATGTTATTACCCTTCAACCAATAATTAAAGAAGATCATGATGTTATGCACCTTCAACCAATAATTGAGAACCATCCCTTTGCTCAATGGGGTCTGGACTTCATTGGAGTCATAAATCCAAACTCTTCAACTGGTCATAGATTCATCATTATAGTGACTGAATATTGCATAAGATGGGCTGAAGTGAAAGCAACCAAGAATATCATTGTTGAGGAGGTGATTCGATTCCTTAAAGAACACAATAAAACCATATTCGACACCCATTTGGCATTTTTTTGTGACAATGGGTGTGACTTTCAATTGATTGAGTTGACTGAGTGGGAATATCAAAATAGAATTACATTGAAAATCTCTTCAAACTATTACCCTTATAGAAATGTTTTGGTTGAGTCCATAAATAAGAACTTGTTAAATGTCCTTAAAAAATCAATAGAGAAGAACCCACATAATTGGAATCTTCTACTCAATTTTGCCTTATGGGATAATCAGACAAGACACAAGAAAAGTCTCAAGATATCCCCTTTCATGATGGTTTATGGTGTCAAAATAATATTTCCAATGACACTCAAAAGACCCACATATCAGTTCATCAATGACTACATGGAAGCAAATGAAATAGACCAATCTAGGATGTTGGACCTAATTCATATGGATGATATGAGAGATGAAGCCTTGAAAATTTTAGATAGCACCAAGCAACTATTAAAATATGGTTTGATATAGAAACACAAGTCAAATGCTTTCACATTTTGGACTTGGTTTTATTACGAGACAAAGCCCATTTAAATAATTCCAACATTCTAAGTTAATTCCTCTTTGGAACGTCCTTATCAAGTTTTATAATTACTAGGATAAAATGCTTTCAGATTGGAAGATCTACAAAGGAATGACCTACATCTGCTAGTCAAAATATAGTTTTTGAAGCATTAATTCTTAATTGTTTCATCCGACACCATTTCAGAATGAGACAAGAGGTTTGTTGCATGTATATACTGTATAGTGTTTCATGCTTTCTTAGATTGGGTTTTCTATATGTTGTTTATTTATTTTATTTGCTTGGCCCTTTTCTATTTATCCCCCCCCACCCAAACTCATTTAATTTGGCTTGTTTTGTCTGATCCCTTGGTGTCCTTTCAATGTGTTTCTCTAAAGCAAAATTGATTATGACTACTTGCTTTACATATCACGAGAAATCAGTCTTGTTGGAGGTAGTCTCTTGGCATTGTTATTTTAGATCTTCCATTATAGTCCATTGACTATAATTCTACCCAAAAAACAAAGCCTATGCACAACCATTATTACATCAAAATTGGGTCTAAGAATAAGTAGAAAATAAAATAATAATATGTTGAAATTGAGGTGTTATTGAGTCATTTTGGGTTAGTCACTTCAAATGGTGAGTAAGTACATGAGAGCCATTTAGATTTTATAAGTTAGACAAAAATTAGTCATTCTTGAACAACTCCATAACTAGAAGTAATTCTTTTGTACATTTTAAAAATTTTGAAGGCCAATGATTTAAAATAGAACTTGTGAATTTAGAATAGTTCCTTTTCTTGTCTAAACCATCAATTTCACTTAATTGAACATCTATAAAAATGGAGCACTAATTTAGTTTGTATTTATCTTAATGATTTGAATTTTTTGAGTCTATTATATGACCCATGGATTGGTTCCCAACCCTTAATGGATAGAATTGAAAAAACTTTTCAAGGAAATTTTTAAAAGAAACTGAATAAAAATGCAAAATCTAAGCCTTCTTTGAAAGGGTAATTTAGGAAATCTCTACCGTGGGCTTTTTGGCCTAGTTAAAAGTAGAGCAAGGCCTTAATTAGGACCAAAGGTATCTTTATCAAGGATATATATTCCTAGATGGAAGTAGAGCAATGCCCATGTCATTCCCCCTAAGTTAAATAACCAACACTATCACTTTCAAAATTTATGGTTGCTTAGACAATTCTAAATTATTTCATGTGAATTCAAGAGTTATAAAATAACTAATCACTTTTACACACACTCATGGTCTAAGGTTTAATTAGAACTTAATATATCACATGTGAAGTGAACTTCAGTGCCTTCACCTTTCTAATTTTATCTAATGAATTATTTGTAGTTTATACTTGTTATCTAGGTGTGAAGATTTAAAGTTTAGGTTCTAAATGTTGATGCAATATTCTCCCCATAGAGGTCACCATTTGTTGGGTCTAACATGCTTCATTATCATATTTCAAATGGGGACCCTCTTATTCTAGTTTGGTCTTTGGTTTGTAGTTTTTAGATATGAAGTTATACCTTCTATATGCTTCATTGATATTAACCAAGTCTGAATTCAAGTCTTTTGAATGTAAGAAGTTCTATGTCTAATCTAGCCAATCTAATTATGACTTTAAAATGTTCTATTTCAATTTTAAAATGACCAATTATTTATAATTTCCCATTAGAACGACTTGGTCAATATTCATTTTTAGACTTGGATATTCATAAATTATTCAAGCTTTGAAATGATGTGAAATCATCATTGAAAAATGATGAATTTTATTGTGTTCAAGATCATAAACTGTGTTTCTCTTATCTTAGTCCATTTTCTCATTATTCTAGGTTAAATTAATAATTAATTTGTTTACCTTGGTTATTTTGTTAGCTCATATTTTTTGTAGGTTTTGAAGACTTCTCAGGGTCCCCTAGATCCTTTCACGTATCCAAATCTCATCGATAAATAATTTCAGAGTCAAATATTCTTAAAAAATGACTAAGTCATTTTAAATCCCCAGGACCTTTAGATCATGCCATGTGGTATGATCCTAATGAACTATCCCCTTAAAACCTCAGAACCTCAAAAACATGAGCTAATTAAGGCATTAAACCAATGGCCTAGAAGTTGATCAACATTGCTAAAGCTTCGTGCCCCTAATTCCCTAAGAGGATTCCACATGACACCCTTTCAGAAGCTTAGGATCTTAGAGTGATTATAGTGTTAACTTAGAAGCCTAGGATTTAAATAAAATTGGCAAAGACCCATGGCCCTGAGGCCTTGAGAAGATGCCATGTGGCACCCTCCTAAAAGTTTAGAACCTTGGGGTTATTACAACATTATCTCAAAACATGAAGATCCTAGGAAGTTGAGAAGAAGCCACATGGCCACAAGGATGATAAAATAAAATATCAAAGTAAATCTTGATTGAAATGGCAAGCTTCCAAGTGGAAAAATGGGACCCAACATCCAAATCTAGTGGCCTAGTAAATGGAAAAAGACTGCAAAATTAAGAAGAATCCATGTGGCTAATGGAGAATAATCCAAGGACATAAAGTAGATGAACTCAAACCACATCAACCAACCAAGTCATCACAAGATCATAAGTTAAATTTTAAAGCCCATCAAAATGTCAAAATGGCCTGAATTGAGGAAAATAAGAGAGTAATCAATCAATCTATATTTTAAGGGGTCTGACTACTCAAGGGAGGTATGTGGAGTGAACTGGTGGTTTCTTGACCTAAATATTCTCTCAGGTGGGATGAATAGAAAAAACATTCAAAATACTTGGACCAAAAGGCATAAGTGGGGATATCATTTTGATTAGACATGTGTCACAACCATGGACAAAATACAAAATGAAATTTGGATTTCCTTTGAGTCTGGAGGGAATATTCTAATCAAATGCAGTTGTAATAGCCAAGAGTGGTAATCATGGCTAGAGCTAGGAGATTTATGCTACTTGGAGATAAGTCCCATTATCTTTTCTATAAAAATAGTCTGCATTATTGTAGACAATGGGTGAGATGTTATGCACCAAGACCTTATAGAAATTGTGATAGGCTTAGTCCTCTTTTTTCTTGTTTTGTTTTGACTTGCGAGTGTTTGCCTAGAGGGCACACTTAAATTCTTTTGTAATAGCACTAAAATATTTACCAATTTGGTTTGAAATTCATGCTGTTATTTAATAATTTCCTTAACTTTTTTATGGAAAAAAATTGATTAATGTTAAGAAGATATTACAATGCTTGTTTACTAATGAATACATAGTTAGATTGTGCAATAGCTAGTCTGATTGGTTTTGAATTTCAATTATATTTAACTTGAAACTATGTTGAGCCATTGCATGCAATAGCTAAAATACTTTCATATGATTATGTTTAATAAATGTTTAGGGTAATATATTTAGTTAATTCCTTAAAATCTTACCCATTAAGTTGCTTTAGTTTGTGTTATAGCTAGACTTGGTACACACTAGTATAATTGTGATCAGGCATGTTTTTAATTTTTAGCATTAACGATCTTATTTTAGTCAAGGAAACACTTAATTTTCTACTTACTCTTTCTTCTATTTATTTTTTTGTGATGAATATTTTTCTTATTGTATTATAGTGTGATACCAATGTGAATGAGGAAGAAAGGACTTAAAGAAACGTTAGTAAGATTTCTCGAATAACATGTAGTGGATTAAACTTCCAATGGTTAATTCATTTCTCACCCAACTAAATGATTGGAAAGTTCTTGGGCCTTGGATTCAACTAGTTTAATCCTAAAAATGAGGGAACATTATGTCTAATGTGTTGTTATCTCCCTTTATCAGAATAGTTATCCCAATAATTATTTGTGTTGTGGGTTACAAATTGAGACCAACACATCCTTGGGTCACAAAGTGATGGAGTGATAGTGATATGAATTATTAGTTAATTCAAAATGATCACTATTTACCAATTTCTTATACTCGTAACATTTTTCTCAATTTCTATATTTTTTACGTGAACTTGGCTTATTTAATTAAAAATCAGGTTCAATACTAATTAAAAACAAGTAAATGAATATAAATAGATAAAATTCAAACCAAATTGATAATTGAGTTCACCTTTTGGGGGTTACATCTTCGGGTTCGAAAAACACTTAAACCAATCTATTAAATGGTGTAAAATACACTTTGGATATAATGTTTACACCAAGATATAAATTTGGTCTACAAAGATAACTTTTACTTTTCCTCTAAGAAGTTTCTACAACAATCTCTTGTATATAATTTGCTCTTTTCTACATTAAAATACACTTGCTTACTTGTTTCTTACTTGCTCTCCTTCAAAAGGATAAAAAATAAGTTTTCCTCTCTCTCTCTCTCTCTCTCTCTATATATATATATATATATATATATATATATCCTTTTTCAAATGCAATAATGAGCCTTTTATAATGTTTCAAAGGACCTTCTTTTATGGGTTTAAGTCTTATATTCTTTACCAATATTTGGATTCATATCACCCTTTCATTACCTTTTTTTGGGCTTGGATAATGCTTCCACATATTTTGGGTTGGATTTAATCTCACAATAATACAGATTTTTAATAATAATGTTTTTAAATAAAAATTTTAACACCATATGATTAGGTATTAAGACCAGTCTTTATATTAGGGTTGTTTTTGGATGATCCACATGTCAAGATACCATTGGTACATGTGTCAAGCCTTGATTGGGCCACTTATACATGGCCATTAAACTAATGATGTTAGCATTATGTTATTTTTTTCCTATTTTTTTCCACCTTTAACATGTCATAAATTTCTCATACAATGTATGTTTGACCCATTTAAATTATGTTGGAAAGCCCTTGAGGAGCTTTTTGATGTGCGAGCAATTTCAAGAAAATTACATACCATTTGATTGAATTGGTGTGGGATCCTCCTAGATAAATCCTCCCCACTAAAACATTTTTGGACCACCAAAAGTCTAGTTTTTATTCTAAAAATAAGTGAGGGTACAACTCCCTCACTTTTTTAGTTTCCATCCACCTTGCCTTGCTTGTATTTGTTCCTTTTAGGCCAACTAGTAGGTATTCAACATCTCCTCTTCATGATGTCATTGTCTTTATGTAAATAATCATGTCTTCCTATTACTCATGAAGATATTCAAGATAAAAATCATCTATAGAGGGAACTTGAACACTCTCACCTTGATCCATGATCATAGGTGGCTCATACAATTTCAAGTTTTCCACATTTACAATTGAATACATCTACATGTAAGGTGGTAATTCCAATTAGAAAGCATTATTTCTAGTCTTCTCCAAAATCTTAAATGGGCCATACCTGATTGGTTTAATCCTTTTAATTTCAGCTTTAAGGTGTTCTTTGATTATTTGAATCCAAACTAAATCACCAACTTGGAAGTGATGATCAACTCGATGCTTGTCATGCCTAGCCTTGTACTTGTCTTGGCTCTTTTCCAACTGTTCTTAGATACCTTGATGAATGTATTGGACCTTCTGGATGAAACTATTATATTTGTATTCATCCTTACTTCCATTCATAATTATTTCTTGTCCAAAAGTGAAGTCCAAGGGAGACTTAGGCAAATAACTTGTAGAAGAATATATGGCATGATTATAAGCATGTTGCACATAACTCAAGTGTTCATCCTAAATCCTAGGATTTTTATTGCAATATCCTTAGAGAAAATGAGCCAATGTATGGTTGAATACTTCTATTTTACCATCAATTTATGGATGAAATGCAATGCTCTTCTTGAGTTTTGTGTCCATCAAGTCCCACAAAGTTGAACAAAATTTCCTAATGAACTGAGAATCCTGATCAAAAATGATAGATGTGGGTAAACCAAAATGAACCCAAACATTGTTGATTAAAAAGTCAACAATCTCCTTGCTTATGATAGTTTTCTTATAGGGCACCAAAACACATGTTTTGCTAAATCTATCCACAACCACAAACAGATAGCCATGATTTTTTATAGACATAGGAAATCCACCCACAAATTCCATAGAAACACTCTCCCATGGATGGTTGGTATGGGACGTGGGGTATACAAGCCCAACTTCGTATTACCAGGCTTACTAGTGGCATAAAGAATACAACCTTTTACATATTTGGATACATTTTCATACATCCAAGGCCAATAAAAAAATATTTGAAACTTTGAAATTATTTTCCCAATGCCAAAATGAATTTTTTAATATCTGATCACAATATGGAATTGTTGTAAAAACCCTATCCATCAAAAGTGGCTTGATTATTGTAGCTTTAACTATGATTATAGATATTGCAAACATTGGTGATCTACGTGGATGATTGTCTCTTTGACCATTAAGTAATGCTTCCATTTTTCCACACTTTGAACTAAATCATACAAATCTTTATCATAGGTAGGATATCCCCTTACTGTACATGTAAATATTTCAGAATGGTGACAAACAAGCTTTTAATTTTACATAAAAATTACACCCATGGCATAATCACTTGCATCGATTTCAATATCAAATGGTTTTTGTAGGTCTAGAAGTACTAACACTAGGGTTATGCTTATCTTTTCTTTCAACATGTCAAATGATTTTCTATTATTGCCTCCTCATTGAAAGACCTATTTAGTACTTGTTTAAGCATGCAAATGAGATGCAATCAATGAAAAGTTATCAATAAACTTCCTCCAATGTTAGACTACCCCTAGGAATCTTCTAATTGCAGTCACATCATTAGGATTAGGCCATTTTATTATGTCTTCAACTTTATATGGATCAATTTTTAGTTCACCATCCCCTCCTACATATCCTAAGTATACTAAGCATGTTTTTCAAAATTCACATTTAGACATGTTTAGATAGAATTTATCCCTTTGAAAAGTTTCTAAGACTTTCCTAATATGATTTACATGATCTTCCCAAGTTTAACTAAATATAAAAATATCATCTAAATAGAATTACAAAATCATCTATGAATGTCCTAACTACATCATTCATAACCCACATGAAAGTGGTGAGTGTATTACAAAGTCCAAAAGCATTACAATCCACTCAAAAATACCTTAGTTTTGAAAGTAGTTTTCTAAATATCACATTCACTAATAATAACTTGGTGATAACCAATTCTTAAGTATATATTAGTGAAGTATACAACATTTTTTAACTGATCTAAAATATCATCAATGCAAGGAAGAAGGTAGCAGTTTTTAATCTTAATTTTGTTCAATGATCAAAAATACATGTACATCTGCCAAGTGCCATCTTTCTTTGGCACCAAAAAATTGGTGAACCATATGGAGAAGTGCTTGGACAAATGACCCCTTTCTCGAGCAACACTTTAACTTGCTTATGTATTTCTTAATTCTCCACCATTGACAACTTGTACATGCTAATATTAGGAAGAGGTGCATCTTGATGTAGTTGTATCTCATGTTGAATATGCCTTTTAAGAGGTAAACCTTATGGATCTTGAAAAACATCATCATAGTTAGACATAATATTAACTATTGCATTCCTATGTTTAGGATAAAATCCTTTTAAATCCTTAAATTTATCATCATCCTTGATTTCACAATCATGAGTAAAAAATCATTACTTCCATTGACAAGCCTTTTCATCTATTCTATAGATACAAGTGATAAATTTTCCTTTATCTGATGGGCTCTTATAATGTATTCAATTCCATCTTTTACAAGCAAATATTTATTCTCTTCCTTATAGAATATTGATTTTATATCATATAAATAAGGAATATGAAGTGTAATTCCAAAAATATCGAGTGAAACCACATATAACTCTACCTCATCAATGACCTTGGAGGTGATTGCAAATCTAAGTTTGCATGTTTTCATGACCTATAATTTAACATCATCACACACCCATCCTAAAGCATATGACTTAGGATGTGGTTTAGTTTTAATTCTTAATTTGTTCAAAACTTCAAAAATGAGATTAGTTTGAGATACACTATCAAATAGAGTATATATCTTAGTATTCTTATAAATCACTATAGTGTGGAACAATTCATTTATTTTCTTTTCATCATGCATAGATTTAGAATGTAAAGAAGAATGAGAAGTATGAATTTTAGTGTTAGAATAGGAAGAAGATAAACCTTGCATGTCAATGTCAATGACCTTGGTCTCATCACCAAAATTGGATCCAAGATCATGTTGTAATGTTCCTAAACCATTTTGGCCTAGGTTCTGGGTGGTCATCCCAACACTTAGCATCTTCATGGCCTTCTCTCTTGCAATGAGAGTAAAATAGCTTCACATCCTCTTTATTAACTATGGAGGTGTGTTTCATATTACCCTTTAATTTACCTTTGCTTTTAGGTGGTTTACAGGGCTTCTTTATGGATTTCTCTCTTTCATTGATCACCTTACCCTTTGATTCAATATGGGTAGCTTGGAAACACACTTCATCAAGATTAGTGGGGTTAAATATGAGTATTGTATGCCTCAAATAACCATGTAACCCACCAATATATTTGAAAAGAGTATCTTGAGTGTAAAGGGGAATACCAAAAATCAAAACCCTTTTCTTAAACTCTTGAGTGTAATTTTGTACACTCTGACCCTTTGATTGCCTTAAATTTTGTCAATCCATAGTAGCTTATTGAAATGTAGCCTAATGTTTAAAATTGTCTTTTCAATGTAGAAAAAAAATCAATCCAAGAAGAAATAACTTTACCATGTTTAAGGATATCCTCTTATGTCTTACTCACCCACCAAATGGGTGTTGTACCACCCAACTGAGGAGTAGCTAGTTGAATTTTTGCTTCATCATCTGTAATCTTATAAACCCTATAGTAAACTTTAATATTCTTGATCCACTTATCTGGTTTCTCTATACTAAGCTCTATAATATAAATTTTAAAATAAAACTAACATCAATATTTATCTTGGAATAAATAAAATCATAAACTTTATTTTTTTCATCAAAGGAAGAATTAAACAGTTTGGGAGGAGATGGAGAACAATTAGGAGGTTTTTCTCCTTTACCCTGACCACTAGTTGAGGGTTCTTCCTCTTTTTAAACTTCATTTTCACCTTTAATCCTCTTCTTCCTTTCATGGTAAAAATCTTCCACCATGCTCTTCATCTCTAGAAAATCTTAACAAAAGGCTGGTTCTAAGTCTAGTTCTCCTCTAGGAGAATCCATGGCTTGACTTGCATGTTTTGCACTAATTTTTGGGTCATATTCTTCAAGTGATCCTTCAACATGATTGATATTAGACCTATTTAACATATAAAATGAAAACTTACAAATCTAAAAACCATGTTATAATATCCTTGATCAACTTGGCTCTGATGCCAAACTTGATTTGAGTTGTTAATTAGTGTAAAATACTCATTATTTACCAATTAAATATACTCATGATAATTTTCTCAATTTCCATGTTTTTACATGAAATTAGTTTATTTGATTAAAAATAAGGTTCAATACCGATTAAAAATATAAATTAAATGAATATAAAATGATAAAACATAAACCAAATTGATAATAAATTTCACCCTTTTGGGGCCATATCTCCAGGATTGAAAAGCACTCAAACCGATCTATTAAATGATGTAAAATACACTTTTTGTATAATGTTTACACCAAAATATGAATTTGATATAGAAAGATAACCTATGCTATACCTCTAAGAAGTGTCTTCAACAATCTCATGCATGGAAGTTGTTCTTTCCTGCATAAAATAACACTTCCTTGTTTCTTACTTTTTCTCCTTCAAAAGTTTAAAAAACAAGTTTTCCTCTCTCTATCTCTCTATCCTTTTTCAAATACAATAATTATATTTTTATAATGTTTCCAAGGTCCTTATTTTATTGGTTAAAGCCTTATATTTTTACCAAATACATTGGGATTCATATCCTCCTTCCACTGCCTTGCTTTTAGGTTTGGATAGTGCTTCCATGCATTTTGGGTGGGATTTAATCCCAAAGTAATAGAGATTTTTAATAATAATGTTTTTAAATAGAGTTTTAAACACCATATGAATAGGATTAAGACCCATCTTTGAATTAGGGTGTTTTTTAGATGCTCTGCATGTCAAGATACCATTAGTACACATGTCAATCCCTAATTGAGCCACTTGTAGATGTCCAATCAATTGATGATGTCAGCACTATGCTATTTTTTCCCTATTTATTGCCACCTTCAACTAGCCATAAATTTTTCATACAATGTTTTTTTGAACCCATTTAAATTACATTGGAAATATATTATGGAGCTCTTAAATGTGCCAAAAGTTTTAATAAAAATTCAAACCATGTGATTAGATCGGTGTGGGGATCCTCCTGGATCAAACAGACCCCACATAGTTTATGCATTCTCCACAAAGAATGAGTTGAGGATGATCCTTGCATTACTTTGAGTAGTGGGATTTGTTCCAGGTGACACAATACTCTCTTGAAAAATAGGGTATATTACTTGGCAATGTGAACTAAATAAAACACATGAATTCATAGAAGAAGATCATGAAGTTCAAACCGATATGGATTCTATACTTCCATCTAATATCAACATGTGGCAAGTTAACTCTTGGCCCCAAGGATTATTATGATGCATTGGAGAAATAGTATGAAAGGGGTTCTTGGTCACTATTATTTACTTTGATCTCAATCATATGGTCAGTGGGAAACTTCTATCAATATACATTGAATATTTATTTCTCACTTTATATCTCTTCACATTCACACCCCTTTTCTCTATACAGTGAATAAACACATCTTAATCATATTATTATTTTCTAATAAACCACACACATTACTTAATGAAATCTACAATATCAGAAGTGAGCACTTGGCCATCAAAACATAATCATGGGTTCTTGAATATCATGTTTCTTTCTTTCAAGATATAGTTTAGTCTTTGTATAATGAAAGAAGACACATAGAAATCAAAATGTACCCATAGGTTCATGAAGTTGCAGATTTATCAAAAAAAACTTAAAATTTAGACTAAAAGGGGCCCTCCATAGATGCATTAACATATGCATTTTGGCATGATGATCTTGATTGAATACATCTTAATAATTGCTTGTATCTCAATATTGATCATGGAATGTCCTATGACTTAGTCTTTTTTAACAATCGTCATCAAATAGTAAATGCATACATCATACATTCAAGCTAATTTTAGAAATCATGGTTAGTAGGTAAAACTGAAATAAAAAATCATGGACATGTTAAAAAAAAGTGTTTTTTTTTAATAAAGCATGCATTAGTTACCTTTTCAAGGTGTGATATTAGAAAATTAGTTTATTATGAAATATAGATTCTTGTTGTATTATAAATTTGTTATCCTAGTATTTCTTGACATTAATAATTTTTTTTATTATTTAAAAAAAAAAACATCGAGCATATAATGTCGTTTTTTTGTGTTTAAAAAACAAGTGATAAACATCACTTTTCCATGATATTGTAATTTTTTTTGTAATCAAAAAATGTACAACTAATGTAATAGATTTCATGATCTTGATTATTATCATCATATTGTGCCAATAAATCCCCTAAGGCATGATAAATAGCGGAAACATATAACAAGAAGTGATTATCTAGTGTAGGTGGCATGAGGATAGGTGGATTAAGAAGAAATTATTTTATTTTTCCAATTTTTTTTGGAAATTTACATCCTTATCAAAAAAATTGTCTTTTTTTAGTAGTCATGTGAATGGTTGTCTTATCTCCTAACTTGGATATGAAATGTCTTATAACCTAAATTTTTCCTTATAAACATAACAATTATTTCATTCCTTTTAGTGGTGGCATGTCTACAATGTCTTTAACCTTCTTTGGATCAACTTTTATAACCCTTTGAGAGATGATGTGACCAAATAAATTTCAAGAATATACTCCAAATACACACTTTTTGGGATTTAAGAATACATTATATTTATGTAAATGTTTAAAGATCTATCATAAATCAATAACATGATCCTATTGGTGTTTATATTTTTCCATTAATAATCTACATAATATTTTATTATCTTAAATGTGTGCAATCAAGAAAAATATGTGTCATAGCTATCTGATAAGTGTCACTGACATCCTTTAGTCTGAATGACATAACTACATAGAAAAATGTTTCCCATGGTGTAGTAAATGTTATCGTTTTCTATTCATTAGGATTTATCAGTATTTACTTATACCTAGAAAATATATACATGAACAAAAAATATATATCATACCTAGTTGTGAAGTCACAATCATATCAATGTTTGGTAGTGGGAAATCATCTTTGGAACATGTTTTGTTTAACTCATGATAATATGTGCAACATTTAATATGTCTATTAAGCATTGTAACCTATGTAATGTTATAAATCCAGACAGAGTATTCAATGGAGTGAATAAATCGTGCATCTAATAGTCATTGAATCTCATCTTTGATCAACATGGATACCTTTGGATGTATTTTCCTTATTTTATTATTATCTTGATTTACATTTGAATATAACATATAACACAATATTATGCACTACAACCGTAGGATCAATTCTTTGCATATATTTGCAATCCCATGCAAATAATTTTGGGTAATCATGTAAAACTTGTCAAAAATATTTTCCTTCATCATATTTTAACATAACTTATAAAAGGTTTGGTCTTAGATCTTTGTATGTCCCATAATGAAACCTTATTATCTCTTCATTAATAAATGATAATATATCTTCTACATGTGGTGTGGTAGGAATGGTATATGGGCCATCTATCTGGACAAGATCAATAAGGACTTCACCCTCTCCAAAGTACACATAGGAATTTATTATATGAGGAAACCTATTATTATGATTTATCATATGTCCCTAAATACTCTAGGAGAGATTCCTTAGAGGAAAATTCATCTAGTGTCTAGATTTTGGGTGAAACTATATTGTCAATGAGGTCAAGGTATACCAAATATAATATCAAAATATGATTAAATTCTCATGCATGTTTTGGTTTTCATTTAAGGAAGTGTGTATAAATGGTATCTTTTCATATATCATTAGGTTGTGCAAATTATAAATCCAATACCATGTCATCATGTATATGTATATGTCATAATGGGGTGGGTGATACTTTTTGCATACTTTCCCATCCTTGTCCTTGAAATACCTTTTTTTTAAATAGAGGAATCTAAACCCATATTGATTTAGATTAGTTACCATGAAAAGTAGAATTTACTACATTCATATCATGTATCCATGTTCTTCCTAAGAAAATATTGTAGTTGAGATCATTAGGTATGACTTGGAAAACTATAGTGATCATTACATAACCCAATGATATTTATAATTTAATTTATTTTAGTATCTTTTGTGCTATATTATCAAATCCTCAAATATTCATATCATAGTAATCAAGATATTTTTTTTATATACCAAGTAACTTAAAAAATGAAATATTAAAAATATTTAGTGCAAACCCATTTTCCACCAAAACCCATTTAACCATCTTATTCTAAACTCACACTTAAATATATAATGAGAGATGTTTATATATAATTTTTACAGGGGGTAAATCCTATTTTTTCAAAATATATGCTTTATTTTTTCCATCATAATGTGTTAATAATAGAATTTACATAATGTGGCTTTACATCACTTGGTAAAATTGTATCATGCAATGTTGCATGAAGAATATCTTTATACATAGGCACATTTTGAAGAAACTCCAATGAATAAATATGAAATAAGTGCAATCATGACTTGAGTAAATCAATAGATAAAATATTCATTCATTAAATCCATATGTAAATTGTGATATCAGAAACCAAGTTTGAGACTAAATCTTAAGGCAAAAATTTGAAAACTCTAGAAATAAGGATGATACCCTAAAGGAAACCTAAGGTTTTGAAATGTTAAATAAATATATAGGCTCACCAATATGTTTACCTTGTTTTTGGATTAGTTTTAATTATAAAAAGTTAAAATTTTAGAATTAATTTAGATTGTAATATATGATAATTATGCATAATTATGAATATAATTAATTGAATCAATATAATAATGTAATTTTATAATTATGGAAGGTACTAAGGAGGTCAAGATAGTTAGATTTACTATTTGAATGGTTGACTATGACTATGTTATATAAGTGGAAATAGATTAGAATCATACCTATGATTCATCTAGATCTAGAATTATGTCTTTGTGTGCATATGGTTAGTACCATCAGGCCTAGGCATGAACTTTGACATTAGTGATTATAATTTATGTTATTTTATTGGGTAGGTTTGTCTCTTTATTACCTTATAGGGTGGTTTACATTTATGAGATATCTTTGTACATGAGATATGTGACCCTCAATTGCATGGGCAACTCTATAAATCAACTTCCTTCTCCATGAAACCCTAGGTCTAGTTGTGAAGGATGAAAACCTCCAAAAATTAAGGAAGTGTAATTGGTCTTAGATGAACCCAATCACCATTGGTGATGATTGATCACTACCTACGTATAAAATACTCTAAAGATGGAGGTCGATCCACATGTTGTTATTCCCCTTAGTGTGAATGTGAAATTTTTAATCTTTCACTATATGAATGCACCTAGAAAATTGGCTGTGATATTGATGATGTTAGCACTTTGAATTGGCCTAGTGTGTTTTATACTTGGTTGATGACTTCTCCTAATGATTGATTTAAAATTTGGGAAGAATAGGGAATATTTTCTCAGTTTTTATTAGTATACTTAAGAGATACTTTAGAATGTCATTGGGTAATTTCATGTGCCACTGATACACTAGGTGAATGGTTCAACCTATGGGAACATTTTTACTTTGAAAAAAATCATTGTTAGGAAAATGGTGGTAATATCAACCTAAAGATAGTAATGTTGACATTATTATATGAGCTTAACACTATTTTTTGGGAGAAAAAAATTCCAATGTGGTATAATGGGAGTGTCTGAGTAAGATATTTAACTAATTTAAAACAAACTAGAATGTTCTTTTAGATGACTGATAAAAACTTAGAATGGATCAAACTCATAACTAACATGTAGTTGTGCAGGAATAACAAGTGAGAACTATTTGGAGATACACAAGTCATGTAAGATAAGTGTAGGTCAATATTTACATTAACAAGTGTAAAATTCTATATTTTAGTGTCTACAGTTAATTATGAAAATAACTATAATAGTGTAAAATTTATTCTTAGCTATTGTGTTTGCCATGGAGAAATTTAGAAATTACATGCTTAATACTAAGACACCTTATTACCAAGATTGATCCTTTGAGATATATAATGTATAAGTCTTATCTATCCATATGAATAACTAAGTGGGTCATGCTAATTATAGAGTTTGAACTTAAGTTTATACAATAAAGTCATTAAAATGGAAAATCATCACCAACCAACTTGTTGTAACTCCCTTTGTAGACCATACTCTAGTGAATGACATTTATTTAGATGATTTTTTATATGGACCAATGTGAACAAATCATGGAACATGTATTTTTATGGGCCCAAATGTACTTTAGGTTTTGAGGTCAACACTATATGAGTAACACCTTAAGGTCAAAATATGTCATTAGCATATCGGTTGAGACTTTCATATACCAAAAATATAGGTTTTGATTTTAGGATTATAGGTTTTAGATGCTTTAAATATAAAATATATAAAAATTTATGAAGATTCTCAACTTTTCTTCAATCAAGTGATGTATACTTATCAAATAAAATAAGATAAACTAATTCTATATTGAGATCTTGTATACAATTTGATTAGCTACTTTGATAACTTTGAGATTAGTAATATTCTTAGAAGAAATAATCATCATGTCAATGATATAGATATCACTTCTTCCCTTATGCCTATTGATATTAAATATTATTAAATGCCATAATGACTACTAAGATATTATAACAACTTGTCATTTTACTAGCATCTCTAGATAAATTATATGTGTTTGCTATTAAGAGTGGCACTAATAATTTAGAGTGGTATACCGATGTGTAAATTTTTTTATCCAATGAGACTATTTCACTATTTTTATGGAGAATTTTTAAAATAAAATTGAGAAGAGATTCCATTCGATATGTTATCGTTGTTGATGCTATTTTCAAAATATCCTTTAATGGTAACTTACTTAGATGCCTGGACATTAACATTCCTTATAAGAGGTCCACGATAGATAATATGGTGAAAAATTTAGTATAAAATCAATGATATATAAATTATTGATGATAGATTACTATTGGCCTTCCATGGAAGATGAAAGTCAAGAATATGATTTTTTTTGTGACAAATTTCAATGACATAGTAATTTAACACATGCATCATGTCAATAATTATAACCTATTATTTATCCTTGGCCATTTTTCATTTAGAGTTTTGATCTAGTGAGAAAAAAACAATCCTACATAATTAGAAGGTCATAAATTTATCATTATAACTACTAAATATTTTACTAAATGGTTTGAGGATATTCATTTAGAATCTACCATGAGTGATGACATATTTAGGTTTTATCTTTGGAGAATAAGATGATCAAAAAAAATTACACATAGTACATGATCCATTATTTTGAGGTATGTGATTCATAATTTCATCCTATACCTTTAAATGGGGGCATATGACCCACTTATTTTACCTATTCAAGATTCTAGTTATAAGATGGTATAAACAATCCTAGAGAGTTATATGGTATACTAATCCTCCCACATTTAGAATTAATCATATAGTGTTATACAACATACTTCATTTTGTATCCTTAATGAGAACATACTCAGAGGCACCATAGATTCCAAGATATAAATTTCATTGAGATATATTCATATGTTCCACACAACCATGTGTATTCATAACTATTTTTCCTTTTCTATTAATGATTTCAAATGCTCTTTGATTATCAATTTATATACACATTGAAATGGTTTCCCTTATTATTTTAAGTACACATGCTTTTATATTACAAACACACAATCATGAATTATTATTATAAAATATTCATGGATTTTCATGGTGGCAATCAGGATGTTCATGCCAAATTCTAAGGAGTATAATGTTTCCTTGTATTTTTTAATTCATAGGGGTTGGACTCTGATATAAGGTAACCTCTCTTCTCTTTTTGAATGTTTGACCATTATGATTTCCTATATTTACTTTGATAACTTTTACATGTTTTTTTTTGAAACATCTTCTATGATCCATCCCATGTATTCTTATTTATCTTACTTTGATATGTAGGCACATTCGCACACACATGCATGCACACGCATGCGCGTACACACACACACACACACACACACACACACACACCAAAGTGGGGATTTATGTATACACCTAATTTTCGTATAGGTGCAATTTTAAATGTCATTTTTCATTATTTTATGATTATTTCATATCTTTTTATCATTAGTTCATATTATGATTTTATTGGTGAATTTTACTATGTTCTAGTCCTCATTCCCCTGCATTTTTATTTCCCCTCCCTATTATATATTTTTTGTATGTTTCTTTGGTTTAATCATGAGTTTAGTACTATGATCTTGATTTATCATAAATGAAGCAACATGGTCATGATCTGACTTAGAATGTGCCACTACACTCATAGTCCCAAGCCTTTGTGGGTCCTTTTGACCCTTCCCTTTGTTTCCCTAGTGTATGTGCTTTATTTTGTCATATTGTGCCACCCTTTGTCTGTTATTTTGTGTTCTAATAGGGTCCTAACTTTAATTTGAAATGCCCATATATACAAAAGTGCATTAGTGCATATATAGACAAATACAAGTGATATACATGAGAGATAATAGTTCCAAGAGAAAAATAAGTGTGATAAGAAAAAATATAGCATTCGATTTAAAAATCATAATTTCTTTTAGATTATTCATATTGGAAAATTTACAATTATTCATGTTGTGAAAATTCATATAAGGATTAGGTCTTGCATGACACAGTTGCTTGTAAGTTTTTCAAAACTTTGGAGTAGATGATCAGATTCATTAAATTTGTTTCATAAAATACTGTAGTTGACTAGGAGCATACATAGTGACCAAGAGGATTGATTAAACCTAAGCTACACGTCTAGTAGAAACCAAGAGCATAACCCTCCACTCCTAATCAAATTATTAAATTTATTAGTTTGTAAAATGCTTTCTTAGTTTTATCTACCTCATTTTTTGGACTTGTTTTACACTGATTTTAACCTAAAAAATTCTACAGGTTTTCAATAATTCATTATTATTATTAGAACCCTAGCTTTGTAAATTTTAATTAGCATAGAATATTCCTTTACTTTAATTCAATAATTTTTATTTTTATTTGGTAAAAATTATTCAGATCTAAATTACACATTTTTTATAACTAAGAGTAGTGCATTGTTGATGTAAAACCCTTTTTCATTTAAAAAAATCACATTTATCCAAAAAAAAAAAAAATTAGAAAAGATTTTTTTCACATTATCAATGAAGAATGAATCACATATTGAAAATGTTTTTTTTTAATATCAAAATCAACTTTTTCATTGATTACATTGTATTATATAATCATCATCTACATGTGTGGCTCTCTATCAATCCTTATCTTATTTTCCACTCCTCTCCATAGTAGCCACACATGGGAAAATTCTGTTTCCATATAATCATATAGAAGTTTGAAACAATCTCTATTCAATAGCATGGCATATTCCTCTATGATTTCAACCACTCATATGTCAATGAACTAATACATTCTTATCTCAACTTATAATTGTATATGAATGTTTAACAATTCTCCTACAACCCTAACTTCAAATTTATCTAGCTGGACCACTACCTTATCTAATTTTATTGGGATCAGTCCCAGTTTCATGTAAATCCCTACATGTATGACATTTTTTGAGGCACCTAAATCAATGAGGTAATTATGTAATTTCTTGACAAATATTTAGACTGTGATTAATAAGGGTGGAACATTAGTTTTAGACTTGTGTATCACAACATTTTTATTGGCCCCAACCTTATTTTTGGGTTGAGTACTCTTGTTTGTAAGAGAATAAAGGAGTAAAACCCTCTATTCATTATTTTATGCTAATTCATGGAGGGTTATATTGGATTTTATCCTTTTTATATCCTTGACTATGTTTTATCTAGTTTTACTAGTGGTAAGTTTACTATATCCTAACTTTGGTGGGGGGATCATTCCTAGCTTTTGGATCAAGAGGAGTAGAAACATTGTTGGGTTATTTTGAGATGGTCAAGGGTTGGTGTGACATGTTCCTAAGGGTATAATTTACCCTCTATAACTATTTCATGACCTAAATATCATTGGTATTCTCCTCAGGTTCATTATCTGCTTCACTAAGAAAGTTTAGAGTCTCTAAAACCATAGTTGTGTTGGGTGATTTGGATGAACTAGGAACATCAGGATGATCCATGGTATTCTAGTTATTTGTAACAACCTCATATTCATCAATATCATTTTGAAAGACTTTGAAAGCATTAAAGAACTTGAAATAGTCAAGTTCCCCATGTTGGGATGTGTTATGCACATGACACCAATTGGGTAGGGCGATCTCCATGATGTTGATTTCATGCATTCTATTAGACTCAACTTTATTTCATTGCCTATTATTGGATCTATAATTACATTGATAAGTAAAATTTAGGGAAGAATTCCCACTTCTTAAACCACCTACTTGTTTTTTCAAACTAAGGAAATCATTGCTCAACCTTTAAACCATCCCTTAAATTTCATCTATCTAAGGCTTGGTTGATTATTGATTGTAATTTTGTGTGGTACTAGTTATAACTAGGATTATATCTTGGTTGTAATCCCATGTTATAGTGTCATTACTAGAATAATTTAGAAATACCAAATTTTGATTTAGTGCAATATTGAGTAAAGGAAGTTGATTCTTGATTAGGAGAGGCTATAGCATTGGAAAATTCCGATTTACAAGTGGGATTAGATTCAATGTTGACATGTTTAGGAGAATGCTAGGAATAAGATCCATCATTTTTCCTTATGGATTGAGTAACATATCCACTTTTATTACCTCTATATAAGTGAGGGGTAGATCTATGATAGTTGGATCCCTCCTTAAAAACATGGTTGTCCGTGGGTCCAAGAGTTTTTTAAACATTTTCAATGCTAACTAATCATCTGGTCTATACAAGGTTGTCACCATACTATACATATTTGGAAAGAAGACATTAAAATTTTATATAGGTTCATTGGGTTACCTCCTCATGAAACTAAAGTGTTGATATAAAACATTAGACTCTACCACCTAACCAAACTAGGTTAAGAATGTGCTACTTAATTGATTCCATCTTCTAATTGAACTCTCAGGTAAGTTAAAGAACTAGTCATAGGCCACATCAAGCAAGGTGAAATGGAATAACCTATAGGCTACATCTTCATGCTCAACATTGATTAATCTAAGGGTAGTTTTTTAGGATGCAACATGTTCTTCATCAGTCTTCCCATTACTTGGGGTGAACCTTGGAAGGTACCTCTCAGGGTTCCCAAGCAATCCTTGAACATTTATTACAAACCATGCTAACCAAGCTATGGGTACAACAAAGAGTGGGGTTATATTATGGTTAGGTTGAAAAGATGAACTGGTAGGGGTGGCCAAAGGTCTTGGTCTCCATATAGTTGTCTATGATCGCCTAAACATTTGTAATGGGGATATAATCAATCTACCTCTAATTTATCTTGATCTAATTATTCACTCAATAGGCTCCATATTGATTAAGAAATAAAATATGAGTTAGAGATATTAAGATCAATAACCTTAAACCAATAAAACATAAAATATAGAGAATCTAGAAATTGATAGTAGATAATAAATAAGAGCAACAAAAATATCTATAAATTTAAATCCAGTAGAAAGTATTTAGACCTTCCTCCAAACACTAGTTTATGTGGCCCTCCTTCTAATGCTAGTTTTTATTGTTGTGTTTGAAGCACACAGTAGGAATTGGAAAAAGTATAAGTAGGAGGTGTTAGGTTAAAATCCAACAAGAATTTTTTTAGATTATAACTACAAGGTCAAAGGTTCAAATTATAAAATCCTTATAATAATTTCATCTTAGTTAAGTAGTCTTAAAAAAATTCCAAATATATGGAGGTTTAAGTCCTTATTATAGCACCACTTTTTATTGGTCTCAATTTGTGATCCATAATATAAATAGCTATTCTAACAAGATAAATGGATATAATAACACATGGGAGACAATGCCCCCAAATTTTAAGGATTCATATGGTTGAATCCAAGGGCCAATAATGTTCCAATCATTTAGCTAGGTGAGAAATGGTAATTAACTATAAAAAGTTCAATCCACTTCGTGTTTTCCAAGAAATCTTACTAATGTTTGCTTAAGTCCTTTATTCATCATTCACATTGTGATAGGTATCGTACTATAATACAATGGACATAATATTCATCACAGAAAGATAAAGGGAGAAAGAGTAAGGCAAGAAAGTAAGTGGTTCCTTGACTAATATAAAATAATTAATGCTAAAAATCAAAAGCATGTATGATCATAATTATACCATTATGTACTAGGTCTAGTTCTAGCATAAACTAAAGTATTTAATGGGTAGGATTATAAGGAGTTAACTAAACATATTACCCTAAACTTATATTAAATAAAATCATTTGAAAGGCCCATAGAAACTACACACAATGGCTTGACACAACTTCAAGTTAAACATAATAGAAATTCAAAATCAATTAGACTAGTTATTGCATAATATAACTACATATCCATTAGTAAAAAAGAATTGCAATCTCTTCTTAACATTAATCAATTATGTTCCATCAAGAAATGAAGGATATTACTAAATAAAAACATGAATTTCAAACTATACTAGTATCTATTTCAATGTTATTACAAAAGTATTTCAATGTGCCCTCTAAGTAGACAATCACAAGTAAAAATAAAACATGAAAAGAGGGGACTGAGCCTATCACAATTTCTATAAATTTTGTGTGCATAACATCTCACCCATCAAAACAATAATATAAGCCACATTATATATAAGGGGAATGTAACTTGACCCACTCAACACAAGGATCTCATCTCTAGCTATGATTTCCACTCTAGGTTGTTGCAACTACAATCAACTAGAATATTCCCCTCCATTCTCAAAGGAAATCCAAACTCTATTTTGTCCTTTTTATCGATATTTGTGACACCTATCTAATATAAATAATATGCCACTTCCCCCTTTTGGTTCAAGTATTTTGAAATATTATTATACTTATCCCAACTAAGAGATTATTCAGATTAAGAAGCCACTAGTTCACTCCACATACCTCCCTTACATAGTCAGACCCCTTAATAGCCAATCTAATTAATTATTTAGTTTTTTTCATTAATTAGGCCATTTTAACATTTTTATAGGTTATCAAATTTAAGACTGTGCCTTTTATGATGATTTGATTGGTTGACATGGTTCAAGTTCATCTTATATTTATGATTTCAAGCTCTCTTCACCACTTGGCACTCATTCACAGGCTCTTAGACATACTCTTCATCCACATTTAGCTTCTTATTCAATCTCCAAGTCTACCTGATAGCCACTTGTTCTTCTCAGGATCTCTTTTCCTTACTCTATTAGCCCCAAGCTAATGGAGTAGTAGGATGTCACCATGTGGCACAATTTTACTAATTCAAAAGCTTGGAACTGCATAGATTACCCCAAGACTATGAGGTAATAGGATGTTACCACATGGTACAATCTTACTAACCTAGAGGCTTAGGGTCATTGACTCCCATATCAATATATGGGCTTATGGGTTGCTTAGATCATGTCATGTGGCACCATCCTGGTGACTCAGAGGCCAAAGGCCATTAACTTCTATCTTGATCCACTAGGTCCCCAAGTCACTAGGATGGCACCACATGGCATGATCCCTATAACTCAGAGGCCTAGGGCCATTAGGCTACTCACTACCTTACAAGTCCTTAAGTGCCTAGTATCATACCATGTGGCATGATCTCAAGACCCCCCTTGGCTTGATAAAATTTTAATAAAAATATAAGTATTTTGAAGTCCCCTAAGCACCCAGGTGAATGGGATCATACCAAATGGGATGATCTTGGTAATATAGAGGGCTTGGGGAGAAGATATATAGAAAATACAAGGAAAAAAAAGAACTAAGGTAAATGAACTCATTACTAAGTTATCCTCAAAACAAGAAAATCTACCAAGGTGTAAATAATGGCTAGTTTTTTAGCCTAGACATAATAGAATCCACCAGTCCACCACAATGAATTCACATTATTTTCAAATCCTGAATACTTATTGAATATACAAGTCTAAAATTGAATATCGACCAAGTATTTATAATGGGGAATTATAAAGACTTGGTCACTTTCAAATTGAAATAAAACATTTTAGAGGTATAATTTAGACTATATGGATCAAACACGAAACTTTTTACATTCAAAAGAATTGAATTAAAACTTAGTTAATACCAATGAATCATTCAAAAGGTATAAATTCATATCTAGAACCTGAAAACCAAAGACCAAATTGGAACAAGTGATTCCACATTTTAAATCTGAAAATGGGGCATGTTGGACCCAAGAAGATATAGGTTCTCAAATTTTACATATAGATGCATAACATTCTATATCAACTAGCACAAATCTAGTGGGGCATGATGCTTGTTCTTACACATATAGATAATGCTAGTGTGTAGTTGGCACATATTCAGTGAGGCATGATACTTGTTCATGCACATTTATATATTTTTTTAGTGAGCATTATTGTAGTTGTTTATTTTTGAACATAATTAAATGACACTTGGTAGTGAACAAACTCGAATCTATAATTATGTCTACAGTGGATAATTCATGATTTTTAAGTAATGTTAATTGAGGTTCAATGGCATTCACCATCCATGGCATTATCCATAGTTATCCCATTATGTAGTTCCCACATTACCATCTTGAGTCTCAATACTAGTTATTTGAGTTAGTGAAACTAAGCTTTAATGACACCCAAACATCTTAACACTAATCTACATTCATGAGGGTTGGATAATTTATCTTCCCAACCCAAGGGCTTGCTTAGTTACACTAAATTTTATCACAATCACCCCAAATATCTATATGCTTCAGAAAGGAATCATAATTTTTTAATGCTTCAACAAAGAAGCATCATCCCTAAAAAGTTACATGGAAACATGGCTTACTCACATACATGTGTCCTCCGTCCTTTCTCTTTAAACTTTTTCAATTTTCAATTTTCAATTTCAAATTTCATATTTGGACATTGACTACTACATTTTCATTATAGGTTTGCATGAATCAAAGTTATACATTTGGATCCATTTTCCTAAAATGAAGTATGTTGTACACACTTTAGTATAATTTATCATTTTATTCTAATATTTATACTATATTTCAATACTAAAATAAAAGGGGAGCATTTATATATACTAAAATGTGGTATTAGTCACTTTTAAATGTCAATTTTGACCTACCTTTATTATACATGACTTGTGTGCACATATATACCTCTTGTTCATAATTATCCCACATCCACATGCTTACTATGAGTCTAACACTCCTATTTTTATATAAATCACCTACACGAACCTCATAATCTATAAAAACCTAACTAAATGTCTTATTCAGACATATCTAGATCATCAAATCTAAATTCATGTCTCTTGGGCACTAATGTTAGGCTCAGATAGTTTCATTGATGAAACTAACCTGAGGGTAATGTTAGTGACCGTTGCTTACAAATGACTATTTTTTAAAATTAAAACATTCATATGGGTCGGTCCATTTTCCTATCATATTGGTGGCATGATAAATTACCCAAATGGACTCATATAAATAAAAATCAAACCTACAATTAATACTCACTTAGCACTTGTTTATCGAGAATCAATACACTATTGCACATTTAGTAAATCTACTTTGTTCTTCCCAAATTGAAAATATTTCACTAGGATTAGTCATTAGCCAAGTTTAAAACATGCCAGATCAAGTCAAGAATAAATATTTTCAATTATCAAAAGCTAGATTCAAGGTGTATCCATATAGAAAAGAAGCACAATTGTGCATTCACACTAAAGGGAAGAACTATGTGTGGCTTTACTTCCATTTTAAGAGTATTCAATACATAGGCAATAGTCAATCATAAATGAGGTGATTGACATCAGATCAACCCATTACACATCCAAAAAATTTATAGATTTCTACCCCTCATGGGTGAACCTAGGGTTTTAAGGATAAGGATATTTATTTTTGGAGCTATGCACACATTCATCCGTTAAGATCACACATAAAAAGGTATTAAATGTAGGTACAATTGGATATATGTTCACAAATAGATAAATAGTCCCAAGATAGTAATGTCAGCCTCAATCACTAGTGTCAACATTTTTAACCCAACCCAATGTTAGTGACCTTATGTTTATAAACAATAAATTATGGATTTGAGTGACTCATACATGTTTCTAGCCCTTTCTCACTATCAAAATTCAATCACATTTAGCCAATGAAATAGGAAAACTAAGTATCTTGATCTCTTTAGTATTTTCATATTTATTACATGTCCTTTGATATGGATAACTCTATTAATTATTTCATGGTCTAATACCTCATAGTGGTTATTACTTGTTATATCTCATGCTCAATTAAATTAGTCTGATCTATAATGGATTTCAAACCTACATTCATGCATTCTCCTTTTTGTTCTAATGTTTACAATGAGCTTTTACTTGTCACTAAAAACTACTAAAGGGAGTGCATGAAATAACCATCCTCCCCATATCATGTTACTATTCAATACAAAGATATTACTACCAAAACCTCACTCTTAGACTTGATACATCATTCATCCCATTAAAAGGATGTCTTTTTGGATGCATTGTGTTTGACCGTACTCCGTTATAATTTTGAATCGCCATATGTGGTCTCTATCTTAAATTCCATTAAATTGACCAAGCATAATATATCCTTTGTAAAGGAGGATCTACTACCTCAACATCTTATAAATAGTTGTCTGTCACTCTACATTCAGGTGTAAATTTACAACAAAATGGTAAAATGAGTTCTTGATAATGGTTCAAGACTCAATATTTTTTAAATATCCTTTCTCTTTAATTAGCATTGGACCTTCATATTTGGAACCATATAATATGAGCATCAAGGGATTTGATAATAGTTCTTGATGAGTATTGGGACAAATAACATTGAATATTATTATGGGTCCCTGTACATTACCCACTTTATGCCAAGTTATGTCAATTGATTTGAATTGTAACATTATCTTAAGATAGCCTTGGATACATGAAATGTATGTAGTTGCTTATACATTTCACCCATGCTTAAACTTTAGTCATCGTGGATACATTTACACATGTCCAACGGATACTAATCCCTTCAAACATTATGTAATTTTTAAACAACCCAATAATACTACATTGTAAGATTATAATCTTGATTTTGGTTATCTATATTTGCTCAAATATGGGTATAAGGGACAAGGGTTGGGTAAAAATGAGCAAGTCACAGCTCAACCCATTTCTTCTGCAAATAATACAAACTACTAAGGTTTGGGTTTTTTTGAAAAAACTACAAGACACAAACATACATCTCATAGTATAATTTGTTTTAAAAATGCCAAAATGGAATGTATGCATACCTATAAAAATGAGATTAAATTAATCAGCATTCATCTCATTGATGAGGGTGCTTCCCTATAAATTTTGAAAATGAATGACTTCTCCAATTATGAATCATTACTAGAGTACTTGGGGGCATATGAGGATCTCCCTTCTTTCTATCATAAGAATAGGTTTTCTCGTGCCACCTCTAATCATGCTTACTTTGGTAATAATGATGATACCATTGTCCAACATGATGAATTAAATACTATTCCTACCACACCATTTATCATAGATAGATCTACATTGCTAAATGAAGAAACATTCAAATATAACTTTGAAACAAATAAGGACCCTTAACCAATTTTACTTGTGGCAATGATGCAAGATGATGATGGAAAAACCTATCGACAAGTCTTCCATAATTTTATTGAGCTCTTTGCTTGGGATTATTCATATATGCCTGAGATTGATCCATGAGTCGCAATGCATAACATATTATTGTACCAAGATGCAAAACTTGTAAAATAAAAAATTCAAAAATTACATCCTAAAGTGGCATTATTAGTAAAAGATGAAATTCAAAATATCTTAGATGTTATATTTATAATATCCATTTCACATTCCAACTAGGTGTCTAACATTGTACGTATTGCAAAACCCAATGATGAAATTTTTTGTTACATTGATTACCAAAATTTAAACAAAGCTTGTTCTAAAGATGATTTTCCATTACCTAATATCAACATGATTGTAGATTATATAGTTGTATATGAGACATTTTAATTTGTGGATGGATTCATGGGATATAACCAAATAAAAATTGACCTCATAGATCAAGAAAAGACTACATTTACCATTCCTTGGAGTACATTTTGTTATACAGTCATGCCTTTTGTATTTAAAAATGTAGGAGCCACATATCAAAGGGTCATGACTCATATATTTCATTATTTTATACACAAAATTTTTTAGGATTATGTTGATGATTTAATCATTAAATCCAAACAACGCCAAGATCATGCTACTAATTTATGAAAAATATTTGAACACTTATAAAAGTTCACTATTTGATTAAATCTAAAAAAAATGTCTTCAGGTATCTTAGAGAAAATTACTATGATATGTTATTCTCAGTGAGGCATTGAGGTTGATCAAAAAAATTAAAATCCATTGTAAAAATATCACTGCCAACTAATCTAAAACAATTATGATGTTTTTAGGCCTGAATTTAGGCTATTCAGCATTTCATTGCTCAGTTGGCTAATAAAATAATTCCTTTCACATGTTTGCTAAAAAGGACACAAAATTCAAATAGGATGATGTGTATCAACAATTTTTTGATAAAATCAAAGCATATTTATCAAACCCACTAGTATTTATGCCTCCCCTTCCAAATAGACCACTAATTCTCTATATGTCAGCCACCCATGAGGCCCTTAGGTCCCTCTTAGCACAATTTGGCGATAATCACAAAGAGCATACAATATATTATATCAGTTGTTAACTAGCCAACTATGAATACAAATATACATCAATGGAAAAACTATGTTTATCCTTAGTTTTATCTACTCAAAAGCTATGAAATTGTTTGCTTAATAATGAAGTTCATGTTATAATTGAAGAAGATCCATTAAGGTTCTTTATGTATAAAATGCACCTAATTGGCCGCATCACAAAATGGGTGATGTAGATTACAGAGTTTTATCTCAAATTTGTAACCCAAAAGTAAATAAAAGTTCAAGTCATAATTGTTGGCCATTTTTTGGCCCACATACCAATTTTTTCCTAAGTGTGAGAAGATAGACTTTCAAGAAAGAAATGAAAAGTCTTTAGAAGACTTCAGACTTTTCAGCAACCCATGAATTAAATGGTTTTATAATTTGTAGAGTTACAAAGCTCTGAAGTACTAAGTAATAAGGTGTTAAAGACTTGAAATGATCTTAAACAGAAGGCTTCAAGTTATCTCATTAGGAAGTCTTCAGGTTTTCTAAAGGAGACAACTTTGGCTTTGCATGATATGAAGACATTGGGTTCATCAAGTAGGATGACTTCAAGTTTATGAGAGTGCTCAACTTAAATTGTTTTAACAATATGTGAGGAGTTAAAAACCTAAAGTAAGGGGTAATCACAAACTTGATTTAGTCAAGTGATAGGTTTTCAGGATTTACAAGAGACACAACTTCAGGTTTCCTAAGCAGCATATCTTATTTAACTTCATGAGTAATTAGTAATGATAAACTTGAAGTAAGAAGCTTTAAAATCTTGAATTGGTCATGGGCAGTACAAATCAGGTTTCCAAAGGTAAATGACTTATTTTATTTTATAAGTTGCAAGTAATGAGACATCAAAAGCCCAATTTGGTCTTAGAAGTACTTCTTGAGTTCTTAAAAAGACAAGTCTTCTCCAAGCATAACTCTAAATATCATTGATAAAATCTGAAGGTCGATCAATTTTTTTTTGAAGGGTCATTCCCCCTTTCGAAGGGACATTTCCATTTTACTTGATAAAATTATCATCAGCAGTGGGGGCACTTACAAAAGTCTGGGTCCTTTGTAAAAAGCTTGGGTCCATTACTTAAGGGCTTGTTCACTTTTCTCAAGGACCATTGCAATATTTCTGAAGGTCTCAAGTAAAAATTCCTAAGGGTATGTTACCTTCAAGAGGTTCCATTTATAAATTTTGAAGGGCACTTTAATTAGGAGACACAGGTAAATTATTTGGGTGAATTAGGCCCCAGAAATCTGATCTAAAAAAAATGTCGAAAGAAATTATCCAAACAATTGACTGTAGATAAATTATCCAAAAACAAAAGCCTAAAAATTTAAGTAATCCATAGAAGCAAGGTGAGAGCAGTGATAAACCCACAAAATGGGTTCCAAGTCATGAGAAGTCAAGGATAAGTTGCCAGGAGTGTGAAGCCTAAAAGAGTAAAAATGAAAAGTCTTGAAAGGAAAATTATGGAATAGTCCACAAAAAGCAAATAGCTATGGAAAATTAAGGTTAATAGTTATCAAATCCAAAGGTCTAATCAATCAAGGACAAGTGGCACAAGTACATATAACTCAATTCTAGAACATTCAAAGTGGTCAAAAAAAGAATAGATGCATCTAGTTGGAGTAATGAATATGCTAAAAACCAATTGGGATAGTCCAAGTTATAGTAAAGAACATGTCAAGCTTTAAATTAAAAGGTTGAATCACTCACACTTGGCAGTGACATGCAACTACCACCATTATGGCTCACTCAGTTCTAAGAAGGAGAATTGAATGCATGAGGAGCTCAAGCAAATGGGTGGTGATTCTAGATGGTTCATCTGATGGTAAAATTAAGTTGCATGCTTTGAATGCAAAGAGTTTGAGTACAACAAATGATAATAGTTATGGTCATCAACAACTTCCTCTCTCAAGTTACCCATTAGCCACAAGCTCTTCCTCTTCTCTTTCTCTATATATATCTCACATCTTCAATTTTGAAAGGGTTCCCAATTTTTAGGCTTTTTCATCTTTTTGGGAGATGAACATTCATTGAGATATTGCAAATTATGCTCTGCTTGATTAGGCTTGACCCTATCAAGTCTATTGTAAGAACTACTTCTTGATGTAATAAGATTATTTCTTTGTCTATCTCTTATCATTGATTAATGCCTTAGTATGTTTGTGCTTTGTGGATTCATGAAGGATATTATTCTTATTTTATCAACCTTCTACTTTCCTCGTTAATGTATTTTCAAGCTCTTGTAAGTCTGAATTAGTGTTCTGCCTGAACCTCTTCCAGTGTGTTAACTTGATCTTGAGATTGTGTAAGCCATAGTTGTCTTATGACTGATCTAGTGTGGGTTTAAGAATAGATGAGTGTCCATTTTACTTTGGTGCATCACCTAGTTAGCTTTCTTAGGAGCCCTTATCCCCTTTCTAACACTTTTCCCTGTGAATCATTAGTTTAGCATTATTAGTTTAGGTGAGCATCAAAAAGGAAACTGGCCTACTTCATAGGTTTAACCTCACTACAAGATACCCAGAGCTTGAGGCTGTACCAATGCTTGTATCTAGGAGTGAGAAAGCCTGAAAAGTATCCCAAAAAGGGTAAAATTCTAGCCTATAATAGTTTTTGGCATGCCCACTGGGACCAAGGTCTAAAGTAGTAGAAGGATTTTTGGTGTTGTTCTTTTGCATATCAGCCTTTTGAGGCATTAATAAAACACCATTGGTGACTCTGGACATCTGTCAGCTGGTTTAAAGTAGTCCAAGTGCCTAATCTTCATTATCTGGTATGTATAATCAATCATATTTTGATCAAAATGCTCATTCTGTGCCTTAACATCCCTCATATCAAGTTAGAAATGTTTATGGCTTTGCCTCAAGTGGTTCTCAAGATTCTTATGGGTAGCCTTATTAGTCTTGAAATATCCTTAGTTTTTCTCCAAACCAATCCATTTCAAGTTAGAGGCAAATGCTCTTAGGGTATCAAAAGTACATGATGGAACTTAATACGTAGAGGGGATATGGTCAAGATATCCCTGACCACATCATTCATGACATACAAGCTGCATTATAGAAAATGAAATAGAAATGGGCACCTGTTGAAAAGGAAAATTAGAATAACCTCTCAAATGAGATGTTGAATGTGAGTGGTTACATCCAAAGCATTGAGGATAAACTGAACAGCCTTGAAGAACAATAGGTCCAATTTCATCAACCTTATATGTCTTCATATACATCACCTCAAACCTCATATATATCACCCATTCTTCCCTAAAAGGCCACTCTAAGTGAAACCCCTTATGTTCCAAGTTCTTCAAGTGTCATTCAAACCTTCCTTTATTGGAATTCAATTCAAGAAAGCTTTCAGAGGAAACTATTATAGAGTAGCATGTCATTGAGATCCAAGACCACACTTATATTTCTTAAGAACCCTCATGTACATCATATCATCCCTCTTATGTTCCTTATCTTCATAATTCCCCTGACCAACTTAAATATAATCTTTTCAAATAAAATATAAATAGGTAGATCAAAGAGTTGGAATTGAAGATGAAGAAAGAGGAAGAGAGTCAAAATCAAGAAAGGGTAGTTATTTCCCACATGTTCCCCTCATGGAAATTAGTTAGGAAAGGCATACAAAAATTGGAAGAAGTATCAATGATGATGGTCCAAGATCTAATTAAAAAATAGAGGCTACTCCTAATGATTTTCCTTCATGGGAGTTAGTCTAGAAAGGATTTCAAAAGGAGGAGGTGTTAGTTGAGATAATCCAAGAAATAGTTTTTGAAAAGGAATTAGTTGTGCCAAATCAGGAAACCATAGCTCAGCTCAATGAGCTTGATTTACAAGAGTTCTAAAACTCTCTCTTCTTCTCTCAAGAACCACCAAAGAGACCATTCAAAACCCCTAACTAGAAGGATACTTTCCTAAACTGCAAGCAAGTTGAAATTCTTAACCCTCCTACCATCTCCCTCTTGAAGGAAGAACCAATTCTAAAAGGGTTAGAAGAGGAGCTTGCAATCAAATTTGAGTTTGAAGAAGACAACATAAGTGTCTCTGATGAAGAGATCATGATAGGCAGTCCACTTTAGTCAGAAGGGGAAAAATTAGTTTTAGACCAATCTTCTTGGCATGGATTTGATACCAGTAAGCTGGATCTTAAAAAGGATAGCCCTCAAGATGATAATGAGATAGACCTTGAATGGACTACTAAAATTCCATTCTACATAGATGAAGAAGAGGATGATTTATTTTAGGATGAATTGGAGCTATAAAAATGAAAATCAGACCTTGAGAAAGACAAAGATGTTCTTTTGGACCTTGAAAGTTTAAATCAGCCCTCATTTGCAGTTGAGGAATAATAAGAAATCTTGAGTGAGGTTGATGAGGAAGACATCTTGAGTGCTCAAGAAGTATAGCTTGAAGAACCACCACCTTGTGTGATGAAGGAAAACCTTAAGGATAAATAAAGTTTTTAATATGAGCATTTCCTTCAAGGAAACTATGATCTAATTATGCCTAATAAGCATGATGATGAACCAGAAAAGAGAAAAAATGAGGTAAAATCTAATCGCTCAATGTTTATGTTGACAAAGAGATGTCCTATCAGGCACCTTTCTTAGTTGGGAGATTAAAAAGAGGAGCCATCACAGGTTGTGCTCAATTCAAAGCACAAAGTTGAGCACTAACAATAATAAGACCAACTTGCATATCCATTCCAAGATGGTGGCATAATCAATCAATCAGGATGGGTAAGCGAGTCTATTTTTATTCTTTTCCTTGGAGAAGTGTGTCATTAACTTGTTAAAAATATAGTACTTATCCATATTTGTTTAACATCTCTCAAACATGTAAAGTATAATGTATTAGTGAGGAAGGGTAGCTATTTTTTACAACCAATCAATGGTTTTATATAGTTTCCTTTATTTTTTGTTAGATTATGGTAGGTTAGATTTCCATGCTTTCCTACAAATTCCTTGTGCACATTCCCTTTTATGTTGTGTGTTTCCTTTTAATAAGTGCCTTGGGTATTTTGTTTTGTTTTTCCTTGTTGCTTCAAGAAGAGGTTATAGAAAGGGTCAGCCTTGTTGAACTAGAGCAACGACTCCATGCCCAATGGACTAGACAAGGCAACATGAGCTAGGTTCTCAAGGATAGTAGGCATGCTTCCCTGTGAGTCACTAGAAATGTTGGCCATTTTTTGGCCCACATACCAATTTTTTCCTAAGTGTGAGAAGATATACTTTCAAGCAAGAAATGGCAAGTCTTTAGAAGACTTCAGACTTTCGACAACCCATGACTTAAATGGTTTTATAAGTTGTAGAGTTACAAAGCTCCGAAGTAGTAAGTAACAAGGTGTTAAAGACCCAAAATTATCTTGAATAGAAAGCTTCAAGTTATCTCATTGGGATGTCTTCGAGTTTTCAAAAGGAAATAACTTCCACTTTGCATGATATGAAGACATCAGGTTCATCGAGTAGGATGACTTTGAGTTTTTGAGAGTTCTCAACTTAAATTGTTTTAACAAGATGTGAGTAGTTAAAAACCTGAAGTAAGGAGAAATCACAAACTCAATTTAGTCAAGTGATATGTTTTTGGGCTTTACAAGAGACACAACTTTAGGTTTCTTCGGTAGCATAACTTATTTCACTTTATGAGTAATCAGTAATGATAAACCTAAAGTAATAAGCTTCAAAATATCGAATTGGTCATGGGAAGTAAAAATCAGGTTTCCAAAGGTGAATGGCTTATTTTATTTTATAAGTTGCAAGTAATGAGACATCAAAAGCCTAATTTAGTCTTATAAGCTCTTCTTAGGTTATCAAAAAGACAAGTCTTATCTAAGCATAACTCCAAATATCAATGACAAAATCCAAAGGTTGGTCACAATTTTTTTGAAGGGTTAATCCCCCTTTTGAAGGGACATTTCCATTTTACTTGGGAAAATTGTCATTAGCAGTGGGGGCACTTACAAAAGTCTAGGTCCTTTGCAAAAAGATTGGGTCCATTACTTAAGGGATTATTCACTTTTCTAGAGGACCATTGCAATATTTTTGAAGGTCTCAAGCAAAAATTCTGAAGGGTATGTTACCCTTTGGGAGGTACCATTGATAAAGTCCGAAGGGAACTTTAGTTAGGAGACCCAGGCAAATTGTCTGGGTAAATTAGACCTAGGAAATTTGACCTAGAAAAATGTCAAAGGAAATTATCCAAACAAATGATTGTAGATAAATTTTTTGAAAACAAAGGCCCAAAAAAATAAGTAATCCATAGAAGCAAGTTGAGAGCAATGATAAACCAGAGAAATGGGTTGTAAGTCATGAGAAGTCAAGGATAAGTTACAAGGAATGTGAAGCCCAAAGGAGTAAAAATGGAAAGTTTTGAAAGGAAAATTATGGAATAGTCTATAGAAAGAAAATATCCATAGAAAATTAAGGTGAATGGTTAGTAAATGCAAAGGGTCAATCAGTCAAGGACAAGTGGCACAAGTACATACACCTCACTCCCAGAATATGCAAAGTGGTAAAACAAAGAATAGATGCATCCAGGTGGAGTAGTGAATATGAAAAAAACCAATTGGGATAGTCCAATTTGAAATAAAGAACATGTCAAGCCTTAAATTCAAAGTTTGAATCACTCACACTTGATAGTGACATGCAGCTATCATCGGTATGGCTTGCTTAGTTTTAAGAAGGAGAATTGAATGCATGAAAAGCTTGAGTAGATGGGTGGTGATTTTGAATGGTTCATTCAGTGGTCAAAATAAGTTGCATGCTTTGAATGCAAAGATCTTGAGTATAATAAATGGTAGAAATTTTGGTCATCAACAACTTCCTCTCTTAATTTCCCCACTGGCCATAAGCTCTTTTTCTTCCCTTTCTCTATATGTATCTCACGTCTTCCATTTTGAAAGGGTTCCTAGTTTTTAAACTTTTTCATCTTTATAGGTGATGGAAATTCATTTAGATACTACAAAGTATGCTCTACTTAATTAGGCTTGACCCTGTCAAGTCTATTGTATGAACTACCTCTTGATGTAATAAGATGATTTCTTTGCCTATCTCTTGTTATTGATCAGTGCCTTCGTATGTTTGTGCTCGATGGATTCGTGAAGGAGATTCTTCCTATTCTATCAAAAAATTTATTACCTCTTTAATTTATTTTTAAGCTCTTGTAGGTCTAGATTAGTGTTCTACATAAACCTCTTCTAGTGTGTTAACTTGATCTCAAGATTATGTGAGCCATAGTTGTCTTATGACTGATCTAGTGTGGGTTTAAGCATAGATGAGTTTCCATTTTACTTTGGTGTATTGCCTAGTTAGCTTTCTTAGGAGCCCTTATCTCCTTTCTAACCCTTTTCCCTATAAATAATTAGTTTAGCATTAGTTGAGGTGAGCATCAAAGAGAAAACTGGCCTACTTTAGAGGTTCAACCTCACTACTGGATACCCATAGCCTGAGGTTGTCCCAACACTTGTAGCTGTGAGTGAGAGAGCCTTTGAAACTCTCCCACAAAGGGTGTAATTCTCACCTACAACAATAACCAACCAATTGTTCATGGCTCCATTACCATAATTTTTTTCTCGCTATAAATTTATGTGATGAGTTTGAGGCATATAATATATCTACCAATCCATGGAAAATTTTCTTCAATGGATCAAACTATAGAGCAAGGGTGGGTGTTGGTATTGTATTTTGTGCATCCAAGGGTGAATACATGTCTTTATCTTACATATTATCCTTTTCTTGCACCAGTAATATAACTTAGTATGAGGCCTTGATTATTGGATTATCCATAGCATACAAACTTCATATAAGAGATATCCAAATTTTTGGTATTTCCTAATTGGTTGTTAATCAAGTTACCAATCATTACCAAACCAAAGAAAAACATCTTAGGCCATATAGAGAAATGATATATCTAAGTTTAAAATCCAATTGACCTATTGTAGATCTGATCATCACCCCTGTGCATTATCATTTCTATATTCTTAAACCTATCTACTTAAAATAGGATTCCTATATCCAATTTAGGGTTAAATAAATGCCTATGCTTGAATGGATTCTCCATTATAATTGGAAATGGATTTTACATGAATAAAATTTCAAATTTACTGGCATCCAAATTGCCTTTGACATTTCTCTAAGTGAGTTGTGCTATAATGTCATTAAAAGAGTGTAAAAAAAGGTTAAGTACTAGATTACCAAACCATTATCCTTAGCATGAAAATTTCAAATTTACACCAAGATTCAGGCAGCCACCCATGTTTATTGTTCCTCTTATTGGGCTCCTTATAAATTAGATTATGATAGTTTAGCCAAAATCCTAATTTATTTTATTTAATCTAATTTCAAATGTGTCAAGGGCTTCCATCGCGATGCCTGGGATATATGTTGCCTCCCTCAAAATAAAAGAAGTATGGGAATTATTAATCTTTACAAGTAGAGTGAAATTTAAAGTGTTAAATGGGTGGTTCATGCCATTGAAGGTAATAAGGCCTAGAAAATCATGCTAAGGCATTGTGCCCCCTATGGCAAGCCTAGTTGGAAAAATATATGTTTCAACTCTCTTCTCATCACTACATCTCCTATCAAAATTGAAGGTTCCTTTGTTTCCAAAAGCATATAAAAAGCCTTTGAAGTTGTCAAGCCTCACATGAAGTGGATTAGGGATGGCTTTCATATAGGCTTATCTTTAAATTATCATAGCATCTAGTGGTCTCCTATTATGACAAACACTAGCATTCTATTGGTTGAATTTCTAGGAATCAAAGCCCTCTGACTATTTTAGAAATGTATTCTTACCATTCATGATTTATGTTCTACTAGGGATTACGTTATTTGTCCAGACTTAGAAGCTAAATTCCAGTTAAATAATTTGGACTTGCCTTATTTGCTTTATATTCAAGAGCTACTTCCTGATGTTATGCTTCATAAGTTTGGTTTGTAGCCTCCCCATGCTTGTTGGAAAAGCTAGCATTGGAATTGTGACACCCAATTCAATAATTATTCTCTAGGCCTTCTATATCAATTCATGATCCCCTTCTCTCTTTCTCTCTACAAGCTCAAAAATAACTAGAGACTTAAATCTTCTCCCATAACTTGGCTTGCCAAACTTGACAAAATTTGGCATGCCAGGGTTGAACCTAAGCTCACCCACTTTATATGGTGCCTTGTCTACCAAGGCCTCCTATTCAAGGAGTGGCTCTCTCACATGAACATCACTCCACCCAAGTATACTTCATGTCATCAACTTGAGTATTTCAAATATTTATTCTAATTATGCCCATGTGCCTAGTCTACTTAGAAATGGATCCATAGCCTCTTCAAACCTTATCACCTTAAGCCATTTTCTTGGTGGCTTGATCTTCTGGGGGATATGGACAATTGGCCAAATTTTATTAATGTTTTATGGAACTTTTTTAGAGCCATCATTCTTTTCCAATTATGAAAGGCCATACATATTTTTATTTTTAATAATGATTCTTACTCTAGTGATTTTTCACTTAATGAGAAGGTATCTATTATATCTTCAACCTGTATGTAGATTTAAGTCCAAATTGATAAGGTGGCTATGGAAGTTTATAACCTCCAAGAACTAATAGATGATTTGGGGAATGCACCATGAACTATTATTTAGGTGCCACTAGATGGGCTACCTCAGAGACCATTACTTACACCTCCTAGAAGGCATAAATTCCATTCTCATAGCCATAACCACTTCTCCCTTCACTTTCATCTAAGAGGGTGGGGCCCATCATCATTGCATGACAAATTTGACACATATTCCACTCTTAGATTATATCCTATGGGCATTGGATCTCAAATGCAACATGTTGATGGTTGGGCTATTGATATAACTAAGGATCCCTTAGATGACTGGGTGGCCTCAAATCCTCCTTTCGTAGAGTCTTCTACTTGGGTGGCTCTAGATCCAAAATATGATCCTCTGCCCCTTCCTTTGGGTACCACTATTTGTGCTTAATATTGGTGTTTTTTTATTGAGTGTCATGTTTAGTCTAGATTTGTTTTTTATTCCCACTTGTGTTTTTAGCTGGGTATTTTCCTCAAACATGGAGTTTGAGCCGTGAATACTAACTGAATACATTACTATGTGTAGACTTAAAATTTTCCACCTTCCTGACATCATAATTTTACTTCTTATCTAATATACCTTCATTCTTCATTTATTAACATACCCCCTTACACCTTTCAAATTAATTAATTTATTAATTAATCTTCTTTATCCATAGAATTATCCCACTTATCTAATATTCTAATTTTTTAATATTTAAATTCTCTAATACCCATCCAATTTTCTAATGACTAAAATTATTTTATAATGATTAAGTTTGAAAATATAAGGAAAGCCTATAGATTTCTAATCTCTAGAACTTTCCTTCCCTCTAGAGATCTCCATTGAATGGATGCAATCTCCCACTATCCAACTCAAAATCTGGAGGGAATTAAATCAAACCATTGACCTTCCCTCTCCCTAGGTATAAATACATGGCCACCCTAAAGCATTATATCTAGCATAAATTGAATAACCTTATGTTATTATAATCCTTACATCCATAATGCAAGAAGTCAAGTAATTTCTAGCTGCCCAAGCATCCATTATTGCCACAGTCTTGAGTCCATTATGAGCAATCCAATAGTCCATATTCTATCCAGTTTGTTTATCGAACATAGTCATGTCCATTGGAGATAAGCTGGGGAAGAGATGATGGTAAGAACTTTATATTAAACTCTAATTTGCTCTTGATTTATCTTCCTTACTCAGTCTTAAGGTATGTGTAAATATGGAATGTTTGTATGCAATTTCCTTTGTTGAATTGCATTTTATCTTCCTTCTAATTTTATGCATATACATTTTGGAGACCACAATAGGATACCTCCTCTTGTGCTAACATTCTTATATATTGAGTGCAATTATTCAAGTTTGCAAGTCAGATTGAAGCAAGATCAGTGACTCAAAATTTCAATTTTCCTATTCACAACCATCTCCAAGCTTTGGTTCTTACAGTTGTGCACATATTAACATATAAGAAAGCCCTTTTTCAAGTTTTAGTATCAAACAACTATATGTTTCCTTATTTTTTTCACTCATTTTAGTAAACATATTTAGTAGTCTGTATATATTTTTATCTCAAATTAGTAATTTATATTATTTTTACTCAACCTATTGCAATGCTCACCACTCTACATATTATTATTAAATCTCTCTATTGACTATTTGATTAACCTCTAACATATACCAACCTCTTATGTCCATAGTTGAACTGGTAGTTTGTGCTTAAAACACCTGAAAGACTTCCTCATCAATATTATGTCCTATGGTCATAACATTCCATAAGATCACATTTCTTTGAGGCATTATGTCAAATAGGGCAATGCCCTTTGTATCCTTCCATAGACTGTATGCTTTTTTTGTATCAATATCTCACAATAAATCTGCTTTCATTGTGCTTTGATGGGTGATTATACCCTATTCTAAAGCCCAATGTTTGGCATCTCATTACAACCATTTGGTCAAACCCTAAGCGTGCACCTCACCTTTTAATAGGGTATGCAAAGAATGTTTAGGGTATTATGTAGCCTTCTTTAAAGAAAATAAATACACATTTGCATAAATCATTAATCCATTAATATATGATGTGGTTAAGTATTGTTACATGATATAATAAATGTATACATTTATTAAAGTGAGTGTATACAAGTATAATTATCTACTCATAATTTCCCATAATAATCTAGACTGTTGAAGAGTTATATTGTTATCACTATTTTGATGCAGTGATTGTTATTTTCATCTACATTATCTTAATAAAGGTTTCTCCCTTTAAAATTTTGACCATGTTGAATGAATACCTATAAGAAAAAATGATCCTTTTTGAGTCTTCAAGATCTCGTCCTTAAATTCCATTTAATAATCTTGGGTCAAATCAAATAGCATTAGATGAAGAGTGTCATTTTTTTAAAAGAGTAATAATAAAATAAAAACTATCCTAATAGCTTAGTTGTCTTATTATTATTATTCAAATAATATTGAGTTTATAGAGTGATATACTAAAAAGTGTCATTGTATAGACAATTCAATATAACCTTTTTTTATTATCATCTTTTTAGTTTTAGTCATTTTGTGTCATTGATCACTAAAAGAGTTATCATTTAGTTAGTTAAATATTACTTTTTCAATCATTATCTTTTCAATTTTACTCATTTTGTGTCGTCAATCACTAAAAATGTTATTGTATAGTTAATTAAATATTAGTTTTTCAATTATAATTTTTACTAATCGAAAGTGTCAACACAACAAAATAACAAGAAAAATAGGGTCAAGTTTCTCATTTATAGGTACACACATGTCAAAGAAGCCATTTCAAACTAGTAACCAACATGTTTGCAGATCATTTGTCAAAAAAATGGCCTAAGTGTCAGTTTTATTGAAAAATCCAAAATTTAACCTTTAAAAAAAATCCATTTAAGTATCAATTTTTTCAAGTTGCCTATTGAAATTGTCAAACTAATAATGTCATTTTTACAGGTCGCCTTTCAAATTCAACAATAGGATTTTCAAAAAGAACAAAACTACTAACTCATTTGCTTGACAAGGTGATCGATCGAAGGATAAATTGATCAAACTACTAATCTTTTATTTTGTAGGTTATTTGGTCCAAAACTTGGCTAAAACCTTGTTTTTAAATCATTTTCTAGTCATTTGTTTGACTTGCCTATCAACACACTAAATTAATTGTGTTAAATAATTTTTGCTTGCTAGACTGTCACCTAAAGGCTAAGGTTATGTATACTCTCCTCCTTACATCCTTAACAACAATTCTTGGAGGATAAAAACAACTAGTAAACCTTCCCCATTTGTCTTTCTAAGGTGCAATACAACTGTGGAAGTGACATAAATGTGCTTACCATTAGTCCATATGGGTCAGTGATGTGGATTTCATCACCAAGCATTAGACCATACTCTGTGTTCTAACAGAATATAAATATTAGGGAAAACTATCATTGGGTGCTAAATTATAATTCCCCAAAAAGGGTTATATGGAATAGGGCATTTGGTTCCAATACATAAAGTAGTTAGACATCACCCTATACATATTTGGGGCCAATCATACATAGCATATATCAAGGACTCCCCTATTGATCCTATCTAAACCTAAAATATGACCTTTGACTGTAACATGTGACTTGTTTTGAGAGTCAATATCAGCTCCCATAGTGATAATTATGTGCAAATAGGGTTGAAAGGATTTTTGGAGATTCTATAATGCCTCGCCAATGTACAGCCTCACCCATGAAGCCATTAGATGGTGTAGTTATTGAGTTACACTCTTGCATCAATTTACTAAATTTAGGTTTGTGGCTTATGTGTGATTTGTTTGATTGTTTTCAAGATCAGTACTGTTTGTGAGCAATAAAGCCTAACACCACCTAAAATCTAAAACACTAGTTTAACCTTAGAAAAAAACTAGTGCTTCTTCAATTCCCTTAACTTTCACAAACTAAGTACCATCCTACATTATCAATACTAATATAATCACCCACCTAAATTTGACACATAAAACCATGACTTTGATACCATACTCCTTTGATCGTATCTCTTAAAATTATGCAAAGCCCTCAAAACACTTAAACTATTTAATCATCTCCACACCATCACCTTGAGCAAGTCATTTGATTTACTAGAGTTAGTCCCTTTTTACCACATAATATCCACTCTTTTGTCACCTCCAATTATCCTAACACTATATATATATATATTACCATATTGCTAGCATTTGCACCCTATCAATTTTCAAACTCAACATTCATATTCTTATCAACCCATCACACTGTCAGATTGAGATTAACACCCATCATCATCTTGTCATCTCACTAACTCAAACTTTGGAAAATTATCAATTTATCATCACTCTACCAATTTGAACCCAATAGTTATTAACACATTACTAGTATATGTCATATTGATAGTCCCTATCCTAAAACCCTTGTTATCATCTCAAACTAGTTAATTGCTACCTATATTTCCATATTGCTGGTACATGTTACTCTATCATATTTTAAAAAATGTAATTCATCTTCTTGTTATCACATCACCCTACCAGATTTGAGATTAATACCTATCATTATCTTGTCATCTCTCTAGCTCAAAATTTAATAATCATCGATTTCATGTCACTCTACCATTTTGGACCTAATAGTCATTGATATCTTACTAGTATATGTCATACTAATAGTCTAAATACCTAACACTCATATCCCAAACAAATGTATACCCATTTATCCATGACTTGTGATACTAGGTCTAATTTCTTAAGTAACCTTTCTCAAACATTTCTTATCACATTTGATTGATCCCTTTTTTAAAAATCACTCTCATTCAATCCACTTCTCTTAATAAGGAAAACATATAGTTTCTACCTACCACCACAATCTAAATGGCATCTAACATTAGTTCTCAAGCCATCAAAATAGGACAAGCATCTAGGCTAACAAATGACATATTGGAAACCTCATATGAGTAACCTATTGATAATGAAGATAACCAAAGTGATATGCACACCCTAAGAGGAAATGAAGATAAAATGAGTGAGTTTTTAAATAATGACAAAGTAAATATTGAATAATATTTCTAGGACCATCGAGAACAACTACAGATGTACCTTCTCAAAATTAGACCACATTACCACCAGACTTTAATCTAGACCTTTTAAATAATCTTGTCTGACCTCAACCCATTACATTTCATTATCCTCCCCCCATTGAAATAGAAGAGGGTTAAGATCAAGAGTTAGTTGACATTGAATAAGAATGTGAATAAGCACACCTTCCACTTATTATCAATACAAAAAGGATTCAAACTAATAAGGGAAATTCCACTATAGAAAATCAAGTCAAAAAATATTATAAGCAAGCCATGTTAGATCACCTCAACTAAATAACCCAACAAGTTAATTTATTGGCATCCAGGTTTAATTCTAAACCTCTGAAACCTAACTCATCTAAGAGGCCCAATAAAACCATCTCATCATCCACTCATCCTAATCAAAACAAGTCAAAACTTATTCCCTCCATCTCTAATATGTTGATGGATCCATATTTTTCCCTAGAATGACAAATCATGAAGGAAACTCTTCAAGGCTTGGACACCCAAGATCATGCCAAGAAATATCAATATGAATATTTTTGCTCATATTTCATAGATATGAGCATACTCAAATTGCCTTCTCCAACACACTTTAAGCTTCTTAAGTTTGACAATTATAAATGAAAAGGTGACCCGTGTAAACAGGGAAAATAGTTCTTCATGGCATGCCATGAAGTAGCATATAGTGATACATAAATGCTTAGACTGTTACCTTAAAGTCTTGGAGATCCCACCTTAGAATGGTTTATGTATTTACCTAAGGGATATATAACATCATTTGGGGACTTAACTAAGAAATTTTTGAAACATTTCTCTTATAATGTGGAGCATATAATAACCATGTTAGATTTTTATGACACTAAACAAAGAAATAAGGAAAGTCTAGTATCATTCCTAAAATGATGGTGTGGTATTATAATCCACTTCCCTTGGTCAATTATTGAGAGGGAATTTACTAATATCTTTATCGATAACATTAATTCAAAATTAGTCCACCAATTGATGCTTCATTGTATCTTGACTTTTGATTAGGTTTTGGAGAAAGGGATTTGGATTGAAAAGGCCCTCACTAAAAAAGGGATAGTTAAAAATGTATTCCAAGAATATTACCATCAAAGTAATGCCCCTTCAAAAAATCATAAGTTATTCAATAGAAATAAAAGTGTTGTTGGGTATGGGGTTAATAACTTGAAATATGTGCAAATAGTTTATGGCTCTACCTCATTACCAAAATCATAAAACACATCCAATATTACTATACTAGGAGGACAGCCTAAGGATGCCTCTAGAAAATGACACTACACAAAATTAGGCAAATTTATGGAGGATGTTTTAAGAAAATTAATAATGAAAAAGTTGATCACCCTACTAGATATTAAGCCCCTTCAAGAAATAAACCTCACCCTGATTGGTTTCGGGAGAATGAATTTTTTCATTATCATAAAATAAAGGGGCATGATACTAAGAGATATAGGAAACTCAAAAATATTATTTAATATTTTATTGAGAAAGGGTGAATAAAGATAGAAGGTGAAGAAAGTTCCTCCAAAAATCAATAATTATGAAGTTATCAATACCCTTTTCCAAACCATGATCAGAAGCAAAAGGATGGACTACAAGACCAAGGCCAAAATTCATCCAATCATGTTGATTACCATCATTTCCATTACTCCTATACTAATTTCATACCCACCATTAATATTAGGTAAAAACTATCGAAATAAACCTAAGGCTAATAATATCTTATCCTTAAAATCAAAGGAACATATTTTGATTGTGCCATCACCACTCGATGAGGCAAAATAATTTTCTTGGGGGAACCTCCTAAAGCCTCACCTTAAAATACTCCTCTCAAGCTCAAATGTACCCCAAAAAACCTCTAAAGAAGTTATTATATTACCCAAAAACTTGATAATAACCCCACCCAAATTTCTATTATGGACGTTCTCAAGTCCTTTAGTAGTCCATTATAACATCCTTAATCAAATCCTTCAATAATCTAATATACCTACAAAGATTAATGCTATTTAGTTCTAAGCATTGTTTTTCCATCTATCACAAACCCAAAAAATCAATTTTCAACCCCACAACATGTCACTCATTATCCCTAACAAAAATTATCCCCTGTACATAAAATTATCCATTATCAATCACCAATTTTCTTAGGTACTTATAGATGGAGGGTTAGCAGTCAATCTGTACAATATAAATTTGATCAAAACTTTAGGGTACTCATAATCATCCCTTAGGAAAAAATTGATCATCATCAAAGCATATGATGATAATGAGAGACAATCAATAGGCACTATCTATCTTCTAATATATATTAGACCCTAATCCATGTAGTCAACTTTGATAATCCCCATAATATCATTCTAGGATGACCATGAATCCATGATATGTGAGTAATTCCATTCACTCTCCACCATTGACTCAAATTTCCTCATTTGGGGATGGAAGTAACAATCCATGAGGATCCACAATCTTTTCGTAATTATCAGTTATAAGGTGAGGACTATAATGTGTATTGCCCCACCATAGAAACCAAACCATATGATCCTAACTTAGAGAAATATATTCATCCTGATGAGTTATTATCCACTCCATTAAATCCCCTCAACTTTACTTACCTCAAAATTATTTCAAAATGTTGTGGAAAATATGAGTACTAGACCTTCAATGTTTTTATTCTTCCCCTATCACCCCAAATCTACAAGTCCCCTACCATATATGAGATATAATTAATTACCTAAAAATATATGTCTACATCATTTGAGAAAGTATAACTATCATCAGATGAATGAATAGAAAGATCAGATGATTCTTGTCTATTTACAAAGGGTTTTGCTCCATGTTCCCATACTCCAACATACCCCATAGCTAATAAAATTATCAAGAATATGGATTACAAAGGTAGGGATTTGGGCCTACACAAACAAAGGATTCTAAAACCCATTCCATCACTGCAACATATAGGAAGTTTAGGCATAGGATACAAATCACCCGATGAGGATCCTTATGATGTTATCTTGGATACTTATTCACCTTTTGAAGAAATTATAACTTATATAGACATCAAAATAGGTTCTATGCATAGTCCCTATGAGGATATTATTGACACAAACCTTCTATTTGCACCATTAACCTCAATATCCAATACCCTTCCCTCATCTACTGGGATTGATGTCCTTTACTTGTGCTTGATATTTTTCAAAATAATGAGGCCATTATTAAATATATGGGATTTTGAGATCATATGCCATCAAGAGATCATAAGAAAGGTTCAATATTAAGTTGAAGTTGAAGTATTTTACCTATTTTGGAGGGTATGTCTAATCATTACACCAAGTTGAACTAAACAAAACTCTAAAAAGCTTATCTTCTAAACCAAAACAAAATCTTGGAGATTTTTTTGTCCTAAAAATAAAAAATCATATGAAGAGTTGTTTTAGGAACATCAAGGTACTCTCCAATCACTTGACAGTTATCACTTTCCTTATCCACCTACATATTCTCTAGATGCGTCCCCCTCCTTAGTAGAAGAGGCAGTTGAAGTTAATATTGGAACTAAGGAGGATCCCAAGATTTTTAAACTAGGGGTAAGTCTTATGTTAAAATAAAGAGAGGTTATCATTTCTCTTCTTAAGGAATTTCTAGATATTTTTGCCTGGTGTTAAACTAACATGTCAGGTCTTGATCCAAATCTAGTAGTGCATCACTTAGTGGTTCATCTAAATGCTAAAATTATAAATCAAAAACTCTATACGATGCACCCCAAAGTGGCCTTATTAGTTAAACAAGAATTCAAAAAAAAAATTAGAATTAGGATTCATTTGCCTAATTGATTACTTAGATTAGATTTCCAATATTATTCTTATTGGAAAACCAAATGGGGAGTTCATATTTGCACAATTTTTTGGGATATTAACAAGGCATGTCCCAAAGATGAATTTCCCCTCCCAAACATAGATATGATTGTGGATTACATACTTGGATATGAAATTATCTCCCTTATGGATGGATTCTTTAGTTACAATGAAATCAAAATTATGTCATAAGATCAGCACAAAACAACCTTTACTACTCCATGAGGTACCTTATGTAGGATTGGATTACAAGGTTGGTTAGTCAAACATTAGTCAATAAATCCATAAAAAATGTATAAATAAATTAAAAAAATAAGCCAACCTATTCCAAAAAGTTTGAAAATGATAATTAAAAGAAATCAATACCAATTACCTTCCCACGTGATTCCACCATCCAAGAGCAAATCCAAGTGTGTTTTTTCCCCTTGATCTAGTGTTATTGTCTTTGCCAAAAATAGATGCCAAGATCCTCCATCACCTCAAGACCACTATGCATAACCTAGGCTCAAGGTAAGAAATATCTAATTTTCCTATCAATTGAAGCTTGAAAATAAAACACAATGATCAACACAAAGAAATATTATGGAGATAATTCTGCATTGTAAGTTTACAATAATTTATCTTAAAAATGATGTTATATGACCTTATATTTATAGATTCTCTAAATGAGTTAAGATCAACCATGACCATCCATCTCAAGATTGAGATGTGTGGCCATGAATTATTCTAATATTTGTAATTAAATAGATAAATATCCTCATAACGAATTGGGAAGAAGGGGTGTTAATTAGGCATGGGTGTCCATAATCATGATATTTATTGCATTTATGGCTTATGGATACTACCCCATAGATCATGTCACTAGGTGATGTAGATATTGAAAATCAATTTCAAATAATGAAATAATCAATAACCTCCATGGAAAATTTACTTAAGCTCTTGATTTGAATTAGTTAACTTAAATAAGATTAATCAATTTTAGTGCAATTCTTTAGAAATTGGTGCACAATTAATCAAAATGGTTATAAAGTCATATTATTGAGTTGTAATTTGAATTCAAAAGAATTGGAAGGTGATACTAGATGCATTCAAATTGTATTCTCATTTAGGATATTTTTGACACAAAATAACAAAGGTACATGATGTGTACTAATGAATTAGAAGAAAAGAGTGATCCAAAGCATGAAAAGGTGAAATCATCATTTTGACTCGAAATGAATCGATCAAAGTTAGGAATCACATAAAATGTATTTCCATATTTATGAATACATCAGCCTAAATTGACATTTGTATATGATAAGCTCAAACCATTTAGCACATTTTTAGTTTTTTGGCCTAAATTGTGTATTTGAGTGTAATTCAAGTAAGATTGATAATTTTAACACAAACAATGTTAGGAATTGGATGTCTACATTTTTCTCCTATTTGAGAAGGCATAGAGAGACATTCAAGTGAAGCAACATCTTTTCAAATAAAATATTTTTCAATAAGAAATTGGAAATGACTTGTTATCATTCAAAACATGCACTTGTGGATGCTTCATGGTATAGGGAAGCTTGGTGGTGGGGTGATGATCGTGAAGGCCTTGCATGGAGAACAAGAATATAAGGCACTGGGTATGGAAGTATTATCACTTAGTTTCTTGTACGAGCATCATTTGTCTCATCGTAATGATGTGAACATCCCTAAGGCATGGGACCCTTGTGCTCCTTGGGATGAGCCTTCAAAGTAGGCTAGATTCATTCTATTCTAAATGCACTTGGTTTAAGGACAACACACAGGCCTAAAGAGAAAAAATTTAAACTACCAATAATATAAACCTAGGATATTTGAGAGGAAAAGGGAGGGAGAAGGTAAGAGATGCTAAAAGTAAAAGGCAATGTGCTTAGAATAGAGTGAGTGTTCCTACTATTGTAAACATGATGCAGACTCTTGAGAACAATACAATGTCACACAAATTATGTCAAGTAACTCTACATGCATAATTATTTCATATAGAGGCATAGGAATGCAATGTATCATTGAGAGGGATGAATATTATCCATAGATAAAGCCTATGTAGACCCTAGTGTGCATAGGATACAACTTGCAAGTGAGTTCCAAGTTCACTGAAGAGGTGTTGGGAATAAATGATAAATGAGAGGGGTGAACATTACCCACATACATGAATCAAAAAACGTGAATATCACATAGATCATTAGAATAAAAAAATAAGGTGAACTTAATTCTCATTAACATGTAAGGTCTAGCCAATACAAGTGCTTATGGAGGATAATTTAAGCAACGTAAGTTTTCTAAAATATGTCGATCACATTTTACAATGGAAAGCCAAGATCTATTTTACAATTAATGGACCACTTGGTGTGATAGGTACATCTTTTAATTCTTTTGTAGCATCACAGCCATGATTTATAAAATTTGTTTGATAAATTAGGCCTGGAAATCATAACAAGAACCTTTCGTGCACATGGGGGGAGGAATATTTTCCTAAAAAAATCAAAGAGTGGCATAAACTTACATTCTAATATCTATTGGTTGCTTGTCATTAGATTTGATTTGGGTTCTTGAGATCTAGACACTTGTTAATCTTGCATTTAGTCAGGGACCCTTTAATAGTTTTTGAATGCCAATAGCTATTTTTTGAGGCCCAACTTTGACATCAGCGTGAACATCTTTGGATTTTCAAATCCAAACAAATACTTTTAAGGGCCCAAACTTGATGTCCACATGCCCATCATGAGATATTTGAATCCTAATGGCTATTTTTTATGCTTGAATTTGACATTCATAGGACCATTCCAATTTCCCCAAGTTATTTTCTTCATACTTTTGATTAGGACATTCACTATGAAATAACCCTTCAGCCCTTTGGACTAGTACACTTTTCTTGAAGAATGAACCTTCGAGAAAATTGTTCAGAAAATTTTCTTGAAATAACTTTTTGTACTTAGGCACTTTCCTAAGATAAATGAGGTCCTTCAGGCTTTGTCATAAGGCACCTTTTGGTGGAGAAATACCCTTTGAGACTTTTGATTTGGACCTTATAGTAAAGAAATAACCTTTGAAAAAAATGTTTGGGATACTTTCCTTAAAAAGAATACCCTTCAGTATTTTTGTTTAGTCTGTTTCCTCAAATAAATGCCCTTTGAAACTTTTACATTAGACCAATTTTCAAGAGAAGGATCCTTCGAGACTTTTGTATACAAGATTTTTTCCATCAGGACTTTTAATGTAGACAAAATGTTTGAAAGAAATAGGGTCTTCAGGTAAATTATTCCAGATAATTTTATTGACACAAATGTACTTGGCCTTTTTTTATAGACAAAATGCCCAAAAAAATTTACACTTCAAGAATTTTATTTTGGAAAAAATATCTGAAATAATTCCTAATAATTAGCTAAATAACCCAAAACAAATCTCCCTAAAGAATTAATAATTATTAAAATAAAGTGGAATAATTACTCTATGGGAATTATGCCTTGCACTTTTGTTGTGGGCTTTATGTGGAACAATTTCTTTGAAGGAATTCTGAATTCTCTAACACTTAGCCAAAAGTTGAAAAATATTTCAAGTATAAACATAGGCTTTTTTAGACCTGTTCTTGTAACTATTTAGCACCATGAAAACTTGCCACTTGCAATGTTGAGCCTAATTCTAAGCCACATCATCTTCATGGGTAAACACCTGGTATGTGGGCCTAAAATGGCCAACTTGCAGGGAAGCATGCATGTTATGCTTTCAGAACCTACACCATGAGCAACCCATTGGGCACAGAGTCTTTGTAAATTTTGATTCTCTCTTTAAACACACCAATTTCATATCTTCAACTTTGACATGAATTGAGATTCACCGATAAGACAATAACTGAATCATAGGCACTTAGAGGAAAAGACATAAGCTAATAAAACATTATGTACAAGTGCTTAGAGGAATTGAAACTATTATAAAACTAGGGCATGCAAAGTGCACTTTAGGGAAATGAAAACATCTAATCTACTTATTTATAGATGTAAAAAAGATTAATGGAGATAGTGTTTTAGATGAATCCCATTGATTGGGATTGGTAGTTCCTCTCCACCCATTCTGGCAAGTTGGAATGTGTTAGATAGCTTCCAATTGGTGATGGTATATGGACCATTCCATATTATGTTGAACTTAGTGTGCCTTCCAGCTTTTGCTATGTCTGCATCCCATTTGAGCACTAAGTCTCGCTCCTAGAAACTCTTATTGTTGGCATTTTTGTCAAAGATCCTCTTGGTTTGCACCTATTGGAATTCCATGGTGTGCCCAACTTGTATCCTAGTTTCTTTGAGCTCCATTAGCTTAGCTAGTCTTACCTCAAAGGGATCACTCTCAAGCAGGTCAAACTAATGCACAAAAGGTGAATTTATTAGTACCCTCTTGGGTGTGATCCAATAATACCAAAGAGTAGTTTTGAGATTAGTATTTTAAGATCATTGATTATCCTCTAGAGTCCTCTTTATGATGTGAATTAGGTTATTATTGGTGGACTCAGCTAGACCATTACCCTGATGGTGTAGTGGTAAGGCTACAAGCCTTTTTTTGCCTATAAAAAAGGCACATTTCTTAAAATTTCACAAATACATGTGCACATCTTTATATAGTGTTGGCTAATAATATCCAACTCGCATTATCTTCATGACAATGGTCTTAGGTGAATAATGGCCTCCTATAGGGCCATCATGAAACTCTTAAAGAATTCTATTTACTTGCTCTAGTTCCACATACCTTAGAAGTAATCCATTGAGATCATTTTTAAAAAGTGCATACTTTATGAGCACATACGGAGTAGACTACAGTCTATAATGCTTGTGCTTAGAATTATCAAATCCAAGAGGGTATATGTTATGCTAGAGGAAGTTCTTCATATCCTATACCCAATTGGTCATGGCCTTTGGGTTTGTGTGTTATTCCTCATGTGATACTAGGATTACGTCTTCTTCAAGTTTTTCTACTTCATTCAATTGTTCACAAAATCCTTTTCCTTACACCAGCTTGGTGACTTAAATATTTACATCATATTCCATCACCTTGGTGATCCATCCAACTCATTTTTCATTAATGTCCCTACTGAGCAAGAACTCTTTAATGCTTGTGTGTACCACCATGAGTTGAATTTTATTGTTGGAGAGCATATGCCTAAATTTATTTAATGCTTTCAAAACTATGAGGGTGTTATTTTCAACAAATCTTTAGTGTATCTCATAATCCTTTAGTGCCTAGTTGAAGGAGGTAATTGGCTTCTCTAGTTTCTCTTTGTTTCATTGTGTCAGAATGGTTGAGATTTCATCAACTCTACCGAATGCATAAAGGATAAAATCCTTACTATAATCTAGGTTGATCAAAGTGGGTGCTTGCATGATGGCATGCTTAATGGCTTCAAAACTTTCCTTTCCCTCATGCATCCAAATGAATGAAAAATTATTCTTTAACATCAGCATGAGGGGCTTGACCAAGATAGCAAAACCAGGCACAAACCTTCTCACAAAGTTGATTCTTCCCAAGTATCTCTAGAGACTTTTCTTGTGGCTCACAAGAGGGAGGGATGAGATAACCTTGACTCACTTTAGATCAATTGTGAGTCCCTATTTTAAAACAATCTGACTAAGGAGGGAGCCCTCATGAACTATGAAGATGCATTTTTTGGGGTTCAAATATATTCTAAACTCATGTCACTTCTAAAAGACTTTCTCTAGGTGATCCAAATGATCCTTAGCATGTTTAGATAAAATAGTTATGTCATCGAGGTAAACCAAGATGATTTTATTGATGACCTCCTTGAATGCCATATTTATGGACCTATGGAAGGTCACACTATATTTATTAAACTAAATGGCATGCATTGGTATGCAAAGGTTCCCCACTTAGTGGTGATCATGATCTTGTAATGATCATACTCTTGTACATGGATCTATTTATAACCTAAGTAACCATCCAATAATGAAAATATTTCTATACCTATGACTATTTACAAGATTTACTCCATTGGTGGGAGAGGGTAGTGATCTTTGAGGGAAGCCTTATTCACGTCCTAAAATTCCATGCAAAGGTGTATCTCCCCACACTTCTTTTACACTGTTACCAAGTTGGAAACTCATAAGGAATGTTTTATCAAAAATATTATACTAGCCTCAATGAGCTTGGAGAGCTCCTTGCACATCAGTGGATCTAGATTTCAATTAATAGGTATCTATTTATAACACATGGTTTATGCATTAATTGTCTATTATACTAAGATAGGATCAAAGCCTCTAAGATATTTGTAGCCCAATGCAAAGAGATAATCATATCTCCTACTAAGTTAAATAAAACTTTCAATCTCTGACATGGAACAAACCTTACCAGATTTAAGAGATTTACCTTATGAAATGATCATGGGCACTAAGATATCTTCTTTGGATGTCGTGCTACATCTATCTCCTTTGAATTGGTCATCAAATTCAAAGATGTTTTCTAGGGTGACTAGCCCTCTTGGCAACTTGTTTCCTTTTAATTGCATGATTTGATCCCCGTATTGAGCTTGCAACTGTCCCTGATTCATAACACAAAATTCTACCTCATCCTTCAAAAAATTGGTAATCTTCTCATCACTTTTAAATATTTGTTAATTCTTCATGTTATAAAAAATTGTCGTTATGAATACAATATTGACAAGTTGTTCAGGATGTTTCATTATGTTGTATAGAATGTCATATTGAACACCTATAATTACAATACTATTCACATTGAAATTCTTCACTTTTGGTAAGGAAATTATTTTTAATGCATCAAAGCCTTCTATCATATCCCACACTCTATGCTTGTAGGCTTTCATCAAGCCATTTTTAGTCATGCTTTGTTCTCTAACTTGGTTGACAACTAGTTCACTATCACCCAATGCTTATAGTTCCTTGATTCTTTTCTTCTAACTGAGATGGATGCCTTGAATTAGTGCCTCATACTTGACAAAATTGTTCATGAAAGTGAATTGTAGTTTAAAGGAATGGAAGTACTTTTCCTTCTAGGGAGACCAGCATGACAATAGCTCTTACACCATTCTTACTCTGGGAGCCATCAAAGTATAACTACCATATACCTTCAGAGTCTTTACATGCCTTCATAAGATTTGGTGGCATGGCATTTTCTTCCATGATGTAATATGTGCCCAACCCTATTTTTGTATTATCATATGGGTGGCACTCAAAATGTTCATGTGCCCTTTCATCCAGTAGATTATCTGGGTTTTCCTCCAATAGTGTCTCAAATTCATGAAGAATCAAATTATTTTGTTGGTCAAACATCACATAGTTTTACTCAATTGGGTTGGAAGAGTATGGCTCTACATGAATTTTGAAGATAGGTTCTACCTTTATGGTCACTTTGGTCCCATACCTAGTTCTCAATAGCATATGTGACCAATCTGTATCTGCCCACCTTTATGAAAAGTCTTGAGAGAGGAAAATGGCAAAGTGAGGGGTTAGGTTGATGACTATGATATCATTCACAAAGAAAATGCTTGGGCATGCATGTAGCATTAGATTTAAATCCTTGATTATACGTACAACTTTGACCATCATGTCATTGACCTAGATCACTCCCTTTAGAATAGGGGAATACATAATTCCTAGTATATTTATGATCTTTTTGGGAATTATTGAGCTACTTGCACCTAAGTCAATCATGTAATTATACACTAGGTGTTGGCCTATGATTAAGGAAACATAAAATGGGAATAGTTTATTGCTAGTATGCATGTGTGCTTCTTCTTTTGGTTGGTACACACTCATAGAGGTATTAAGTGATAGTTGGGGTGCTTGACACTCCTAAAAACCTTTTAGTTCATCTTTTATTAGATTCTATTGGGACATAATAGTAAACACAACCCACATTATGACATTGAGGTATGTTTTCTTCATCTAATCTACTGTGTTGAAAAGAACTTGAGATCCCTTTGGTTGTGGCTTAAGTGAAATGACCTCTATTGGCATTGGAATACCAACTTGAGATGGTCCTTCCTTCAATGTAGCCTTCTTTGGGAATGATGATTGTGAAGGTGCCTTAGCTGGTACACCTGCATGATTGACTTGGGGAACTGATGGCAAGGGTGTTACAGTAGGTATGGCTTCTTTTGTAGCTCTTATTTTGAATATTATATTAAAATAAACTAGAGTATTCCCTTCAATAGGTGCATTACCTTGATTCACATAGTTTAAATCCTCCTACCAATTGATGAAAATAGACTCATCCTATAGATAGACTAATACCTAGGTTCCTTCCTCATGTAGAGTTATGTTGCTCATTTGTTCCTATATAGGTAAGTGTTTCACCATGAGCACTTGGTTTAGAATCCCATTTACATGCATGGCTTTGTTATGTAGTTTATTTCATGGGAAGCACCACTCAGAATCCTATGCTAGATTGTTTTGTATCAGGATAAGGGTTTTAGAAGTACTGGTAGTGTCAACCTTATATGCATAAGGCATTTCATTGTATGTGAGCTGATTTTGAATTTACATGCCACCTTAGTATGAATGTCTATTTGATTGGTATTTTTGAGTGAAGGTTTGATGATGTCTAGGATACTACACTTGTTACCTTTTGAGGGCAACTAGTTTATTCCCAAAACTTTGCAATAACATCTTCACTTCATGAAATTCATTAGAAGAGATGATGGGTAGAGTAGGTGGGATAACTATAATATTGATAGGCACTAGCATAGGTTGCATAGCTACTTGATTAGAAGGAGGTTTTATGAATATAGACATAGGTGGTCTGGGCACAATCTTGCCTACTTGAATTAAATAATTCTTTATGCACAACACAACTTTGTAGGCATTAGGAAGGACCACACCTCCCATGGACTGAATCATCATGGCTATATCACTATTAAGAGATTTTATAAAATATATAAATGAAATTTTAGGAAATGGCTTACATAAAGTTGGGATTCTATCCCAGACCTTTTGGAATCTGAAGTTGAAATTGACCATCATCTCATATAGGGCTTGATTTATCGTCATGAGCTATTCTATTAGGGATAATTGATCACTTTGATCATTGAACTACTTGCATAATTCTCCACTAAGTTCATCCTAGCTATGAATAGAGTTTGGTCTCAAGACTTAGTACCACTAAAGGGCTTTCCTTTTGAATGAAGAATCAAGCAGTCTAATTATGACATTATCTTGAGTCACATGGTGCACTAAGTAGATATTCATAATATATTGAATATGCTTAATGGGGGAGGTTGAATTTTGTCCCATGAAATATAAAAAAAATTTAAGGACTACCATCAAAATGTCATCGTATTATGTGAGAACTAATTGACTACCTCCATTTAAGGGAACACACACTTGATTCTTTCACAACATTTTGAATGGAACTAGGAATAGACCTCACCTAGAATAAAACTTTCTAAATGGGGGTGTAGACTGGGCTCTTGGTGGAGATTGGCTTACATTGTGCCTCTTTAGGGGGGATGAATATGCTCTTACTCTCCTTCCTATGGATAATGTTGGAAGGTTATTGAAATGGAAATTAATTCCTCTTGTAGATGATCTTGTCCCTCTTGGCATGTAGGTAAGGGGCAAATATTTATGGACCAGAGATGCTTAGAGTCACCAGGTGCTCCTACTTTATGTAGGCTACACTCGTTAGTTAAAGATATCACCAATTCCTTATCTCCTTATTTGACTATTGGTCTCATCAGGCATGTCAAAAATTATTTTCATTTGAAATATACACCTATGTATGCTCCATGATGTGGGGAAGCTTGGCGGTGGGGTGTTGAACATGAAGGCCTTGCATGGATTAAAAGAGTCTAAACATTGGGCACATAAATATTATTACTTAGATACTCATGTGAGAATTATTTGTCTCATCAAAATGATGGGAATGTCCCAAATGTGTGGGAACTTTGTGCTCCTTGGGATGAGCCTTTGAAGTAGGTCAAATTCCTTCTATTCTAAACACACTTGGTTTAAGACCAAAATGTAGGCCTAAAGAGAATAAAGGTAAACTACCACTAATCTAAACCTAGGATATTTAAGAGGAAAAGGGAGAGAGAAGGTAAGAGATACTAAAATTAAAAGGTGATGCACCCAAAATAGAGTGAGTGCTCCTACTGTCATAAACACAATGAAATTTTTTGAGAACAAGACAATGTCACACAAATTTAGCCAAATCACTCTACATGCATAAGTATTTTGTATAGAGGTGTAGGAACATAATGCAATATTGAGAGTGATGAAGATTACCCATAGACAAAGCCTACACAGACCTTGGTGTGCACAGGATATGACTTGTAAGTGAGTTCTGAGTTCAATGAAGAGCTATTAGGGATGAATGATAAATGAGAGGGTGTACATTACCCATAGATAGGAATAAAAAAATACAAATATCACATAGATCATCAAAATAATATAATGATGTAAACTTAATTCTCATTAACATACAAGGTCTATCTAATACAAGTGCTCATGGAGGGAAATTTTAGCAGCGTAAGGTTGTTAAAATATGTCAACCACTTTTTAAAATGGAAAGCCAAGATTTTATAGAGAATAATCCTATTTTACAATTAATGTGCCACTTAGGGTGATAGGTACAACTTTTAATTCTTTTATGGCACCATAGTCATGCTTTCTAAAATTTGTCTGACAAATTAGGCATGGAAATCATAGCAGGAACCTTACATGTGCATGGGGAGAAGGAAGATTTCCTTGACAAGATCAGAGAGTGGCATGAACTTGTATTCTGATGTCTAGTGGCCACTCATCATTATATTTGATTTGGGTTCCCAAGATCTAGACACTTGTCAAGCTCACATTTAGTCGAGGACCCTTTGACAATTTTTGAATGCCAATGACTATTTCATGATTCCCAAATTTGATGTCTGCATGAATTTCCTTGGATTTTCAAATCCAAATAGCTACTTATAGGGGCCTAAACTTGATGTTTGCATGCCCATCATGGGATATTTTAATCCCAATGACTATTTGGTGTGCTTTAATTTGATGTTTGTGGGACCATCCTAATTTCTTGAGGCCATTTCCTTTGAACTTTTGCTTAGGACACTTCACTATGAAACAACTCTTTGACCCTTTGTACTATGACACTTTACCTAAAGAATGACTCTTCAAGAAAATTGTTTAGACAATTTTATCGAAAGAACTTTTTATACTTAGGCACTTTCCTAAAAGAAATTATCCTTCGGGCTTTGTCATAAGGCACCTTTTGGAGAAGAAATACCCTTTGGGACTTTTGCTTTGGACCTTATAGCAAATAAACACGCTTTAAAAAAAATGTTTGGGACACTTTCTTTAAAAATAATACTCTTTAGGATTTCTGTTTGGTCTATTTCCTCAAATAAATTGCCTTCAGAACTTTTGAATTAGACCACTTTTTGAGAGAATGATCCTTTAGGACTTTTGCATGTGGGATTTTTTCCATCGGGACACTTTTTGTAGACAAAATATCTTAAATAAATAGGATCTTCAGGAAAATTATCATGAATAATTTTCTTGACACAAATATACTTGGCCTTTTGTTGAAGATAAAATGTCTAAAAGAATTTGCACTTCATGACTTTTGTTTCAGATAAAATATTTGAAACAATTTCCAATAGTTAGTCAAATAACCTAAAATAAATCTCTTAAAAGAATTAACACTTAGTCAAATAAAGTGGAATAATTTATCCAAAGGAATTATGCATTGCACTTTTGTTATGGGCTTTGTGTGGAACAATTTATCCGAAGGAATTTTGAATGCTCTAACACTTAGCCAAAAGTTGAAATATATTTCAAGTATAAACTTAGGCTTTTCTAAACCTATTCCTACAATTGTTTAGCACCATGAAAACATACCACTTTCAATGTTGAGCCTACTTCTAAGCCACCTGATCCTCATGGGTAAAATCCTGGTATGCGGGCCAAAAATGGCCAACATAACCCATGATGCCCCTTTGAAAGGACATAATAGGATGAAAGATAAGAATGGACTCTCAAAAAGAGAGAAAAAGTGAGAGATTAACCCATGGAATAGATCACATCTAAACGAGTTAATGCTTGCATAGGTGGTTACCATCAATTATCAAAATATAATTAGAGCTATAATGGGCTTAAAAGATAGGGGGAATAAGAAGGATTCAATCCAAACATATAAGTGACACACTTTGAATGTACCTAATTTGAGAGTACAAGTTGTGCTCTTATGACATTGATTAATCCTGAGACAAGTTGCACACTAAAATAGTGCCATCATGGGTAGTAGTGTGGAGAAGAATTAAATGAAAAGGAGAATGTGGTCTCTAAAGAGATTATAATAATAATTCCCCCAGTAAAGAATATTTTATCATGATAATATAGTTGTGCCCTAATAAGACTAATTTTGATCATTAATAAAGAATAAATAATGGTCTTGCCCCTATAGGGCTAATTTAAATTTGTTACTTGGTTCAAATGTTGTGCCCCAGCATGGGAAAAATGGCAAGCAATGAGCTCAAAGATATAACCTAAAAGATAAATTAAAGTTGATTGGGTGAAAACATAGATGCGATGCTATAGTGGCTTTAGAAAAATTCACAAAAAACTAGACATACAAGAATGCACAAAGTGATGAAAGAGATGAAAATAAAAATGAAGATGGATGAGTTAACCTCAATAAAAATTGAGCACTACCTACATAGTCTAAATAGACCTCAAGCCAATGTAGTTCACCCAAAATTGGGAGAGAATGGAATGAGGGATGATGAAAACAGACCAAGAGTTGATTAGAGTCATGATGTATGCTAAGAGATGCATTTCTAAGCATAAATTCAAATGCTAAACCCATTGATCCTAGTTTATGCATAGTGATCTTGAGATTTATTCATCAGATATGTGTTGATATTAAGATTTGAATCTGGAGCACAAAGTGCTTACTATATCAAAATAAATTAGGCATCATAAGTATGAAGAAATCACAATGACATTTAATTTCAATTGCACAGAGCTAGTTTAAATGTGAATAACTATAACTAAGGATAATGGTAAAAATGACCAAAACTAGAGTTACATCTATTTACATTTAAACAAATACAAAGATAATAAAAACATAAATGAACCTAATTCAAAACCAAGATATGAACAATCAAGACTTAAGTAGGAACACGAATGTATAAAAAGAAAGCAAAAAAAACTTGATAAAATGAGATCAAGATATGAATAATCAAGATCCATGTAGACCATCAAGATATACTTGGAAAAGGAAACAAAGAAGCAACACCAAATATTAAATCAAAAGACCAAATAAACAAACAATAATCAAATAAACATGCACACACAAAATAAAATGTTTTTGGCTTTTTGGTGTTTTATGAATGTTTTTAGAATTTTCTATGTATCTCAACTTGATTGAGAATTAAGAGATATAGAATAGTCTAGCTCATGAGACAATGAGAGTGCGTCAACTTAAAATGCTCTCAAGATGGCAAGATCATATGAAAATGGGGGATTGAGTTGACCTCAATGTGAATCGAGCACAACCTATGCAATCCCATTAGGACCTCAAGTCACAGTAATTTTGCCTACACAAAAGGTGATGAAAAAATGACTAGGCCACAACAAGTTCATAAATAAAGGTGAATAGTAAGGGAAATGATAATATAAATGACTAGGTGATGTGGAAATGCATGATAAAAAGGCATTGTGCCTAATTTTCCCATAGGCAATTATAATTAGGAAACAATGTCATAATTATGATTTACCCATAGGTGGTTATAATCAATGATACTAGAGCAGATAATTAATAAAAGATAACTTATCAGATCAAATTTCACACTACTTTCATAGACTATCATTCAACATGATATTCTAAAACTATTGAAATTGGATTGGAATCCTCATGCGTAAAGGTGCATGAAGAACCAAAGGAACCAAGATCAAAATGGGATAATTAGGATAGCTAAAAGCAATCCTTAGTCAATAGTAAGGACATGGTATAATAAAAATGGTATAAAGAAAATGATCAGAAGATAAATGGCTATAGTGGCAACAAAGTTTCCCCCAAGTGATGATTGTCTTAGCTTTCTTGAAAATGGGAGAGAGCATTCAAATTTAACTATTTCTCACAAAATGGTGAGAGTGTGGCAAAGGTGGCCAAGCTGACCTTAATGGAAATTGAGCGTTGCCTACATAGTCCCGAAGGGCCTCAAGTGAATGTAGTTTAAATAACGAATACAAATGGATCATAATGGTATAAAATTCCTATAATGAAATGGTCTATATGTTTACCCCTAAGAGACAAGGCATGATAATGGATGGGTAAAATGGCAATGAAAAATTGTTCTGATGTTCCTGTTAACCTAGAGATGCACATCCTAGTTAACATATGAAACAACAAAAATGATCCGCTATAAAAACTATTACCTGATTCCCTTTTGTAAAAGTTGATCTATCAAGAACTTATTGTTGATCATGATTTTAATAATGTGTTCGTGATCCTCGTTGGTAATTTATTTTATTTTTTTCAAATGTCAAGACAAGGTATCTTTGTAACCTCTATAAAGGAAAGTATTATCGGTAATGGTAAATAATTTTAAGCATAGAATAAATGATATAAGTGGGTAATGAATAGGTTGATGATAATGGAGTGTATAATCAATGGGAAACAAATGAAGATTGAGACTTTTAGTCACACATAATGTTTTTGATTCTAGATTTGACATAATATTGGTTATGGTAGGGCTGAAGACCTCTGAAGATGCTCTTGATAGGACCACCAGATTTTTTTGTTGTTTGATCTTAAGAGTAGCTACCATCTGATTATGTTGTAGATGAGAAGCTATAATTATTTGATCTTAAATAAGGTATTCATTAAGTAGTGAATAATTTTTATGCTCAGTTGTCGGTACCTTGATGAGGTTTTTACCAATGAATTTGTCTTGATTATCCCATAGTGCCTTTGAGAAGGTTTCACGAAGAGATATTAACATTTGATTTTGTTTGTCTTCTAGCACATTTGAAAATGTTTCACTAAAAGATGCCAAGTTTGAATTTTGATCATCTTCTAGTGCTTTTGAAAAGGTTTCACTAGGAGAGTGTTCTTATTCTACATAAATTTGGTCTTGGTCCCCCTAATATTTTGCAAATGGTATGTCACCATGGATGCAGTTCAAATAAAGTGTGATTCTGTTGATCCCAATCTATGCTTGTGTGAGGTGGAATATCTATATAATTGATATATTAATAGGGGTAATGGAATGATGAAAGGAAACACAATCCTCATAGATGATACTAGGATAACCTATGTTGATGTTGAAGTAATCATCCTCAAAAATTTTAGAAGGATCAAAAATATATTCAAATAGATCTGAAAGGAAATTTTAACCAATTTTGTAACAACCATGCCTATAATTTGTTTCTGAAGCTGATTCCAAGTCAATGGACTCTAAATCTGATATCAATTTTGATAGTGATTTTGATTCTGATGTTAAATCTGATGTCAATTCAAAAATGGAACCTAACTCTAATGTTGTTTCTTCATTTTATGTGGTTTTTCCTATTGTGATGTTCTACTGAATGTTTGGTACTGAACAAGTAATGGCCTATGATGTCATAATGGGATCTATAAAAATTGATTCATCTAGGAAGGGTTCAACATAGACTGGGTCATCTACGTGAAGCCTTTTAAAGAGAGGGAATCATTCAAGGGATGACTTGAAAAAATCATTTTTGTCAAAAGGAGACTCCTCTATGAGTGTAAAAAGATCAAGAGACAACTCTACATAGGTTGGTTTGTCAAGGAGATTAGGCTCTTAAAAAATAGGTAAAATATGAATAGGTAACTCATCACAGATTGAATCGGTGAAAATGGGTGCTTGAACAATAACATCATGGTTTTGGTTCACAATTGGTTATACAATATCAACTTTGAACACATTTTTGTCCTCATAAGATGGCTCTTGAAGAGGTAATGGTTCTTGTTTTGGATCAAAGATCGACATATGATTTTTAAAGTGGGGAGTAATAGGTTCAACATGAATAATGGTTAGTGGTTCAATAATGGGATTTCCAAAAATTAGACTATTGAAGAAGGGATCAACACAATCATGTTCATCAAATGAAGGTTCTTTAACAATAGTCTTAATAAATGTTGGGGATGGGCCTAAAATGGTAATAATAGGATGTTGTGTAGTTTTGTTACTTTCATAAACCAAAGGAGGAGGTCCTAAGATGGTAACCTTTGCACATTGCAGAGCTTGATTGCTCGCACAAGATAAAGGAGAATATCCTAAAATGGTAACCTTCGCTCACTGCAGAGATTGATCAATTACACAAGCTGAAGGGGGATTACTTAGAATGATAACCTTTGAGCGTGGAGTGAAAATTAAAGGAGTATATCTTAAAATAGTAACCTTTAAGTATGGTATGTAAATCAAAGGGGCAAGACAAGGATGACATAAAAAAATTGTCATGGATTGAATTGATTTTCAACAAATAGGCTCAAAGAGAGTAACATCATCAAACAAGATAGAATGCTCATGTCTGTCATAAAAATACTCTACCTCATAATGAAGGCCACAAGAGACCCCATTATGAGTGTACCTTAGCGTCATGTCTAGAAGGTTGTTATTTACATTTTATTAATATTTGGAAATGTTTGAACAAGGTATGTGTTTTGATCTTCTTTCCAAACAAATGACTAAGGTACCAAAGAGACTATAAAAGAAGGGTGGCATGGAACCACACACAATTAGAATAATGATGTTCATGAATTTAATCAACCTTGGGTAAATTTTAAATCATATGAATTGGAAGAGGGTATGATAACTCAAAAATCTAAGGTGAAAACTAGTACACCAAAGCCTATATTTTTGTGATACATCAATACCATAAAAACTAGTCCAACTTCAATGAGTTTCTACTATAAAACTAAAATAAACCCCTTCGGATGAGGAAGGAGATAATACGAACCAAGAAACTCATGATGTGGAAACATGGAAGAATTTTTAAGTATAAAACTAGAACTAAATGGGCAGCATAACATTACCACATGGTAATAGGAATGGTAGTATAACATATGTTGTAGGACTCAAAGCATGAGTGATACGCAAGATGACTTAAGTCCACCAATGATGAGAATGATAATGAGTCTATAAATGGCCTTCAATCCAAATTGGAAATTGAACCCAAGTTTCCTTAAGTTAAGTGTAAATGGTGAACCTAATTTAACATGTCAACCTTATGAACTTAGAAAAATGCAATTTTGAATTTGAACTATCAATGAAGGACTTAAAGATAATTTAGAAATTGGTTTAGCTTCAAATGGACAGCATAACTATACCAATTAGATGATATGACAAAATGTTTAAGATGATAAATTTGAACAAGGAAAAGATTGATTTTCACTTAGACAATGTAATGCCTCCTTGTTCAAGAAATTGTGGACAATGTGTTTTGGTTATGACATTTTTTTATAAGAATGTTTTGACTCAAATTAATGACCAAGTAATCTAAGACTAAAATAGACAAATACAAATAACTAATCGTCCTGAGCCCTAAACTGACAAGGTTGCATGATATTATTAAAGTCCATATTTATGTGTGCACTTGAGAGGAAATTTAGTGTTCAACCAAAATAAAAGTTCATTATATGATAGGATATCTTACAACCCCATTCTCTCAAGAAACAATACAATGACATGAACCTTGGGCCGCACCTTGCATTAACAATATTTCCATGACAAGTGGAGTTTGTCTAAAACTCTACAAGTTAAGACTATCTAGATGGATCCCATGTATATAAACTTTCATGTTTATACATAATAGGAACAACACGTCAATTAGATCTACATCAAATAGCTTGTTATGAAAATTTCTTGTCCTTTTCACAACCACTACATCTATCAATTTTTTAGTGTAGTGTGATGTCCAAAATGATCATACATTTTGGGTTGGCTTTCCACTAATGAAGATAGTTTAACTTCTCAAAGCACCATCCTAGTGGGGTGATCCCAATACCCCCCTTGGGGATAGGTGTTGAAGATGATGCTGAGAGATGAAGCCCTAGGTCAAATATTCCCTATATAACTCACAGGAGGTAATGACGTCCCCCTCACAAGCCAAAATGCATGAAATAAAATTTAAGTAAAAAGGATTTATAGGTTGTTTTTAGATCACCCAAATCATGTGTGTTTTGGGGAGGGCCTAGATAACTTCCTTTTTATTCCTTGATAAAGGTGCAATTTGCAATGAAAATGGCACTTTTGATCCCCACAAGTTCCCTATAGGGGATGGGGGAGAGCATACGCACACAAATTCCTTTTTGCTCAAATAATTTTAACCAAACAATGATAGATGACTTATACAAAACAAAACATTCAAGTGAGTTTGGTTTTAAGCATTGTATTTTAAGTGTTTGATGATGTTCTTTGGCCCCTTTGGCCTTAGAAAAAAAATTGAAAAATAATCACAAGACATTCAATATAAACATTAAATATTCCTACTAAACCAAATAGAAAGTTCCTAGTTCTTTTTAAGCACCAAAAGGAGGTTAAAAAGACTTAATTAAGCTCAAAATGATCTCTTTCCTCATAGGTCTTGCATAAAAATTAGAGAGTCTTGTTTATATTTGAAGCATTTTTTTATTTGAGAAAATTAACTTTGGAAAACAAGCTCTCAGGGTTGTGTTTTTTTGAAAACATAAAAACTGATGCCAGTCACTATTGACCAATGTTGATTCCTACAAGATCGTTGTTGGTTGAAACCCAATCATTGTTGGTTGAAAACAACTGCCAATGGTCACCTGTGAACCTAAATGCAAAAATTTTATGGTTGAAAATGTTTTTTAGGATAAAATCTCCATAAGTTAAGCTTTTGGATCGAAACTATGTTCATATCAGAGACTTACAAAACTCAAACTATTGGAAATAAACTTGAATAAAAGCTCAAAATGTAAAATTTTAACCTGTATTTCCCCTATAACCCAACCATCTGTGATTGGACCTAACTGTCACTGCTCACTAAGAACCATCTTCAGTCACTGTGTAATCTATGTGTGTACAATAAATGTTATAAACATGGGAAAATAAGCTAAAAAATGATGTTTAAGGACTTTTTAATGACTAAAATGAAAATGTAAAATTTCCACAATGTCTTCCTTGCTTGAATGAAGTCTATGGTCCCATAAAGCGTGTCAAGATGTAAGATTGGATAAAAAATTTGGTTAGTCAAACATTAGTCAATAAATCTATAAAAATGCATAAATAACCTAGCAACCTAAGCCAACCTATTATAATGGGGTTTGAAAATGATAGTGAAGAACAATTGAAAGAAAGCAATACCAATTACCTTCCCAAGTAATTCCACCATCCAAGAGCAGATCCAATCATGTTTCTCCCCTTGATCTAGTGTTCTTGTCTTTGCCAACAATATATGCCAAGCTCCTCCATCATCTCAAGACCATTATGCATAACCTAGGCTCAAGATAAGAAATCTCTAATTTGCCTATCAATTGAATCTTGTAAGTAAAACACAATGATCAACATAAAGAAAGATTATGGAGATAATTGTGAATTATAAGTTTATAGTAATTTAGGTTGGAAATGATGTTTTATGCCCTTTTATTTATAGATTTTCTAAATGAACTAAGATCAACCATGATGATCCATCTCAAGATTGAGATGTGTTTGCCATGAATTATGTTAATATTTGCAATTAAATCCATAAATATCCTCATAATGATTTGGGAGGAAGGTGCATTAATTAGGCATGGGTGTCCATAATCATGATATTTGTTGCATTTATGTCTTATGGATGCCACCCCATAGATCATGTCAGATGCAGACATTGAGAACCAATTTTCAATAATGAAATAATCAATAACCTCCATATAAAATCCACTTAAGCTCTTAATTTGAATTAATTACCTTAAACAATATTAATCAATTTTAGTGCAATTCTTTGGAAATTAGTGCACAATTAATCAAAATGGTTAGAAATCCATATTATTAGGTTGTAATTTGACTCGAGAGGAATTATAAGGTGATTTTAGATGCGATTAGACTATATTCCCATTTAGGATGTTTTCGACACAAAATAATAAAGGTATGTGATGTGTACTAAAAAACTAGAAGAAAAGAGAGATCCATAGCACAAAAAGGCAAAATCATCATTTTAAATCAAAATAAATTGATCAAAGTTAGGAATCACATAAAATGCATTGCTTCATTTAGGGACAAATTGGTTTAAATCAGCACTTGTATATGATAAGTTTGAACCATTTAGCACGTTTTTAGTGATTTTGGCCTAAATTGTGCATTTGAGTGCAATTCAAGTAAGATTGATAATTTCAACACAAATAGTGTTAGGAATTGGATGTCCACACCTTCTATTATCAAATCATGCCCTTTGGACTAAAAAATGTAGACATTACTTATCAAATATCCATGACCATTATTTTCCATGATATGATGCATGCCATAGTAGAAGACTATGTCTATGATATTTTGAGAAAGTCTAAAACAAAATATGAACATTTGATAGTCTTGCACAAAATAGTTGAAAGGTTGAGCGACTATAAAATCAGACTAAATCCTAAGAAGTGTGTATTCATAATAACATTTTGTAATCTCTTGGGGTTCATTGTTTTTCATCGAGGCATTGAATTTGACCGTGAAAAGGTTAAAATAATTACTAAGATGCCTCCACAAAAAAACCTCAAGCAACTACGTAGCCTCCAAGGAAAAGTGTAAGCCATACGTAGATTTATTTCCTAGCTGGAAGATAAATATCAACCTTTTACCCATTTTCTAAGGAAAGGATCCTAGTTTAATTGGAGCTTGTAATGTCAGAAGGCTTTTGATGAGCTTAAACAATATAAAGTGAAACCTCATGTGCTTACACCATCAGTACCAAAATCGCCTTTGCTCCTATATATTTTCACTACTCCACATGTTTTAAAGGAGCTATCTTGGCACAACGTAATGAAAATGGTAAATAAAGAGCCATATATTATATTAGAAGTACCCTTGTCTCTTATGAGATTAACTACACTCCAATTGAAAACCATTTCCCAGAAGCTTAGGTATGATATGCTCAATAATCAAGTTAAGCTCATTGATAAAATTGATCCACTTAAATACTTGTTATCTAAATCCACCCTCATCAAATGAATGGATAAGTGGATTATGCTCCTGAGTGAATTTGATATCAAATATGTGAACTAGAAGGATATCAAATGAAAATTATTGGTTTATTAGTTAACTGAAGTTCCTTTGTCTAACTCATCACCATTAATAATAACATTTCTAATGAATCAATCATGACCACTAAGGAATATCCATCCTAGAAGTTGTAGTTTGATGGCTTCACCACTCATGGATCTAGAGCCAACATCCTCTTTATCACGCCTCAAGGAGACCTTATCCCTAAAGCCTTCAAAATTTCCTTTCCATGTACAAATAATATTATCAAATATGAAGCATTAATTGCAGGTCTCTGATTGACTACTCAATGGAATATCCATGCACTCAAGTTTTTGTGGATTCACAACTCATAATCAAACAAGTTAATAATGAATTATAGATAAAGGATGATAAATTACTTCCCTACAAAAAGATGGTTAATACTTTGAAAATAAAATTCTAGTCAATATCCTTTGAGCAAATTCCTAGGGGAGGTAATAAACTTGCAAATGTAATGGCTACTATTGGATCACTACTAAAAATGACTCTAGACATGCATCAAAGCCATTTCTTGGTGGACTAATTGGTATCACCAACCCATCAAACTCCCATATCAGAGTGGGTATGTGACATTATAGATCCCAGTCTTCATTGGTATCAATACATCTACACCTATCTTCATGATAGCATCCTCCCACCTAGTCTTAATCACCACTATCGTAAGGCCTTCATCCACAAAGATTCTCACCACACTATCCTTGAAAACACACTCTATTAGTGGAGCTATGATGGAACTTTTTAAATATTCTTGAACTTAGAAGAGGCTCTTTTAACACTCAAAGAGGTTCATGATGGCATTTGTGGGGGGCATGCTAGTGGAATGTTCCTAGCCAAGAAACTCCTTTGGATTGGGTATTGTTGGCCCACCATTGACCATGATGCCTATCAATATATATGAAAGTGTGTCACCTATAAAAATGGATATATCATTCATGCTCCATCTGAAGAGTTAATGACCATAGTTAGTCCATGGCCTTTCTCTACTTGGTGACTCAACCTTATTGGTATTATTAATTCCCCATCCTCTATCAGCCATAAATTCATTATTACTGTCACTGAGTATTTCACCAAGTGGGTGGAAGCCATGTCTCTCAATTACATTACTGGCAAACAAATTTATAAATTCATTCTTAATCATATAATGTGTTGCTATGGATTTTCCACCTTTATTATATCTAAAAATGATACATCCATCAAAAACTAAGATTTTAAGGCCTTATGCCATAAATACCATAATGAGAACAAACATTCAATACTATATTGCACATAGGGTAATGGTTAAGATAAGGTGAAAAACAAAACTCTCATGAATATTATTAAAAAAATTGTCATTAAAGCTAGTATTAATTGGTATCTTTAGTTTATCCTTCCCTATGGTCTTATTGCACTAGTGTTCATAATCCTATAAGCACCACTCCTTATTCCCTCATCTTTGGAATAGAAACTATTTTACTAATTGAGGTTGTACTCCCCTCACTATGGATATCACTCAAAGGCATTACTACTGAGGACTCCTATAGGACTGCTTATCTACAAAAGCTAGAATTATTGGATGAGAAATGTCAATGGGCCTTAGATCATATGAGATCATATCATAATAAGCTACGTAACTAGTATAACAAGAAGGTTTGAGCTTGTGAGTTTAAGGTTGGTGATTTGACCCTTAAATAAACTCAAAATAATACCAATGTATAAGAATAAAATAAGGTCAAGTTTGAGCCCAACTGGTCAGGACCTTGCATCATAGTGGCAAATTTTGGGTTTGGGGCATATAAGTTGGCTAATCATGATGGCCAAGAGTTGGATGAACCGATGAATATCATATATCTAAAATGGTTTAATGCCTAGGGTTGTGTCACACCATATTCATTTATGTATATTTTTGTATATAGTCTATAAATAGAAAACCCATCCAATGGTTAAAACTAGAACTTTTGGCACCTTAGATAAGCAAAGTGATGAAAATTAGGTCCCAGTGTCACTTATGGGAAACCCCCATCTAAAAATAACCTCAAATACTATGGGTAACCTTTTAACCATTCCATACACCTATTCCATCCACACCCCTTGCATTCATATCCCATCCCCTTTTTGGCCTTAGTTTCCACATAGTGTGCCACGAAGAAGGAAGCACTGGATGTAGGAAGCATCATCAAACGTCAAGATGGAAATTCAATACAAGTCTAATTAGGGGAAGGAGGATGAAAATTATAAATATTTATTCCATGGTTTTCATTCCACCCCCTCCTTTTGTAACACCACTACATGATACATTTTTTCTCTTAGTCACCCTCCATTGTCTCTTTTAATGGAGGTTATTTGGACTAGCTTCCACTAATCCCTCTTTTACACCCATAAGCCTCACATAACCTAGATCCATCTTCTACTTCTTCCTTTCATTCACTTGTCATTATTTTCCAAGTCACTTCATGTTTTCACCTCTACTCAGGGAAAAGAATATATTATGCACTCATGAATGATATAATCATAGGTTTCTCACCCACTTTCCATGTTGACCTATTTAATTAATTGAATGACATTTATCTTTAGTTTTGCATGTTTGCATGATGTGTATATGGTGTACTTGTTTGTGTGAATTATAGTTGTCCTTTTTCTAATATATTATATGTGTATTATATCATTTTATTATAAAGTCACTTTGGCATCTTTTAGATTTTTCATATATTCAACATCATGTCACAATGTTACTTTGGTTAAGTTTATACCAATCATTCCTCATGCACGATGTCACAAAAAATGGCACCTTGATTAACACATATCTAGGTACAACTTGCCTTATGTTACTTTAAAAAGGATTGCACAAAACTATATGGATAAATACTCTACCATAATGTCTTCCCCATTCCAGATTATCCCCTTATCCCACTACCAACAATAGCCTACCCTGAACCCTTGTGTAAGAGGATCACACCTAGTCTTATCATGTATCCATCCAACATTGATTTGGGTCATCATACATAATTTCATTATTCATGTTAACCATTAAAACCTAAAAATATTTTTTATATCCATAATATTATCTAAATAAAATATGTCAAAAAAAACTATATGGTTGTTATACAAGAACTAGTACATAGTCAACTTGACCCCTGCATCTTTAGTTCATGGTTTGGGAGGTACCCTATTCGATCCTAACATAGTTGCAAGCTAGCCACCCTACCTATTTTCCACTGATCCAACATCTTCCCTCTACCTAGGAGGACAATATTAGCTTTAATGACCAAACTATGCACCTTACATTGTGGTTGGGGCCTTGGCTCCACTAGCTATCATTGTCATAATGTCACCTCCAAGAGATTAAGCACTTAATGCAGAGTGTGAAAAACATGCATGCCACCTCATAAATTTGGTCTGGTGGTGTTATTAGCCTAACTTATGATATTATTCAAGTGTCAAACGACCTACTTCACCAATTACATGGATGGTTGTAAAATATTTCATTACATGAAATCCTCACATCCCCAAGCATTATATAACACTCACACCCCATAATTTTTGGTAGTGCTTGATTTGACCTACCAACAAGATAGGTCTAAAACAAGTCATTAATCCATCACTATAATGTCCCCATTCACCATGTGCCATCAAATAATCTTTTGGATACTTTAGACATGCTTATCCCCATAATTTGTAATCCCACATTTATTTTATACTCATCATAACCATCTCAATAAGTATCCTATCAACTACTGAATATCACATCATGTTATCACATCCTAATCATTACATGACATAATAAGATTGAACCCATTTTTATCTATTATTATCAACATTACATACATTTTACAACATCACATCTACGCTAAGCATCAACATGATTTCAAATAGTCACATAACCATACATCTCCTATAACACATTTATATAAAACATTGTTATCATCTATATATATAGTATCATTTTATACTAAACAATTACACTTATCATCCTTATCAATAACATCATTTATTCCATATTATAATTACATACATCTTCTTATTCCATCACAATATAACCCGATGCCCTAGCTCCCATAGTACATCCCACCATGCAGTGGTGGTGGCTTCGATGATGGGTGAACTGATCAACTAGATGAACTGAAACCTGATGACCTCTTGAAACAATTGACACCCTGTATGATGGAACCTTTCATCTTAATAACACCACCTACTCATATAATGCTCTCAAATATTACATTTTGTAAACCATCTTTGCTACCTAGGTCATCATGTCTCTTAATCTTAGTTCATCTAATAGTATCTGATCCACATTTCTCTCCATCCTAGCTTTCCACTACCTCTCTATGTTCCAACTATGATTGTAGTTGCATATGGCTAGCCTACATCTATTCTACATTCTCTTGTAAATCCTCAATCTATGCCTCCCATCAATTCACCTAATCTCATAAGGTTGCTACTTAGGCTAATACATTAGCCATTTATATATCTCTATGAATAATTTGACCATATAAGATTGACACCTAGCATTGTAATCTATCACCCTTTGAGAAATTGTCAATAAACATCGATAATCACCAATGTCCTTATTACCCTAGTTTCTCCTCCTCAACCTCAATAGTTAGTATCTATTCTTTAACCAATGTCCACATCTCCATATTTGCATCCATCTTGACATAATTTCTATGAACATTGTCACCTTCACTGCTCAATGTTCCTGTCACATAAATAGAATTACTTGTCAAACAGTGCTTCCTCCACACCATAGCATCTCATGACTTACCTACCCTTCCAACCCCTTCTCATAAATATGTTATTCCCCACAACAACCAACATAATTCCTCAACCTAAAAATTATCTCCCCATAACCCCTATTCCCCCAACATAGTTTCCCCTATTGTATACTCCTACGACGAAGCCTCTACCCCAAACCTATGGCCCCCTCAATCTAGTGGCCTCCTATCAGCTACACAAATCCTATCCCCTATACCATCTCCATGGATTTTATCTACTCCCATACCCAATGGCTTTCCCATTCATAATCTACAGTGTACCATAGTTTCTTACCAAAAAAATCAACCTCTTCCCAATCTATGACTATCAAACCCTAGATACACACATATAACATAATTACCATATTAAATACATAGTTTTTGCACTCACCTAAATGTTGATCCTCCTTTTCATCCTCCTCACCATTTCACATGCATGGATTTTTTACCACCCACCTGACCCACAACCCCTAATCTCACCACACACTATGTTTATTTTTCCTTACACTCTTTTTCCTCATAGCCCATGCCTATTTTATGGATTTTTATTCTTGTTTACATCTTATTAACTTCCCACTTTGTACTTATTTCTCCACTACTCAACTTTCATCAGATTTGTAGTCCTTCCACTTATCTTGATAAATATGGGAATCACCATGCACTCTACTTGCCCCTACTAATGCTTTCTTTAGCACATCTTAGAGACCATTGGTACCAAGGTACAAAGACAAAAAATGGCACACCATCTCTTATCACCTCTACATAGCAACATCCTCTCACCATAGGTACCACTTATAAAAATTGACTCTTAGTGATGATGGCCTTCTACCAAAAAGCCTCCATATATCTTGACAAACATCTCCCTTATAAAACTTAGCTCATAGAGATAACCACTACCACTCCACTTCTATTGCTCCATTTTGCCACCTCGTACTGGAATCCTAGCATCATTTTTCACCTCTTTAAAATAAAACACCTCTTTTGTAATAGTTACATTTTTTGGTGCCTTCCTCTTCTTTTTAATTCCTCTTTATCAACCTTTCTTGACACAAAGCTATTACTCCCAATGCATATGGGATTATTCCAATAGCAACATTACATTGACCTCGAGTCTTCTCCCATTCTTTAGGCACCTTAGTCAAATGAGTTACCTTAGGTCCACTTGAACCTCATCATGTCATCCTTAAGTTTCCCATCCTTCATCAGTCCACCTTATATTCTACCCAATTCTAACAACCAATCAAATCTCTGAGCTATAATGAAACTCATCTATCTTTCATTCAAGACTCAATGGTTCCCAGTGCATGCATCCTTATTTGGGATACATCAAAATATCATGACACTTGTTGTCTCTCTTTTACTAGGATTGGTTCCCATTTGGGGCATGTTAATAATTGTGATAGTGTCATCTTCCCTCCCTATGTATATGTCTTCACCAGGGGCATCATCGATACCATCAGATTGTAGTTCATTGATTGACAACATTTCACTTCATCTACCACTATTATTCACATCTAACTCCTCTATTTGATCCATTTATCATCAAGTCTCATGTTCATCACATCATTCTTCCCATTTTGGGAGAATTACATCTGCCTAAGGTTTCTTTAGACTATGTTGGCAGCACTTGGTCATCTATCATGTCTAAGGACAACTCAACCACACTACCCATTTCTTTCACTTCATCTACTTTCCACTCACTCTCTACTTGATAAAAGGTTTGAGCTACACCCATCATATTATTTTGGGCCCATAAATATCCCTAGAATGTGTACTTTTTGGGATACATTGAATTCTTGTGGCCTCATTTATCCTATTATCATATTATCTTGGGTTGAATCTCTCCTTTGCATGCATCCTTACTTGGGATACATCAAAATCTTGTATCCAATTCATCTTTATTAGGTCAATAGCTCTCCTTACCAAATGTCCTTGCTTAAGATACATGTAAAGCTCGTAGCCTTTTGTCTTATCATCACCTTGTTACAATTAGTTCCCATTTGGGACATGTTGACAATCGTGACACTGCCATTTTTGTCTCCTATTCATATGTCTTTGCCTAGGGCATCATTAATTTGTATCTCACTGCTCTTGTCAATTTGTTGGGGGGGGGGACTATCAAAAATGCCCTAAAATATAAAAAGGTTTGAAATTTCTTTATATGTCATATTTAAATAGGCTAACATTTCTCATTATATAAGAGAATGAGAGAATATATGCATGTAAGCCATGAAAAATTCTTCCACCAACCCCACACCACAGTTTGTGGGCATTTTTGTCTATGGCCAAGTGATGTTATATTTCTTTTGTGGAAATATGGAAGTCGTATTCACATTGGTGATTATTTTATATAAGATTTAACTATATTATTTCTTGATGGTGGAGTTTTAATTATCAACTAAAGCCATTGATAGACTTATATATAACTTTCAAATTATCACATAGTAATTTATATGAAAGTTATATAGATTTCATTAAGCAGGTGGGATCTTAATCATGAAAGACCAATAATTTAGATATTGATAATAATATATTATAGAATTTAGAAATAAATATTAATATTAATATTATAATATAAATTAATAGAATATATTATATTATTACATGATTATATAAAGTAATATTATTGTGTTACATTTTAATAAGTTGATCTTTGAGAATTTTGAAATGTCTTCTACTCCTTTTCCCACTCCTCAACTAGTTGGCGATCCTAGCTCATTTGGATGCAATGATCATTCAAATCTTGGATCATTTAGGTGTAATGACTATCTGAATATTCTAGTCTAAGAAAATTTGTGGAACCCATCACACTAGGTAGGAGTCTCCTTCCTTTATCTCATAGGTCCCTACTTGCCAATTGACTCTTTTCCTCACCCAAGGAAGCATGGCCGCTCCCCTATGCTGCATGGTAGCCTAGATTGGTTTACAATCATTAGCTCCATTGGCCAAAAACCCTTCCCATATGCTACACCTCTGCCATTTCATCATCTAACCTCAATTAAACCTCCTCTATTTATGGATTCTGATGGTGTATGTAGTGAAAGGGCCAATATGTCAATTCTAACCCTTTCCCTTGTTTCCCACCCAAATTATGTTTAGGGCCTAAATGGAAACAAAAAGGCTTCACCTTGGTACCCCTCTTACATTCAAAAAACTACTAAGAATAGGAACAATAGGAAGCCACTAGTCCCAGTGAAATCCATTGCCTCTATCTTCTTCAAAGGAGATCCATTATTAGAGATCTTAGAGAGAGCAGGAGCTCTCCAAATCAATAGTGATTTGTAGATTTTATAATCTTTGGCCTTACCTCCCAGACCTTCACGGTTGAATTTTAGTGAATTAAAAGACATTATCGTAAGGTAACCTTTGTATATTTTCCTATGCCAAGGATTTCTTCACAATAGTTTTTTATTTGGTAGAAGATATAAATGTTGTATTCCAAGATTTTAGGTGGTCTTCGGGACATAATCTTCTGTACTTCAATCCATGGTATTTAGTGTTTGACCCACTCAAGGAGACTTTTGATGTTTAACCAATTTGGGTAAGGCTTCCTTATTTACCTCTACAATTTTGGATAGAGAACTACTTTAAATCCATTGGTAATTCTTTGGGAACTTATGTTTTAATGGATTCTACTACTGAAGGTTATAACCACCCCACTTTTACTTGTACATTAGTCAATATGAAAACTTCTATAAATCTTTTGGAGAGTATTGAATTGAATGTTCAAGATTACATATGGAACCAACCTCTTGATTATAAGATTTTGTCATATTAGTGCCAGAATTATTTTAAAATTGGGCATTTGTCCTCAGCTTGTAAATCTACTAAGTGCAAAATGGGGGCTTCTTGGTGGAAGGATGCCCTTCTTAAACACAATATTGTTGGAGAGTACTCTAAGGAGAAATTTTTTGAGGAGGATCTGAATGGATAATATTTTGAGAGGGATTTGGATCTTGTAGGACCTCCTTACATAGAAGGTGTTTCCAAGGTTGATGCAAGCACTCTAGTTGTGAGGGTGTTGGATTAAACTTAAAAAACCCATTTTCACACTATCTCTGGGGAGGCAAACCTAGAGATTAAATTATCAAGGGTAGATGATAATGATGTATTTTTAGTGGTAGATGAATCCCAACCCTTTAAATCAATTGAGTTTTCTATACTAGTCGACTCAAAAGCTATGGAAGACATGGGTGAGTGGACCAAAGTGCAGAAAATAAATCTATGAAATCTGAGGTCTAGTCTACTAGTATGACTCTTTGTTTAAGAAGAAATTTAAGCAGAAGATTCATGGAACATGGTTTTAATTAATTCATTAGATCTCTTTGTCAAAGTTTTTTAAAATATTACCTGGTGGTAGGTTACTAAAGGAAGGTAGTTTCCACTACATGAGTGTGTTAGTTTTTGTCATTTGGCTTATTTTGCCTACTTGTTTGCCACTGGTGGAGGCATCCTACACAAAATTTAATGTTTTATCTTTCTCTCTCCATTATATTGAGTTATTATATCTTTAAAACCCATGACATTTACCTATCAAATAAAAAAAAAGTAATATTATTATATATTTTATATGTGTGTATATATATTCTTATCAAAATAGATATAAACAAAATTTTTGATATAGTCAATTGGGATTTTTTAGTATGAATAATGGAAAAAATTAGATTTGACAAAGATTGGAGGTATTGGGTATTTAATTTTCCTAATTTTACCAAAATCTTTGTCTTGATTATTTGTGAGCCTATAGGCTTTTTTGGTTCCTCTAGGGGCATTAGGCAAGGATATCCCTGATCTCTTTATCATAATGGTTGAATTTGTTCATAGATGGCTCAATATTGTCAAATATGTTGGATATATTAAAGCTATCATTATCACTAATGATTCCCTCAAGATATATCACTTGTAGTTTATTAATGACATGAAGCTCACTGGAATCGCTACTCCTAAGGAGCCTAAATGATGAAAAAATCTCTATATTTTTATCAAGAAGCATATGGACAATGGGTTAATAAGCAAAAATCCAATATTTATTCTTTAAAAATTTGAAAGTGGTCCAAATTTACATTTTATAACTCTTAACATTAACTCAAGTAATCTTCCTTGCACCTACCTCGACATTCCTCTTTTCATTGGATGAAATTCTTCTAGGTTGTGGAAACCTTTGGTGGACAAAGTTTTAAAAAATGAAAGGTTGGAAGGGTAATGGATTTATTTTGTGGGAAGAATCCAATTGATCATATCATGTCCTCAAGTAATTCCCATTTATATGGTTTTGGTAATGCATCTTCTTTCCAAAATTAAAAATTGCTTAAAATCAGTTCAAATCAGATTTATTTGGGGGTTTAATAATGAAGTAAAAAAAATCCTCTTATAAAAAGAGATAAGATCTATAATCCAAAAGAATGGAGTGGTCTTACAATTTGTATTAAAAGAAATATGAATACTATTTTAGGTGCCAAAATGGTTTGGAGACTCTATACTAAAAATCAATCTCTTTGGAGTGTCATTCTCAAAACAAAATATTTCGATAATATGATTATGAAAATAATATATATTGTTTTAGACCACTTAAAAGGTTCATATATTTGGAATATTATGACTATATAAATAATCATCCTAAATCATATATTAAGATGGAATGTTGTTAAAGGAAAAAAAGTCATTTTTTGATGAAAAGATTAGATTTGCCAAATTCCTTTAGATAGTCTTACTCAACTAAACGCTCTTCACACATGGTGTAAGGAAAGATTTGGAAGGAATGTTAAAGACTAATTTACCCTAAATAAATATGGTTGGTAGAATTTATAGGGCCCTGATAATTCTAAGACATTTTCACTTTTCCAATAAAGTAGACAAACTAATTTGGATGGGATTGAAAACTAGGGATTATAATGTGAAAGATAAATACAAAGTCACTTTGTCAATGGATTAGAAATATATAGATCCTTTCCCTTCCAATCTGATCCGGTACAAATATGGTCTTCCCAAGACAAATGCTTTTCTTTAGATGATATTTTGAGAAAAAATTATTACCCGAGCAAATTTTAAAAAGAGAGGCTTTCAAGATACCTCTTGGTGTGTTCTTTGAAAACATCATGAATAAGATTCCAACCATATTATTCTTATTTTCAATTTTCAAACCTCATATGGAAATCCATAATATTCAAATTTAACTATGACATGGTCATTTCTCATCTTTTTAAAGATTGGCTAGTTGCTTGGCCTTCGGTCCTTAAGTTTCCTCTATTTTTACATATTTGGCACTCAATTCTAGCATTGACATATTGGAATATATGGGTTGAGAGAAAAAAAATATTCAAAGGGGAAGATAGGGATTGGAGCTTATTGCTCATAAGAATTTTGAACTCAATCAAAGAACTAATCTAGACTTGCCCCCTTTAAGAAGGTAATATTTACCCTATGGAATTTGAAACCTTCTCTTGTTGGAAGAGTGTCCTCGAAAGGGTTTGATAAAAAGGGTTGGTAGAAGTATAAGATAATATCAAAGGATAGTTGGACATATCCTCATGGCCTAATCATCAAATTAAATTTTAATTGAATATCAAAAGGAAGCCCTAGTTGGGAGAGAGATGATGGAATTTTTAGAAATGACAAATGCCTCCCACTTCTTGGTTTCAGTGAGGCACTCAAAAAATGTAAAAATAAATTTTTTTAGGTTAAAGATTTATGGCAAGGTCTAAATATTTATTTGGATAATAACTATACTAGAATTGATATTGAACATGATTTTATAATTGTTTTTGATGCCTTGAGAATTGATAGTATGAAAATTGTAGTTGGCCATGGTGGTAGAAGATGCAAAGATCTCTTGACTAGATTATTAGATCAATTATGTTTGGTTTAATGGTAACTAAGTCATTGATTATTATCCAACTTAGGATTTGGGCTTAATTCCTAAGCCTTAACCCTAAATATTTCCCCCCTACCCTTGTAACCCCCTTCCCCCCCACCATTCATTGGATAACAAGGTGAAAAGGCTTCAAGATAAAGATCAACCTACTTGAAATTATTATTAAATTAGTTTTTAGAAATTTGAGTAACTTGAAGCGGAATTCATTTTGAATGGTGGCTAGTGTCTTTAAAATTGTGACAGAATTTATTGTGCATAATTTGGCATGTGTGAATAGCTTAAATGCTTTACACCTACTCTTGATTCTCTCATTTGAGGAAAACTATGGTTTCCATGGTGAGCTAAAAGGATACTCATAGGTATGTGATATCTTCTCATGGTTCTCCCTTGGATCTTATTTGATGAATACATGGATTTTTGAGATTTTTGATATTCTTTGGGTTTTTGGAAAACTTAGGCTTACTTTTTGAAATATGAATTGGATGGTTCTTCTATATATGATAGTATTTTTTTGTACATGTTTGTATATTATACCCCCCTTACTCACATTAACCAGTCAGTCATGTTGTTTGGATAATTGGTGAAAGCTTAATCTTTTTTGGGATTCAATTCTTTTTCTCTCTGCTAGGAATTAGGAAAGATGCTTAAAGGGTTTGATTTTTTTAAACATTTTCAAGCCTTATGTCAAAAATTTACCCTGGATTGCATAAAGGCACAAGGAAGGATTGATTTTTAAAATTGTTATAAAAACTTATTTCCCTCTATTCTTAGGGTGAGAATGGGTGTACTCCTTTGTATTTTGATAGTTGCTCCTTTATTTCCATATTGCTTAACATAATTTTGAGAAATTGGGTTCTACATTGCTTGCTGATTTTCTTAGGCATGGTTGTCCATGGAGAAAATGCTTGGTCCTCTATTAAAATGAAGAAAAACATTGGTAAGAAAATAGTGGTCAATACTGCTCATGAAATGCATAATGAGATGAGTAGTTAGTATTCTTTTTAGGGCATTTACAATTCTTTTATGGGACTTGTCAATGATCTCAAGCTTAAGTGGTTATAGTTGCTTGATACTAGTACCTTGCTTGAAAAAAACACTACTATGACTGCAGAAAAAGATTTAAATATTTGGCAAAGAGCTATGATAGAAGGGGTAAAGGATGAGTTTTTTTTTTAATTAGATGACTATGAACTTGTTTAGAGCTCAACTAGCTTCTAGGTTAGGCCAAGGTTCCTCTATTGAATGTGTATTATAGGAAATGAAAGATCCTAGCCAATCTACTCCAAGATTAGACAATTTAAAGGTGGATCAATTGATTGGGGTCCATATAGTTATTCATAGTGCTAGCAATTCCTTTGCATTTCAAGAATACATTAAGAACTGAGGCTTCAATTTTGGTGAGATGCTTGATCAAATTTGGAATCTTCTAAAAGCGGTGGTTGTGGATGAGATTGTTAAAGGGCATAAGATGGATGCCATCTACTTGAATCTCAACATTTGCAATGCTTCTTTCAAAGTTTCAAAGTTGGACAACACTCTTGTTGGCCTAGGCACAAAGGAGGAACGTGTTTGTGACCCTAAAATAATGGTGTTTAATTTAGTTGAGGAAGATGATGACTAACTTTTAGATTATATGGGCACCTTCTAGCTTTTTTTTAATAAGTTGAAATAATGTCAAAAATTCTTAGTACATTCAGTAGAAATTTCTTTCATCATATGCACTTGATTTTATTAGGGTTTTGCTTAATATTGTATTAGACAAGTAGTAGCCCTTTTTTTAACCAATAAAAAATATAATATACAATATATATATATATATATATATATATATATATAATTAAGATATATAATAATACTATTATATTGTATTTAATTATTATAGTACAATATAATTATATAATATATCATTTATATATATATATATATATACACTATCTAATAAAATAACCCCACACACATAAAATTTAATAGTATGTATTATATAGTAATATATATAATTTTATAACATATATTATATTATATTTTATATTATAATTATACTTATATGATATTTATGTATTTTAATAAAATACTATATATACACAAATAGGGGCTCCCTATAACCACCATTTAATTCACTCACTCTATATATAATATTACTATACTAATATCATATATGTATATTAATATTATATAGAATATATAATGTATAATATTAATATATATAATAATATTAATAATTTTTATTATAATAATATTCTATATTAAAATAATATAATATAATACATATTTATATACTATATTATAATATATTTTAATATTAATTTCCTTTTTTATGTGAGTAATTCATATATTTATAATATTATATATATGTACATATGTATGTATGTATGTATATTCTAGAGATAACTAGGATACAACCCTAGATTTCTAAAGAAAGAAGATGAAAAATAGATTTGGGAAATCTTGCACATGAGGTTGAAAGTGAAGGGTACCAAACACCAATATAGAAAATATAAATATCAGGGTACATAGGTATGTGAGAAGTTAACCAAGTAGACAATAATCACCAAGCAAAATAGATGGATCAAACAGCCACTAGCATGAATCACTCCTCATATTAGGGACAAAAAAATCACACACATGCAAACATCTAAAACTAGGACCATGTACCAAAACATAGAGAGACTAGCTACATCCATAAGTATAGAGACTAGCAAGTCCAACAAACCAAATTATCATACCATCCAAGAGCATCTTTTATGTAATATGATCACACACAAATTGAATACTTAAAATATAAAATTATGTGAAAAGGTTGAAGTGTGTGTAATAACACAACTAGAAATTAATTTGAGGATCTATAATCAAAGCACACAATCAAAACCATCGAGGAAAGTAAGTAAACTATTTATTTTCGAGTACAAACAATCCATAGTATTTTTTAAAAAAAACACTGTCAAGTCTAAGTGGATGTTGGGAAGGAGTATTATGTAGGCCTCCCATACACCATAGGAAATATTACAATTTTATACTCCAAAAAGCAAGGAACCATCTAAGAAAACTATTCTATGAAAATTATATTCTTAAGGTCCAAATCATACTAATTGTGTATTGAAGCTCCATGTCCAGTTTTGATGTCTCCTACATTCCCCGAAGGCCCACATTCATCATCCTCCTAGTTATAAATTGGTTGAGGTTCAAACACACAATTCGAAGGAAGCTTAGTACCTAAATGCTCTCTAAAAAAGACTATTGTCTTCTAATTTTTTAAGGCCATCTAGAATCATATGCTAGTGATCCAAACCATCAAACCCATAAAGTGAAGAAAACTTTCCAAATTCATATGTTCTTCATGTAATATGTATGTCCTTGCCATTTTTGAAAGCTTATTTTCACAACTTAGGTATTAATCATACTTGAATACATTTTAATGACCTAAAAACTAATTGGGATTTAAAATGAGTGATTTGATAAATTTTGAAATGTCCTTACCTTCCACCTATTCCATCTTGATGGTAGTGGTAGACATTTTATTTAGCCAAATACACATCTGAGGGTTCTAAAATTCTCCATAAATATAGCTTACAAATTTCCCTGCTATTGCCTCCCCTATTTATCTCTTGGTTACTTGTTTTGCCATACTAGTCCATGTATTTGAAGAAGATCCTTCATTGACCTTAACATATTTCCTTTTTTCCATACTAAGGGAAATAAAATTGCCAAAAAATTAGTATTTGCACTACCATTAAGGTTTGTTTGGCTTAATAGAGAGAATGTGTTGCTCATGCCAAGCATGACTGACACTCCTTTCAATAATTGTGAATAAGGGGTAATCACATCCAATTCATTGTGGTTTTAAATAGAATAACAACAAGGAGGATTCCAACCAAAGCAATGATGTAAAATAATGATGAGAAGTCCCTGAGGGTAGAAAATGACAAGCCAACACCACCAACCCAATGAAGCTAGTCATAAGATAACAAGTGAAAATCATCCTAGTTAAGAAGGGATTTCAAATCGTTGCAATAAGGAGGATCCCAAAAAAATGATTGTATTCATGGTTTCCCATACTCTAACACCTTTGTTTGAAACATAATCAATAACTTTATTACCATCTCACTTGGTATGTTGTAAACTAATCTGATAAATAGAGGTATCAAGTGAATAATTTCATCTAATATGATTTTTATTCTCCAATCTTTAACAATTCCTCCCAAAGTTTCATCAATGATTCCCTGAGAACCCCCTTAAATAATGAAGTTTTTTCAACTCTTCACTCGAACAATTTAAATTCCTTTTTAGTAGAGCTATGGCCTCAGCTAAATTATTAGAACTAGATCCAATATCAAAGGAGAAGATTAATATTTTTTGACCCTCATGATCTCTAAAAAATCCCCCATAATTTAAGGACCAAGATTTCCTTTAGAGGCACCATCTAACTTAAATTTGAGGCAACCTAGAGCTAGAGCCTTCCAATAAACTGTGACTAGGCTTGGAGCCAAAACCTCCCTCCATCCACTTATCAAACATATATATATATATATATATATATATATATATATATATATATATATATATATATATATATATATATATATATATATATATAAGTATTTATATTATTATATATTATTTTATTTTTTCCCTCCAAACAAAATTTGTAACTTCATATTAATAAAAATAGGAAATTATATTTTGTAGATGCATATAACATTCCAAAAGAAAAAAGAGCAAATTAAAATGACATCTTGAAATGCACAAAATAATATAGATTAAGTTTCAAAATACAAAATCCATGGCCCATGAATATACTAGATCACCCAATGATAACAAATCCAAAAAAGAAATGGAAAATATACATAGATGCCACTCCGTATCAAAAAACCATTGCACAATCAAGGCCAACAAGGTTACCTTGAATCAAAGACTAAAGGGTCTTTGCCCCCTAAAAAATAGGAAGTGAGATAAGGGTGAGGTGGAGGCTTCCACTTCACCCTATTCACTATTTGAGTTTGAAAAATGGGTAGATCGGAAAGAGTCAACCTTCAACCCAAGAAATGATTATTTCATCTAAAGAAAACTTTTAGACATGAAAACCATGCCCATTGCAAGATCATCCTAACAACAAGGGGAAGATCATCCCCCTATACCCATTACAATATTATCCAAACAAAAATTGTGGTTACCAATAAACTTGGTGAAGAGGGGTGTCATTAAACTTATCCTAACCTAGATAAGACCAATCCAACTCCTTGACCACATCTCCAATTTTATAGTGTCATCATCGACCATCATGTTGCATCCCATGGAGAAAATTTTATGCCTAATTCAAGGCCCAAAAATAAAAAAAACTTGTCAAATGGAAAAACCCTAGTGCCATCACTAAAGTGATTATATTCCACATAGTCATCCCTTAACTTAAATGTTGGCACTAGTTTTTTTAACTTAAATAACCTAGGGTTTGAAATTGAGGCTGAGATGTTGCCTATTTATAAGAGTAATGGAGTAGAAATGGAAGGGATAGGAAAGGATGGAGGGAGTATGATCTCAAAATTTGTAAGTGGATTGTTGAAAATATATAACTCCCTAAACACCCAAGCCCTATGCCAAGGGAAGAAATTTGAATGAAGAGTTTTAAGCATTTCCAATGTCACATTCTTTCTTAGGTTAATTAATAGGAGTGACAGCATCTCAATCTCACTTTTTTCCTCACATGAAACTATCTCCTCCCAGATCTCTTCTAACAAATACTCGAATGTGTGTACTCTCCATCTCCTCTACCTATCAATAGTTGATCCCCTAATCCACAAACCAAATACTACCTACACACTCTCTAATCTACTATGTCATCATTGATATCCTTCAAACCCTAGTTCTCTATCCAAAAAGATCTATCATGTAACTTTTACATGTTACTGTATATTGTATTATTATATATTAGATATAATATTAATTATTATTATTATTATTATTATTATTATATTACATACATTATATATTATATAATATCAATTATTAAATATAATATATGATATATGTGCTAATAATATATTATAATATTATATTATGTAATAATATTAATATTAAAAAACCCACTAGTCAACTCGACTAGTTGGAGTCAATAGTTTAGGGTGCGTAGGTCTCAGGTTCAATTTTTTTTTCAAATTTTTGGGTGGGATTAGATTCTCCCAGCTTTGGCCCAAGATTATAGGGGGATTGATGGGCCCTAGGTCAATGGATTTCTAATTTTTTAGATATAAAAAATAATAATAGAATTAGTATTATTATATAAATTAATATTATATATAAATATATAATGTTATATATTATATATACTATATTATACATATAATATAATTATAAATTATTTATCTTCTCTGCTAATGGATTTTTTTTAATCTTTTTCATTACATTATTTTGGTGTATGCATCTTTGATTTTTGTATACATATGATAAATTTCATATAGTGTAATGATATTTGGTATTTGTTTTTAGATTAAAATATGTTTGCAATAGAAATATGATCTGCATCACATTTCATAGCAATACAAAATGTTTTTATTTCAAAATCTTCCAAATTGTTAAGGTTCGATGGATTTATGGAAATATCATAAGGCATTTCAGATGTAACATTTGTTGGAGGCATTATTTTTAATGAATCATATTGAATATGAATTGTATTTGTTGATCAAATTTTACCCACATAAAGATATTTTACCTAGAAATGGTTTGAGTAGATGAATAGATGGTCTAGATGGAATGAGTGGTCCAATGTCATAAGAAGAATATGGACTTCAAGAGGAGATCACATAGAATTAATCAGCCTTAATGTGTGAATTTGATGATGTTAAGAAGTTAGACTGTCATCAAGACGTCATGTACAAATGAATAGAGTGATCTAGTTTTAAATTTGATAGATGCACTTTGGAGACGTCTTAGAGCCAAATATTTACATAGACATTATTCATTTCATCCCAAGAATACCCTCTACAAATTTCATGTCTCGATGAGTTCTTTATCTCGAGATACAAGCCTTTAAAGTTGATCCAGTAGAGTAAGATGTTTGTGCAAGTGTCAAAATATAGCCACGTCAAATAACCATTTGGGGTTTAAAGTATGACAGGTGCATAGATGTCAGTGACGATCATGTAAAAATAAAATGACAGGTACTTGAACATCAAAATAAAGCTTGGTAATTAAATCACTAGGGTTGAAATTATGATGGGCTTGTGGATGTCAATAACAGTGATGTAGATGTTAAATATGGGTGTGCAAATGTCAAATTTGGGCCTCGTAAATTAGCCATTTAAGTTTAAATGGTAGGTCCCAACTAGATCTACATTACATGTTCATTCGTACATCTATATCTAATAGTGAAAGTTAAAGTCAAAGAGTCAAAGGATCTAAATCAAAGGCTCACATTCATTTATACATCTAGATCTAATGGTATGAGTTAAAGTCAAAGAGTCAACATATCCTTGGGACCAATAAGGAGAAGATAGTTTGGAATAAAATGATAGGTATGAGTTGACAATCAAAAACCAATAAATAAAAGGAAAATCTAAAAGCTTCTGATGGAGGTCGATGAACTAGTTTTTGACCCAGGTGAATAAAGGTTTCAAAGAGCCATGTCACCATTAGAGCTCTATCAATAGCAGATGAAGTCATACAGGCAAGATGGTCAAGGATAAAGCTATGTCACCATTAAATTTTAGACAAGACCTCTAGTTGATAATTTAAAACTTGTCAACCCTATTGTAGGATTACTCTATTGATGTGTTCATTGCTCTTCTAGATTGAAGATCCTCCCGTGCAATAGCTTCTCAGCTCTCACATGGTTTAGAGGTAAAATAGGTCCCTTAAAGGCCTAGTTCAGACCAAATTTTGGTCATGGAGTGTCAAAAAAAGGACCAAACATCAAGCAGGTTTTGCATCTATATATTGAAACTATGGGAAAACTAATAAATAGGATTGGTTTTCAATCTATAGTTAGACCCAAGTTCAGGTACCAAAGTAAAGGTAGAATAGGTACTTTCAACCACCTAAGGAAGATCAATCATGGCTCTATCAAGTTCAAGAAATGAGTATTTTGTCCTCATAAGTAGATCAAGTAAAAAGTGGTGTAGAGTCCCAAGAAAGAGACTTGGTGGTTAGATAAAAATCATGGAACATTCAATTATTTTATAGAAATTTTAGAGTTTGTTCCTTCTTGATAATATCATGACTCAAAATCCTTAGATTAATTATAATCCATCAAGAGTAATTGGACCTCATTAAATGTTTTTTGATTGCATAACTCGCTCTCTCTCCTTCCTTTTTCTATAAATATAGGCTCCTAAACTTTGAATGTAGGTGAATCTCTCTCTTGGGCATGACTAGACTCTACCAAGATTGATCTTTGTAACCTCTTGAAGTGAATAAAGGATTGTTTTCAGATTTCATCATATTAGTCTAGTATGTTTATGTCAAATTGATTTGCATATGTGGTAGAAGATTCTCCCTTGTCAAGTCTTGATCTCACCTAGCTAGTAGTTTTTCTTGTTGTGTAAGTCATGTTTAGTGTTTAATGTCACTTGATTAATGCTAGCAAGTGGATAAATTGACTAGTTAAGTGCTTTTAATTAGGCCTTTCCATCACTTTCCTTAGTTTTGACCACTTGGTGAACTCTGCATGAAATAATAATGCATAACAGACATTTAGAGTTGTAGATCCAGTCTTTTGCTTGTCTTATTATTGTTTTTTAGAAGTTTAAAAAGAGTGGATGAATGATCAAATTAGTGGTGCATCACCTCTTTTACATGTTTTCATGCATTGTTACCCATTTCTCTCTCCCCTTTTCCAATCAATTGTTAGTTTAGGTCTAGTTTAGGTGATAGATCCAGAAGGAAGTTGGCCTTCTCTAGAGGTTTGACCCAAGTTTAGGTGACCCACAACCTAGGGTCATTCCCATGTTGGACTAGATTTGTGTAAGAGGACTTGAACAATTTCCTTACTTAGCTAGGGTGAAATATAGATCTAAAATAGTTTTAGCATGCCTAATGGGACATATTGGAGTTGGTCTTGGTGAAATTTTAGTTTCACCAGTGTTATTCATGAAGAATTTGGTGATCCCAAGCTCAAGCAATTGTTTTTAAAAGCCCAAGCAGTTTCCAAGTAAGTCTATTTTTATTGCATTGCTCATATGTTATTTTCATGGCTATGTATGAGGAAAATCCCTATGTAATACCTCCTTATCATAATTATCATGGATCATAATAGCCTTGTCATGATCCATATGAGCCTTTTTATGAGTCTAATCAGCCTTAGTAGGAGTTTTATCAAAGCTATGATGAACCTTTTCAAGTTTCCCATGATCCTTATTATCAAGAGCATGACTCTTACCTTCCTTATGAACCATATCAGTCTCAAGACCAGATTTCACCTTTCCCATGTGGCTATGATGTTGTGTATGATCAACCTTGTCTCCAAGAAAGAATGAATGAGATAGATATCAAAATACTAGCATATGCAAGGAAAGTTTGTTCAAATTCTCAGTATGAGGAAGTGAATGGGTTATTTGTAAATGTATCCAATGATCCAAAATAAAGGAATGAGTTATGTAACTTTGTATTGGAGAAAATGGAGGCTTGGGAGAGGCAACAAATTGAATTTAACTAGTTATCTCAAGAACCCTCTTGTATTCCCTACCAGTCTTCTTATGTTCCTTATTCTCATGAAGTTCTTAACCATGCCCAATGTGAGCCAATAGAGCTTTCGAATTGGAATCAAGATCCTATTCAAGAAGATATCCATATGTCTATTCAAGAAACTAAACTTTCTTATAGTCCCCTTTCTTCACTACTCATCCCTCAAGCTCAAGTTGTCCATGAGGACAAAGAGGTTTCAGACTTTAATGAGGTAATGGCCAAGTGAAAGGAGTAAAATGTAGAGGTTTTCAAAATTTTCTCTTTCCCTCCTATCCAAAATTCCCTAAATGATTCTGTTACCCTCAAGATCCTAAAATTTGATCATGATTAATCTTATATGCTTCATATTCCCTCTCAAACCAAATAATTTCATCACCCTTTCACCATCTCCCTTCCTCAGGAAGAGCCCGTTCTATGGGAGATAGAGAAAGAGGTTACAACTACAAGTCAAGTTTTTAGAGAATGTGAAGAATATGCTTCAAGTGTGTATGATAAATATATCCTCATTGATACTTAACTTGAGGTACAAGTCAAAAATGAGGTTGTATCTGATCTTGAAGAATTTATCTCAGGTTGCATGAGAAGGTTGGTCTTGTTGTGAAATAACTCCATAAAGAATTGTTACTAATTGAAGTCATGACTGAATTTGAGATATCTCCACTTGAGAAAGATGAAGGTGTCATTCAAGATAATTCTATTCAAATTGATCATAGTGAGGAATAAGAGGATGATTGGTAGCTATGCCTTAAATCTCTACAAGAGATTGAAGAGCTTTGTAAGGATATGTTGCCCATTGGATAGCATGTTATTGATAAGTTTGATCAAGAGTCACCTATTCAGGAATATGATGTAGATTTGGTTGACTATTCAAAACTCCTTGAAGATCTTGATTAAATCACAATACATGATAAGAAAGATGAAGTCACTCAAGGACAATGCATAGATGAGATATCACTAGACAAGGTTGTAATTGACAAGCAGTATGAAAAATATCCTAAAGTGCAAGATGAGTTCCTTTTTTTTGGTGATTGGTTTGATGTTGATGATTCATTTGAGGGGATGCAAAGAGAGTTGGTAGGCAAGAAAATTCACTCATCAAATTTATGTTCAATAAACACCCTTCTTTATAACCTGTATCATCTCTTAGAATGAGTGATTTTAGAAATTTCCTTTTTGATCTAGGTGGATCATGTTTTGTCTTGGTTAGTTAGACTAGTTTACTTTTATTTTGTCCTAAATAAGTGCTTTGTTTGCACATCTACTTTGTTTAGTTAATTTCCTTATTTTTTGTGTTACCTTCCCTATTTTGGTGGAATCTATTGACTTTTTTCAGTCAAAGAGGTTTCTTATAGTCATTTTTTATGAGTCCAAAGGTCATGTAAATAGTCTAGTATTCAAGCATAGTAGGCATGTTGCCTAGCCAAATTGCCAAAGATGTTGACCAAATTTGGCCCACATAATGATCTTTTACCTAAAAATGATTTGGGTACATGATTAAATATTTTGGATGGAATGAGTGGTCCAATATCATAAGAAGCATATGGACTTCAAGAGGATCTCACATAACATTTGTAACCTTTTGAAACACTTTAAGCAGCCTTAAAGTGTGAATTTAATGATATTAAGGAGTTAGACCGTCATCAAGACATCATGCACAAATGAACAGAGTGAGCTAGTTTCACATTTGATAGATGAACTTGGGAGACCTCTCAAAGCCAAAAAATTGCATAGACATGGTGCATTTCATGCCAAGAAGACCCTCTACAAATTTCATGTCTCGATGAGTTCTCCATCTTGAGATACAAGCCTTGAAAGTTAATCTAGTAGAGTAAGACATTCATACAAGTGTCAAAATAAAGCCATTGAAAACAACTATTTGGGGTTCAAAGTGTGATGGGCACGTGGACGTTAGTGAAGATCATGCAAATGTCAAATGATAGGCATGTAGATGTCAAAATAAAGCTTGGTAATTAAATCACTAGGGTTTAAATTGTGATGGACTTGTGGACATCAATGATGGTTGTGTAGATGTCAAATATGGGTGCATAGACATCAAATATGGGCCTTGTGAATTAGTCATTTGAGTTCAAATGGTGGGTTCCATCCATATCTATGGTGTACGTTCATTCATACATATAGATCTAATGGTGCAAGTTAAAGTCAAAGAGTCAGAGGATATATATCAAAGGCTCGCATTTATTCATACATCTAGATCTAACAGTGTGAGTTAAAGTCAAGCAAAGATTCAATGTATCTTGGGGACCAATAAGGAGAAGATAGTGTGGCATAAATTGATAGGTCTGAGTTGGTAATAGACAACCAATAAAAAAGGGCAAATCCAAAAGCTTCTGGTGGAGTTTGATGACCCAATTTTTTACCCAGGTAAACAAAGGTTTCAAAGAGTTATGTTTTCATTAGAGCTTGGTCAATAGTAGATGAAATCATATATACAAGATGGTTAAGGATAAATCTTTATGACCATTAAATTTTAGATAGGACCTATAGTCAATAATTTATAACCTTTTGACCCTGTTACGAGATTACTCCATTGATGTGTTCATTACTTTTCCAGATTAAATATCCTCATGTGTAGTAGCTTCCTGGATCTCACATGGTTTAGAGGTAAAATAGGTCCCTTAAAGGCCTAGTGTATACCAAAGGTTGGTGATGGAGTGTTGAAAAAGGACCAAGCATCGAGCAAGTTTTGCATATGTATTTTAAAACTATGGGAAAACTAATAAATAGGATTAATTTTCAATCTGTAGTTAGACCCAGGCTCAGGTTCCAAAGTAAAGGTAGAATAGGTACTTGTATCTGGCTAAGGTAGATGAAGCATGGCTCTATCAGTTTCAAGATATGAGTATTTTTTTCACATAAACAGATCAAGTAGAAAGTGGTGTAGAGTCCTAAGAAGGAGACATGGTGGTTAGATAAAGACCATGGAGCATTCAATTCTTCTATAGATCTTTTAAATTTTGTTCTTTCTTGATAATATCATGAGTCAACATCCTTAGATTAATGCTAATCCATCGAGAGTAATTGGACCTCATTCAAAGTTTTATGCTTTCAAAGATCCCTCTCTCTCCTTCCTTTTTCTATAAATAGAGCTCCTAAGCCTTGAATGTGTGTGAATCACACTCTTGGGCATGAATAGACTCTGCCAAGATTGATCTTTGTAACTAATGAGTAAATGATTATTTTTATATTTCACCATATACTCTAGTGTGTTTATGTTAGATTGATTTTCATATGTGGTAGAAGATTCTCCCTTGTCAAGTACTGATCTCACCTAGCTAGTAGCTTATCTAATTGTGCAAGTCATGTTTAGTGTTTAATGTCACTTGATTAAAGCTATAAATTGGATACATTGACCATTTAAGTGCCTTTAATCAGGCCTTTCCATCACTTCCCTCAGGTTTTAATCACTTGGTGAACTTATGCATGAAATACTGATTCATAACAGACATTTGGAGTTGTAGATCCAATCTGTTGCTTGTCTTATTAGTGTTTGTTAAAAGTTTAAAAAGAGTAGATGAATGATTAAATTACCGATGCATCACCTCCTTTACATGTTTTCATGCATTTTTACCCTCCTCTCTCTCCCCTTTCCAAGTAATTGTTAGTTTAGGTCCAATTTAAGTCATGTTTAGTGTTTAATGTCACTTGATTAAAGCTATAAATTGGATACATTGACCATTTAAGTGCCTTTAATCAGGCCTTTCCATCACTTCCCTCAGGTTTTAATCACTTGGTGAACTTATGCATGAAATACTGATTCATAACAGACATTTGGAGTTGTAGATCCAATCTGTTGCTTGTCTTATTAGTGTTTGTTAGAAGTTTAAAAAGAGTAGATGAATGATTAAATTACCGATGCATCACCTCCTTTACATGTTTTCATGCATTTTTACCCTCCTCTCTCTCCCCTTTCCAAGTAATTGTTAGTTTAGGTCCAATTTAAGTGATAGATCCAGAAGGAAGTCGACCTTGTTGATAAGTTTGACCCAAGTTTAGGTGACCCACAGCCTAGGGTCATTCCCATGTTGGACTAGATTTATGTAAGAGGACTTGAACAATCTCCTTACTCAACTAGGTTGTAATCTAGATCTAAAACAGTATCTATTTCAAATAAAATTATATTATATATTTTTTGTGGTTGAGGACAATTCCAATACTCTTTGGCAGTACTTTTAGTTTTTTCTAACCATATTTGAATTTTGATTTGTAGAATGTTTGAAATCCATAAGCAACAAAATTCATTTCCATCGATGCCACTTTGTTCATATGGCATTCCAATCATTGCAATATATATGTTCCAATTAAAAATGCTTGTTTTGTTATATTTTACTTGTTCTTGTTTATAAGTTTCTAATGAAGTCACTACATTGCTATTTGCACCAATAATTACTTTGCAAAAGGATTAAGCCATATATTGTTGAAAAGTGTGACCATTTTTTTTCTTAGTTACATAGCTAATAGCATTAAATACACTTTCACCATAGTTTGGATTGGATGGGCATATTCTATAGAGGCCATGTGCTTTTATTCAATGAAAAATGGCATTCTAATATATAAAAAAAGATTGTTGCAAATATTTGATAACTTGTTATCCAATATTGAGTAATTGATGCATATTCTCTTACAAAATAATGGTTCAAACTGGCCATAAGTGGAGTTTCTACCATGGAAATAGATTGAGTATATTTAGGAATGGATACTTTGGTGAATTGTAAATAGTTTTTTTTATTTGTTAGAAACTAAATGCAAATTAGTATGTCCAATCATTTGGATAGCCATTGGATGAAACATATGTCACCCTAAGACTATAATCACTTTGATTTAAAAGTTGTTTTTTTTTTTTAATCTCATTTTATAGAGATATGTGCTTTTGACATGTATACTATACAAAAGCAAATAACACACTTGGGTGTAATTCATAGGCATATAATTTTATTTCATTTGTATCACCATTTTTAAAAAAATTATGAAATAGTCTATAATTCTAGTTCGTATCATATTTAATGTTTGATAAAATTATAATAAAGCTTGAATTGTCTCAAAAATACAATTGCCAACAATATAATTTAGTGATTTAATTCTGAAAATATTTTCATAATTCAAAGCATCATCAATGTTGTAAAAGCATTATTTAGTTTTTGGCTTGTATGTTTCTAAATGAATTAAAACTTGCATAACATCTATTACTATGATTTCTCTTTTTCTTTTATTTTTTTTCATTTATTTCTAGGACCATGTAGGAATAATGGTAAAAAAAATAGAATGTGAAGCTCCACATGGCATAAACATCCTAACAATTTTTTATTTTTTATTTTTGAAAAGAAATCGCATTGCAAAATTACATACAAGTTATTTCTTGAGCATGTTGTTTAATATAATTATAATTTTTTAAAAATCTATATTTCTATTGGCCTAAACATAACAATGAAAATTAGTTTTTTTTATGTTTATAAATAAAATTATAAGCATTAGAGTTGGTTCTATTGCAAAATATACAAGTCCCAAAACTAATACAATAAGTAAATGAATTTGTAATTACCTCATTGTTGTTATTCAATATCCCAAGCTTATGTTTTAATATCTTTTTTGTTTTATTTTTCCTTGAAAATAAAAAAGATGATCAAGATTAGAAATGGAAAAAAAAAATCTAGATTTAGAATCCATAGTGTTTTGGGCCCATGTACTCGAGAAAGAATTCAAGGGATTAACTAGAAACTCAACACTATGTCCAAGGCCAAAGCTTAATATTTTACATATATATTAAATCCTAACGTGATCAAAATATTACTCCATGTAACTCATAATTATTTTTTATATAAATACTTACAATTCATTGAACCATCATCTAAGAATATACGAGTTTATAAATTCTTTCACCCCTTAGAGTTTGCTCATGGCAATGGCACCACATTTGATACAAGAGAACATAGGGTCTCTCATACCCCAAAAGGCCTCCACAAAATTTGTAATGTGTAGTCAAGGAAGGACCACATGTCTCATATACACATAGATATAAATATACATGGGCTCCTTTGTGTACTAAGTACTACTACAAGCCTAGTAACCACATTCCATAATAAACTTCAAAATAGTATATTGTAATTCACTTTTCCACAGGTCCATGTGTAGGCTTCCTTTTAATTCCATCACATGATCACAAGGCCCCAGGATTGTGACACATGGTATGATCTCAAATGGTCTCCTTTTTATCCCACATCAAGGCATTTAGCATCACATTGAAGTAAGGTTAGCAGGTTCACCTTAACCAAGTGGCTTCTTTTGAGTACTATAAGTTATTTTGTGATGAAGGAGTCTCTCAAAAAACTAAAGTCAATGTTATGAATTATGCAAATAATAGTAATATAAATTTTACCACTTAAACTATTATCAAAATATTGTATTAACATTTAATTAATATTGCAAAGGTCTCTTGTTCACATTTCTATAAACCCAATATAAAAAATAAAGGTGATTGTGTGTTTATAGGGTGGTTAAAAGGGAAGGATTGGCAATGATCACGAGTGGACTAACATAGGTATTTAATAATACATAAATATCTTAATTTAATATACTTATTCCTTGTGACTACGTAATGTAAAAAGAAGTAGAGAAAATCAAGCATTATATCTTGACCAAAGGGACAAACAACAAGGTACACCAAATTAAGGATGTGTAGATGATATTTATGGATTATAAAGCACCTGAACCTTGTACACATGGAAAAATTAACCCTTGGTTGTTCCTCTCAATTCTGGACCTTTCTCACTTCTACAAGTCTTGCATCTACTCTAACTTATTCCCCTTAGCCTATCTCTTAGTTTGACTAGTATTATGTTGATGATCTAGACCTTTTATCTTTTTTAGAATGCTTAAAACATACTTATCTTTCACTCTTATAAATTTTGAGCTTGTACGTACTTCCTTTCTCCTTGGACACTAATGTCTAGGATGGACACTACCATTGATGCTAGTGTCTTGACTGGATATAAGTGGATAGTGCCCTAAAATCATCTATTTTATAAATGAAATGTATCCTAATGGTTGGCCTGACTTGTACTTTTATGCAATTTACTTCTCCAAAGGGATTGATATAAATAAAAGATCAACCCTCATTCATTTTGCACATAAAAAAGACCAAGAGAGACCAATGCAACATATCTGAATCACTCTATCAAGCATTCAATTGAATAAAGCTTCCTTATTTCCATACCAGTCATAGGAACAACACATATATAGGTCTGAAGAACTAAAGGATCAACCCAAGATCTATATTTTCTAGATTAAAAGCTAGGTCACTGTTGTACTTGATTTTCACATATTACATGATTCATACATAACCCAACATGTAGGAGAGAACTACATCAATCTAAGGCCTAAATCAGAGTATTGGCTATGTTGTCACTACTCACTAATAGATGGATCTTTGTGATCATATTGACATCATGTTACCACTAACTGATTTTTCCCCAAGGTCATTGTGAAGATGAAGAAATAGTGTTTTGTAATTTCATGAGAAGTGACAGTCCATGACCCAGATTTAAATGCACCAGAGCAAAGACAAATTCAAACCTAAAAGCATCTAGGTAGTCACATCATTTTCTAGTAGGTATTTCATATAAGACACTTGCATCAAACCCAGATAGTAGTGTCAACACAACCATCCTAGGGTGACTTTAGTGTCTAGAGCTCCAGAAGCATCAAATCCAAAATTTGACAATTTTTCTAGAATTATGTTCCAGTCTGCTTTCTATCTATTCTAGATCCAACACTATGTTAGCATCAGAACCAACTAAGTATATAACTTCTTTGTCATTTCTATACATAGCTTAGTTGTACTTTTTATATTTAGCCTAATCTCAACATAAGAGATTTAGTGTATTTTTAGATCTAAATTTAACACCCAATTTTCTTGTTGTAGATTTGATTATCACCCTTGTGCATTATCATTTTTATATTCTTAACCCTATCTACCCAAGTTAGGATCCTCATCCAATTTAGGGTTAAACATTTGGTGAACCTGATCTTTGAAAATTAAACCCTAGGTCAATTAGGGTTTTTTTATTTTTCCTAATTATTTTACTTTGTTGCAAATTTTAAATTTTTCATTTGTCAAGTAATAGAAAATGTTAGTGCAAAAACCTGGTTCTAAATAGAAGATAAATAAGAATTGATTACTCATCTCAATAATAACAAGAGCTTAATGGATGCATTTTTGTATGCTACAAAAGATGAAATAAGTAAACAAGATGAAACTAAGGCTGTCTCACCTAGTGATGGTGAATCCTTAGAAGGTACTATAACTGAGTCCATATCTACCAATCCACCTACATCTAGTAGAGGTATAAATTTATCTTACAACCTTTATTTATTAAAACTACTATCATTATATTTTCCATGGAATTACTAATTATTTCAACACAAATACTAGTTTCAATTCTTATTACCACTCAAACCATGTTTACATCCCCTTTGGTGACTACTCAACTTGCTAATCTAAATTTCAATGGGTCCATAGTTCAAACACTCCTTCAAGTCATAAATACCTTGGAGGATAAGGTTAAAAACATTGAACAAAATTCGTTAAAATCTCCTCATGCTATTGATTCACAAAATATGTTGCATAACCCTCTTGCACTTGAAATATCTTTTCACCCTTTTCCAACTAGTTTTATTGCATATAAGTTTTTGTTTTATGATGGCAAGCGCAATACTAAACATTATCTTCAATCCTTTTATTTTTCATGCCTTAACTATGCCTCTAATGATAAAATTCTGACCAAATTATTTCCAAGAAGCCTCAAGGACTAGGATTTCAGGTGGTTTTATGATTTACCTCTCCAATCCATGAAAGCATTCAAACCTCTTGTAGACCAGTTTTTAGCACACTTTTCCATTAATATTTATAAAAAGGTTTCCTATGCTAAAAATCCTCTATGATAACATCTTTGTGGGCATTCTGTCATGAATTAGCCTCTTCAGTTGCCCTCTAAACAAATTTGTCTTCACTTGTATAGAGCATATGGGCCCATTGGTTTGTTTTAACTGAATTGATAGTTATAATTGCTTCAACTATTGCAGTAGGCCATAATGGCATAGCAACCCATGTAACAATGTATTGAATGTCTCTAGGAGAGGTTAAAGCAAGACGAGGAAGTGTGTGAATCAAATGTGGAAAATTAGGCAGGGCACATTTTCCATTGAGGCTAATAGTCATCATATTTACTATATTATTTGAAGCCCATTTACTATATATTAATTAGTATAAGATCTAAGTTTAGACATGGAAGATAGATTTCATTTGTTCTTATCTATACATGCATGTATGGTGGCATTTTACTTAGTGGTTCATGAATTTCAATTTTTTATTTAAAGCATGATTTATTTTCTTTTTATTTTCATTTTTATCTTTTATCTTTTATTGTTTTGATAAGGTGTACTCACTATATTAGTTTTAATTATGATTTTTAATTGGATTATTATATGAATTTCCTTGAAGGAAGATGAATTTGAGTAAAGACATTATACATTACTTAGAACATAATATACATATATATTATTAATTTAATAAACAATATTAAAAATATTTTTATATACCACTTTTTCCTATTAAGACTAAATAAATATTTTTATAAAAAATAAATATTAAAACTCATCACAATAATGAGGTCATACTCAATTCTCAAGTAAAATTGAGGAAATAGATACCTCTCTATCTTTAATTTGACACCTAAAACTTGATCAATAACAAAAAAAACTTGCCCAAAATCTTGTATGAATTGAAATATATGAAAGCCTCTTCCACTAAGTAAATAATTATCTAACTTTTCATGATGAAAATATTGGTCAAATATATGGCATTCATTAAGTAAATGTTCAGCCTTCCTATATGTCCCTTCATTCAAGAGGACCCCGTGAAAAAGGGGTCAGGCCCCCTAGATAATTTTGGTGGAAACTTCCCAGAAGTTTCTTGGTTTGTACTTGATCCTTTTTTTTTTTTTTTTTTTTGGTGACATTTCCTATTGGGTGTGGAACTTGTTGCCTTTTTTTCTGCCATTGGTAGAGGCATCCTTTGTGAGCTTTTAACACTTGATCTTTTTCTTTCTCCATTGTACAAGGTTACAGGGCCTTTCAAACCCTGTATTTTTAACCTATCAAATAAAAAATATTGAAATTACATTAGTCCTTAAAATTTGATCATTGATTACACCAAATGCATCTTCTATGGTGAAATTCCTCCACTTTTTGGTCTAAAAAATATTAAGCATTAGCATTATTTTAATTAAGCATGTTTAGCACATAAGATTTTTGATAGCATTGTTCACTATTGTTGAAACTATAAAGAAAATCCAATAGGTTCAATATTGGAAACCTAATAGCATTTTTTGTGTAGTGGCACTTTTCTTTTCAGTTTTAGATAGATTGTGTGTCTATTGCATCTCTCTCAACTTGTAAGAGATGATGAGTTATATGGTTTAGTTAAGATTAATATTTAATTTAATAAGGGTTTAAACTTTAGTTTATCTATTGTGTATAGCATTATTTCCAAGTTTGAAAGAGGTTCCTTGGTTTCTTAATTTAAGATCCGATGTACTTATTTACCTTAGGTTGAAGGATCTTGTTGAGAGAACTAATTCCCTACCAATCCTAGCCATGAAAATCAATGTACTTTGCTCAATCCTTGGACTTGAAATGGGGTGAACTATTAACTCTCCTTTAAGTAAATGTTGATTGTGGATAAATCACTCATAACCAAGAAAATCCTTATATAAATCTTGTCAATGAAGAAATTAATTTCATCACAGTCTAGGGAGGGTTAATACTAATCATCCTATATTCGGTGTCTGATGATCTGGCCATAAATATAGGTAAATATATTTAAGACCATGTAATATATCAAGGTGGAAATCTCAAGGGGTATGTGGCCATTAATATATAATATAGTTCTATCTACTAGCAATTAATATATAATATAATTATATTATATGTACATATTAATATAATTATATTCTTTGTGTGTGTGTGTGTGTGTGTGTGTGTGTGTGTGTGTGTGTGTGTGTGTGTGTGTGTGTGTGTATGTGTGCAATAGTATATATTAATAGTTGTATGTATGTATGTGTGTGTTTATGTATGTATGTATGTTTGTTTGTTTGTATGTTTTTATGTGTGTGTATATATGTGTGTGTGTGTGTGTGTATGTATGTGTGTGTGTGTGTAATAGTATATATTAACAGTTCTCCCAAATGTGCAAGTTACCCCCAAAGGGATGTAAATTTATGTTTTGGTAAAGCGGGGTTTTGTTAAGCAAAGTATAAATTGATAATTGCACCTCACTCGAAACCTATGGTTGTTGACCCCATTTGACCTTTTATGCATGACATGTTAACCAATAATAATATTATATTTATTGGGACAACTCTCTCTCTCTCTCTCTCTCTCTCTCTCTCTCTCTCTCTCTCTCTCTCTCTCTCTCTCTCTCTCTCTCTCTCTCTCTCTCTCTCTCTCTCTTCTCTCTCTCTCTCTCTCTCTCTCTCTCTATATATATATATATATATATATATATATATATATATATATAAAAATAAGTTATCCCAAAGGTGCAAGTTACCCCTAAAAGGATGTAAATTTATGTTTTTGTAAAGTGGGGTTTTGTTAAGTGAAGGAGTGTAAATTGATAATTGCACCTCACTTGAAACATATGGTTATTGGCCTCGTTTGACATTTTATGCATTACATTTTAACCAACTATAATCTTATATTTCTTGTGGAGGTAATGATGGAAAATGAGGTAGAGTGTTCCTTTAACAATGTGGCAATGAGCTATGTGAGGACGAGACATTTTATTTCTGAGTGATTTTGAGCAATGGAAAAGTGGTAGGGAAGGGCAAGGCCACACAAAGCATGCAAGTGGTGAAATATTTCAAGGTGATCTAGGGGGTGATGGTCAAGGGAAATGATAGGTATTTCAGGGTATATCATACACAAGAGAACCCACATTGTATATTAAACCTAGATTCAGGGTAGCTATAAGATTTACATGCCCTATACTAATTACAAAAGGGTTTGCAACTTGCAAGGTGGTGGTATATTTTATTGGTCATTTTCTATTGTCAAGGTTAGAAAAGGACATCATGAGAGCTTATTTGATTGTGGCATGGCTCCAAGTCTGATGTGTAATTTTAATCAGTGTTGTAATGTTGTTGATATTGGACAAGACTTTAAGGTCCTAGAATTTATCTTTGACACTTCCATTCATCCATGTTGTAACTATATTGACACCTAGAGTAATTTACATTAGGCATAAAAATATCATATTAGAACTCCCAGCAGAAAAGGTGGCCACAATTGGAGCTTATATTTGTAAGCATCTTATTTATCCTTACTAAGAAAAAACATAAAATCTAAGGGATCACTGGTTAGGGAAAAAGTGTTTTGAAAAGATTATTAAAATGAATATTAGATTATTGTTGTTTAACACTTCATGCATAAAAGGAGACATAGGTTTAATGATAATGTGTTTTGAGTGAGGTACAACTATGAATTGACACTCTTTCACTTTATAAAACCACGCTTACAAAAACAAAAACATACATCCCTTGTAATGTAACTTACACTCTTTAGTATTTTAATTTTAACCTCTACAAAGGCAACTATATTAGAATGGGTGGTACCTAATTTGAGATACATTAGACCATTGTCTCCCTTGTAAAGAGTACCCATATACTGGTGGGGATTCATACCCATTCCAAAAAAATACCCAATATTGGCCCTATTGACAGTTTTATATTTACTCTATTCACCAAATAAATAAAGGTGAGAACTATTATTTCAAATATAATGGTTTTTGTTAGTGTTACTGAGAATGAGAATAGAGAAAGCTTAGAAATATTTGTATCCATATTTATTTTCATATAGCATCCTACATCAAACAATTAGATTATATAGGAGTTGTATTTCATTAATGAATCTTTTTCTATTTTTTCATCTAATTGGTTTTAGAGTCATCTAATTATGTTTTAAATAGTTAAAACAATCATAATTTTGTCTTATAGTTTTAGACTCATCTAATTTGACACATGGAGCATTCTCTATATTTTTAGATGAGTCATTGGATATTTGACACCTCTTTTCATTGATATGACACTTGTTTCAATAATTTATTAATTAGTTGAAATAGTTTAGTAGAAGCTACAAATTGCATTAGTGGATTTAACATGTCACTTAACTTTGCAATGCTTGGTTTTTTTTAGTCCATCCCTAGAAATTCCTTGTCATTTCCCCTCACCTCATGATCACCAACCAACAAACCCTAAAATATTTCACCACTTGCATGTTATATATGACCTTGCCCTTCCCCACCACTAGCTCACCATGAAATGAAACATCTCTTCTCAGTATAGTGCATTATGACCCCATATGAAGGCACACACAACCTCATTTTACACCATCATCTCGACCAAAAATATAAGATTATTATTGTTTAACATTTTATACTTGAAAGGTGAGATGGGTTCAACGATCATGGGTTTCGATTGAGGTATGACTGTGAATTTACACTCTTTTATTTTACAAAACCTTGCTTTACCAAAAAAAATATATTATTATTTCTAACCACACATTAGATATGGAGTCTTGTTTCAATCAAATTAGTTCTCATGACATCCTCATTCACCCTCAACAATAGAAAATGATGAATCTAATATGTCACCACTTGCAAGCTACAGACCCCTTTGCAATCACTAATGTAAGTCATGTAAATCCAACCCCTACCCTGAATCTAGGTTTGGTGTACAATATGGGCCCCCTAGCATATGGTATTACCTAAAATACCCTGTGATTGTTACTGACCATCACTTCCCAATTCATGTTGAAATCTTTCACAACTTTGATGATCTTTATTACCTTTCCCTTTCTTCTAAGGGTTTGATTTTGGTGTTTTTGTATGTTGTGAACCATGATTTAATTACCCCAGATGTTGATAACATACAAGTGGTGAAAGATTATAAAGTGAGTTGAGTGGTGTTGGTAAGTGCTAATGTTAGAGGCATTTTAGTTGATATCATACACCAAAGGATCCATATCATACCCCATACCCATATTCAAGGTAGGTTGTAACATCCTCACTTGGATCTACCTAGAAATGCATTTTTAAAAAAATATTCTCATATACAAAATAGATTACATATTGAGAATATATTAAAGACCTTAAAAAGTATTCATATGTAATCATGACCATAATTCATATTACATCACAAATAATGAATCTTTAATATCATGAGAGTATCTCCAACACAAAATAGAAGTAATTATAACATCTCAGCCACAACTGACACAAAGACCCAGTCTCCATTGTCCATGAGAAACAACACATAATTACAACTCTTCATGATAATTTTTAATAACAAGTACAATATAAAACAATGTAAAATAAGATACATGCTTTTCCCATAGCAAAGTTCTCAAATCTCAAGTATCTATGGAAATCTCAAGTATCATTTCGATAAGTAGTACTACTTTGGGGAGGGAGAGCATCATCTAAATATTTTTTCACACCAACTACGGACCAACCATCCTCTATACTAATCCCATCAGGAAATGGTCCTATTTTAATAGATGAGTAAATAGTGATGGCACAGAAATCTAGAAAGACAAACAAGTACCTGTGTGTTGTATGATTTCTAACAAAACTAAACATGCAGTGTATCATAAAAAACTCAATCTATTGCAAGATATCACACATACATGTAAATCATACCCATGAAATGATAATATCTCACTAAACATACTTTGGCTAAAGCTTTATAAATAGTAATATAAAAGCGATTTATACACACCACTTGATCAGACTGCCTTCATCTGACATTGTAATGCTATTCAACTAGTGAAATACATCTCACTCCTTACTCTGCATTAGCAATGCAGATTGGTCAAATATAGTTCAACCAGAAGATTCACATAACTTACATCCTACTAGCAAATACATCACATGACATGCTAAACATAGGAGTAATCACAATATAAATTTAATTCATCAAACACATGCATGAATTTTACATTATATTCTATCCCATACTAGAAATAATGACTACAACTATACCACCCAGGTACATACACAATTAAGTGTAGAGTTTAAATAATATAATTTGTTTCCAATTAACTACACCCTATGACAACCCATATTACCACAGTCCAGTGTTTATGCATAACTACTAAGTATCAAAATCAAACTAATGAAGTAGTCATAAATATATAGAAACACATATTTGTATTCAACAACTAGAACTTCTAGTACTTCATTTTTTGAAATATAAGAAATCCAGTCTAGCAATTATTTTATATTTAGGATTTTATATGCAAGCATTTGCTAAGTTATCTTTAAGTAATTATTTTAATTTTTAGTTATTATTCCACCCGAGGACTATAACTATAATAATGTACCCCCAAATTTTTAAATATGCTATTAGGCTTGTTTACACCTATTTTCAAAAAAAACATTCCACTAAAAGTCATAAACACATAACTTGTTATAACGTATAATTCCATGCGATGGTTTCTATATAACAAGTGAACAAAATGTTTCACAAAGTTATCTCACAATACTAAGTTTGTTATATTTACCTAAAGTACTTATTATCCTAAATAAGAAAGTTTATAATAAAAAGTATATTATTTCCACATAATCGTAAATCACCCATCATTGATTACATAAGTGGAACAATCCACTATGGTTTTAGGTAACTCAAATATAGTTATATGATAACATCACCTATTTGATTGCAATCTAAGTTTTTATAAACAAGAGTTCATTATATCTTTTCAACTAATATGGTAACATCTTATTTTGTTAAAGTTTGTAATACAATAATTTCATGCTATTACGACACTAAAGAATCTGTCTTATGCCCGCATGTATATTAAGTGTTATAGCTTCAGTGTTTTCCAACACATAACCATAAATTCATTATGGTATAATTCAGCATATGTCCACGCCTTAGTTTTGTGTTATAGTAAACTCATTCTTTGTAACATAACAATGTTTTTTTTTTAATACCAAAACATGACTACTCCCAAATTACATGTCTGAAGTCATTCAAATTTAGCAAACTCTCAACAACCATTCAGTTAAATAGACTGTGGTGATGCCATACTTATGTCAATGTTTAGCTAATAATCTCTTTTCCTATTTAACATGACTACAATATGATTTAACTCAAATAATAATATACATAACCTTTGACTAAGGAAAAACTTTAGCTATGTATATGGCAGTGCCATAATTACTACAACACTAGCAATATACTCTTTCTTATAAAACCATTGTCAATTGCTTAAGATATTATTTTATTTATATCATATTAAGGCACCAATCCTTCAGATAGTCACATAACACATCCCTATAATATGCACTATCCAAATATACCATATGATATTTAAATAATAATAACACATTGTCCATAAATGATATTCACTCTAACATGCATGTCTCCCGACTAAAACTGTAAGTTTGTAAATATATATAATGATTGAATTCAAGGTGTAATTTATTAATGATTTTGATGAACCATTTAAATAAAACATAGATTTAATACTTGAAATTATCTTCCATAAGGCGGTACCCAAGTGACTACAAATTATTTTACACCAACATATTTGTCTATAAAGTACCTAGACTGACGCCTTGCAGTAAAAATTATTTTTAATAAGCTACAGGTTCGATACTGTGTTTGCAGGGTATGTATAAAATATACAAAACTACAAATCAGTGACCTTTTCAAATAAGACAACTTCTTTTAATGCAATATATTTGGCTAGAAGTTGTTAAATTACGATGCTATAAGAGTAGCTATCTACCAAAGTGTGACACCTAGTAAAATCAAGTACGTTGGATAAATCATGGTAGTGGATCTATAGAGTGTTATGAGAATTAAAACTCCTTTATTTTTTATCAAGAACTCCCTTCCTATCCAACTCAACAATGCCACAAAAGATTTCTAGTTTTTCAACAGAAACTACAGTAGTTTAGATTAAATATATTTTTTTTCTTATTATATATCTACAATGTGATATAATTAATATATAATATGGTTCATCAATATTAAAGACTACACATGCCCATAATATTACCAGTATATATTATACATAAAGCATACCACAAATTTAATAAAATTCATATATGTTTTCATTGTATATAGAGAAGCACATGAATTAATTGTGACTCGAGAATACAGAAATAACATTCAAGCATTCCACCAACACATAAATCAAATATGCTGAGTAAATATTTAACAATTGAATTACAACACCGACTTGGTAATTCTTTGTCTTCTTTTCTGATATTGCGTCTCTTGCTTCTTCTTTGATCTTCTATCTAAAGCTACAACCCTCTCCTTTTTTTCCCCAATGCATAAGATAATCCCCCTTGAAACTCTTTCCCTTATGTAAAAATAGGCACAACTTCCTTTTTCAATATTTTTATATTTTTAATTTTTTAATTTTTGCTAATTTTAATACCTTTAATTATTTTTCTAGATTTTCTAAGTTTGAATTATTTATTTTCTTTAATTTTTTTCTTATTTTTTCTTTTTCCAAGATAATTCTTATTTTTTTAATATATCTCAATATGAAATGTCTAATTTTTATAATTTTAAGTAAATTAATTTAGCATCCAATTATTTTATAATAATTTTAAATGATAATTTACAAATTTATAAATAATCTATATTTTAAATTTTCTTTTGCCAAAATTATTCCTACTATCATTAATGACAAAACATGCTAAACACATAAAGGAATTCATTACTATATTTTTACCTACTCTGAAAAACTATAGAAAACAACACTCCAAACAAGTAATAATTTTAAATGATAATTTATAAATTTACAAATAATCCATATTTTAAATTTTCTTTTGCCAAAATTGTTCCTGTCATCATTAATGACAAAACATGCTAAACATGTAAAGGAATTCATTACTATATTTTTACCTACTCTAAAAAACTATAGAAAACAACACTCTAAACAAGTATCAAACATACCATAAGCAATTATTTTTAATGCATTTTTACCATGACTAACTATTGTGGTGTGTACATGCTTTTACCAACTCTCTATCGACCTTTGACATCTCTATCAATGTCACCCTCTCCAATGATTATCTCGCTCTGGGACACTCGAAAAATAAATTCCCCTATGTCCACCTCATAACATGTAGGTAATTAGATCATATCATATGATAAAAATAAAATGATAATATAATTTAAACAATATATTAATATACTTAAAATGTAAATACATACATTAACCAACTCATAGTAAGCAATCATATATCATCATCTAACTAAGCAACATGCACTATCCCATAATAACATAAATCTCAAGCTTAGTCAGAAATATAACTAATATCATGTGTGTCTACTATAACCATCCATAAATAGTTAAATAGTTTATGTAATGAGGAATGGGGATGTAATATCCTTCTCCCCAAAGCTAGTCATCATCCTGAATGACTTATTCAAACATATTTTCTAAAATAAAAATATTATTCAACTAAAAATAATATAGGATAATAATATCTAATCAAAAAAATAAATGTAGAAATCTCATGAAAAAATCATCATAGTCCTCTTATGTAGTACTATCCTCAAAGTATTGGTCCCACTAGACTATGCATTGTGGCATCTCTTTGTTATGAAAATGAAGTTTGTGTGTATCAATGACCCTGATTGGTTCTACTATGACCACCCTAAGATCCATAATCTATAAAACATTTCAATCTAACACATCTGTAGGATCAACTATATATTTATTAAGATATGAAACATGAAAGACATTATTCAAAAGAGCTAGGGCTAGTGGTAACACAAACCTATATGCTACAAGATTGACCACTTCTCACACCTCAAAGGGTCCCACATATCTCAGTGATAATTTTGTAGACTTTTTAAATTTAATTGAGATCTTCTATGATTTTACTTGTAAAAATGCTATCACCAATTGTAAAATATCTTTCTATCCTTTTTATATCTGCATAACTCTTCCATCTATCTTTGGCCTCGACCAATCTCTACCTAAGTAGTCTAACTTGATCTTCCATCTTTGAGAGAATCTTGGGTCTAAAGACTACCCTGTCTTTTAACTTGTCTCAACTAATGGGTGTCCTACACTTCTTCCTGTAAAGTGCCTCAAATGATGTCATTTTTAACGTTGATTAATATGATTTGTTATAAGAAAACTCAACCAATGAAAGATAATTCTCCCACTTATACTGTTGGTCCATGTAATACATTCAAAGAAGATCCTCAAGCACTTGATTAACTCTCTCAATCTATTCATTAGTCTCTGGGGGGTAAACTGTACTAAAATTAAGTTACATATCTAAAGTTAAATTCAAAGTCATTTAAAATCTTGAAGTCATCTTTGAATCATGATACAAAATAATCTTCTCTAGAAAATCATGCAACCTATATACTTCCTTAATAAATATTTTCACAAGGGTAGGTGCATCATTCATCAAATTGCCTAGTATGAAGTGATCCACCTTAGTTAGTTTTTCAAGAACTACCAAGATCATAGCATGTCTATTTTATGACATTGATAATGCTTGGACAAAGTCTATGCTGATCATCTACCATTTTCATTCTAGGATATCATGTGGATATAATAATCCTGCTAGATACACATGCTCAATTTTCACTCATGAACACTCCAAACAATGTGACACATAATCAGCTAAATTTTTCTTGATTCCTTTCTGAAAATATAATGTTTTAAGATCTACCATGAGCTTGGTTGCACCTGGATATCCCAAATAAGGGGAATTGTACAATTTTTTTAACACTATGATCTACAAATTCTCTCGATCTGGTATATACATGCATATATTGTAGTGCAATAGACCTTCACTCTCAAAACTAAATCTTTTGTATCAAAGATTTTGAGCATTCTCTGATAATGCTTTTCTAACTTGATCATAAAATTTATCTCCTAGGGAGAACTCAATCACTTGATCTTTAAAGGTACTCCTGATAGTAACTATAACTACTATGTACCTTCTATGACTGAGGGCATTGGCCACTCTATTATCCTTACCTTTGATATAACTGATATCAAAATCGTAGTCAGACAAGAACTCAATCCAATGTCTTTAATGATCATTCAAATTAGGTTGGGTGAAAATATACTTGAGTCCCAAGTTATCATCTTGAACTCAAAAGGTTTTCCCAACAAGTAATGTTTCCACACTTACAATATATAAACAATCATTGAAAGCTCCAAATCATGAGGGGCATAATTCACCTCATATGGATTTAACTTTCATGACTCATAAGCCACTACTGCACCATCTTGCATAAAGACTCCACCTAGTCCATCCCTAATGCATCTGTAACCACTGAAAATTGACCATTGAGATCTGGAACTCTCAACACTAGTGTAGACGTAAGCCTTCTCTTCAACTTCTGGAAAGCTAGTTCAAACTTCTTTGACCTAATAAATCTATGGTTCTTCCATTGCAAGGAATTAATTGGATTAGCTATAATTAAAAAGTTCATAATGAACTTACTGTAGTAGTCTGCCAACCCTATGAAGCTCCTAACCTCATGCACATTATTTGGTGTCGACCATTCCATAATGGGTCTAATCTTCCCTAGATCTACAAAGATATTATCTATAGAGATAATGTAATCCAAATAATACTCTTTCTTAAAAAATGCACACATAGATAACTTACCATATGACTTATGCTTATGTAACCATTACAGAACCAACTTTAAATGATGAAGGTGTTCCTCTTCATTATTTGATTAGATAAGAATGTCATCCAAAAAAATAGTACAAAGTGGTCAAGATAATCTCTAAATACATTGTTCATGAGATTCATGAATGTTTTAGGAGCATTAATCAGTCCAAATGGTAACATTATAAACTCATTATATCAATATCGAGTTCTGAATGCTAGTTTCTAAATGTCCTCATCCTGAATCTTCAATTGATGGTATCTTGCTCAAAGATTAATCTTTAAATATATTGTTTCTCCTCATATTTTATCAAAAATATCATCTATACGAGGTATCAGATACCTATTTTTGATATTTATTTTATTTAACATTCTATAATCAATACATAGTGGAAGGGTACCATCCTTCTTCTTAACAAAGATAATCGGTGCACCCCATGGTGAAACACTTGGCCTAATCAACCCCTTAGCCAACAATTCCTAAAGTTGAGTCTTTAGTTCAACCAACTTAGTGGTTTTCATCCTATACAGTGCCTTATATTGTGGTTCTAAACCAAGTATGATGTTGATATAAAACTCAAACTCACGTCTAGGAGGCAAACCTGATAGCTCTTCTAAAAACACATCATGAAAATATCTAAGAAATGGTTAATCTTCAATAGATGGTTCCTTAGGCTCCTCCATTTCATTTATCTTAATGATAAATGCCTAGCACCCCTTTCCTTGAGTCTTCTTAAGCTACATAGATGAAATCTGCCTAAGCTTCAACTCTCTCTTCTCACTTTGAATTTGTGTCTAATTCTCAAAATCATCAAGACATCCAACCTTCTTCAAGTAATAGTCAACCTTGGATTAATATTTTTAAAGTCAATTGACTCTTAAGATCATATCATATGATCCTATAGGTGTTATATATAAATATATAATTATTGTGAATTCAGGCAACCTAATCTTTGCTTCGACTAAACACCTATCTACCATGACTTTAGATTCATTTCCATACTATATTGACCATGCATTTGCCATTAAAACAGTGATTTTATAAAACTTACTAAGCATCGTAAGAGATTTAAAATATTCAGTGGATCTTGTATCTATCAAAATAGAAACTAGATGGTTAGACAAAATACTTGATAGCTCAAAAGGTAATTCCTGATATTCGGCTTGCCAATTATTGACTATTACATGAATCCACTTTTAAAAACCATTTTTTTGAGGATTACGGTCCTTGCCCTTTGACTTGTCCTGAGGTTAATCACGAGCATAGTGATCTTCTCTGCAAATAAAACATCCTCCTGGTGGTCCCTTTCTAAAATTCTATTGGTTTCCCTTAAAATTGTCTTTGGATTCATTGCCTTATTTCTTGTTGCCTGAACCATTATTGAACTTGGCATCCTAGTTTTTAAAATATTTTCTGGAGTCTTCAATCCTCTATTTCCAATTCTTCTTCTCGAAGGTTGACTTACAGTTTCTAAACCTTTTCTTGAATTTATCCTTGGCCTATGAAAGAGACTTCATCTTCTACTCCTATTTAATCACCTTCTCGAAGATTTGGTCCATTGTAGAAGATCCATGAATATCTACCTCCCCACCAATCTAGGGCCTCAAACTCATGATAAACATTTAGATCTTGAACTACTCATTTTCTTGATATTGAGGTACATACTTCAATAATTTAGTGAATTGCTCCCGATACTCATTCATTAACATATCACCTTGCTTTAGATTCTAAAAAATTGTGAGCTTCTAATCAAAATATAGCTATGAAATCCATCGTTATCTGAACAAAGATATAACTGATCCCAAGTGGTGGTGGTCAAATTCAAATTCATTTCTAACTTTTTGTTGGCCCACAACATAGTTGTCTCGTTAGCCTACTGGTATGCTCTCCATACTGCCTTGGTGATCTCTGAGTAGTTTTGAATTTTGAAATATTTTTATATCTTTATTAGACATGCCTCAGCTTCATCACCTAGAACAATCCTATCAAACTTAGGTGGTTTCGCCTTCTTCATATCTCTGACCAACTCCACAGCAACCTATGTTCTAACATCCTAAGTATTTTCCTACTTAGCAAAATGCTCTTCAGATTTGTCTTATTGTTCTTCCTTATGTCCATGAACCACATGCTTTAGATTTATAATCTGATCTCTGGTATCATTTATAATTGTGAGAATCTAATCCATCTTCGTTGACTGATCAACAATAAATCAGATAGAATAAAATGGAGGGTTGACATCATTAATATTCAAAGGACCCTCTCTAGAAACTCTCACTTTCACCATCCTTCTTTATATCAACAAAATTATATGAAAACCTCAGTGGACTAATTAGGTCATAGAGTTCAAGCCGTAGCTCTGATACCACATGTAACATCCCCACTAGGATCTACCTATAAAAATGTAATTTTTTTAAATATTCATATATACAAAAATAGATACATCTCAAGAATATTTTAGAGACCATAAAAAGTATTCATGTGTAATCATGACAATAATTCGTATTACATCAAAAATCATGGATCTCTAATATCATAAGAGTATGTCAAACACAATATAGAAGTAATTATAACATCTCAACCATAGCTAACACAAAGACACAGTCTCCACTGTCCATGAACAACAACACATAATTAAAGCTCTTCATGATAATTTTTAATAACAAATACAATATAAAATAATGTACAAATAAGATACATGGCTTCCCCAGAGCATAGTTCTTAAACTTCAAGTATCTATAGTAATCTCAAGTGTTGTCTTAATAAGTAGTATTATTGTGGGGAGGGATAGCATCATCCAAGTGTTTTTTCACACTAACCATGGACCAATGATCCCTTGCACTAATATCATCAGGAAATGGCTTTCCCTTCATGGATGAGTAGATAGTGATAGTGTAAGAATCCAGAGAGACAAGCAAGTACCCGTGTGTTATATGATTTCTAACTAAATTAAATATACAATGTATCATAAAAAATTTGATCTATTACAAGATATCATACATATGTGTAAACCATACTCATAAAATGATAATTTTTCACTAAACATACATTGGCCAAAGTTTTATGAATAGTAGTATAAAATTGATCTATAAATCAATCAAATTTATACACACCACTTGATCGAACTGCCTTCATCTAACATTACAATGCTAGTAAACCAGTGAAATCCATCTCACTCCTTACTCCATATTAGCAATGTAGACTAGTCAAATATAATTCAACCACAAAATTCACATAACTTACATCCCACTAGCAAATACATCACATGACATGTTAAACATAGGAGTAACCATAACATAAATTTAATTCATCAAACACATGCATGAGCCTTACATTATATTCTGTCTCATACTAAAAATAATAACTATATTTATACCACCCAGGTAAATATATAATTAATTACAATGTTTAAATAATATAATTTATTTTTAATTAACTACATTTTATAGAAACCTATATAACCACAGTCTAGTGTTTAAGTGTAACTACTAAACATCAAAATCAAACTAATGAAGTAGTCATAAATACATGGAAACACACATTTATATTCAATAGCTAGAATATTCAGTACTTCATTTTTCAAAACATAATAAATCTAGTCTAGCAATTATTTTATATTTAAGAGTTTATATGCAAGCATTTGCCAAGTTATCTTTAAGTACTTCTTTTAATTTTCAATTATTATTCTACCTGAGGATTATAACTGCAAAAATATACCCCTAAGGTTCTAAATATACTATTAGGCTTGTTTACCCCTATTTTCATAAATAAACATCATACTAAAATTCATAAACACATAACTTGTTATAATGTCCAATTTTATGCGACAGTTTCCATATAACAAGTGATCAAAATGTTTCGTAAAGTTATCTTGCGATACCAGATTTGCTATATTTACCTAAGGTACTTATTATCCTGAATAAGAAAGTTTATAAAAAAAGTATATTATTTTCACATAAACGTAAATCACCCATCAATGACTCCATAAGTGAAACAATCTACTATGGTTTTAGAGAACTCAAATATAGTTATAAGATAACATCACATATTTGATTATAGTCTATTTTTTTCTAAAGAAGAGTTCCTTATATATTTTCAACTGATACAATAATATCTTATTTTGTTAAAGTTTGCATTACAATCATTTCACACTATTATGGCATTAAAGAATCCATCTTATGCCTACATGTATATTAAGTGTTATAGCTTCGCTATTTTTCAACACATAACCATAAATTTATTGTGGTATAATTCAACATATGTCCACGCCTTAATTTTGGGTTATAATAAACTCATTCTTTGTAACATAACAATATTCTTTTATTTACCAAAATGTGACTACTCCCAAATTACATGTCTGAAGTCATTCAAATTCAACAAACTCTCAACATCAACCATTCAGTTAAATAGAGTGTGGTGATGCATACTTATGTCAATGTTTGGCTAATAATCTCTTTTCCTATTTAACATGAGTACACTATGCTTTAACTCAAATAGAAATATGCATAACCTTTGACTAAGGAAAAGCTTTAGTTATGTATATGGTGGTGCCATAAATACTATAAGACTAACAATATACTCTTTCTTATAAGATCATTATCAATCGCTTAAGATTATTATTGTATTTATATCATATTAAGGCACCAATCCTCGGGATAGTCACATAACACATCCCTGTAATTTGCACTATCCCGATATACCATATGATATTTAGGCAATAATAACACGTCCATAAATGATATTCATTCTAACATGCGTGTCTCCTGACGAAAACTGTAAGTTTGTAAATATATATAATGATCGAATTCAGGTTGCAATTTATTAATGATTTCGGTAAACCATTTAAATAAAACACAAATTCAATACTTGAAATTAGCTTCCATATGGCTGCGCCCAAGTGACTGTAGACTCTTTTACACCAATAAATTTGTCAACAAAGTACCTAGACAGATGCCTTGCAGTAATAATTGTTTTTAATAAGCTATAAGTTTGATACTGTGTTTGCAGGGTATGTATAAAATTTATGAAACTACAAATCAACGACCTCCCCATAGGGTTTCAAACAAGACAACTTCTTTTAATGTAATCTATTTCATTGGAGAGTTGTTAAATCATGATGCTATAAGAGCAATTATCTACCAAAGTGTGACACCTGGTAAAAGAAAGTACACTGGAGGAATCATGGCGGCGGCTCTATACAGTGTTATGGGAACTAAAATTCCTTTAATTTTTATCAAGAACTCCCTACCTATCCAACTCAGTGATGCCACAAAAGATTTCTGGTTTTTCAAAAGAAACTATAGCAATTTAGATTAAATATTGTTTTTTTCTGTTGGATATCTACAATGTGATATGATTAATATATAATCTGGTTCATCAACATAACGGTTATGGCATTAAACACTACACATGTCCTTAATATTATCAGTATATATTATACATAAAGCATACCATAGGTTTAAGGAAATTCACATATGTTTTCATTTTCTACATGAAAAAATTGTGACTCGAAAATACATTCCAACATTCCACCAACACACAAATCAAATAAGCTGAGAAAATATTTAACAATTGAATTACAACACTTAGGTAATTTTCTCTCTTTTTTTTCCAATATTGTGTCCCTTCTTCTTTGATCTTCTCTCCAAAACTGCACGCCTCTCCTTTTTTTCCACAATGCATAAGATAATCCCCCTTCAAACTCTTTCCCTTATGTAAAAATAAGTAAAACTTCCTTTTTCAAGATTTTTTTTTGGTTTTTTTTTTTTTAGTTTTTACTATTTTGCATACCTTTAATTTTTTTTTCTAGATTTTTTAAGTTTTAATGTTTTTTTTTTTTTTTTAATTTCTTTGTTTTTTTACTTGTTTTTCCTTTTTCCAAGGTAATTCTCATTTTTTTTAATATATCTTAATATGAAATGCCCAATTTCATAATTTTAATTAAATTAATTTAGCATTCAATTATATTATAACAATTTTAAATGATAATTTACAAATTTATAAATAACGTTTATTTTAAATTTTCTTTTACCAAAATTATTCCTACCATCATTAATGGCAAAATTTATTAAACGTGCAAAGGAATTCATTACTATATTTTTACTTTGGTAAACTACAGAAAATAACACTCCAAACAAGTATCAAACACATCATAAGCAATTATTTTTAATGCATTTATACCATGACTAACTACTGTGGTGTGTGCAAGGTTTCATCAGTGCTTTATTGATCTTTGATGTCTTCATCTACATCACCCTCTCCGACAATGATCTCCCTCCGACACACTCGAGGGATGAATTCTCTTGCGTCCACCTCACAACATAAAAATAATTATATCATATCACATGATAAACATAAAGCAATAAATGAAACAATATATTAATATGCTCAATATATAAACACATATATTAACCAACTAAGAATAAGCAATCATGTATCATCATCTAACTAAATAACATTCTACTATCTTATAATAACATAAATTTCAAGTTTAGTCAGAAATATAACAAATATCATGTGTGTTTACTGTAACCATCCATAAATAGTCACATAGTTTGCTTAGCAAGGAATTAGGATGCAACATAGATAGTAGATTCACATGACATGCATCCATTACAGAGAAGTTCGTAACTTACAAAGTGTCGACATATTTGATTGATTGTTTTCTATTGTCAAGTATGAATGAGAACATCATGAATGTTGATTTAATTACGATAAACTTCACATACAATATGTTGATCAAAGCATCACTATAATACCACCGATTTAAGAACAAGATATTGAATTTTCAAAATCTATATATATAAATATTAATTTTAAAATATATAATATAATAATATTATCAAATGTGGTTATATTATATTATTATTCATAATATATATTAATATTATGAATATAAATTAATATATTAATATTATTTATAAGCTATTAAATTATTAGTTATTATATGTATTAATATTATAAATATAATTATATAATTTTTTATTTTTTTAAATTGAGGTTTTAAGGAAAACATATATTATAACATGTTTTTATAATTGTGCATTTACAAATATTTATCTATTCATATATTTATGCTAGACATAAAAAGTTGAGATATGTGTTTTCATCTTCTATTTATTTGATGTATGGCTCGAAACAATGATCTAATATTTTTAATGTAAGAAAAAAAATTGGAGTCTCACAATCTATTTTATTACATCTATTTAAAACAAAAAATTACATCTCTTCCAACAACCTGACACTATTGAAACAGGTAGCAACAGCGAATTCCCTTATATTTTACCAACCTAATCAAAACTTTAAAATGAACCAAATACTTGCCTTACACATTTCCCAATACGAATTAACAGGAGGAAGAGATTACTTGTGATTAGACAGACGGAAGATACTCTTCCTCAACATGGTGTTGATGGCGTCAAAATCTAAAAATAAGTCACATTGTCGTTTTTGAATTTGCCGTAGCTAACCATGCGAATCCCGCTGGGTGGACAAAATGAACTGCTTTTGATGAGGTAACTCTTCTGTTTCTGCAATCTTTTTTTTTTTGGTTTTTGGGGGGACTGTCAAACATGGAAAAAGTTTCGAAGTGTCTTTATATGTCAGATTTAAATAAGCCATCATTGCTCATTATATAAAAGATTGAGAGAATCTATGCACGCAAGCCGTGTGAAATTCTTCCACCAACCGCATGCCCCAGTGATGTTAGATTTCACTAGCGGAGATACGGAAGCCGTATTCATGTCGGCGAGTATTTGATATAAGATCTAATTATACTGTTTCTTGACACTGAAGTTTTAATTATCAGTTGAAGCCATTGATAGGAATCCAGAAATTTATATATGGCCTTCAAATTATCACGCAGTAAATTATGTAAAAGTTGTACAGATTTCGTCTTTCGGGCTCTTAACCATGAAAGATCCATAATTTAGAACTTGCTACTCTTACCTTAAATGATTAAGTTACCATGTATGGATTAAGTTACTATATATGGATTAAGTATTTGTACTAAGAACGTTGGGGAGATGTTAATCTAATTTAACAAAAGATGGAATAGTGTTTTAAAAGATATCTAGTAAAACAATTGATGGTCTATGAACTGATTTATGATAGATGTAATTAAAATCATTTCATTTGATATATAATTTTTTTAATCCATTATTACTAATGGAATTATAATATTATAAAAAAAACTACTCAGATTGAAGTTGAAATTGGGGGTTGGCATTCTTCTCTTCTAAAACATCTGAGTTTGCCAACTAGTTTGGTATCAAACAATGTTAAACCAATGTTAAACCAAACTATTTCAGTAGGTTCATTCTCACTTGGTAAGGTATTTAAAATTTTCATACAATGTCATTTCTTTTGAACTGTATTTTTCTGGTTATTGCATTTGAGATTTTAAATCCAGCATTTTTTATCTTGCTTTTGAAGCCATCAAGTTTGGTCTTAAGCAATGTCAAACCAAACTATTTCAACAGGTTTGTTCTCACTTGGTAAGGCATTTAAAAAATTTATACTATGTCATTTACTTTGAATTGTATTTTTATGGATATTGTATTTGAGATTTTAAATCCCACGTTTTTTATCCCATTTTTGAAGCCAAGAGTTTAGTATCAAGCGATGTCAAACCAAACTATTTCAGCAGGTTTGTTCTCACTTGGTAAAACCTTTAAAATTTTCATATCATATCATTTCTTTGGAATTATATTTTTTTTGGTATCATATTTGAGATTTTAAATCCCACGTTTCTATCCCACTTCTGAATCCATCCTAAAAAGAATTCAAAAATGAGATCCCAAACATCCGACTTAAAATCTTTTATGCAATTAACCCCAGAAAATATAATTCATTTGTAACCTTCAAAAAAAAAACCTGAAAATAAAAACTCAATTATTTATTTATTTATTTTTAAAATAAAAGCAATAGAGATATTCGAACAAGATTACAAAAGAGATCACCTGTGGAGGTAAAAAAAAGGTAGAAGAAGATTACTGAAGATGGACTGCACATGGTTAGTTCATATAACACTAAGACTCTAAAATTTCCACAAAATACTGCCTAGACAACTTCGATGACAGTTCTAATAGAAACACTATTAGAGAGATATATACAGATCCATCCTTACAACTAGTACTATTTATATGTTTGCAGAAGCTTCAAATTTGATATAAACTTGAATTGAGTTCAAATAGCAATCATTTATAACCAAGTTCTTGTATTTGTTGCAAAGCAACTAGTCTCTCTTCTAAAAAAGTTAAATTATGCATAACCTTTATTCTTGTATTTCTTTTAATCTAAAAAAGGAAAAACGAAGATTTGAAGAAAGTAGCTGTTTTGTATTGTTTTGCATATTTACTTTCCTTACACAATTATTTTTAATTTTGTGTCAATAGTAAAAAATGTGTGTACAATGGCATTGTCAATCTACACAATGGTTTTTTTTTAAATGAAAGGGCAGAAACTACAAAAGCATGGATGGGTGTTCTTTAATTGTTTTTAGATATGTGTTAATAGATTTTTTTATATTTCTCATTGCATTGTTTTGGTGTATGCAGCTTTGATCTTTGTTTAAATATGATTGTTTTCATAAAGTGCAATGATATTCAGTATTTTTTATGAGCTTAAACTATTTTTGAAATAGAAATATGATCTGCATCATGTTCTATAGCAATATAAAATGTTGTTTTAATTTCAAAATATTCTGAAGTGTCTAAGACTTGATGGAACTGTGTCAATGTCATAACACATTTCAGATGTAATATGTATTTGAGGCATTGTTTTTAGTGGTTCATACTGAATATGAATTATATGATTTTTGTGGATGAGGATAATTCTAATATATTTTGGCAGTGCTTTTATTTTTTTGTTGATTGTATTTGAATTTTGGTTTATAGAATGTTTGAAATTTATAATTAAAAAAAATTGTTTTCTTCAATACAATTTTATTCATATGGCATTCCAATCATTGCAATGTATGTTTTTCAATTGGAAATGTTTTTTGTATTATCTTTTACTTGTTCTTGTTTACAAGCTTTTAAAGAAGCCAATACATCAGTATTAGTCCCAAAAATTATATTGCAAAAGAACTACTTGCTATATATTATTGAAGAGTGTGACCATTGAATTTTTGCTCGGTTAAGTATCTAATGATATGAAATAAGTTTTCATCATAGTTTGGTCTAAATGTGATTCTATTTCATGAACAATGATGGCATTCGAGTATGAAAAATATTATTGCAAGTATTTGACAACTATTTATCCAAGATTGAGTAATTGATGCATATTGTTTTACAAAATAATGGTTCAAAATGGTCATAAGTGAGGTTTATATCATGAAACTAGATTGAGTACAATGGAATGAAATTATATTTATTGAAATGTTATTATTATTATTATTTTCTTAGATACCAAATGTAAATTGGTATGTCCAACCATGTCGATAGCCATTAGATGTAAAATACGTCACTCAAATACCACTTTCACCTTAATTTGTAAGTTCTTTTGAAAAAATCTCATTCTATGAAAATATATGTTTATGTCATGTATACTATACCAATCATATAACACACTTGTGTGCAATTGATGGGCATACAAGTTAATTGTCTCTACATCACCATTTTTTAAAGAACATATGAAATAGTCTATAATCTCAATTCATATCATATTAGATGTATAAATAAAGTTTTATAAAACTTGAATTGTGTAGAAAACACAATCACCAATAGTAGAATTAAATGATTCAATTACAAAAATATTATCATATTCAAAGCATTGTTAATATTGAAAAAAAATTGTTCACTTTTCAACTTGTATGTTTCTAAATAAATTGTAATTTGTATAACATTTGTTGTTGTTGTTGTTGTTGTTGTTGTTCTTTGTCTTTTTAATTTTTATCTTTGTTTCTAGTACCATGCAAGAATATTGGTCAAAATTATAATGCAATGCTCGACAAAGCATAAACAACCTAACACATTTTCTTTCTTTTTAAAAATAAACGGCATTATAAAATTGCATATATGTTGTTTCTTGAATTTTTGGTGTAATCTAATTATAATTTTTTTTTTGGTAATCTATTTTTCTATTGGCATAAACATAACAATGAAAATTGATTTTTGTGTTTACAAACAAAAATATAAGCATTTGATCTAGTTTTATTGGAGAATATATAAGTCTAAAAATTAATACGATAAGTAAAAAATTTGTAATTACGTCATTGTTGTTGTTCAATATCTCAAGCTTATATTTTATATTTTAATCTATTTTTTTGTTTTATTTTTTCTATAAAAATTAAAAAGACATTTAAGAATAAAAACAAATTACATATTTTTTACATACATGAACTATGTACCATGCATGAAATTTAAATATTATAATAAAAAAATTATGGAAAAATGTTTCTAGACTTGGAATCCATAGTGCTTCACGTCCATGTACTTTGGAAAGAGTTCAAAGGATTCATAATAAATTTGGCACTACATCTGAGTAAAAAAGCTTAATATTACATATATATTAAAGCCTAAGGTGATCACAATTTTCCTCCATGTAATCCATAATAATTTTGCATATAAAGACTTACAATCCTCATGAAATTCAAATAGATTGAACCATCAACTAAGAATCTATGAGTTCGTAGATTCATGCACCCCATGGAGTTTTCTCATGTCAATGGCACTGTGTTCAATACAAGAGGATATAGGATCTATCATGCCCAATTGGCCTCCACACAATTGTATTACATAATCAAGGAAGGGATGCATGTCTCACACATATATATAAATATATGTGCCCCCTTTTGTGCACTAAATGATACCACAAGCCTATGTGAGCACAATGCATAAAAGATTGTAACTCACATTTCCACAGATTTGTGCAGTGCTTTCAATTACATCGCGTGATCATGAAGCCCAAGGATCATGACATAGGGAATGATCTCAAATGGTCTCCTTTGTGGCCCACGTCAAGGCATTTTTCATCACATTTGAGGATTAAGGTTAGCAATTCCACCTTAGACATGTGGCTTCTTTCAAGGCATACTAAGGAATCTCTTAGATAATTGAAGTCAATATTATGAATTATGTGGATAATAGTAATATGTATTTGGCCACTATGACTATTATCAAAATATTTTATTATCATTTAATTAAGAGTGCAAAGGTCTCATGTTCACGTTTTTATAAACCTCATATAAATACCAAGGTGTTTACATTTACAAGGTGGTCCTAAGGGATGGATTGGGAGTGATCACAATTAGAATAACACATATATTTAATAGTACCCAAGGATATTTTTTAATGTACATGTTTATTGTGACCATGTAATGTAAAAAGAAGTAGAGTGACTCAAGTGTCACCCCTTGACCAAAAGGGACAAGCAAAAAGCTACACCAAGGTATATGTCTACTAGAAATTAATACATAATATAATTATATTCTATGTACATAATAATATAATTATATTATATGTACATAATAATATAATTATATTCTTTTTATTATATCACTCACTCTCTCTCTCACACACACACACGTGTGTGTGTGTGTGTGTGTGTGTGTGTGTGTGTGTGTGTGTGTGTGTGTGTGTGTGTAATAGCATATATTAACAGTTATCTCAAAGGTGCAAGTTACCTCTGAAGGGATGTAAATTGAAGTTTTGCTAAAGCAGAGTTTTGTTAAGTGAAGGAGTGTAAATCGACAATTGTACCTCACTCAAAACCTATGGTTGTTGACCCCATTTGACCTTTTATGCATGACATGTTAACCAACAATAATATTATATTTCTTGAGACATCTCTCTCTCTCTCTCTCTCTCTCTCTCTCTCTCTATATATATATATATATATATATATATATATATATATATATATATATATATATATATATATATATATATAGTTGTCCCAAAGTTGCAGGTTACCCCTGAATGGATGTAAATTTATGTTTTTGTAAAGTGGGGTTTTGCTAAGTGAAGGAGTGTAAATCGACAATTGCACCTCACTTGAAACCTATGGTTGTTGACCTCGTTTGACCTTTTGTGCATAACATGTTAACCAAAAATAATCTTGTATTTAATGTGGAGGCAACGATGGAAAATGAGGTAGAGTGTTCCTTTAACAATGTGGCAATGAGCTATGTGGGGAGGAGATGTTTTATTTCTAGGTGATTTTGAGCAATGGAAAAGTGGCAGGGAAGGGCAAGGCCATATAGAGCATGCAAGTGGTGAAAAATTTCAAGGTGAGTTGGGGGTGATGGTCAGTGGAAATGATAGGGTATTTTAGGGGATATCATACATAAGAGAACCCACATTGTATGATAAACCTAGATTCAGGGTAGCTATAAGATTTGAATGCCCTGTACTAATTACAAATGGGTTTGTAACTTGCAAGGTGGTGACATATTTGATTGGTCATTTTTTATTATCAAGGTTAGACAAGGACGTCATAAGAGCTTATTTGATTATGGCATGGCTCCATGTCTAATGTGCAACTTGAATCAATGCTGCAATGTTGTTGACATTGGACAAGACTTTGAGGCTCTGGTCTTTATCTTGTAACTTCCATTCATCCATGTTGCAACTATATTGACACATGGATTAATTACATTAGGCATAAGAACATATTAAAATGCCATACGAGAACTCCTAGAAGAAAATACAACCATAATTGGAGCTTATATTTGTAAGCATCTTATTTATCCTTACCAAGAAAAAACATAAAATATAAAGGAGCACTAGTTAGGGAAAAGATGTTTTGGAAAGATTACTAAAATGAATATCATAGTATTATCGTTTAATGCTTCGTGCACAAAAGGAGACATAGGGTCAATGATCATGGGTTTCAAGTGAGGTACAACTACAAATTTACATTCTTTCACTTTATAAATCCATGCTTACCAAAACAAAAACATACATCCCTTTGAATGTAACTTACACTCTTAAGTATTTTAGTTTCAACCTCCACAAAGGCAACTATATCAGTGTGGGCAATACCTAATTTGAGATACATTAGGACATTATATCCCTTGTAGAGAGTATGTAGAGACTGGTGTGGATCATACTCATTCCAACAAAATACCCAAAATTGGCCCTGTCATCGATTTTACCTTTTCTCTATTCACTACATAAATAAAGGTGAGAACGATTATTTCAGATACAATGGTTGTTGTTAGTGTTACTAAGAATAAGAATAGAAAAAGCTTGGAAAATTTTGTATCCGTATTCATTTTCATGCGACATCCTACATAAAGAAATTGGATTATATAGGAGGTGAATTTCATTAATGAATCATTTTCTATTTTTTCATCTAATTGGTTTTAGAGTCATCTAATTATGTTTTAAATAGTTAAAATAGTCAAAATTTTGTCTAATAGTTTTAGACTCGTCTAAATTGATACATGGTGCATTCTCTACATTTTTAGAGGAGTCATTGAATATTTGACACATGTTTTCATTGAGATGACACATGTTTCAATAATTTATTAGGTAGTTGAAACAGTTCAGTAGAAGCTACAAATTGTATTAGTGGATTTGACATGTCACTTAATTTTGCAATGTTGGGTTTCTTTGAGTCCATCCTTAGAAATTCCTTGCCATTGCCCCTCACCTCATAATCACCACCCAATACACCTTGAAATATTTCACCACTTGCATGTTCTGTATGAACTTGCCCTTCCCCACTACTAGCTCACTATGAAATGAAATGTCTCTTCCTAACATAGTACATTATAACCCGATATGAAGGGACACGCAACCTCATTTTCCACCCTCACCTCAATCAGAAATATAAGATTATTGTTGCTTAACATTTCATACACGAAAGGTGAGATGTTAATAACATGCAAGTGGTGAAAGATTCTAATGTGAGTTGAGTGGTGATGGTGAGTGCCAATGTCAAGGCATTTTAGGTGATATCATACACCAATGGATTCATATCATACCCCAGACCTAGATTCAAGGTAGCTACTGAATTTACATGACATGTACCCATTGTAGACAGGTTCGTAACTTACAAGGTACCGACATATTTGATTGGTCATTTTCCATTGTCAAGTATAGATGAGGACATCATAAATGTTGATTTAATTGCGGTAGGCTCCACATATGATATATTGATCAAAACATCACTATAATGCCACTAATGTAAAAACAAGATATTGAGTTTCTAAAATCTATATATATATATATATATATATATATATATATATATATATATATACATACATACATACATACATACATACATACATACACACACATATATATGTATAACTCTATTATATACATTAATATAATTATAAATATATATAATAATTTTATAATATATAAAATAATATAATATAATAATATTATTAAATATGATTATATTATACTATTACTAATAATATATATTAATATTATTTATATGCTATTATATTATATGTATTAATATTATAAATATAATTTTATTTATAAGATATAAAAGATGTAATTTTTTATTTTCGTAAATTAAAATTTTGTAAAGTAAAGATATATAGTAAATTGTTTTTCTTATATATTTAGATTTTATACAATGCTAAAACTCATGAGTAAGATATAATATTTAAAAGTTATGTATGTCACAAAGAATATAATAGTGAAATAAGCAAGTTTAATTCGTGCATTAGTTTAATATAGTTCCAAGCAATTAGTTTTTTAATTCAAAACATACATTATAACATGTTTTTACAATTACACATTTACAAATACCCACCTATTACTCTCTGTATGTTAGATATAAAGGGTTGAGATCTATGTTTTCATCTTTAATCTATCTAATGTGCAGTTTAAAATGAAGATCTAATTAATATGAGAAAAACACACGGAAATCTGACAATCTATCTTGTTACGTCAATATATTACCATCTGAAAACAAAAATCGCATCTCTTTCAACATTCCCTACACCATCCAAACAATGGCTAATTCCCTTATATTTTCTGAAGGTGATATCAAAATTTTAAAACTGAACAAAATAATTACCTTACACATTTTCCAATACGAATTAATAGGAAGAACAGATTCCTAGTGATTAAAAAGACGGAAGATACTCTCCTTCAGAACATGGTGTTGAACCCGTCAAAATCTAAATGAGTCACATTGTCGTTTATGAATTTGTTGCAGCTGACCATGCGATTCCCGCAAGATGCAGCAAATGAACTGCTTTTGACGAGATTTATTCCCTATCAATAGCGACAACTCTCACCAGAGTTTCTACAGTTCGGGACTCTTCTGTTTCTGCAATCCTTTTTGTTTTTCGGGGGACTCTCAAAAATGCCCTCAAATGGAAATTGTTTCGATGTGTCTTTATATGTCAGATTTAAATAAGCCAACATTGCTCGTTATATGAGAGAATGAGATAATCCATGCACACAAGCCATGTGAAATTCTTCCACCAACCGCACGCCACAGTGATGTTAATTACATTTCACTTGTGGAGATACCGAAGCCGTATTCATGTCGGGGATTATTTTATATAAGATTTAAGTTTTAATTATCAGTTGAAGCCATTGATAGGAATCCAGAAAATTATATATAGCCTTCAAATTATCCCGCAGTAAATTATGTAAAAGTAGTATAGATTTCTTCTTGCGGGCTCTTAGCCATGAAAGATCAATAATTTGGAACTTACTACTCCTACTTCAGATGATCAAGTTACCATGTATGAATTAAGTATTTGTACCAAGAATATTAGGGAGATGTTAATTTAGTTTAACAAAAGATGGATCAATGTTTTAGTATTTGTACCAAGAATATTAGGGAGATGTTAATTTAGTTTGACAAAAGATGGAGCAATGTTTTAGAAGATGGAACACGTCTGTAATGGAGGTAATTGAAAACATTTCATTTTATTTTAAAAATAATTATTTCCTCATTTTTATCCATTAATACTAGTTGAATTACATGCAACATTGTGAAAGAGGCTGCTTAAATTAAAGTTGAAGTTGGGGGTTGGCATTCTTTTCTTCTAAGAGTTTGCCAACAAGTTTGGTATCAAGTAATGTTAAGTCAAACTATTTCAGTAGGTTCATTCTCACTAGGTAAGGTATTTAAAATTTTAATATAATGTCATTTCTTTTGAACTGTATTTTCTGGGTATTGCATTTGAGATTTTAAATTTTGCATTTTTGATCTCGCTTTTAAAACTATCAAGTTTGCCAACAAATTTGGTATTAAGCAATGTCAAATCAAATTATTTTAGTAGGGTTGTTCTCATTTTGTAAGATATTTAAAATGTTCATATCATATCCTTTTTTTTAAGCTGTATTTTTCTGGGTATTACATTTGATATTTTAAATCTCACTTTTTTGATCTTACTTTTGAAGCCAACAAGTTTGGTATCAAGCAATGTCAAACTAAACTATTTCAGCAGGTTTGTTTTCACTTGATAAGACATTTAAAATTTTCATACCATGTCATTTCTTTTGAATTGTATTTTTTTGGGTATCACATTTGAGATTTTAAATCCCACGTTTTTATTTCACTTCTGAATCCATCTTCAAAAGAATTTGAAAGTGGAATCCCAAACGTTTGACTTAAAATCTCTTATATAGTTGATCCCAGAAAAATATAATTCCTTTTTATCTTTCAGAGAAAATACCCTGAAGATAAAAACTCAATTATTTATTTATTTATTTTTAAAATAAATGTAATGTATATATTCGAAGAGGATTACAAAAGAGTGTTGATGTTGAAGGAGCAGCGTCGGGCTCCCACTTCTAGCCCAACTTCTTGTATCTTTTAACGAAATGATTTGTTTGGTGTAGGCCGATAGGGAGATTGAAGAGATGTGTCTCTTTCCTCTCACTTGTATAATATAGTGATTTCTCATTGTTGAAGATATTAAAAAAAAGAAGTATAATTCACAAGGCAGAACAGACTTCTAAAGAACAAATCAGATTTATCAATTGTGATCTTATTCATTGTGCTTCAAGAAGTGAAGCCATTCCTGTAGGCCTTGGATTTGGCCATTGTAAAGCAGATTGTTGTTCTTATCATTCAATATATAAAAGATATATTGTTGCTGGGTATTTTCCCTTCAAGTTGGAGGGTTTTCCCAGGGTATATTGTTGTGTTAATTGTTTATTCTGTTGCATTTTCTAAATGTTTCAATTCTGATCATAAAAACTAACATAGTATCAGAGCAGGTTTAAAGAAGATCGTGATCAAATTTGTCATTGCAGCAATACTCTATTGTTCTTTATATCTCATGTTTATCCCTATTTTAGTCAAGATGGTGAACGGTCTTAAAATTGAGGATAGACACGAAGGAGCATCCAACTTCACATCATAAAGGTTTAGAATCATGCTTACCTTGGAAAAAAATGACTTGGCCGAGTTTGTGGAAACCAAAGTACCCGAACCATCGGAGGAAGAAGAGAAGTTGCAGTTGAAGAAGAAGAGCAAGAATGCGAAGAAAGGATTCTTCAAGAGGAATAGATATAATGAAACTGATGGTGCTCCCACTTTCAATAAGAAGAGGGACCTCTCCAAAATCCAATGTTTTAGGTGTGACAAGTATGGTCACATTGCCAAGCATTGTCCTTCTAGGCCTTTGCAACAAACACGAGCTCAAAACTAAAGCATGCCATAGGGATTAAGATAAGTAGTGTGAAGAACTCTGACAATGATTTGGAGCTCTTGCCTAGGTTTAATATAGCAATTGATGGAAGAGTGAGCAATAAGAAATCTTTGTTGGCATCCAATGCAAGTACTACTATTGTTAACAATTATAATAATAGTATATTGTTATTCTATGAAGGGTATCATCATTGTTGTTTCTTGACAACAGAGGAAAGAGCTCCAAGAACATCTACGTTAATAGAAAATGTCCCTGTAAAAGTTTTTGAGTTGGGTTATATGCTTAAAAGGTGATCGTGAGAGTCCAACGTTGATTACTCTGGACTACGTAATGAACATTTCATCAATCTCTTAAAATATTCTCATTTGGGGGAATATGTGGACTACTATAAGTTGAAGGACCCAGAACAGAAGTCATTTGTAAACAGAATGAAGAATGTTATTCCGAGAAAGGAGGATAACAAGACTGATAGATTTTTTTAGAGGAAAGGAAGAGGAAGATGTCTTTGGAGAATAAAAATAGACACTTTAGTGACTAGGTATATTGAAGAAGTTGTCATTAAACATTAATCAACACAGTGGACCCATTGGTCTAATACGGAGATAGTGGAGTTGATTATTAAGGTTTCAATTATGGAGTGCATCAGTTTGCCTTTGTATGGAAAAGACAATAGCAAGATTCTAATATAAAAGTTTGATGAATCATTTTAAAAGTCCAAAGGAGAGCAGTTGTGTCATTGAAAGGAAGCGCCTAGGCTAGAGGTGTAATGAGAGTGTAGGAGTTGAGTAGAAGATAGTGGCCGCTACTATATGGCCATCTATGTAAGGAGAAGAACTGTAAAACTAAATGGTGAGTGAAGTGGCTAGAAAGAGCTAAGATAATTTATCAGATTTTATATGCTGAAGCATTCAACCTAGATGAAAGGGTCAATTTATTCAGAATCTCCATGTTGTCGAGCTAGAGAAAGGCACCGATGGTGTACAACTAGTCATGGAAGTGCAGTCTATCTTTCATCAAAACATAGTGAGAAAGAGTAACCTGCATGGAAGAATTTTTCTAGACATCTTGCTCGGTAATAGAGGTGATGATCTCACTCTAATGATAGAGGATCTGTATTTTTTTAATTGTTCATGGTGGGTAGTGACATGATTGCTACCACGGTAAAATGGGGGACTGCAAAACTTATTCACAACCCTGAGATAATGAAACAATCCTCTGCATAGAGAGGAAGCCAAGCCAAAAGTCAAAGGAGAAGCAGTAGCAGCTACTGAGTGTTCAAGTTGAAAAGCTGTCAGCATTGGAAAGAAGAGCAGCAAGGAAAAGGTAGTCACCAATGTGGTGAAGGAGAAAGAATCTAACATTGAAAAGAGCCAAGTAGCTGGAGGAAGATTAGGCATCATAGGAGATGAAGAAGAGGAGTTTCCTTCATATTTGAGAATGGCAGTGGTAGTGGTGTTACCATATGGGACACCCTGACCATTAGAATATGCTCGAGTAGCGATGTAGTATTTGCCTACCTCTTTGTTGGTAGTAACAAGAACATTTGTTGTTTGTCTAGGACCTAACATCATGAACTTCATTTTATAAGGTTTTGTATACGAAGCATCCATGCCCACAAGGTCCGTATTGAGGGTAGAGTTGATGACCCTTACAAGGTTGGTTTCCCTGGGCTTCATAGAAATGCAGAAAGTATCTACATCAATATTAGCATTTAGTCCATCTATTACATCTGGTAAATGCTCCAAGTGATTAATAATATTATACCAAGTCTTGAGCATGGATAGAGGTCTCTTGATTGGCCATTGATAGTAAAAGTGTCTGATATGCTAGGAGCAGCTCCTATACACATTGCTTCATTCACAACATCGATGGGATTTATGTTCCATCATTCTCTTAGCATAATGGAAGTCTCTTGAGTGGGCTTGGTGAAAGGATAAGTTGTTCCAATCTGAGGATAGATAATCAAGGTGCCATAAACAGTAGCTCTAAGCCATGAACTATGTGCATGCCACCACAGAGTCCCTTCTTGACCACTAATGATGAATCTATAGGTGTATTGCTCTCCTAGATGAAATGGGACATTATGTGATGTACTCTGGTCCATTAGACCATCTTGTGCAAAATTGCCTCACCATGCCTATAATTGGAGTTAGACATGAGAGGCTCTATAGGCTAATCACTTGTCCACTTCAGGCATTAGTACATGATTCTTCAAGCTTGTGTGATCTTTGTCATCAAAGATTGGCTCACCTACACTTTCGGGCTCTACCTATCATGGAGAAGATGGTCATGGGTCTTCCAAAATTCTACCAAGAGCATGAAGGTATCTTCAAAGGTTGTGCCATGAATCTAAAGAAGTACTTGAGAGGTTCAAAGAGTTTAAAGCTCGAGTAGAGAACTTATCTAGGAAAAGAATCAAAGTTATGAGATCTGACAATGGAGGGGAGTACACCTCTAAAGGATTCCATAACTTTTGCATTAAAGCAAGAATTAAGAGAAAGTTTTGTGTCCCTTACAACCCTCAACAGATTAGTGTTGTAGAAAGGAAGAACATATCTATTTTAGAAGCTACCAAAGCTATGATTGATAATGAGTTCTTCTCTATGAGAGAAGTTCAAGGTGAAATCCCTTGATAATGATTTCTTCTCTATGAGAGAAGTTCAAGGTAAAATCCCTTGATAATGAGTTCTTCTCTGTGAGAGAAGTTCGAGGTGAAATCCCTTGATAACAAGTTCTTCTTTGTGAGAGAAGTTCAAGGTGAAATCCCTTGATAATGAGTTCTTCTCTATGAGAGAATTATAAGATGAAATCCCTTGATAACAAGTTCTTCCTTGTTAGAGAAGTTCGAGGTGAAATCCCCTGATAACGAGTTCTTCTCTATAAGATAAGTTCAAGATGAAATCCCTTGATAACGAGTTCTTCTCTGTGAAAGAAGTTTGAGGTGAAATCCCTTGATTCCACCCTCTAGGAGAGCCATGGTGGATATCATCTGGAAGTATCCTCCCTAGCTGAGAGGGAGTGTTGATGTTGAAGGAGTAGCATTGGGCTCCCACTTCCAACCCAACTTCTTGTATCTTTTAAAGAAATGATTTGTTTGGTGTAGGCAGATAGGGAGATTGAAGAGATGCGTCTCTTTCCTCTCACTTGTATATATATATAGTAATTTTTCATTGTTGAAGATATTAAAAAGGAGAAGTATAATTCACAAGGCAAAGCAGACTTCTAAAGAGCAAATCAGATTTATCAAGTGTGATCTTATTCATTGTGCTTCAAGAAGTGAATCCATACCTATAGGCCTTGGATTTGGCCATTGTAAAGTAGATTGTTCTTATCATTAAATATATAAGAGATATATTGTTGCTAGGTTTTTTCCCTTCAAATTGGAGGGTTTTTCCAGGGTGTATTGTTGTGTTCATTGTTCATTGTGTTGCATTTTCTGCATGTTTCAATTTTGATCATAAAAACTAACATGGTATCAGAGCAAGTTTAAAGAAGATCGTGATCAGATTTGTCATTGCAGCAATACTCTATTGTTCTTTATATCTCCTGTATGTCCCTATTTTAGTCAAGATGGTGAACGGTCTTAAAATTGAGGATAGACACGAAGGAGCATCCAAATTCACATCATGGAGGTTTAGAATCATGCCCACCTTGGAAAAAAATGACTTGGCTGAGTTTGTGGAAACCAAAGTACCTGAACCATCGGAGGAAGAAGAGAAGTTGCAGTTGAAGAAGAAATGCAAGAATGGGAAGAAAGGATTCTTCAAGAGGAATAGATATAATGGAACTAACGGTGCTCCTACTTTCAATAAGAAGAGGGACCTCCCCAAAATTCAATGCTTTAGGTGTGACAAGTATGGGCACATTGCCAAGCATTGTCCTTCCAGGCCTATGCAACAAACGCGATCTCAAAACCAAAGCATGCCATAGGGATTAAGATAAATAGTGTGAAGAACTTTGAGAATGATTTGGAACTCTTGCCTAGGTTTAATATAGCAATTGATGGAAGTGTGAGCAATAAGAAATCTTCGTTAGCATCCAATGCAAGTACTGCTATTTTTAACAATGATAATAGTTGAGTGTTATTCTGCGAAGGGCATCATCATTGTTGTTTCCTGACAACAGAGGATAGAGCTCCAAGAACATCTACGGTAACAGAGAATGTCCCTGTAAAAGTTTTTAAGTTGGGATATATGCTTAAAAGGTGATCATCAGAGTCCAGCGTTGATTACTCTAGACTAAGTAATGAACATTTCATCAATCTTTTAAAATATTCTCATCTGGGGGAATATGCGGACTAATGTAAGTTGAAGGACCCAGAACAAAAGTCATTTGTAAATAGAATGAAGAATGTTATTTCGGGAAAGGAGGAGAACAAGACTGATAGATTTTTTAGAGGAAAGGAAGAGGAAGATGTCTTTGGAGAATAAAAATAGACACTTTAGTGACCAGGTATATTGAAGAAATTGTCGTTAAACATCAATCAACACAGTGGACCCATTGGTCTAATATGGAGCCAGTGGAGCTGATTATTAAGGTTTTAGTTGTGGAGTGCATCAGTTTGCCTTTATATGGAAAAGACAATAGCAAAATTTCAATATATAAGTTTGATGAATCATTTTGAAAGGTCCAAAGGAGAGCAGTTGTGTCGTTGAAAGGAAGCGCCCAGGCTAGAGGCGTAATGAGAGTGTAGGAGTTGAGTAGAAGATAGTGGCCGCTACTATATGGCCAGCTATGTAAGGAGAAGAACTGTACAACTGAATGGTGAGTGAAGTAGCTAGAAAGAGCTAAGAAAATTTATCAGAGTTTATATGCTGAAGCATTCAACCTAGTTGAAAGGGTCGAGTTATTCAGAATCTCCATGTTGTCGAGCTAGAGAAAAGAGTTGATGGTGTACAACTAGTCATGGAAGTGCAGTCTATCTTTCATCAAAACATAGTGAGAAAGAGTAACTTGCATGGAAGAATTTTTATAGACGTCTTGATTAGTTATAGAGGCGATGATCTCACTCTAATAGATAGAGGATATGTATTTTTTTAATTGTTCATGGTGGGTAGTGACATGACTGCTACTACGATAAAATGGGGGACTATAAAACTTATTCACAACCCTGAGATAATGAAACAATCCTGTGCATAGAGAGGAAGCCAAGCTAAAAGTCAAAGGAGAAGCAGTAACAGCTGCTGAGTGTTCAAGTTGAAGAGCTGCCAGTGTTGGAAAGAAAAGCAGCAAGGAGAAGGTAGTCACCAATGTGGTGAAGGAGAAAGAATCTGACATTGAAAAGAGCCAAGTAGCTGGAGGAAGATTAGGCATCACAGGAGATGAAGAAGAGGAGCTTCCTTTCATATTCGAGAATGGCAGTGGTAGTGGTGTTACCATATGGGACACCCTGACCGCTGGAATATGCTCGAGCAGCGATGTAGTATCAGCCTACCACCTTGTTGGTAGTAACAAGAACATCTATTGTTTGTTTGGGACCTAACATTAGGAACTTCATTTTATAAGGTTTTGTATACGAAGCATCCATGCCCACAAGGTCCATATTAAGGGCAGAGTTGATGACCCTTACAAGGTTGGTTTCCTTGAGCTTCAGAGAAATGCTTAATGTATCTGCATCAATATTAGCATTTAGTCCATCTATTACATCTGGTAAATGCTCCAAGTGATTAATAATATTATACTAGATCTTGAGCATGGATAGAGGTCTCTCAGTTGGCGATTGATAGTAAAAGCATTCGATATGCTAGGAGTAGCTCCTGTACGTGTTGCTTCATTCACAACATCGATGGGATTTTTGTTCCATCATTCTCTTAGCATAATGGGAGTCTCTTGAGTGGGCTTGGTAAAAGGATAAGTTGTTCCAATCTGAGGATAGATAATCAAGGCGCCATAAACAGTAGCTCTAAGCCATGAACTATGTGCATGCCACCACAGAGTCCCTTCTTGACCACTAATGATGAATCTATATGTGTATCTCCCTCTTGGCCGAAATGGGACATTGTGTGATGTACTCTGGTCCATCAAACCATCCTGTGCAAAATTGCCTCACCATGCCTATAATTGGAGTTAGGCATGAGAGGCTTTATAGGCTAATCCCTTCTCCACTTCAAGCATTAGTACATGATTCTTCAAGCTTATGTGATCTTTGGCATCGAAGATTGGCTCACCTACACTTTTGGGCTCTACCTATCATGGAGAAGATGGTCACGGGTCTTCCAAAATTCTACTAGGAGCATGAAGGTACCTACAAAGGTTGTGTTATGAATCTAAAGAAGTACTTGAGAGGTTCAAAGAGTTTAAAGCTCAAGTAGAGAACTTATCTGGGAAAAGAATCAAAGCTATGAGATTTGACAACAGAAGGGAGTACACCTCTAAAGGATTCTGTAACTTTTACATTGAAGTAGGAATTAAGAGGGAGTTTTGTGTCCCTTACAACCCTCAACAGAATGGTGTTGCAGAAAGGAAGAACATATATATTTTAGAAGCCGCCAAAGCTATGATTGATAAAGAGTTCTTCTCTGTGAGAGAAGTTCGAGGTGAAATCCCTTGATAACGAGTTCTTCTCTATGAGAGAAGTTCGAGGTGAAATCTCTTGATAACAAGTTCTTCTCTATGACAGAAGTTCGAGGTGAAATCCCTTGATAACAAGTTCTTCTCTGTGAGAGAAGTTCAAGGTGAAATCCCTTGATTCCACCCTCTAGGAGAGCCATGGTGGATGTCATCTGGAAGTATTCTCCCTAGGTGAGAGGGAGTGTTGATGTTGAAGGAGCAGCGTCAGGCTCCCACTTCCAGCCCAACTTCTTGTATCTTTTAAAGAAATGATTTGTTTGGTGTAGGCCGATAGGGAGATTGAAGAGATGCGTCTCTTTCCTCTCACTTGTATAATATAGTGATTTCTCATTGTTGAAGATATTAAAAAGGAGAAGTATAATTCACAAGGCAAAGCAGACTTCTAAAGAGCAAATCAGATTTATCAAGTGTGATTTTATTCATTGTGCTTCAAGAAGTGAAGCCATTCTGGATTTGGCCATTGTAAAGTAGATTGTTGTTCTTATCATTCAATATAAGAGATATATTGTTGCTGGGTTTTTTCCCTTCAAGTTGGAGGGTTTTTCCAGGGTATATTGTTGTGTTCATTGTTCATTGTGTTGCATTTTCTGAATGTTTCAATTCTGATCATAAAAACTAACAAAGAGATCCCCTGTGGAGGTAAAAAAAAGGTAGAATAAGATTACTGAAGATGGACTCCACGTGGTTAGTTCGATGACAGTTCTAATAGAAACAGTGTTAGAGATATATACAGATCTATCCTTACAACTAGTGCTATTTATATGTTTGCATAAGCATCAAATTTGATATAAGCTTGAAGTGCTTAGACAATACAAGGTGAAGTGCTTGATAAGCTGCAGTATGAAATTAATAATATCACATTTACCCAAAAGTTGGCCTTTAAATGTTATTAGTATCTCATTGTATTTTCTCATAGCTGTGACATCCACAGCTGTAAAACATTTTGATATTGGGAAACATCTAAAGTCATTCAAGTGCGAGTGCAGTTTGAACTTTTAATGTGCATGAATGGATTACAAAATTACAAGCTGCAAATGGTTTAATTGTTAGAAAACAAGCATACTGAAGATAGAGAAGAGTTATAGGCAAAAGTAGCATCCGATTCATGCAACCTCAAAGAAATGATTATGCACTGAGTCTTCTTGGAGATGTCTTGTTGTAACTTCCAAGGGTATCAAAATTATTACCACAGCAACTAATACTCCCAAGTAAATACAGGTACTACCTTATAGTTTTTTTCCTAATAATGTCCATTTTTGTCCCCTAAGTAGAATCTAGACTCCGTGCATTGAGTGTAAGACTTAAAACCTTTGTATTCTTCTCCCTCATGATGGATTTCAAAAGTCAGATATAAAAATTAGTATGTAGTCATATTCCGAAAAATATTCACAATGATACTTCACTGCGATAAGAATCTCAACTACCTCAAGTTTTTGTTTGAGTTTTAAAAACAGTTAGGTGATGTTCGATTACTTTTGAGAGATGTATATCCTATTGACGATTTTAAGATTTTGTCCAGGTTTCTTTTGTCTTTGTTTTTTTTTTTGTTTTTTTTTATTTTTTAGGTTTCTTTAATATATATATATATATATATTTCTTTTTAATTCATCTTTTGGTATGTATATTCAAGCTCAATTTGAAACATGATGTATAATGATTTTTACAATTTTAAAGAAAATATTAATTTTATATATGTAGCAATATATCAATTTTTTATTATAAAAATTTCCACTTTATTGTTTTTTGGCATGAGAATAGTTGTGTGACATCATCAAAATGACTACTGGAATCATAATAAAAGGTTGGAAAGTTCATTTCTTGTAAGAACTTGTCTTCAAAACTTCTTAGTGGTTTTAATCTTTCAAATGGATCAATCCTAGTGTTGTCGTCTTCGAAGTCTTTTATTAGTTATGCTTTGCCAAAACCATGTATAAGAGATTCAATAACTAGATCTAAGTCATTTTCATTTGTGTCAAATTCATTAGATTTGATAAGATCAATACTATTTGTTGCTTTTTCAATATTTAATTGTAAAAGCTAATATTCCAATCATGATTAATAGCGTTTTTTATTGTTTATATACTGGAGTCTAGCAAAGCTTTCTTGATACATTTATGACACAAGCAGGTCTAGCATTTCCTCTCAAATCTGCATATTTATATTCTAATTTACGCTTTACATTAATTGTAACTATTTCGATCCCATTCAATTTTCTAGACAATACTTGTTGGATTCAATCAAAATCCATAGAAACGTTTATAATTATTTTAATGAGCTTAAATTATGATCGTTTATAATCAACTTCTAATATTTATGTAAAATTTGTTCGTAAGCAACTAGACTCTCCTCTAAAAATGTTAAATTATGCATAGCATTTATTATTTTGTTTCTCTTAATATTAAAAGGAAAAACAAAAATTTAAAGAAAATAATTGTTTTCTTGTATATTTGCTTTCATTAGACAATTATTTTTAATTTTGTGTCAATAAAAGAAAATGTGTGTACAATGGTATCATCAATCTACACAATGTCTTTTTTAAAATGAATTCCTTCACAAACTACAAAAGCATAGATGGGTGTTCTTTAATTTTTTTTTTTAGATATGTGTACGCAGCTTAGATTTTTGTTTATATATGATTGTTTTCATCTAGAGTGCAATGATATTCAGTATTTTTTAATGAGGTTAAAGTATATTTGAAATAGAATAATGATCTGCATCATGTTTTATAGCAATATAAAATGTTGTTTTAATTTCAAAATAATCCAAAGTATCAAGATTTGATGGACTTGTGTCAATGCCATAAGACATTTCAGATATAATATGTGTTTGAGGCATTGTTTTTAGTGGCTCATACTGAACATGAATTGTATTATTTTTTGGATGAGGACAATTCCAATACATTTTGGCAGTGCTTTTACTTTTCGTTGATCATATTTGAATTTTGGTTTGTAGAATGTTTGAAGTTCATAAGTAGAAAATTTTATTTCCATCAATGCAACTTTATTTATATATTATTTTAATCATTGCAATATATGTTTTTCAATTAAAAATATTTTATGTGTTATCTTTTACTTGTTTAAGTGTTTACAAGCTTCCAAAGAAGTCAATCCATCGCTATTAGCCTTAAAAATTGCATTGCAAAAGGATTGAGCTATATATTGTTGAAGAGCATGACCATTGAATTTTTGCTTGATTAAGTATCTAATGACATTAAATAAGTTTTTTCCATAGTTTGGTCTAAATATGATTCGATTTCATGAACAATGACACTCTAGTATGAAAAAATATTGTTGCAAGTATTTGACAACTTTTTATCTAAGATTAAATAATTGATGCATATTGTTTTATAAAATAATGGTTCAAAATGACCATAAGTGGGGTTTATATCATGAAACTAGATTGAGTACAATGGAACGAAATTATCTTTGTTGAATTATTATTATTATTATTATTATTATTATTATTATTATTATTATTATTATTATTATTATTATTATTATTATTATTATTATCTTCTTCTTCTTAGAGACCAAATGCAAATTAGTATGTCCAACCATTTCGATAGCCATTGGATGCAAAATACGTCACTCAAAGACCACTTTCACCTTGATTTGTAAGCTCTATTGAAAAAAATCTCATTCTATGGAAATATGTGATTTTGTCAAGTTTTGAAAAAAATCTCATTCTATGGAAATATGTACTTTTGTCATGTATACTATACAAATCATATAACACACTTGTGTGCAATTGATGGGCATATGAGTTAGTTGCATCTGCATCAACATTTTTCCAAGAACGTATGAAAAAGTCTATAATCTGAGCTCGTATCATATTAGATGTATAAATAAAGTTTTATAAAACTTGAATTGTGCAAAAAATACGATCACCAACATTAGAATTGAGTGATTCAATTACAAAAATATTCTTATAATCCAAAGCATTGTTAATGTTGAAAAAAAATTGTTCATTTTTCAGCTTGTATGTAAATCAATTGTAATTTGTATAACATCTATTGTTGTTTTTCTTTGTATTTTTAATTTTTATCTTTGTTTCTAGTACCATGCAAGAATATTGGTCAAGATTATAATGCAAATATCGACAAAGCATAAACAACCTTATACTTTTTAATTCTTTTTGAAAAGAAACTGCATTGTAAAATTACATACATGTTATTTCTTGAACATGTTGTGTAATCTAATTATAATTTTTTTTTTTTTTGTAACCTATTTTTCTACTGGCATAAACATAACAATGAAAACTGGTTTTTGTATTTACAAACAAAAATATAAGCATTTGATTTAGTTCTATTGGAAAATATACAAATCTCAAAATTAATACGATATGTAAAATAATTTATAATTACCTCATTATTGTTGTTAAAATCCCAAGCTTATATTTTAATCTCTTTTTTGTTTTATTTTTTTCTTAAAAATTAAAAAGACATTTAAGATTAGAAACAAAATACATATTTTTTACATATATGATCTATGTACCATGCATGAAATTTAAATATTATAATAAAAAAATATGGAAAAGTGTTTCTAGATTTAGAATCCATAGTGCTTTGGGTCTATGTACTCTATAAATAGTTCAAAGGAGTCATAATAAACTCAGCATTGCGTCTGAGGCAAAAAGCTTAATATCACATACATATTAAAGCCTAAAGTGATCACAATATTCCTCCATGTAACCCATAATAATTTTGCATATAAGAACTTACAATCCCCATGAAACTCAAATAGATTGAACCATCAACTAAGAATCTATGAGTCCATAGATTCAAGCACCCCATGAATTTTTCTCATGTCAATGGCATTGTGTTCAATACATGAGAACAGAGGGTCTATCATGCCCCGATTGGCCTCTACACAATTTGTATTGCATAGTCAAGTAAGGGTTGTGTGTCTCACACATAGATATAAATATATGTGCCCCTTTTGTGCACTAAATGCTACCACAACCCTATGTGACCATAGTCCATAATAGGCTGCAACTCACATTTCCACAATTTTGTGCATAGGATTGCTTTTAAGTCCATCACATAATCATGAGGCCCAGAGATCACGACACAAGGTATGATCTTGAATGGTCTTCTTTGTGGCCCATGTCAAGGCATTTGGCACATGTTTGAGGAGTAAGGTCATTGGGTCCACCTTAGACACGTGGCTTTTTTAAAGGTATACTAAGGAGCCTCGTGGATAACTGAAGTCAAAATTATGAATTAACAGATAATAGTAATATGTATTTGGCCATTGTAACTATTATCAAAAGATTGTATTAACATTTAATTAGAATTGTAAAGCTATCACATTAACATTTCTATAAACCCTATATAAAAACCAAGGCAATTTTGCATTTACAGGATGGTTAGAAGGGATGGATTGTGTGAAATCACAATTGGAATAACACAGGTATTTAATATTACACAAAGATCCTTTTTAATATCCTTATTTATTTTGACCATGTAATGTAAAAAGAAGTAGAGTGACTCAAGTGTCACCCCTTGGCCAAATGGGAAAAGCAACTAGCTACACGAAGATGAGGCTGAAATGAAGATCAACAAGCTCAAAACAAAATTTTCCAAAATAGGAAAATATTTCACATCATGATAATCAACAAATACAATTGGTCTCTGCTTATTAGAGTTCCAAGGTGATCACAGTAACATTAAAAGTACTTATTATAAATAGCGTCAATTTATCAAATAACATAACATGGTGGCACATGGAATTTACAAATGTATTTTCTTACATTTTTATCATAGGGTTCATTTCACAAGGAATTAATTATGTTTTAAACATAAAGAATAAGTATACAATGTGACCATAATTATTAGTGCAAGAAACATTATTAAACAACATTCACTGTGACTTTTTTTTAAATAATGATATATTATTATTTTATTTCCTAAAACAATATAAATTTTGTGCACACTTGATCGCTATAATACTTTTACAATTAAAATCGGGTTTTTGTGATTTTTGAAAACACTTTTCTTCCTTTAAAATTTCACAGGGCTTTGTAATAGACCTTTGCAATTAAAGTTGGGATTCTCTATTTCTTGAAAACATTTTCTTCCTTTAGAAATTTATAGAGGCTTTGCAATTATGAGATGATATATTGACAATAGAAAGAACAAAAAGTGAATATATAAAAAAATCAACAACAATTATTTTTAATTCGCAAAGCTTTCACACATTAAATAATTATGCAACTTTTCATGATGAAAATATTGGTTGAATATATGACGTTCATATTGAAATTACACCGGTCCTTAAATTTTGATCATTGATTACACCAAATGCATCTTCTATGGTGAAACTCCTCCAGTTTTTTGTCTAGACAAATATTAAATATTAAACTTATTTTAATTAAGCTTGATTATCACATAAGATTGTTGACAACGCTATTCACCATTGTTAAAACTATAAATAAAATCCAATAGGTTCAAGATTTGAAACCCAATAGAATTGCTTGTGTAGTAGCACTTTTCTTCTTGATTTTAGATAAATTGTGTGTCTATTGCATCTCTTTCAACTTGTAAGAGATGATGTTTTATGTGGTGTAGTTTAGATTGTTCTTTAATTTAATATAATAAGGGTTTAAACTTTAGTTTATCTATTGTGTATAGCATTATTTCCAAGTTTTAAAGAGGTTCCTTGTTTTCTTAATTTAAGATATGATGTACTTATTTACTTTAGGTTGAAGGATCTTATTGAGACAACTAATTCCTTCCCAATCCTAGCCATGAAAATTGATGTACTTCGCTCAATGCGTGGACTTAAAAGGGGGTGAAATATGAACTTTCCTTTATGTAAATGTTGATTGTGGATAAATCACTCCCAATTGAGAAAATATTTATATAAATCTTATTAGTGAAGAAATTAATTATGTCACAGTCTAGGGAGAGTTAATACCAATTAGCGCAATGTTTGATAATTTAGCCATAAATATAGGCAAATATATTCAAGATCATACAATATAGCAAGGTAGTAATCTCAGGGGGTACGTGGCCATTAATATATAATATAACTATCTACTAGTAATACAATTATACTATATGCACATAACAATTTAATTATATTATTTATTTATATGTATAACTAATATTATGTATTAACAGTTGTCCCATAGGTGCAAGTTGCCTTCAAAAGGATGTAAAATTATCTTTTGGTAAATCGAGGTTTTGTTAAGCAAGTGTAAATTGACAATTGCACGTCACTCGAAACCTATGGTTGTTGATCCTATTTGAACTTTTGTACATGACATGTTAACCAATAATAATCTTATATTTCTTGAGACAAATATATATATATATATATATATATGAAGTTGTCCCAAAGGTGCAATTTACCCCTGAAGGGATGTAAATTTCTATTTTTGTAAAGTGGTGTTTTGTTAAATAAGGGAATGTAAATTGACAGTTGCACCTCACTCGAAACCTATGGTGGTTGGCCTCATTTGACCTTTTGTGCATGACATGTTAACCAATAATAATCTTATATTTCTTTTGGAGGTAATGATGGAAAATGAGGTAGTGTGTTCTTTTAACGATGTGGCAATGAGCCATGTGGGGAAGAGACAGTTTATTTATAGGAGAACTTGAGCAATGAATAAGTGGTAGGGAAGGGCAAGGCCATACATAACATGCAAGTGGTAAAATATTTCAAGGTGAGTTGGGGTGTTAGGGGAAATGATAGGGTTTTAGGGGATATTGTATACAAGAGGACCCACATCATTTACTAGAACTAGATTTAGGGTAGCTATAAGATTTACATGCCATGTACCAATTACAAATGGGTTTTTAACTTATAAAGTGGTAGCATCTTTGATTGGTCATTTTCTATTGTCAAGGTTAGACAAGGACATCATGAGAGTTGATTTGATTGTGGCATGGTTCCATGTTTGATGTGCATCTTGAATCAATGCTACAATATTAATGACATTGGACAAGACTTTGAGGTCCTGGAGTTTATCTTTTAACTTCCATTCATCCATGTTATGACTATATTAACACCTAGAGAAGTTACATTAGGCATAAAACAATTTAAAAAGCACCATACTTGAACTCCTAGAAGAAAAGGTGGCCATAATTGGAGCTTATCTTTATAAGCATATTATTTATCCTTACTAAGAAAAAACATAAAATCTAAAGGAGCACTAGTCAGAGAAAAGTTGTTTTGAAAATATTATTAAAATGAATATCATATTATTACTTCTTAACGCTTCGTGCACAAAAGGAGACATAGGGTCAGTGATCATGGGTTTTGAGTGAGGTACAACTACCAATTTACACTCTTCCACTTTACAAGATCATGCTTACCAAAATAAAAACATACATCCCTTTCAATGTAACTTATGCTCTTCAGTGTTTAATTTTCAACCTCCACAAAGGAAGCTATACCAGTGTGGGTGCTACCTAATTTGAGATACATTAAACCATTGTAGCCCTTGTAGAGAGTATATAGAGACTAGTGGGGATTCATACCCATTCCAATGAAATACCCAAAATCGTCCCTGTTAGCGGTTTTACCTTTTCACTATTCATCAAATAAATAAAGGTGACAACTATTGTTTCAGATATAATGGTTGTTGTTAGTGTTACTAAGAATGATAATAGAAAAATCCTAGAAATATTTGTATCTATATTTATTTTCATGTGGTATCCTACATCAAACAATTAGATTATATAGGAGGTATCTTTCATTCATGAAGCCTTTTCCATTTTTTTGTCTAATTGGTTTTAGAGTCATCTAATTATGTTTTAAATAGTTAAAATAGTCATAATTTTTTCAAACAGTTTTAGACTCATCTAAATTGACACATGGTACATTATCTACATTTTTAGAGGAGTCATTAGATATTTGACACTTATTGTCATTGAGATGACAAATGTTCCATAATTTATTGGCTAGTTGAAACAATTCAGTAGAAGCTAAAAATTGCATTAGTGGATTTGACATGTCACTAAACTTTGTAATGCCAGGTTTCTTTGAGTCCATCCCTTAAAATTCCTTGTCATTGGTCCTCACCTCACCATCATTGTCCATTACACCTTGAAATATTTCACCACTTGCATCTTTTGTATGACCTTTCCCTTCCCCAGCTTTAGCTCACCATGAAATGAAATGACTCTTCCCAATATAGTGGATTTGGACCCCATATGAAAGAACACATGACCTCATTTTCCACCATCACCTCGACCAAAAATATAAGATTATTATTACTTAACATTTCATACATGAAAGGTGAGACAAGCTCAACAACCATGGGTTTTGAGTGAGGTATGATTGTGAATTTACACTCTTTTGCTTTACAAAACTTCACTTTATCAAAACAAAAAATTATATTATTGTTTCGAGCTGGATATCAGACATGGAATCGTGTTCAATCAAATCAGCTCTCATGACATCCTTATTCACCTTCAACAATAGAAAATGATGAATCTAAAATGTCACCACTTGCAAGATATGGACCCATTTGCAATCGCTAATGAAGTCATGTAAATCTAACCACTACCTTAAAGCTAGGTTTGGTGTACAATATGGGCCCCCTGACATATAGTGTCACCTAAAATACCCTATCATTGCCACTCACCATCACTACCCAATGCATGTTGAAATATTTCATGACTTACGTGTTCTTTATTACCTTTTCCTTTCTTCTAGGGGTCCGAGTTTGGTGTTTTCGTATGTTGTTAACCATGATTTAATTGCTCTAGATCTTAGTAACATGAAAGTGGTGAAATATTTTAGCGTAATTTGAGTGGTGATGGTGAGTGCCAATGTCAGAGCATTTTAGATGATATCATACACCAAAGGATCCATATCATACCCCAAACCCATATTCAAGGTAGCTAGTGGATTTACATGACATTCACCCATTGCAGAGAGGTTTGTAACTTACAAGGTATCGACATATTTGATTTGTTATTTTCTATTGCCAAGTATGGATGAGGACATCATGTGTATTACGTTAATTGTGGTAGGCTCCATATGATATGTTGATCGAAGCATCACTGTAATGCCACTGATGTGGGGACAAGATATTGAATTTTCAAAATTTATATATATATATATATATATATATATATAAATTTTGAAAATTCAATATCTTGTCCCCACATCAGTGGCATTACAGTGATGCTTCGATCAACATATCATATGGAGCCTACCACAATTAACGTAATACACATGATGTCCTCATCCATACTTGGCAATAGAAAATAACAAATCAAATATGTCGATACCTTGTAAGTTACAAACCTCTCTGCAATGGGTGAATGTCATGTAAATCCACTAGCTACCTTGAATATGGGTTTGGTATATATATATATATATATATATATATATATATATATATATATATATATATATATATATATATATATATATATATATATATATATAATATAATATTATTAAATATTATTATATTATATTATTATTCATAATATATATTAATATTATAAATATAAAGTAATATATTAATATTATTTATATGTTATTATATTATTAGTTATTATATGTATTAATATTATAAATATAATTATGTAATTTTTTGTTTTCTTAAATTGAGGTTTTGTAAAGCGAAGGTATATAATAAATTATTTTTATTATATACTTAAATTTTATATAATGTTAAAGCTCATAAGCAAGATATAATATTTTAAAGTTATCTATGTGATAAACAATGTAATATTCGGAGAAGCAAATTAAATTTATGAACTGATTTAATATAGTTCCAAGCAATTATTAGTAGTTTTTTTACGAAAAGCATACATTATAACATGTTTTTTTAAAATAGAAAACATATATTATAACATGTCTTTGCAATTGCGCATTTACATTTACAAATACCTATCTATTCATTTGCCTATGCTAGACATTAAAGGTTGAGATATGCGTTTTCATCCTCTATCTATATGATGTGTGGCTCTAAACACTGATCTAATGTTCTTAATATAAGAAAAAGACGTCAAGTCTACAATCTATCTTATTACATCCATTCATTCATATTACCAATATATTATCCCCTAAAAACAAAAAATTACATCTCTTTGAACATTCCTTACACCATCGAAATACAGAACAACTGCTAATTCCCTTATATTTTACAAACCTAATATCAAAACTTAAAAAATGAACAAAATAATTACCTTACACATTTCCCAATACGAATTAACAGGAGGAAGGGATTACTTGTGATTAAACAGACGGAAGATACTCTTCCTCAGAAATGGTGTTGATCACGTCAAAATCTAAATGAGTCACATTGTCGTTTATGAATTTGTCGTAGCTGACCATGTGAATCCCGCATAATACAGAAAATGAACTGCTTTCGACGAAGTAACACCCCATCAATAGCGACAACTCTCATTAGAGTTTCTACAGTTCGGGACTCTTCTGTTTCTGCGATCCTTTTTACTTTTCGGGGGACTCTCAAAAATCGATAAAGTTTGAAGTGTCTTTATATGTCAGGATTTAAATAAGCCATCATTGCTCATTATATAAAAGATTGAGAGAATCTATGCACGCAAGCCATGTGAAATTCTTCCACCAACCGCACGCCCCAGTGATGTTAGATTTCACTAGTGGAGATACGGAAGCCGTATTCATGTCGGCGATTATTTGATATACGATTTAATTATACTGTTTCTTGACTGTGAAGTTTTAAGTAACAGTTGAAGCCATTGATAGGAATCCAGAAATTTATATATAGCCTTCAAATTATCACGCAGTAAATTTTGTAAAAGTTGTATAGATTTCGTCTTGCGGGCTCTTAGCCATGAAAGATCAATAATTTAGAACTTACTATTCCTAACTTAAATGATTAAGTTACCATGTATGAATTAAGTATTTGTACTAAGATTGTTGGGAAGATGCTAATTCAGTTTAATAAAAGATAGAAAAGATGGAATAGTGATCTAAAAGATGTTTCGTGAAATAATTGGTGGTCCATAAACAAGTTCATGGTGGATGTAATTAAAATCATTTCATTACATTCTATAAATAACTTTTTCCTCATTTTTAATCCATTGTTATTAATTGAATTACAACATTATGAAAGACTTTACTTAGATTGAAGTTGAAGTTGTTGGTCGACATTTTTCTCTTCTAAAACATCAGAGTTTGCCAACAAGTATGATATCAAGCAATGTGAAACCAAACTATTTCAGCAGGTTTGTTCTCACTTGGTAAGACATTTAAAATCATGTCAATTGTTTTTAACTGTATTTTTCTGGGTATTACATTTGATATTTTAAATCCCACATATCTGATTCTACTTTTAAAGCCAACAAGTTCGGTATCAAGCAATGTCAAACCAAACTATTTCAACAGATTTGTTTTCACTTGGTAAGTCATTTAAAATTTTTATACCGTGTCATTTCTTTTGAATTGTATTTTTATAGGTATCACATTTGAGATTTTAAATCCCACGTTTTTATTCCTCTTTTGAATCCATCTTCAAAAGAATTCGAAAATAGGATCTCAAGCATTCAGCTTAAAATCTTTTATGCAATTAACCCCAGAAAAATATAATTCATTTTAGCCTTTAAAGAAAATAATTTGAAAATAAAAATTCAATTATTTACTGATTTATTTTTAAAATAAAAGTAATATATATATATTCAAAGAGGATTACCAAAAAAATCGCCTGTGAGGTAAAAAACAGGTAGAAGAAGGTTACTGAAGATGGACTGCACATGGTTAGTTCATACAACACTAAGACTATAAAAATTCCATAAAATACTGCCTTGACCACTTCGATGACAGTTCTAAATAGTTATATACAGATCTATCCTTACAACTAGTACTATTTATATGTTTGCAGAAGCATCAAATTTGATCAAAACTTGAAGTGAGCTCAAATTGGGATCATTTATAAACAAGTTTTCGTATCGTGCAAAGTTTATCGCAAGGTAACTCTCTCTTTTAAAAAGGTTAAATTATACATAGCTTTTAATTTTTTAATTTCTGTTAATGTTAAAAGGAAAAACAAGAATTTGAAGAAAGTAGCTGTTTTGTATTGTTTTTCATATATTTGCTTTCTTTACACAATTATTTTGAACTTTGTGTCAATAAAAATAGAAGAAAATGTGTGTACAATGGTATTGTCAATCTACACAATGTCTTTTAAAATGAAAGCATTCACAAACTACAAAAGTATGGACAGGTGTTCTTTAATTGTTTTTAATGGATTTTTTTATATTTCTCTTTGCATTGTTTTGGTCTATTCAGCTTTGATTTTTATTTACATATGATTGTTTTCATTGAGTGCAATAATATTCAGTATTTTTTGTTGGTGTTAAGCCACACTCGGACCGAAGATGGACTGGTCCAAGAGGGACCAATAGCTCAGTGGTAGAGCACTCCAGCAGCGATGGATGGTCCTAGGTTCGAGTCCTAGCTGGTCCGTGAACCAACATGGTATCAAAGCCAGGTTCAGGTTAGGAGCCCCAAGCACACAAGAGGTGTGGCTTAAGGGGGGGTGTTGGTGTTAAGCCACACTCAGACTGAAAATGGACTGGTCCAAGAGGGACCAGTAGCTCAGTGGTAGAGCACTCCAGCAGCGTATGGAAGGTCCTCGGTTCGAATCCTAGCTGGTCCATGAACCAACATTTTTTATGAGGTTAAAGTATATTTGAAATAAAAATATGATTTGCATCATGTTTAATAGTAATATAAAATATTTTAAAGTATCAAGATTTAATGGACCTGTGTTAATGTCATAAGACATTTCACATGTAATATGTGTTTGAGGCATTATTTTTAATGGTTTATATTGAATATGAATTGTATGATTTTTGTGAACGAGGATAATTTTAATACATTTTCGTATTGTTTTTACTTTTCGTTGATTATATTTGAATTTTAGTTTATACAATGTTTGAAATTTATAAATAATTTTTTTAATTTCTTTCAATACAAATTTATTCATATAGCATTTCAATCATTGTAATATATGTTTTCTAATTAGAAATATTTTTTATGTTATTTTTTACTTGTTTTTGTTTACAAGTTTCCAAAGAAGCCAATGCATCAGTATTAGGTCCAAAAATTGCATTGCAAAAGGATTGAGTTATATATCGTTGAAGAACGTGACCATTGAATTTTTGCTCAATTAAATATCTAATAAAATAATTTTTTGCCATAGTTTCGTCTAAATGTAATTCTACTTCATAAACAATGGCATTTTAGTATGAAAAAATATTGTTGCAAATATTTGACAACTTTTTATCCAAGATTGAATAATTGATGCATATTATTTTACAAAATAATGGAACTCAAAGTGGCCATAAGTGGGGTTTATATCATGAAACTAGATTGTGTACAATGGAGTGATGTTATTATTATTATTATTATTATTATTATTATTATTATTATTATTATTATTATTATTATTATTATTATTGAGATCAAATGTAACCATTTTGATAGCCATTGGATGCAAAATATGTCGTTCAAAGACCACTTTCACCTTGATTTGTAAGCTTTTTTGAAAAAAAACTCATTCTATAGAAATATGTGCTTATGTCATGTATACTATACCAATCATATAACACACTTGTGTGCAATTAATGGGCATATGAGTTAATTGCATTTGTGTCACCATTTTTAAAAGATTATATGAAATAGTCTATAATCTCAGTTCGTATAATAATAAATATAAAAAAAAAGTTTTATAAAACTTGAATTGTGTAAAAAATACAATCATCAACAGTAGAATTGAATGATTCAATTAAAAAAATATTCTCATACTCAAAACATTGTTAATGTTGAAAAAAAATGGTTCACTTTTCAGATTATATGTTTCTAAATCAATTGTAATTTGTATAACATTTGTTTTTATTGTTTTTCTTTGTCTTTTCAATTTTTATCTTTGTTTCTAATACCATGTAAGAATGCTGGTCAAAACTATAATGCAAAGCTCGACAAAGCATAAACAACATAACACTTTTTCTTTCTTTTTGAAAATAAACTGTATTGTAAAATTACATACATGTTTCTTGAACATGTTGTGTAATCTAATTTTATATATGTATATGTATATGTATATGTATATGTATATGTATATGTATGTATGTATGTATATGTATATATTTGTAATCTATTTTTCTATTGGCATAAACATAACAATGAAAATTGGTTTTTGTGTTTACAAACAAAAATATAAGCATTTGATCTAGTTTTATTGGAGAATATATAAGTCCAAAAATCAATACGATAAGTAAAAGAATTTGTCATTACCTTATTGTTGTTGTTCAATATCCCAAGCTTATATTTTAATCTCTTTTTTTTTTTTTTCCATAAAAATAAAAAAGACATTTAAGAATAGAAATAAATTACATATTTTTTACATACTTGAACTGTGTACCATGCATGAAATTAAATATTATAATTAAAAAAAATATGGAAAAATGTTTCTAGATATGGAGTCCATAGTGCTTCAGGTCCATGTACTCTAAAAAGAGTTCAAAGGATTCGTAATAAACTCAGCAATATGTCTGAGGCAAAAAGCTCGATATTACATATATATTAAACCTTGAAGTGATCACAATATTCCTCCATGCAACCCATAATAATTTTTCATATAAAGACTTACAATCCCCATGAAATTCAAATAGAATGAACCATCAATTAAGAATATACGAGTTTGTATATTCACGCACCCCATGGAATTTTCTCATGTCACTGGCACTGTGTTCAATACAAGTGAATAGAAGGTCTATCATGCCCCAATTGGCCTCCACACAATTTGTATTGCATAATCAAGGAAGACACACACACACATGTGTGTGTGCCCCCTTTTATGCACTAAAGGCTACCACAAGCCTATGTGACCACAATGCATAGCAGATTGCAACTCACATTTCCACTATTTTGTGCATAGAATTGCTTTCAAGTCCATTGCATGATCATGAGACCTAGGGATCATGACACACGGTATGATCTCGAATGGTCTCCTTTGTGGCCCACATCAAGGCATTTGGCAAAATGTTCGAAGAGTAAGGTCATTAAGTCCACCTTAAACATATGGCTTCGTTTGAAACATATTAAAGAGTCTCTTGAAAAACTAAAGTCAATAATAATAATAATAATAATAATAATAATAATAATAATAATAATAATAATAATAATAATAATAATGCCACTATGACTATTATTGAAAGATTGTATTAGCATTTAATTAAGAGTACAAAGGTCTCATGTTCACGTTTCTATAAACCCTATATAAAAACCAAGGTGATTTTGCATTTATAGGGTGGTTAGAAGGGATGGATTGGGAGTGATCACAATTGGAATAACATAGGTATTTAATAGTACACAAGGATCCTTTTTTAATATACCTATTTATTGTGACCATGTAATGTAAAAAGAAGTAGAGTGACTCTGACTCAAGTGTCAACCCTTGGACAAAAGGGACAAACAACAAGCAACACCAAGGTGAGGCTGAAATGAAGACCGACAAGCTCAAAACGGCAATTTTCAAAATAGAAAAATATTTTACATCACGACTATCAACAAATACAATTGGTCTCTGCTTATTAGAGTTCGAAGGTGATCATATTAATGCTAAAATCACTTATTATTAAGAGTGTAAATTTATCAAATAACATAACATGGTGGCACATAGAATTTACAAGTATATTTTCATACATTTTTATCATACACAGTGAACACTTATAGAGTTCACTTCACAAGGATTTCATTATTTTTAAAACATAAAAAACAAGTGTAAAGCGTGACCATAATTATCACTGCAAGAAACACTATTATACAACATTCACCATGACTTTTTGTAAAGAATAACAAACTATTATTTTATTTCCCTGACATTCCAGATTTTGAAAATGCTCATGCTTTTGTTCTCAGGGAAAATCAATTGCTAAAACAATATAAATTTTGTGCACACTTGATCGCTAAAATATCTTTACAGTTGAAATCGAATTTTTGTGCTTCTTGAAAATACTTTTCTTTCTTTAAAATTTTACAGAGACTTTGTAACAGACCTTTACAATTGAAATTGAGATTCTCTATTTCTTAAAAACACTTTTCTTCTTTTAAAAATTTACTAACAAATGATATAGTGACAATAAAAACAACAAAAAATAAATATTAAAAAAAATCAACAACAATTATTAATTCACAAAGCTTCCACAAATTTTCAAAATAACTTCAACGAATCAATATAGATGACAACGCATATAATCAATTATTAAGATTTGATGAAAATATTTTTTTAATACATAAATTCTGCCCTATATATATATATATATACCATTATCATCTAAACAAAAAAATCAATATATTTTACAAACCAAACATCAAAACTTTAAAAGTGAACAAAATAATTACCTTACACATTTCCCAATACGAATTACAGGAAAAAGGAATTCCTAGTGATTAGACAGACGGAAGATACTCTTCCTCAGAACATGGTGTTGATCGCGTCAAAATCTAAATGAGTCACATTGTCGTTTACGAATTTGTCGTAGCTGACGGTGCGAATCCCGCAGAATGCAGAAAATGAACTGCTTTCGACGAGATAACCCCCAATCAATAGCGACAACTCTCACCAGAGTTTCTACAGTTCGGGATTCTTCTGTTTCTGCGATCCTTTTTTTTTCGGACTGTCAAAAATGGCAAAACTTTCGGAGTGTCTTTATATGTCAGATTTAAATAAGCCATCATTGCTCAAAGATTGAGAGAATCAATGCGTGCGAGCCATGTAAAATTCTTCCACCAACCCCACGCCACAGTTCGTAGGCATTTCTGTCCGTAGCCAAATGATGTTAGATTTCATTAGTGGAGATACGAAAGCCATAATCGTGTCGTCGATTATTTTCTATAAGATTTAATTATACCGTTTCTTAACAGTGAAGTTTTGATTATCGGTTGAAGCCATTGATAAGAATCCAGAAACTTACATATAGCCTTCACATTATCAGGCAGTAAATTATATAAAAGTTGTAAGGTCAATAATTTAGAATTTACTGTTCCTATTTTAAGTTATTATGTATAAAGTAAGTATTTGTACTAAAAATCTTGAGGGAAATGCCAATCCAAAGGAACAGTATTTTAAATGATGCTTCATTATTGAATAATAGAAAAAACTATTTCATTTCATAAATAAATAACTTCAATAACTGTTCCCTCCTTTTTTTAATAATAAAAGAAGGGTAAAAATTTATTCAAACAAAGATAAATTAAGTACAAAGCAAGGGTATTATCCAACCCTGTCAATCTCTATTGAGTGGTCCAATTTTTGAGACAAATTCGAGGGTAATTGACCCCTATCCACAATGTTGAAATTTTATATTTGATCAGAGATCTATTTAACCAAATAATCTGCTACTCCGTTCCATTCTCTAGGAATGTGACTGAAAGTAATAGAATCCAAAGAAGCACACAGAGTAAGAATCTGTTTAATAATCGAAGCTACATGCCAACTGACATCTTGTAATTGTTGCCTATACAACAAAATCACCACCACCTGAAAATCAGATTCACAAATGATCCTTTTCCCTCCTTCTTTTATCCATTATTACTTGTTGTAAGTTTGTGAATGTATAAATTAAATATTTGTACTAAATAACTTCAATAACTTTCTCCTCCTTTTTAATCCATTATTACTAGTTGAAGTTTCTTATTGCAACATTGTGAAAGAGGTTGCTTAGATTGAAGTTGAAGTTGGTGTTTGGCATTCTTCTCTTCTAAAAAATCTGAGTTTGCCAACAAGTTTGTTATCAAGCAATGTCAAACCAAACTATTTCAGTGGGTTCATTCTCACTTGGTAAGACATTTAAAATTTTCATACCACATCATTTCTTTTGAACTGTATTTTTTTGGGTATTACATTTGAGATTTTAAATCCCACGTTTTGGATCCCACATTTGAAGCCAATAAGTTTGGTATCAAGCAATGTCAAACCAAACTATTTCAGCACGTTTGTTCTCACTTGGTAAGGCATTTAAAATTTGCATGCTATGTCATTTCTTTTGAATTGTATTTTTCTGGGTATTACATTTGAGATTTTAAATCCCACATTTCTGATCCCACTTTTGAAGCCAACAAATTTGGGATCAAGCAATGTCAAACCAAATTATTTCAGCAGATTTATTCTCACTTGATAAGATATTTACAGTTTTCATATCATGTCATTGCTTTTGAATTGTATTTTCTGGGTATTGCATTTCTATCCCACTTCTGAATCCATCATCAAAGGAATTTGAAAGTAGGATCCCCAACGTACTTATAATCTTTTATGCGGTTGACCCCAGAAAAATATAATTCATTTTTAACCTTCAGAGAAAATACTCTGAAAATAAAAACCCAATTATTTTTTATTTATTTTTTACAATAAAAGTAATATATATATTCAAAAAGGATTACAAAAGAGATCGCCTGTGAAGGTAAAAAACAGGTAGAAGAAGATTACTGAAGATGGACTGCACGTGGTTAGTTCATACAACACCAAGACTATAAAATTTCCACAAAATACTGCCTAGACCACTTCGATGACAGTTCTAATAGAAACACTATCAGAGTTATATACAGATCTATCCTTACAACTAGTACTATTTATATGTTTGCAGAAGCATCAAATTTGATATAAACTTGAAGTGCTTAGACAATACAAGGTGAAGTGCTTGATTAGCTGCAGTATGAAATTAATAATATCACATTTAACCAAAAGCTGGCCTTTAAATGTTATTAGTATCTCATTGCATTTTCTTATAGCTGTGACATTCACAGCTGAAAAACACTTTGATATTGGAAGACTTCTAAAATCATTTAAGTGCGAGTACAATTTGAACTTTTAATGTGCATTAATGGATTACAAAATGACAAGCTGCAAGTGGTTGAATTGTTAGAAAACAAGCATACTGAAGATAGAGAAGAATTATAGGCAACAAGTAGCATCCGATTACTGCAACCTCAAAGAAATGATTATGCACTTAGTTTTTAATCTATGTTATTGGACAAAATGTTATTGCAGTGAGTCTTCTTGGAGATGTCTCCGTGTAGCTTCGAAGGGTATCAAAATTATCACCACAGCAACTAATATCCCCATGTAAATACGGGTGCTACCTTATAGTTGTTTTTCCTAATAATGTCCATTTTTGTCCCAAGTAGAATCTAGACTCTCTGCATTGAGTGTAAGACTTAGAACCTTTGGCGGCTTCTCCCTGATGATGGGTCTAGTGGATTCCAAAAGTCAGATATAAAAATTAGTATGCAGTCTTATTCAGAAAAATATTCACAGCGATACCTCACTGCGATAAGAACCTCAAGTACCTCAAGTTTTTATTTACAACCTTTCCGAGCATTGGCAAAGAAACTGCTCTTCGCAACTAGGACCATGCTAGTATGATACTGTATAACATAAGTGGTCAGAAATGTTTTATCTAAGAGACTTATTTTTTATTGAAGGAATGTGATGTACACCTCTCAAGCTCTCTGTGAGATATTTCTGGAAGTGTTCAACCAAAATTAGAAATGTGTAATCACAGTCCTCCTTTCAAGTGGTCTAAGTAAAGGTAGCTGGCGGAGATAACCTATTAATTAGACTACTAAATTTAAGGGGCAATTAACTGCCGTAGAAGAGTTGGGAGTATATTAGAAGTGCTCTTTTGTTATCAAGATTTTTGGATGTATTATAATAAGTGAAATACAAAAAGGGTGGAGCTGTTTCTGGTTCAGAGGAAAATTCTGGGTGTTAAAACTTGGACCTGACTGTTCCTGTATGGTAAATTTTGTCTTCTTGTGATTGCTGTTGTTTCTTGTATATTCCAAAATTAATAAATCATGTTGTGCTTATTTGAACCATGTCTCTCATCATTTTCTGCATGATACTGTTGTGCTCTACAGTCCTAATAATTTTGATTGAGTTTCTGAACATTTATCTAGCATGCAGAGTTGCAAGTGTGTAATTTTACATCAATTGGTATCATAGCATCCAAAAATGGTGGGAATGGAGAACTAGTGAGGACAGCCTTAGCTGTTATGAGGAGAGTACAAAATATCTCAAAAGAGAGTTGTGGCTATGGCTATGGATGCAAAGATAGAATTTGGACAGCAGTTGATAATGATTTTAGAAATTGATAGAAAGGTGGACAAGTATCTTCAAAGAGAGTTTTAGCCTTGAAGTTTAGAGACATGGAGAAGCATAAAAAAGAGATGGAGCAGCAGAGGATGAAGAATCAAAATAAAAAGATTATGGAGGTCATCATAGACTTGAAGGAGATGGTTTGAGAACAAAGCTTTCTCAATATCATCGAGAAGAGAAAGGGAGGAGAAAGATGACATAAATCACACCATGCATTGTTGGAATGAAGAAGAAAAAGGTTTTGTGGAGCAAGGAGACCTTTGAAGAGATGAAAGAATCTCTTGTGGAAGGAGAGTCTTCTAGTGTTGAGAAGACACCAAAAATGTACAGAGATGGTGCAAATGAAGATGTTCAACATGTTGTGAAAATTGATCTCATGGAGCATGACGATGAAAATGAAGAGAAGAAAGAAGATGATGTGGTCTTAAAGTGTCATCAAGAAGAGGAGAAAGAGATTGGGATATCTCTTGAAGAAGATAGGCATGAAAACGATTGCATGCATGAAGATAAATTTGGAGATAAGGTTGATTTGCAAGTCACAAGAGATATTGCTCTCATAGAGCATGAAGGTGAATATAAGGACATGAAAGCGTGAAAGCAAAAAGGTATAGTGTTGACTTAATTGGATTCACAGTGAAGGATGATTCTATCATTTTTTATTTGGCTAAGTTAATTGAGGTTGCGAGTAAGGGAGAAATTATCCTTGCAAGTATAGGTGAATTTGTACAAAAAGAGTTCTGGTTTGATTTATGAAGGAAACGAAGGAAGCCAAGTAAAACCAGCTCTAAACCAGGAGATTCAAAATTTCTAAAAGATGGGGAGGATGATGTAACTGATCATAAGTTGACTGAATAATTTTCTCTTCCCGTTAGTTTGGTTGTTCACTTATTTTAGAAAATTTGTTGTGACTATCAATAGTGAGTTGCAATTACTGTAGTGGGTTATTTAAGAGTCTTTATTTACTAATACTAAAAGTTTGCTCTAACTGCTCTGAGTTTTTGTGGAGTTAAGGAAACAACTGTAGTTGATTAACTATTTTTAGAGTTGGAAAGTCAAAATAGGGGTTTTACTAGTTGTTACCTTTTTAGGTTATTAATATAAACACATGTTACTTTTAGTCTTGGAGATTAGAGGAGACTGATTTGATGTAATATCCATTGATGAATATAAAAAGGATATTTTTTTTACACCCTGGTTGTTCATCTCCTTCATTCTGCTGCGCTTAATTATAGTATCAAGTGGTGGTTTTTTTAATTTGCAGGAATAGAAATTTGTCTGCATCAAAATGGCATTGCATCTTGATTTACTGATGTTTGTTTCAATTGTCAGTAGATGTCGGTGACATACTTCAGCTGCATGGACTTTCCAAGTCAACATTTCTAAAGAATTTTCTGCAATGGCAAGAAACTAGTCTTTTATTTCAAACTTGTACTGGAAAGACAATTGCCATTGCCCTCCATCTTCTCTTCCTTTGCATCTTCTTCATCAAGTTTTTCTGGGGAAGGATTGCCCAATGTTTTGCCAATGGCTCTGCAGGTTCAGGCCAGGGAATATCTTCCAATGGACCAAACAAAGATATGACTTCCAACACTTTATATTCAAGCACAAGTCCTGGGTTTATCTACAAAGCTTCTCTTGGTTGCTGCTGTTTTCTGTTGGCCTGCTATTTTGTAAGCACACTATGGGTTCTACTTTATGGCATACAAACAAAATGTGCTTGGCATGCTAGTGTTGTTGTGGCAGATGTTTTACAGACATTGGCATGGTCCATCATGTTTGTAAGCATACTCAGATTCAGAAAGAACAATTGTAGAAGAATCCCAAATATTTTACGTATGTGGTTGATATGCTCTTGCATTGAATCAATTTTCACACTTCTTTTTGATATTGATACAGCCATTCGGAATCGGATGATATATAATGACCTATATATGGATTTTTTCACTTCAGTCTCATCCATAATTCCTTTATGCATTGCTATCAGAGGAAACACAGGCATACATACCTCCACAAAGGATATTGAAGAACCACTTTTGGGTTCCAATCCAGTTAAACATGCTGCTGCAATTAAGGAATCAGCATATGCCAAGGCCAGTTTATTTGAGCTTGCCACATTTTCTTGGCTCAATCCCCTGCTTGCTATTGGCATTAAGAAACCTCTAGAATTTGATGACATACCCAATATTGCAAAAAAGGAGTCTGCTGATGATGTTTATAGCACATTTAGTGAAAGAATAGATATGCTAAAACAAAAGGATCCTTCAAAAACCCCATCAATGGCAAAAGTTGTTTTCCTGTTTATTTGGAAAAAAGCAGCTCTAAATGCAATATTTGCAGTGGTGAATGCATTTGCATCTTATGTTGGTCCTTTCATGATTGACGATTTTGTAAGGTATTTAACTAGCAAGCCACGTTCTATACATAAAGGCTACATCTTAGTCTGTGCATTTTTTGGTGCTAAGGTCATCGAGACTACATCACAAAGAGCATGGATATTTGGATCAAGGCAGCTTGGAATGCGCTTGCGAGCAGCCCTCACAGCACACATATATAGGAAAGGCATGCATCTTTCAATTCAAGCCCGGCAAAGTCACACTAGTGGTGAATTAATTAACTATATGAGTGTAGATGTCCAGCGTATTGGAGATTTTACATGGTACTTGAATACAGTATGGATGCTGCCTGTACAACTTTTCCTTGCAATATCTGTTCTTTATAAAAATGTGGGCTTGGCATCACTTGTAGGATTTGCAGCCACAGTTGCCGTGATGGTGGGTAACATACCAATTACAAGAGTACAGAAATATTTTCAGTCTAAGATCATGAATTCCAAAGATGAAAGAATGAAAGCCACATCTGAGATATTAAGAAACATGAAAATACTGAAATTGCAAGCTTGGGAGATGAGATATTTACAAAAATTGAAAGATTTAAGGAAACTTGAATACAATTGGCTGAAAAAATCAGTTCAACTAGGAGCTGTTTCATTATTCCTTTTCTCTGGAACACCTGCATTTATATCAGCAATCACATTTGCCACGGCATACTTCATAGGAATACCTTTGACAAGTGGCAGAGTTCTTTCAGCATTAGCAACATTTAGAATACTTCAGGAGCCTATTTATACCCTTCCAGACCTCCTTTCAGTGCTTGCACGAGCTAAAGTGTCACTAGACCGTGTCACTTCCTATCTTCAAGAACAAGAATTACTAGAAGATGCAGTTGAAAGTATTCCTATGCATTTGACCGAGTTGGCAATTGAGATTGGAGGTGGGGAATTCAGCTGGGATCCTTCTTCAGGAGAGCGAACACTAAAAGACATACATTTGCAGGTGAAGAAAGGAATGAGAGTGGCCGTGTGTGGAAGTGTTGGATCAGGAAAGTCTAGCCTTTTATCTTGCATACTAGGGGAAATTCCAAAAACAGCTGGTATCGTCAAGGTCAGTGGTAGCAAAGCTTATGTACCTCAGTCTCCATGGATTCAGACGGGAAACATTAGAGAAAATATCTTATTTGGAAGCAGGTTTGAAAACGATAAATATGAGAGGATTGTCCAAGCATGTGCTTTAAATAAAGACCTGGAACTCTTTCCCCATGGAGACAAAACAGAGATAGGAGAAAGAGGAATCAATATGAGTGGTGGGCAAAAGCAAAGGATACAGATTGCTCGTGCATTATACCAGAATGCTGATATTTATCTTATGGATGATCCTTTTAGTGCAGTTGATGCACATACAGGAACTCATCTTTTTGAGGTATGTTTCGTTTTGCTTCAGTTCAGAAGAAAATTTAAAAATCGTTCTGACAACTTAATCCTTTAGATACAAGGTTTTCAGAGTCCATTAAATTAGTGAGAAGACTTTTGGAAATAACTATTTAAAAGTTTTTTTATTAACGTTTTGGAGCACACTATGTGATCCATCTTCTCAAATCCTAATGATAGACCATGAAGTGTGATCCAAAATATTGATCAAAAAGCATTTATGGAGTTGTTTTGAGAAGTCTTCTCACTAATTTAATACACTGAAAACCTTTTCTCTAAAGGTTTAGATTCTGCGAAAACTTTTTTGATCAATGTTTCAGACCATACTCCACAGTCCATCTTCTCAAATCCTGATGATGGATCAGAGAGTGTGCTCTAAAATGTTGATAAAATAATTTTTTCGGAGTTATTTTCAGAAGCCTTCTCACTAACCTAATCCTTTCAAAGTAAATTATTTGCTTAATTAATATTGGCATAGAAATGAAAAGGACAGTGAACTGTGAGGACTTACACAGGCGAGCCTTGCGGGAGTTTTGTGTGGCAAGACTTTAATCTATGTTACCCACCAAGTTGAATTTCTGCCCACTGCAGACCTCATCCTAGTGAGTAAATCATGTAACACTCTTTACTCTTAATATTCTCGAAGTTCTTAACAATTACTGCGATACAGCTTCACCGTGCATTTTAATCTTTGTGGATGGCAATTTCCCCACATTATGCTTCTTTCCTAATTTTAATCATTTTGTCCCATAATTTTCTTAGTTCCAGAATTTATGACTCCTTTGCTGCTTTTTCTTATGTTTCAGAAGGTGAACATTAAGTTAAAAATTTGAGAATACTCATTGCTTCTTTAATAGGTGATGCAAAATGGAAAGATTGCACAAGCTGGAAAGTATGAAGAGCTTCTGCAAGAAGGCAAAGGTTTTGCGGCCTTGGTTGGTGCTCATAATCAAGCTTTAGAGGCTATAGCTGCAGTGGATAATGTATCATTCAAAAGGATTCTTCAGAGAAGCAATAAGAATATCACAGAACTCTGTGATGAGAAATTGTCTGTTCAATCAAATAGTCAAATTAGAGACCTAAAATTTCAAAACAGTGAAAAACAAATGTGCAATGAGGTACAACGGGAAAGTAATGCAGATCAGAAGTGTAAATACTCTCAGATTACAGAAGATGAGGAGAGAGAAACAGGACGTGTCAGCAAAAAGGTCTATTGGTCTTATTTAACAGCAGTATATGGTGGTGGCTTGGTTCCAATCATATTGATATCACAGGCAATTTTTCAGGTGTTTCAAGTTGGAAGTAATTATTGGATGGCATGGGCATCTCCTCCCACACCAGATATGGCACCCATAATTAGTACAAGAGTCCTAATTCTGGTATATGTTGCACTATCAATAGGAAGTTCGATATTTATATTGGTCCGAACATTACTGCTAGCAGCAATGGGCCTTTTAACATCTCAAAAGATCTTTCTGGGCATGCTTCACAGTATTTTCCGTGCTCCCATGTCCTTCTTTGATAGGACACCAACTGGTCGGATCTTGAACCGGGTTTGTGATTCTTTCCCAACCTGCAAGTGAAATTAATTATTTAATTACTTTCAAATTTGACAAGGAAATACAATTACAGACTGCTTTCCACACGTAGATTAATTACGTGAAGTTTGATTGCAGATTGGTATGTTATTTGTAACTTTCCTTGGGTTTTTCTTAAAGAAATGGAAGAGATTTGATTTATCAATATATATAATTCGTTCTAGTCACTTGTGCAGCTAGTAGTAAGTGGCTATATGACTAACTAGTGACTCGAATCATGTCTGCAGGCATCAACAGATCAAAGTGTATTAGATTTGGAAATTGTTTCTAAATTAGGTTGGTTTTCCTTCTCAATAATTCAGCTCTTGGGGACTGTAGTGGTTATGTCAGGGGTATCATGGCAGGTTTTTGTTATATTTGTACCTGTGACTGCAATTTGCATATGGTATCAGGTAATTGCTCCCCTTCTTCGTCTCTCTCATGATTGTTTTATAGGAAGTCATAGAAGGTTGAGTTCTTCGCACTGTCATTTCATATAATTTTGTCATTCCTCATTTATATTACAATTTGCTTAAACAGTTATGCCAGTTTAAGATATCACTTGTCAAGTTGAGTTCATGTAGGTTTCACGATGACAATAGTTTAGGTTAAAGATTTCGGGATTCATCCAGCTGTTTGAAATCAGTTCAAAGGTTTCAAGAACATTACATGTACCCATCTTAAGGGAGAAAGGGAGAATGAAACTTGTCAAGTTAATTTAGCCGAAATTTCCTGTTACTCATTCGTTTGTGGGTCAAATCAATAGCATTTTAACTTTTAAATGCAATCACTTTCAATCAAGAACAAAACTTATTTGTTTATATAAGATGAGCATACGGAAGGCAATGCTAAGGCAAACATTAATTGCCTTCAGGAATTTTGCTATTTCTTTTGAGATGAAACTATGCAATGATAGATGGATTTCATAGAGATCAGAGGGTTGCTGGCATTTCCAACATAAGGAACACAATTCTTACCTAATCACCTAAAGATATATGCAAAACTTTTGATTATTTAAATATATAAAGAAGGCAAAACAAAGAATGGCACTATTTGTAATATTGTAATTCCTCAAATTTAATTTTGGGTTATAAGCCCACTTCCAGTATACAATTTGATGATGTGCTCTGCAGCGATACTACATGCCATCTGCTCGAGAACTATATCGCTTGGTGGGTATTAAGGGAGCTCCGATCCTTCATCATTTTGCTGAATCACTTTCAGGAGTTGCCACAGTAAGAGCCTTTAATCATGAACAGCGATTCATAGAAAGAAATTTATCTCTCATTGATGATCATTCAAGGATGTGGTTCCATACCATATCAAGTACAGAGTGGCTTGCCTTCAGATTGAATTTGCTATCTAATTTGGTCTTCGCCTTCTCATTAGCCGTAGTCGTGTGCTTACCTGAAGGCCTTATTGACCCAAGTAAGTAATTCCTGAATCTAATATTATGATTCTAGAGAAATCAATTTGTATTTGACTGTATAAATACATCTTGGAGGAGAAATTAAACATCCATGATATGCAGGCATTGCTGGGCTAGCCGTAACATACGCACTGAATCTCAACTCACAACAAACAGCAATCATCTGGAACCTAACGAGTGCTGAGAATAAAATGATTTCAGTAGAAAGGATATTACAATATTCACATATTCCATGTGAAGCACCATTGGTGATAGAAGAAAGCAGACCGGCTCTTGGATGGCCATCTGATGGAATAATATTCCTTGAAAACTTGCAGGTATGAAAAACAATGAAGAAAGAGGATCAGAACATATTGCTTTTGCTGCCATTGATTTCTTAATAATTCTTAGCTCCAACACCATGCTTGGGTGCGTGCATATAATTAAGTTCATCCAGCGGAAAAAAGAAATTGTTGTAGGTCTATATCCAAATGCAATCAATTTTTATTTTTCTCATCTATGCAGTTTTTATGCCTGATGTTCACAAATAATAATATAGAAAATAATTTAGACAAAAGCATGTGTTAAAATTGCACTACCGTGATAAAGTGAAAGCTTAAGGTCAGCATATTAAACTTTTTAATGCCAAGAAAAAAACCCTGATATGAATCTAAATGAGGTGATCATCTGTAGAAAATTGGGCAAATAAGCCTTTGCAGGCTCTGAAATTCTTTCTGTTTTTCACTTTACTGAGACAATCTTTTAAAAGCTAGAACTAGATTACACAACATTTGTGAGCTGTCAGAAATCCAATATCCATTCCATTCAACATCTTCCCTAAATCAGTCCTTGACATGTAACTTATACAAGTTGCAATTAATTGAACCTCAAATTAACTCAGCTTTCTTCTATGCCGAGCACAAGTACAGATTACTTATTTCCTATGTTTGTATTTATAGATGCCGAATCCCTGTGGAGTGCGGGAGATCCAATGCACACTCTGGCAAAAAGCCCAAACTTGTTAAGGGCCAGTGGCTCACAGGTATAGCACCCAACAGGCTCATGGGACATCCTAGGTTTGAATCCTGTCTGGCCCATGTCTTACATCATGATGGAGATCCCAAATACTATGACTATGATTCCTTGAGATAATGATGTATCTGCAAACCAAAGCTATAAATAGAGAAAAATATATATATATATATTTTTTATTTGGAATAAATGCCATGAAAAAGGCATTGCTACAAGCCTAGTAACGTGGTAAGTTCAACTGACAGAAATAAATCCAATTGAATAACAAAAAAAGCCTTGTGAATAAGATTAATTTAAATGCAAGAGTATGTTCTATAACACCTAACAAGGAGCATTTGCAGATTTAAATTTTACAAATGTTTTCCTCTGGATCAGAAGAATTTCTTTAGGACAAATCACAATTTCTCATGGGTTTAAATCTTTGGCTAAGAATAAACATCTCTCTTTTTCATGCACTAGCTCTTTACATCAGAACATGAGTTCATGTCAAGCTTCCAACACATGCCATCCGTGGTCAGAAATATGACCCAAATAACCAAACAAGACTCTACCTCATTCAAAATCACAAGACATTCCAGGAAATATCTGATTGTTTCCCAAGATCTGGGGACCTGATACATCTCACTTATCATGACATGTGACCTGCAGATATTTAGATTACTTAAAATTTATCTATCAGATTTATTAGAACATGTCGGAATACCATAGATAGACTGTGCATCAAATGTAAAGTTTATCATTTCAATTTCATAAGAGGGATTCTAATTGCACTTGTCATTAATTTCAGTGTCTCATATGTCCGGACACTGACAAAAATACAGTTAGGAGACTTGTTGTAGAGGAAATTCTTGAACTCCCTTCCTTGAGTGGAGTTTTCTAGGCAATGACTCAATGTGATGAATATATGTTCTTTTGGTCATTAGTTGGACATTAATATATTTATCTTATCTTATCTTACATAAATTATTACAGCTCCCATGGAACACTTAATATTCAATACTCGTACCAACATCCTCGTCCTCCCAATCATGTGCTCTGTTTTCTTCTTTAATCCCACATGTATTTATAGGAACTAAACTCCTTGTGTCTCGAAACCTTCAGCTACGTATTGATTTTGGAATGTACCTTCTAATTGGCGAGTATAATGGTGATCTGCGCTAAGTTTAATACTTATTGCATAATCCCATGATGATTCCACGAGTTATCTTTTAGCTGCTTGCTTATTCTAGTACTGCAATCTCCCACTGGTGATCCACTCTGCATAGTTCTATATCACTCTTCTCATATTCATAATGGAAATTTGTATATTCATCTGAAGATTCTGGCGATGGCAACTTTGATGGAACAATTCTGCACATTTTGGGCTGCATGCAAATCTCCATCTTAGGAAACATCATCCTCTACTTTAGTTTTTTCCATGATGGGGGCTACTGCCCCTATGAATTTGCCAAATGCGGTCCCATGAAAATGAATATGCATTATTGCTGCTTAAAAAAATGTTCTTGAAATTCTTGAGCAACAGCTGCTTAGGAAATGAGTTTGCAGCTAGATAAGCTGTGGGGGCACAAAAAATTTCCATCCCTTGAAATTTCTTCTGCTTTCTTCTGATACATGGCATATTTGCATGTAAAGAATATTTTACATTCCCACTGTAGCTCCAAAAATCTAAACGAGTCACTAGGGTTTGGTAGAGGGGGTACTAAGCAAACACCTATAGGGTCAAGGATACAGGAAGCCACTAGAGGTCTATGATAGCTATCCGGTTTGCCTACTTGCACTAGGCCAAAGACGGACTTGAAAATCAGGTTAGGGCTAGCATGATCAAGTGCACAAAAGATGTAGGTATCTCTAACTAGTCTAACTACCAAATTGCAAGTAGCTAAGGGGGAAAAACAATGCGTTTTAAACAAGAAATTTATGTTATTCAAACAAGCAAGCACTATCAAGCAAGGAAAATGATTAAGAAACATGTAAATCTAATGAATGAAGAACGATTTCAAATTAAAAGAAGTTTTCAAGGAGAGAGAATGCATAAACCTTCAAAAACCTATGTTAATGCTTGTTTAAATGAAGCTAACCTAGCATGTAATCACTAACCCTAGATAATATACTACACTACACTAACTAAATGGTTTCATCTTGCAAGCAAGGTGCCCTTCGATCATGTTAAAACGTAATGCAAGTAATCTACCAAACATGGTCAAAGATTGATCCAGAATGGAGGGAAACTAAGCTGCAATGTAGAGCCTTGTCCAATTTGATGACGCCGTGGATTGCACCCTTGAAAGAAGGCCCGGCTTCTCTCTTCTACGCGGCACAATGGAGACTTCCCTCTTGCTGTGGGCTTGGCAAAACTGAGGGAAGAATCTCTAGATAAGGGCTAGCTCCCTTTGATGCATCTTTGAGGTCTTTGACTACTACTTGTTAATAATGGGGGCAGGGGAGCGGCGGGGGGAGATGAAAAGGGAGAAGGATATAACCAAAATAGAAACCTATCTAAACGGTGATGCACCAAATGATTTTGATCTATTCAGCTATATCAACACTTCAGACCAAAAGGGGGCGAACAGACACTTTATCTGACAAAAAGACCAGACTATAGGGTGCTTTAACAGGGGGCTTAATGAAGACACAAGGAAAAGGAACTTACCACAGGCGCTATAGAAACACACTGTCAGATAACTACTCTTCTGTCTCTACGCTCTAGATAAAGCACTTCCTGTTAACCTACAGAAATGGCCTTGGCTACACTAGATATATTGGTGTCAATCTATGAAAGCATCAACCTAAAATGACTGAACACAGAGTTGATACACAGACATACTCAAAAGTATAACCAGTCAGATAGAGGTAAAATGCATCTTATTGATTCAAAGGTAAAATTTGGCAGGGCTTCACCTTACACAAGTGAGAGATATCATTTTTCTGCTGAGAGGTTACAATATATAGCATTAAGAGAAAGAGTTTTGGCGCTTTCCAAGGATAGGCGGCCCATACTACATTAAACACCTAGGAAGGAGGAAGTCCGCTAAAGGAACCATGCTGTAGATGTCGCAAGTCTTGACTTTGGTGCTTAAACAGTATTAAATGTCACTGTAAGAGCATGGGTCACTTGATTGTTTTAATGACAAGGCTGCCCCTCTTTATGAAACTTATGCAACTGTCTGCTTATCAAAGCTTAGACGAAGAAAAATAGGCTGTGCTATTGAATGCTTGCGCTCTTTGATGACCACTTGGTGGAGATTGTTTCATCTGTAGCAATAACTTCTCTGTCGACGCTTTCTGTATGCCACCTGGACTATTCTACTCATTTCTGCATTTGGCCTTTGTCTTTTCCTGGCAACTCGGCCCTCGGGGCTATCTTTCATCTCCTCCTGGCTCTTCGGGCTCCTTTCTCAATGGGTCGCTGAGTTTCCTTGTGGCCTTGTGCCCTTTGAATTCCTTTGGGTCTGCGATATTGAGTTCTTTCGGGCACTGCTCAAAGGAATTGTCTCTTTGGTCTCTCTTCAACGGCCGACGCATCCCATCAAAATTGACGTCTGCGGGCCTGTCACTATTCGAAAACCAATGGCTACTTCATCACTGTAACATCGGCGTCCGCAGGCCTGTCATCATTTGAAAACCCAATGGCTATTTTGTTGCCTTGAATTTTGACGTTCTCGCACCCGTCACTGGACGTTTGAACTCTAATGGCTAGTTCACTATGTTAAGGTTGACGTGCTCGGGCCCATCATCCCTTTGGTAATTCCTTCGGCCTTTTGCAAAATGAACCCACTTGAAGGGAAGGTGATCTTTCGAAAAAGAGGAGAGAGTCCCTGTTCGGCAGGCGAGAGTCCCCCGCAAGGGCACTTGTCCTTCGAGCTCCTTTATCTTCCCAATTCCTTCAGACAAAATGTCTAAAGGAATTCCTTCAGACATTTTGCCCAAAAGAAATCCTTCCTTCAAAGTCTAGGCCCTTTCTTTATAAATTCCTTCAGACATTTGTCCGAAGGAATTTGCCTTGTTATCTTTTCTGAAGGAAAACTTCACTTTCAGCCCTATGCCTTGCTTTTTTCCAAAGGTGATCTCTATCCTCCGCAAGGGCACTTTGGGTCCAAAGTTGCCCTTCGAAGCCTGCTGAAAGACTTGTATCCCATTGAAACTGGCCCATTCCTTTGCCGAAGGGTTTGTGCAAACCAACTGCCCAAAGCGAGATAAGCCTCCGGATCAACCCGAAACATCTACAAGACTCAAGTCACTTGGCTCTTTATAGAAACAAGTCTATTACAAAAAAGGAAGGCACAATTGCAGCAAGGTGAATACATCAAAGACTGACTGCTCAGGATAGGAGGAAAGGAAGGGAGACCGATTTTGTTTTGGCCTGCAGGACCAAAAATGGTCAACAAATTTGGCGATTCCTAGGAGAAGCGTGCCTGCTATGCTTAAGAAAACCAGTGGCTTACAAGTCCATTGTGTTATGGTGTGGAGCTAAACGCTTCAACTGCTTGCAGACACACAAAGAAGGATGCTGAATAACCAGAGCCACCGGCGTCGGCAGTATGACCGACGTCGGTCAAGTGCAGTGGAGGAGACCGGCGATGGCAGGGAGTCGGCAGACGTCGGCAACACCAGACTAGCAGGGACCGGCGTCGGTCGCCTGTGTATTTTCGGAACTGCTGTTGACGAACAGTCAGTTAAGTGAAGCGAGTGTTTGCATGTCAAGCGACTAATTATAGTCACGAGCTGCGTGTCTAATTATTGTAACTAGAGTTCTATTTTTGTAAGCATGGGATCTTATTTATAGACCCATAAGGCATGTATTGTAATTATTCTAAGGCAAGTAAAAGCATTGAAGCTAGCAAGGTCAAGGAGATCTATAGGTGTAAGGTCAAGGAGATCAGCTGAAGCATTCAAGGAGGGATAGCAACTCAGGCTTTAGAGTTGTTGTGTTGAGCAAGAGAGAGAGGAAAGTTCTTGAAGTGTGGCAAGCCTTTGAGGTGGAGGAAGAAGTGGCATCTTCCTTATTGTATTTTTTTCTAGTAGTATTTAATACAAGAGTGTGTATTGTCTCTCAAATTCTTTGTTGTCTCAAGTTTCTAACTACTTTATCATTCTGGTATAATTCCGTGTTTAATTGCATATAAGAAAGTAATCAATTGTGCTCTAATTGGTAGCGCTGTAGATCCCCTGACAAGTGGTATCAGAGCTACGGTTTGCAGGAAGCAGGGTATTGTTTTTTGATTACAGGTCATTCACAGGGTTTTCTGATTGAGTGGGAGTTCAGTAATGGCAGAAGAAAGCAGGCTACGAATGGAGAAGTTTAACGGCAAGAATTATCAACATTGGAGGATGCAGATTGAGGACTATCTGTATCAAAAGGATTTGTACTTACCGTTGGGTGGGGTTGCATGCAAGCCCACAGATATGAGAGATGAAGAATGGAACGTTCTTGATCGGAAGGCTCTCGGTTCCATAAGGTTGAGCCTTGCATCGTCTGTGATTTTCAGCTTATCACAGTGCAAGACAATGAAAGAGTTGATAAAGTCCTTGGCAAATTTATACGAAAAGCCCTAGGCTTCTAATAAGGTATATCTTATGAAGCAGCTATTTACTTTGCAAATGCAGGAAGGTGGATCGGTACATACTCATCTCAATGATTTCTATGGTTTGGTAAACCAATTAGCTTCAGTCAATATTGTTTTTGATGATGAGGTAAAGGCTCTCTTGATTTTATGTTTTTTGCCTGAAAGTTGGGACGGTATGGTTATGGCAGTAAGTAATTCTGCATCTGCTTCTAAAATCTTAAAAGTTGATGATGTTGTGAGTGTGATCTTGAATGAAAAAATACGCAGAAGAAGCACAAGTGAATCATCAAGGAATGTTCTAAGTGCAGAAAGCAGGGAAAGGCAAAGGGAGAAGGTTGAGCAAGGGAAATCAAGGTCGGAAAAGAGATCCGAGTCCAAAGGTATTACTTGCTGGTTTTGTGGAAAGAAAGGACATACAAAGGAGTGTTGGTTGAGAGATAAAAAGAATCAACATGCAGGTATGGAAGAAGCAAAGGATGCAAATATTGTGATGCAGGATGCTCTCATACTTTCTTCAGATAGTCAAGTAGGATCATGGATTTTAGATTCTGGTTCATCTTTTCATGCATCCCCAAACAAAGATTTGTTCTATGAGTATGAACAGGGAGATTTTGGAGTGCTCTATTTAGGGGATGGTACGCCTTGTCAGATAGTTGGCAAAGGGAAAGTGCAGCTGAGATTGCAGATTGACAACACGTGGGTGTTGAAAGAGGTCATGCATGTTCCAATTCTGAAGCAGAGTCTGATTTCTGTAGGAAGGTTGGGAGATGAGGGATGCACAATAACCCTCACAGCAGATTCTTGGAAGGTTACCAAGGGAGCACTTGTTCTAGCAAGAGGTAAGAAAGTAGATACTCTTTATCTGTCTACTTGTATTACTGATTCCACTTCTGGTGTAGATTCGAAGATGTAGCCTAATAGGCTTGGTCACAAAAACAGGAAGGGAATGAAAGTTCTTGATTCAAAAGGTATGTGTTCAAATTTGAAAAGCATAAATACAGTTCATTGCAGAAAGAGGAAATTTGATGCTTTTGACAGGAACAAAGAAGCCTTGGTGTTTATGGAGGAGATGAAGGACAGAGATCAGTCACAGGGGCTGAATAAGTCTGAGCAGGGCAGCATGGATAAAGGTTTGATCCAAGAAGAGCTGGCAGATGAAAATTTCATCACTTACAAGGACACACAGACACCGATGTCAGTAGCTTGGCACCGACGTCAGTTATCCAAATACCGACATCGGTCATGTGCAGACCAGCAGGGTCGGTAAGTCAGACAGGAGAAGTCCGACATTGGTCATAAGGACCGACGTCGGCAGGAGGGACGCCGGCGTCGGCCAGGGAAACGACGTCAGCAGTCAGGGTCAGTGCAGGGAACCGACATCGGTCGGGAGCAGACTGGGAGATGGCCTAGATCGGTCACTGGAACGGATGTTGGGTGAATTAATAAGTCTCAAACACCCATGTGGAGGTTAGAAAAGGTATGTGAACCTCATATTCGTTGTTCACCTTCTTTATATTGCTTACTGATAGTCATGAACTAGGAAGATGGAAGAAGCAATGCAAGTAGAATCCAGAAACAGTGGGAGCTTGGCATGGATGAGGAGTGTGAGTCCTTGGAGAACCAAACAGGTATTTGTTGGTAGTGTTGTCAGCTGGAAGGAAGCACTGGATAGAGGGATGGATTCCCGTTTTAGAGAAGAGAGTGGATGGACACATGAGACAGAAGGCTATGGTATATGGTCTTGAGTACGCTGCAGAACAATGGAGGTTTGACCATTGTATTTTATCTTTATCAGGTTGGATAATATTAGCTACATTACCCTGTTACTGTATTGTGTTACTTGTTGCAGGGTTTCATATACAGGGAGTTTTCTGAGCTAAGGGTAGAGTTGGTTCAGAAGTACGTCATGAAGAATTTGGGAGCAGCAAAATTCTTGTGGCATAAGAGACAGGGATTGCACCACAGGTTTTCGTGGTGGTTGGTCTTCAAGAGTGACATTGAAGAGGGATACAGAGCCTAAAGAACAAAATAGATGGTGTACAAGTACAGGTACAAGTTGCAGCTATTTATCTCCAAGTGGGAGATTGTTATGGTGTGGAGCTAAACGCTTCAACTGCTTGCAGACACACAAAGAAGGATGCTGAAGAACCAGAGCCACCGGCGTCGACAGTATGACCGACGTCGGTCAAGTGCAGTGGAGAAGGAGACCGACGACGGCAGGGAGTCGGCCGACGTCGACAGCACCAGACTAGCAAGGACCGGCGTTGGTCGCCTGTGTATTTTCGGAACTGTTGTTGACGAACAATCACTTAAGTGAAGCGAGTGTTTACATGTCAAGCGACTAATTATAGTCACGAGCTGCGTGTCTAATTATTGTAACTAGAGTTCTATTTTTGTAAGCATGGGATCTTATTTATAGACCCATAAGGCATGTATTGTAATTATTCTAAGGCAAGTAAAAGCATTGAAGCTAGCAAGGTCAAGGAGATCTACAGGTGTAAGGTCAGGGAGATCAGCTGAAGCATTCAAGGAGGGATAGCAACTCAGGCTTTAGAGTTGTTGTGTTGAGCAAGAGAGAGAGGGAAGAAGTTCTTGAGGTGTGGCAAGCCTTTGAGGTGGAGGAAGAAGTGGCATCTTCCTTATTGTATTTTCTTCTAGTAGTATTTAATACAAGAGTGTGTATTGTCTCTCAAATTCTTTGTTGTCTCAAGTTTCTAGCTACTTTATCATTCTGGTATAATTCCGTGTTTAATTGCATATAAAAAAGTAATCAATTGTGCTCTAATTGGTAGAGCTGTAGATCCCCTGACACATTGGGCACGGAGTCAGAATACAGCCTAAAAGGCTGACAATAACCTTGAGAGACTAAAAAATCAACATGAAGCTTTTACTCCCAAACGATAAACAAAACACACACAAGGCTAAAAAACTACGAACATGCGCCAAAAGCACTTAGGGAAAACGGGAAAAAAACAAGGAAAACATGTACATAATGAGAAGAGGCTCAGTGACAATGCTTAAGATATATCCCATTAACTGGGATATGTAGTTCCCCACCATCCAACTTGGAGTGTTGGAATGCGTTATGCTACTTACACTAAGTGATGACATACGAACCACTCCATAAGGCATCGAACTTCGTGTGTTTTCCAGGTTTAGCTCGGTCTTCATCCCATTTTAAGACGATATCGCCTTCAGAGAAGCCTTTTGATGAGGATTTCTTATCAAAGTGCTTCTTCGTTTGCTGCTGACGACTGGTCATAGAAGCCATGGCTTGGTCTCTTGTCTTCTGAAGCTCCATCAATTCACAAAGCCTAACCTCCATGCTGTCACTTTCTTCCAATTGCAGCTGGTGAGCAAGATCCAACACTGATAATTCAAGCAAAATAGGAAGCCTAGCTTCCCTCCCATACACAAGCTTGTATGGTGAATTGCCAACTGCCCTTTTTGGAGTAACTCTGTCTGTCCACAGGACTGTTTTCAGCTTGATGTGCCAAGTTCTATGATTTTCCTCTATTGTCCTTCTGATGATGCTAATCAGATTCTTATTGGTGGACTCAGCCAACCCATTTTCTTGTGGGTAGTAGTTGGAAGAAATGCTAAGGTAGATGTCGTATCCCAATGCCCACTCACTTGTTTTGGTTCCCAAGAAAGCCAATGCGTTATCTGAGATGATGGTAGCTGAGACTCCAAACCTTGTCACCAGGACTTTGTAAAAGTCTAGGACTGCATTTTCGTTGGCTTCTTTCAAAGCAACAGCGTCTACCCATCTCGTGAAGTAGTCTGTAGCAGTCAAGACCCATTTGTGGCCAACACTGGAAGGAGGGTTGATCATTCCTATAAAGTCTAGGCCCCATTGCATGAACGGTTGCTCTACTTGAATAGGCTGTAGAGGCATTGTAGCCAGCCGTTGCTTTCCATCAAAGAGAGCACATTTCTGACACTTTCGTACCCAGGCATGGGTGTCTCTGAATAAAGTGGGCCAAAAGTAACCAGCACTCATAATCCTTGCAGCTGTAAGCTTAGGAGCAAAGTGACCACCAGCTGGCCCGTCATGAAACTTGGACAGTACCCTGTCGACCTGATTTGAGTCTATGCATTTTAAAGGACTCCCAAAAAATCCCTTTTAAACAGCACCCCATCAATCAGGACATAAAGAAGAGATTGGAGTCTAAAATACCTCTTAGTCCTATCAAAGCACTGTGGGCACTCACTAGTGAGAAAGAAATGTGTCATTTTTTGTGCCCAGTCCTTCATGACTACTGGGTCCGCTGCTGTAGCTTCATCATGGAATAGCAAAATGCCCTCCTACTATTTAAGGTCTTAGCAAAGTGTTCACACAGCCCTTTTCCCCTTACCAGCTTGGTGGTTTTGATATTCACGTCATATTCCATTACCTTGATGATACACCCTGCTCTCTTTTCATTTAGATCACGACTAATCAAGAAATCTTTGACGCTGGGATGTGGCACCATGAAATGAACCTTGCTGTTTGACAGCATATGTCTGAATTTCTTCAGGCTTCGTATGACCGCAAGGACTTGCTTTTCAACATAAGTATACCTGATTTCAAAACTTTCTAGACCTTGGCTAAAGAACGCAAGCGGCTATTTAAAGTTTTTATCATTTGCTTGGGTAAGCATGGCAGAGATTACCTCTTCATTCCCGAAGGTGTAAAGGTTGAAATCCTTGGAGAAGTCAGGACTAATCAAAGTAGGAGCCTGGGCTATAGCTTGCTTGATCCCTTCAAAACTATCCTTTGCGCTGTCCACGCAAACTTCTCATCTTTCTTCATCATGGAGGTCAATGGCTTGACTATCTCGGCAAAATTTGGGATGAATCTCCTAATAAAATTTATTCTACCGAAGAAGCTTTGCGGACCTTTCTTATGCTTAGGCAAGGATAGCGCTAGGACAGCGCGAACTCTTTTTGGATCAATGGTCAAGCCCCCTTTTGAAACAACATGACCAAGGACTTTACCTTCATGGACGGCGAACACACATTTCTTTGGGTTGAGAGATATACCAAACTCTCTACACCTCTCAAAGATTTGCCTTGGGTGTTTCAAATGTTGGCCTGCATCCTTGGAGAAGACTATCACATCATCAAAATAGACCAATACAATATTATTTATCAGACCCTGGAAAGCCATGTCCATGGCTCGCTGAAAGGTGGCTCCAGCATTGGACAATTCAAATAGCATTTTTCGGTAAGCAAAAATCCCCCACTTGGTAGTGAAGGTTGTCTTGTATTGATCACAGTCTTGCACTAAAATCTGATTGTACCCTGTATACCCATCCAAGAGGGAGAAACGTTCGCTGCCTGTCACTATTTGGAAGATCTGTTCCATACTTGGGAGAGGATAGTGATCTTTCAACGAGACTCTATTGAGGTCTCTGAAATCCACACATAGTTTGATCTCCCCATTCTTTTTCCTAACAGGGACTAGATTGGCCAACCAAGAAGAGTGTTTGATGGGAAATATGATCCTAGACTCAATTAGCTTGGTGAGTTCCTTCCGCATGAAAAGCTCAATCTTCGGATTGACAGGGCTTTGTTTTTGTTTGATGGGCTTGGTGCCCTCCTCCAACTCAATGGTGTGTTGGGCCAAGCTTGGGTCAAAACCCTTTAGGTCACTGTATTTCCAAGTGAAAACATCAACAAATTCTTGGCACAACAAAATGAAAGCATGCCTTTCATCATCTGTACATACCTTCCCAAGTGCAAGCAGCGTGTTCTTGAATATTTCAACTTTTTTGTAGTTTTCTTTCTTGGTTGTGATGCTTGCTTTGTCATTTTTCAGTTGTTCATCCTCGTTGAAGATGCTTTCGAGAGTGACCAAGCCTTTGAGAAGTTTGTTGTTCTTCAACTGAACAATCTGGCCGTCGTACTGCTGTTGCTGCTTGGCTTGATTCTTGGAAGCAAACTCAGCCTCCTCCTGCAAGAAGAGTGCTATCTGTTGATCATTGTCAAACACCTGCCAATTGGTGACATTATCAGACATGAAGGGTCTGATTACCACTTTTAAATGGCGCGCACTGTTGTTTCGGTCTATCTCCTTGGGGATGTCAAACTGGGCACCAACCGCTGCTAGTCTGTCCGCCTGCTTATTTTGCTCTCTTGGAATGGAATTAATGTTGAAAGCAAGGAAACTCTCCACTAAGTCCCACACCCTGTCCTTGTAAGACTTAAGCAAGGAATTCTTAGTCAGATTTCAACCTCTCACCTGATTTACGATTAACTCGTTGTCTCCAAAAACCTGCAGTTCTTTAATTCATCTTTTCTTTGCCCGCTCCAAACCATGAATGAGAGACTCATATTCTGCACATTGCAAGTGCAGGAAAATTGGAATCTGAAAGTTGAGAAGTATCTCTCTTTTGAGGGTGAAATTAACACTACTCCACCACCAGCTCCCAATTTGCTTCTTGAGCCATCAAAGAAGAATTGTCATAAACCCAAGCTCTCTTGGTTTGCCTTCATCAAATTTGGCACAAGAGTACCCTCTTCATGCATGCAATAAATTCCAAGACCTGCCTCTTCTATGAACTTGTATCGGTCATGTTCAAAGTTGTCACTTCCTCATTCGTCTAAGAGCAGGTCAGCAACTCCTTCAAGGGCAGAGGGCAGAAATTGGTCTATTTGGAATTCTTCTTCAACAATGATGGCATAGCTAACATTCACCGCTTTGAGTGAGTACGGCTCCAGATGATCTCTGTGGATTGGCTCCGACTCAATCTTGACCTTAGTCCCATATTTGGTTTTAAAAACCATGTAAGATCAGTTTTGCTACTAGGTACCCGCCTATTTTAGATGTGAAATCCCTGGACAAGCAGATAGCAAAGTAGGGAGGAACATCTGCCACTACCACGTCGTGGAAAACTGAGAAAGTTGGACAGGTGTGCAGCATTAGATTCAAGCCTCGTAGCACTCCTAGTGTCTTAGCTAGTGATCCATCTAGCTACATGACTCCCTTGGTCATCTCCTCACATTTGAGTCCCAGCTTATCCGCTATACATTTGGGCATTACTGAAGTGCTTGCCCCACTGTCAATAATGCAATTGTGAACCAAGAAATCTCCAATGACTAAGGACAGGTAGAAAGGAGGAAACTTTTCATCCTTCTTTGCTTGGCCTGCCATGGAAAGGTGCCCATTCATGATCAAAACATTATCAGCTTTTACTGGGACAACTTGATCATTTAGCCCGTGTAATTCCTTCTGGAGTGTCTTTTTGTCCCGGCATTGCTAATGAATCCCACAAAGAGATATTCATGTGCAGCTTCTTCATCTGGTTTACCCCGTTGATATGAGGGTTGCTCCCTTTTAAATTTTCTTTGGGGGCGCTTGCAACCTAAGGCGCAAGTCGAAGAGCTAAGGGTGCAACCGACGACCTGTAATTTGGAAATTTCTAATTCACATGTGATGAAGAAGATGCTAAAGACATTTGGGCAGCTGCTTGTGCTTCCTCCATTGCCCTCTTTTTGGACCTGGTATTGGCTACAACACAATCACCTTAATTGTTCATGCTGCCTACATAATTTACTGCACAGAATTCACCTTCCAAGTGATTCATGAGAGTGGAATCGGACTGAGCCTGCTTGTTGTCCGTTCCAAGTTGTATTGACGCCTCAAAACTTGGGAACTGGGCTATTTGGTTGTCTTGCGTGTTCACATATTGATTTGGCAACTTATTTGTATAAACAACCTGTTCTTGACCATATCCCAGGGGTGGGCAATTAGACTGTTCTTGTGCCAGATTATTTTGAGCGGGAACAAGAGCTTTGGATGATGAACGCCTAGATTATAACCTTGATATGGTCTGGGTTGTGCAAACTGACCCTGTCTTTGATTATAATTCTGAAAAGGGGGTCTATTTGCTTGTCCGAACTGCTAGTAGCCCTGATTCAGTCGATAGTTTTGACCCTGTTGCCTCTTGAGAGCCACCAATTCGTTGGTTACACTTTGTAACAAGCTCTTAACTTCATGGTCATTGGACGAGGTAGCAATCGGCTTTTTTACGTCAAGCAGAAGAGCTAAGGTGGGTGCAACAACCTGAACTGGGGGTGGCAATTCAGGGAAGAGTGGCATATGAGGTCTAGGGGCTATCTTTCCTGCTTGTACCAAACAATTTTCAGTGACTATGGCTATTTCATAAGCAGCTGGTAACACTTGTCCTCCCATGGACTATATCATGACAGCAATGTCACTGTTCAAAGCCTTCAAGTAATAGAGGAAAGCATAACTTGGGGCCGGCCTCACCAAAATGGGGATTATGTCCCAAGTCTTTTAAAACCTGGTATTAAAATCTTGCGTAAACTCATGTGGAGCTCTCTTCATGGTGGTCAGTTGCTCAGCAAAAGAGAGGTGGTCACTCTTCTCCCCGAATCTGTTTGTCAAGAGAGTGCTTAATTCGTTCCATGTGCCCACTGAATTTATAGGCAAACTCCCATACCAGTCCAGAACCTTACCCTTAAAAGACAACGCCAGCAACCTGATGGCTATGTTTTCTTCAGTGACATGAATGTTACAGAGGTTGGCAATATTTCTGATATGCTTAATAGCGGTAATAGGCCCCTCTCCATTAAAAGGAGAAACACTCTTAAGGGCTGTCCCTGGGATTGGGTCATAATGCAGAAGGTTCAAAAGGCTTTGACCGTGGAAGGCTACAAAAGGTAAATCCATGGCGATGACAGGGTTCAACCGGGGCCTTCGTGTGTAAGTATATTTTATAGCAAGTCTGGTAAAATGACTTGTTGTATAGGGATAAGTCCTTGCAAACCTTAGCCGCTTTGTTGAGTTCAAGGGCAGTTCAATGAATTTGAAAGGGACACCCTTGGCAGAAGATCTTGTGGTGACCTTAGGCATGGGATGTCAGGATGATCTTTGACCAGAGACTGATGTTCTTAAAAATGGAGTCGCTAGATGCTGGTTAGTTGTTCATTCTTGCAGTAACAGGACTAGCACTAATCCCGAAACTTCTCTAAGCATTAAAATTGGTCCCACCGGGCATGCCAAAAACTGTTGACGCCATGAATTGCACCCTTGAAAGAAAGCCCAGCCTCTCTCTTCCACGGGGCACAATGGAAACTTCCCTCTTGTTGTGGGCCTGGCAAAACTGAGGGAAGAATCTCTAGATAAGGGCTAGCTCCCTTTGATGCATCTTTGAGGTCTTTGACTACTACTTGTTAATAATGGGCGGGGATAAAAAGGGAGAAGGATATAACCAAAACAAAAACCTATCTAAATGGTGATGCACCAAATGATTTTGATCTACTTAGCTATATCAACGCTTCAGACCAAAAGGGGGCGAACAGACACTTTATCTGACAAAAATACTAGACTGTAGGGCGCTTTAACAGGAGGGCTTAATGAAGACACAAGGAAAAAGAACTTACCACAGGTGCTGCAGAAACACACTATCAGATAACTACTCTTCTGTCTCTACGCTCCAGATGAAGCACTCCCTGTTAACCTGCAGAAATGGCCTTGGCTACACTAGATATATTGGTGTCAATCTATGAAAGCATCAACCTAAAATGACTGAACACAGAGTTGATACACAGACATACTCAAAAGTATAACAAGTCAAATAGAGGTAAAACGCATTCTATTGATTCAAAGGTAAAATTTGGCAGGGCTCCGCCTTACACAAGTGAGAGATATCATTTTTCTGCTGAGAGGTTACAATATATAGCATCAAGAGAAAGAGATTTGGTGCTTTCCAAGGACAAGGGGCCCATACTGCATTAAACACCTAGGAAGGAGGAAGTCCGCTAAAGGAACCATGCTATAGATATCGCAAGTCTTGACTTTGGTGCTTAAACCGTATTAAATGTCACTGCAAGAGCATGGATCGCTTGATTGTTTTCATGACAAGGCTGCCCCTCTTTATGAAACTTATGCAACTGTTTGTTTATCAAAGCTTAGACGAAGAAAAACAGGCCGCGCTATTGAATGCTTGTGCTCTTTGATGACCACTTGGTGGAGACTGTTTCATCCACAGCAATAACTTCTCTGCCGACGCTTTTTGTGTGCCACCTGGACTATTATACTCGTTTTTGTGCTTGGCCTCTATCTTTTCTTGGCAACTCGGCCCTCAGGGCTATCTTTCGTCTCCTCCTGGCTCTTCGGGCTCCTTTCTCGACGGGTTGCTGAGTTTCCTTGTGGCCTTGTGCCCTTTGAATTCCTTCGAGTCCGCAATATTGAGTTTTTTTGGGCACTTGCCCGAAGGAATTGTCTCTTTGGTCTCTCTTCAACGGCCGACGCATCCCATCAAAATTGACATCTACAGGCCTATCACTATTCGAAAACCAACGGCTACTTCATCACCATAAAATTGACGTCCGCAGCCCTGTCATCATTTGAAAACCAATGGCTATTTTGCTGCCTTGAATTGTGATGTTCTCATGCCCATCACCGGATGTTTGAACTCCAACGGCTAGTTCACTATGTTAAGGTTGACGTGCTCATGCCCATCATCCCTTTGGTAATTCCTTCGGCCTTTTGCAAAACGAACCCTCCCGAAGGGAAGGTGATCTTTCGAAAAAGAGGAGAGGGTCCCTTTTCGGCAGCCGAGAGTCCCCCGCAAGGGCACTTGTCCTTCGGGCTCCTTTATCTTCCCAATTCCTTCGGACAAAATGTCTGAAGGAATTCCTTTGGACATTTTGCCCGAAAGAAATCCTTCCTTCAAAGTCTCAGCCCTTTCTTTGTAAATTCCTTCGGACATTTGTCCGAAAGAAATCCTTCGAGCATATGTCCGAAGGAATTTGCCTTGGTTTCTTCTTTTGTGAATTTCTTCGGACAAAATGTCCAAAGGAATTCCTTCGCCCACTTTGTCCGAAGGAATTCACCCTTTGGTTCTACATGGATTTTTTTCGGACTTTTAAATCCTTTGTCCCTTTCCTTGGATTTCCTTCGGACAAAAAGTCTGAAGGAATCCTTTATCTTTTGCCTTGTTCTCTTTTCCAAAGGAAAACTTCACTTTCGGCCCTATGCCTTGCTCTTTTCCAAAGGTGCTCTCTACCCTCCGCAAGGGCACCTTGGGTCCAAAGTTGCCCTTCGAAGCCTGCTTGAACGGTCCAATTGTCACCTGCCTACCCTCCACAAGGGCACTTGTCCTTTGGAGCATGCTGAAAGACTTGTATCCCTTTGAAACTGGCCCATTCCTTTGCCGAAAGGTTTGTGCAAACCAACTGCCCAAAGCGAGATAAGCCTCCGGATCAACCTGAAACATCTACAAGACTCAAGTAACTTGGCTCTTTATAGAAACAGGTCTATTACAAAAAGGGAAGGCACAATTGCAGTAAGGTGAATACATCAAAGACTGACTGCTCAGGATAGGAGGAAAGGAAGGGAGACCGATTTTGTTTTGGCCTGCAGGACCAAAAATGATCAACACAATCCAAGAGAGAAGGTGTGGCAGCAACAAGCAAGAGGTGTGGAGGCCAATCCAAGTGCACAAATCGGGGGCAATGCCAACCGAGGGAGCACAATAGCAACAAACAGTGAAGGTAGAAACAACTGAGAGCAACAATGATGTATTAAGTTCAACAAGCGTGTATGTGAATCTTTGTCAAGAGGGAGCATAAATCCAAATGGGAACTGAATGATCAAGAATGAATCAAGAGAGATCAAGAAGATCGAGAGAGAGGGTTGAAATGTGTGTTTTCAAGTCAAATAGGGCAGCCCAAGGGTCAGATCTTTAAAAATGTGCTCGTTTGTGCCCGTTTGGGAACACACATCACACAAAAGGGCACAATCTGGAAGAGTTACGACCCAGGCTGCTGGTTAGGCAAGAAAACAAACAGCCTAGGCTGCCAGTTCTAGTCCCTAGCCTCCTGGAAGGCAGAAACAACTGAGAGCAACAATGATGTATTAAGTTCAACAAGCATGTATGTGAATCTTTGTCAAGAGGGAGCATAAATCCAAATGGGGGCTGAAAGATCAAGAATGAATCAAGAGAGATCCGAGAAGATCAAGAGAGAGGGTTGAAATGTGTGTTTTCAAGTGAAATAGGGCAGCCCAAGGATCGGATCTTTAAAAAAGTGCCCATTTGGGAACAAACATAACACAAAAGGGCACAATCTGGAAGAGTTACGACCCAGGCTGCTGGGTAGGCAAGAAAACAAATGGCCTAGGCCGCCGGTTCTAGCCCCCAGCCTCCTGGAGGGTCTCCATGGTGCACGGAAAGGGTCCTATGGGGTGTGGGAGCTCCGATAGAGTGCAGGGAAGGTCCAGAAAGGTGCACAACGGAATGGGGATCTTTCTAAGTAACTGAGTAGGATCAAATAGGACTCATAGTGACTGGTGGTATGCACGATGAGCAGATGTGTAATCATCGGGAGGAATAGAGTCAGAGGGATCACGATTACACCCACCACTTTAATAAGATAATCCATGGGACCACTTCCAGGGAACATGATTTTTCTGAGAGTTCCATAGAAAAATTTTAGGAAGTGCATGCAACGGTACATAGTAATAAGCTCCTATAATTTCTCAGCAGTACCCCTGAAAACAAATTAGCTAGCCCCAAACGTGGGACCACTAGGTTAGAGTATTTTGACAGAAGCTTGCAGTTGACTTCTGTACGCGGAAGTTGGTCAGTCATGCCACTTCTGCCTATGTTGCATAGTATGTTATCTCGAGAACTATACTTTTCAGTATTTGAATGTTTTATGCTCCTCCATCTCCACAAATATTTCTTTCCTATGTATCTGACATTGTCTCTGGCGTATTTGGATTTGGTGAAGTGTGAAGTTTGCTAACAGCTCTTGAACTTCCCTCCTTTATTCCTACAAAATCATCTTAGCCTCATCCGATTCCACAATTTCTAGTGAGTTCAGGTTTGGGAGATGATGGCTTTCCACAATTGCTATTGTTGTCGCTAACTCTTATTCTTAGATTATTTATTTCAACTTCAAATTCTAATGTCAATTTCACCTGTTTTATGAACAACCTTGCACAAAATGACCATGTTTCATGAATATTAGGTATTCTTCGCATTTAGCATGCTCCAGGAGTCCCTAAGGAAGCCTGTGGCATGATAAAGACAATGGAAAACAAAATATATAATACCCAAATCTGTTGTGCAATTAGAAAACGTATGCAACAGTTGAAACGATTTATTCACACTATATATTTACAACTGCAATAAATGAAATAGCATCAAATAACAAGCATATAAAGCAGCTCCATTTTGTCATTTATAGAATAATCTAAATGTGCTAATAAGAATACAATAAATTATCAAGAAACTCTTCATCCCTCCACAAGGTTACCTCATGCCAGGGCCGTGATATTGCAAGGGTGAATACCCATAAAACAAGAATGCACCTGAAGATGGAATCTCTTTGAAATAGGACCTATTTTCGCAAACGTGAACCCAAAGAGATTTTCCCTCCAACTCTAACAAAAGCCCCTCTAGCTTTATGCTGGACCAGTCATGTCTACCTGCTTGGATCACCCCTCTGCAGTTCCTCATATTGGCAGCCAATACCATTCCAATTACTAATAGATTTTCTCTGAGTGAAAACCTCAGCATTTTTCTCCTTCTTGGAGATGACTGTCTGGCAATCTCTTCCACATATCTAGATGTTTTTCTCTGAGCGTGACCCTCTTACCCGCTCATTTATAATTTAACACTCTTTTCCGCCCAAAAAAAAAAAAGGCAAAAAATTTGATAAGATCTTTTTTACATGTATTCTTGTTAATTTTCTTGATTTTTGGTATTTTCAAAAGTTTGGTAGATTTCATGAAAATCCATGCAAATTATTTAGTTGAAGTCTCAAATCGCAAAATGGACAATGCCATCAGATTCAGATGGTGCCAAAACTTTCGGATCGGCTATAAACACGACTTAATTTCATGACAATCGATTTTGACCATTTTAGAGGGTTTCAAAAAAAATTGATGATTTCGTGCAAATCCATACAGTTGGGGTCTCTAAGGAAAAATTATTTTTTCTATGTTTTTGGAGATCCTTAGTAGATCTTTGGTGGATTTTTTAGAGCTATACCAGATTAGAGGTTTTCATGGTAGGCAGAGTTTTTGTCCTTGTTTTAATTTAGTGAAAGTCTCAACTGTTTTCGCAGTCCAAAACCCCAACATTGGGTTTATCAATTGTTTACGTATCCAAAACCCCAACATTGGGTTTCTCATCTGCTTCTATAGCCCAAAACCCCGACGTAGAAGTCTTCATTGCTTCTGTGCTATGAACCCCTGACATTGGAACTCCATCAAAATTTGGAGCTACATCAGCAGCCCAAAAGTTTGACATCGGACTTCTAAACTACATCCATAGCCTATAGTTTCACTATCAAAACTCTAGACTGCTCCCACCGTGAAAACTTTGGGAAGTCTTGACTTTATCAAAGCTCTTGGAAAGTATGGTAACTACATGACCCCTTACTGCTTTTGCTTCCCAAAACTATGTAGTCTGAAACCTCGACATCCAAATTTAGAGCTACATCGGCAGCCCAAAGTTTGACATCAAACTTCTAAACTGCATCCATAGCCTATAGTTTCACTATCAGAACTCTAGACTGCTCCCGCCATGAAAACTTTGGGAAGTCTTAACCCTATCAAAGCTCTTGGCAAGTCCGGTAACTACATGACCCCTTACTTCTTTTACTTCCCAAAACTCCGTAGTCTGAAACCTTGGCATCAAAATTTGGAGCTACATTGGCAGCACAAAAGTCTAACATCAAACTTCTAAACTGCATCCATAGCATATAGTTTCACTATCAGAACTCTAGACTGCTCCCACCATGAAAACTTTGGGAAGTCTTGACACTATCAAAGCTCTTGGCAAGTCCGGTAACTATAGACCCCTTACTGATTTTGCTTACCAAAACTCTGCTACGAGAAGTCTTCAAACCTTTGGGACTACAAGTAGTCTTTGAATCTCTAACACTGTGGGAAGTCTTAGAACCTTTGACACTATAAGAACCATGAAAATTCCAATAACTATAGAGGATGATTGTAAACCTGACAAAAAACTTTGACAATTGCAAGGGACCATTGCAAACCTGATGCATAATTATGACAACTACAATGTACCTCCAAAACTCAAATGATGATCCAAAGGATGTTAAATTTACTCTGCAAGTAGTGACACTATTCATTTTTAAAATGAGTACAATTTTTAGATGATGCCACCCTCACATCAATTAAAGTGAGAGGCGGAGGAACATTCACAAGAGGTCCTAGTCCCCTAGTTATATGATGTGGTCACATGAAGAGGGCTTAAATCTTGATTCCTACTAGTGGGGACTTAATTTTAACACCCAACAAACCCTCTAATCAACCCAAACATTTTCAATTTTTTTTAGGTGTCTCATATGAACCCAAACATTTTTAAAGTTATGCTGGGTGGAAATTTTTCATACGAGTTTAAATATTAAAATGGCTATAACTTTTGATCGGTAATTCAGATTTGAGTGTCATCCTCTTAAAAAATGCTTACTTCTTTGTGATCTACGTATTGATGATCATCTTGAGTCCACTAACACCTCCCTTAAAACCAATAATTGTATACTCTTGGACGTATTATCAATTAAACTTAACATCTATCCAGTTCTTTCATACTTATGCACATATTACTCAAGACGCATTCTCGGATGTGTCTGGCATCTATACGAAGGTGCTTGTATTTGAAACTTTAAAGGGAATCACTCTAATAGTTATAAGGGGGTATTGTGTGGTGTTGTGTACTTTTCTTTTCTATATTTCTTCTTTCCTTTCTGCAACAACCTCTTTTATGTATTATGGATTCAAGTCCAATAAGTTTGTTCACACCGTTTAATTATTATGAATATAAACCTAAAATGGAAATCATTTTGTAATTTAAGATTTACCATCAAATTATAATAGGCACTAAGACTGAACCCACAAAATTAGAAGCAAAAATCAAATGGTTCAACTGTTATGATAAAGTCTGTGGACTATTGTATCCTTCCATCTTTTCTGATCTACTCTTTCACATAGAATTTTCCAAAACACCTACTCAAGTGTGGACCACTCTAGGAATGCTCTTTGGAAATTAAGATGTGATGAGAGGCTATGAGTTGGAGAATGAGCTCACTAATTGTGCCCAAATGACTATGACCCCCTACAGGGCTTCTTCACCAAGTTTAGACTTTTGAAGTTACAATTAAAAGAATGTGGAATTGATAAGAAAGACGAACAACTTATTCTGTCGATACTCTTTAAATTGGGTCCAGAGGATTATGTATTTGTATCCACTTTACATACCACAAAAGTGCTCTTACAAATAAAAGATGCCTTCTTTAGATACCTTTATTGTTGACTTGATTCAGGTGTAAGACAAGATGATATAGAATGGGCACAATGAAGTCCTTAAAATCTCATACACTTTTTGTTAAAAAAGGAAGGTTTAAAACAATAGAGAATAAATAAAACTAAAGAATCAAGAGAAGGATGCAAATCCTCCCACCTAAAAATCAAACCATGAGACCTCTTCTTCCAGTGTTAAGCCTAAGAAAGATAGGATCAAGTGTAAGTTTTGTTCGGAAAAGCATGATGAAAACAAATGTTTAAAGAAATAGACTTACCAACTAACTAAGATATTCGAGAAGCATAATATTAATGTCCCCGATTCTACCAATTAGAGTTCATCAACCCATGAATCCTCTAAGGCAAATGACCATGGTAAAACAAAGGCAAAAGAGAATAGTAAGGGGAAAGTAAAAGACAAGGCCTTAGTTACAGTTGTACCTCTGAATCCCACATGGTTCATTGACTCTAATGTTTCACATCACATGGCCTTTTCACAGATAGAGTTTAGTTTCTCAGAACTATATGACATGCCCTCTATACAAATAGGCGATGACATTTTAAAAAAGTTTATCAAGAGAGGGTCTGTTGAAGTGAGTGGTAGAATATTTAATAATGTTCTAAGTGTTTTATCACTTTTAACTAATCTCCTATTAGTTTACCAGATCACTCACGTTCTGAGCATATGAGTTGAGCTCACTCTAGATTCAATGTATTTTAGAGAGTTACATAGTGATACTATATTGGTAGTGGAAATGATTGATCATCAAATTTGAATGTATAACTTGTCACACTTTGCTCCTGACTCTCCTTCAGATTCATCTTCTTCGAGCTCGCCTGAACTTGATGACATTTCTGAGCCTAATCACATATCTAATATTGGTTACTCTTCTTCTAACACAAATGACTAAATAGTGATGGGGCCATACCTCCACCATCTCCTTGTCACCTTCTAGCTATCTAAAAATTATTTATGGAACCTACCTCTATTCCTCTTTAGACATTATAGGGAACATGTATTTTGATCTAGAACACATCAAATATTAGGTAGTCTATTCCATAATTTCAGAGCATTTTGTAGTCCTTTTTAGCCTTTGTTTCTATTACACCATCATTGCATAGAGCAATTGGCCCTCCTAACTTGCATGAGGAGAACAATTCCTTGTATAGAAATCATACATTGGTTTAAGATCCATCAGAGATTTGAGGGAAACATTAATTATTCTAGGATGATCCACTCTTCACTTTATCTACTTCTAAACCAAAATCACTTCCAAGCATTCTATTATAGAATATAGGGTGGCTATAGGCAGTTATAAGCTCTAGTGGAGACTTTTAGCCCTCTTCTCTTCTTTACTATCTTTTTGGAGAGGGGTTTTATCCTATAGGTTTTCTCATTTTCTTCGCTTTATGGGATTTACATTATGCTTGATCTCATTGTCGAGACCTAATTCTTCTACCCACTTAAGCTACACTTAAGGGGGGATGTTAGTGTAGGATGTTTTCTCCCACTTTTGGTTTTACCTGCACAGTTGTTAGTCAACTTGCTTAGGGTTGTTAAGGTCATTAAGAAAAATACACTTAATGTGTTTTCTAATAGTGAGTTGAATTGTTATATTTTTGTGACCTAATTCCTCACAATATAATATACCTATTTTGTACTTTTTGACTAATAGACTAATATGAAGCTCACTATTGCTTTGCATTTCACTCACCTACTTTTAGGGTTTTGTGCATTTCTTGGAAGTTTAAAGATCTTGGAGTAATCTGACACCTTCTAGATACTTAAGGCTTTGATCATTATTTGCACCTCAAATATTCTTTATGTAGGATAGAAATTTAAGCAATTGGATTTTGATTATGCAAATTATATAAAAAATGCTCAAATCTACAATCTACCATTAAAGTTGAGAACCATTAGATCAAAATTCTATAAAATAAACATTTAAAATAACATTTTAATCTAGAGCTAAATGTTCCCAATCAAGAATAAAACAAAAAGAAACTAAAGATTATGGATGGAGATTGCTTACAAGTAGACTCACATTTTCAGCATAATAGCTTGATCAATGACTTGGATGATAGCATGGACTGATTGATCATATTGACATAGAGGACTAGTTAGTGTTTAAATATAATAAAGAGAGAGGATTAAAAATGAATTAAAATTTTCTTAGAAGCCTCTAGAATTAGAGGCTTCTAGAGAGGAAGGGATAAGATAGAGAGAATTCTAGAATTGAAGAATTCTAGAATCCATTAGGGGGATAAGCAAGATTAGTACATGATTAATATGGGTGATTAGATAGGTGGTTAGGGACTAGGGATGTAGGAGAGCCTAAGAATAGGCTAGGGTAGGTGGGATTAGAATTTAAAATTCTAATATAATGGTTAAGTGGAATTAGTTAGTGGATAATAGGGAATTAGGTGAATTAATTGATTTGTGGGGTAAGAATAAGGTTAATATGATGAAAAATAATGAAAGGGGATGGTAGATAGATGACTAGAAGGGGTTATATGAAATTATAAGATATAAATGAGATTAAGTGAGATAGGTAAAATTAGTGTCTACTAATAATAATATTAGTGGTGATAAATGAAGCAAGCAAATTTAGATGTATATATTTTGTCCCCCTTTGAAAAGACATTGCGAGTGATGAAGTGGGGAGTAATGGTCTTTCAAAAAAAACTATTTTATGGATGATGTTAATAATCATCTTTTCAAGAAAAAACATTTCATGGATGATGTTAATGATGTTAGTGGATATGATGCCCCCTCAAGGGGACATGCGGGGAGGCATGAGCCAGATGGCCACTTGAAAGAGGAAACAAGGGGTGGGATGTGATGAATAGATAAGGGGATGGGATGTTAGATGTGAGATAGAAGATGAACTCATCCTAAGCGGTGAACTAAAAATTGATGATGCCCCTAGCAAAGACATATGCATAGGGAGTGGATATCATTGTATCACGGTTGTCGACACATCCTAAGGGAGAATCAATTGTAGCATGATGATATAAAAGTCTGTAAGCTTTCAACATTTCTCAGGGAAGGACACATGAATGGGAGAGCATTGGACCAAATTAAGACAATGATTTGATAAGATGAATGATGAGTGTGGCTCAAGGCTAAAGTTGAATGAGAAGATGATGTTGATGAGAGAGAAGAAACAATATAATTGAGTGATCAAAAGATGAAGGGGAAGAATTGGAATACATTGCATCAAATCAATGAGCCATAATGTGATGAGTAGCTATGATGCCCCTAGTAAGGACACATACAAGGGAACAAGAGACAATAATAAAGTTACAGTCCTAGTCATGCCTAAATTGAGGGAGGAAACTATAAACTTTAAATGATGAATTGACCAATCAATGATAATGGATGACTGATGAAAGAAAAGATGGATGTTGTGATCTGTCAGGTCCAATCAATAGGCGCAGATGATTGATGAAAATATTAGGGAGATGATTTACGGGATGTTGATTGAACAATAATTATTAGTGGTTGATAATTAATCCCAAGAAGACCCAACCACTAATAATTGAGCATAGGTTGTCCAATGGAAGATCAAATGGCTTAGGAGGCTTTGACTAAGCTTGTCTAAAAGACTTAGCTGATTTCAATAGACATTTGGGTCTACCTAAAACACAAAACCAACTAGATAGGGATTATTAATGGTTAGTAGCAAATACGAGAATGAATCCACCAATAAATTGAAACCCAAACATTTAAATAAGATCCCATCCACCTTAAGTTGTGCATTACTATAACAAAGGCAACATAGACTTAAGCCATAAAAATAAACAATAAGCTTAACATTTGATTGCCATCCATTGCAAGTAGGTCCAAAACCATATATTTAAATTCTTAAACCATGAGAAGGCATAGGACTTGGACCAACCATATAGCTTTGAAGATTCATTAGATCAGATTCTACATCTATGAACTTGCATGCCAAAAATGGAAAATCAAACCAACAAGATCACTAAACTTCTAAAGGACATAAGACCAGATTACAAAGTAAAAGAGGTTCCATGATTTTAGTGATAAAATCAGGGGATGTTGTGCAAGCAATAATAATTAACATGGAAGAATGAAGGTTAAGATGGAGGGGTGGGAGATGAAGAAGCAAGGCTTAGGTTATATCAGGTTGTGATGGGCATGTAAGATGATGATGAATATGGATAGGGATATAGTATAATTTGGATGGTTACAATTAACTCACTTGAACGAAGGCTTGCATGATTGGATTGTGTTGATTGATATGATTTTCCCCAACAATAATATATGTAGGGGAATGGATTGGGAATGATATAACCTAATGATAAAGTTGCAAGCTTTGATTTACCCCAAGAAACAATATATGCAAGGGATCAAATTGGGAACAATATAACTTGATGATAAAGTTGTGAACTTTATTTTTTATAAACAATGATATATGTAAGGGAGTGAATTTGGGAATGATATATCCTAATGAAGCTACACAATTTGATGTGAATTGATGGATGATTGTGAATTTGGGAGCTTTGATTTGCCCCAAGAAACAATATATACAAGGGATCAAATTGGGAACGATATAAATTGATGATAAAGTTGCGAGCTTTGTTTTTTATAAACAATGATATATGCAAGGGAGTGAATTTGGGAATGATATATCCTAATGAAGCTACACACTTTGATGTGAATTTATGGATGATTGTGAATGTGGGAGCTTTGATTTGCCCCAAGAAACAATATATGCAAGGGATCAAATTAGGAACGATATAACTTGATGATAAAGCTACGAGCTTTGTTTTTTATAAACAATTATATATGCAAGGGAGTGAATTTGGGAATGATATATCCTAATGAAGCTACACACTTTGATATAACCAATGGCATGGATTAATAATGTGATGATCTTGTTGATGGATGATTGTGTGATGTGCAACAAATTGTCACAAAGTGAAGAAGCTGCAAAAAAACATGGGCACACAAGGATATTGCTAGAGATAATGGATTGATATTTTTGCTATAATTGAATTGGATTCAAGGAAATAGGATGAGAATTGGATAGTTATTTATGGATTGTTAGTTATAATAAATGTGAGTTTAGAAAAAGGTGTTGAGATGGTGATGGGAACCTGCTGCCAAGCTTGTGAAAACTCTGATTGTTTGAGCCACCTTATTTTTGATATAGCATATGGAAGGATGCACCATGATATGGAAAACCACGTTGGCATTATTTCGATATGTCGAAGGATTGACACTGATGCAACAAATAAGACGACACATAAACAAACAAGCAAAGAAAAAAAATGTGGATGCTTTCTATTGCTTTTGATTTGATTGATATTTTGTTTTTGTTTTTGTATTATTTTTGGATTTTTTTATTCAATATATTTTTTTGAATTTTTAGGATTTTATATTGTTTTTTGAATTATATATATATATATATATATATATATGTTGAATTTTTCTAATTTTATATATTTTTATATTTTTTGGATTTTTATGATTTCATATTGTTTTTTAATTTTATTATCATAGGTACTAGCAAAGGGAACACCTATTCTAGAACCAAAGAAGGTAGTGGTGGTGGATGAAAGGGATTTAGGATGATGATTAGGGAAAGATACAAACAAATTAGGGATGGATACAGATAGATTATGGATGATTATGGATGGATACAGATGGATTAGAGATGATTAAGGATGGATACGGGAGGATTATGGATGAATACGTGATGGATATAAGAGGATTAGGGATGAAAATAAGAGGATTAAGGATGATGAGGAATGATGAGGAATGATGAGGGAATGATGGTGATGATGAAGATGATTGAAGAAGATAAAGATCAGGGATGATGATTATAGTGGTGATGGACCCCCAAACACCACACTACATAAGAACCATGTGTCCAATTATCGAGTTGCTATTCTATAGATGTGCCAAGATAATTACAAAATAGGTCTCAAGACTTCTTCCACTTCCTTATCAAGGTCAAGATGGGAAGAATAATGGCTACGGTGGGATAGATACGAGGATGGTGGAATATATTCAGATGGATAGAATGAATTTCCCCTTAAGTTTAGGGTACTTGTAGAAAACTTATTTACGCATGACGTCAATAACTGGTTTTCATCATGGACTTGCCCAAGGTGCCATAATAATGGTTTTTACTTGTGTACAATTATTTATATTCATATATTTTTTGATTATTTTTTTAGATTTTTTTTATTTTTTTCAACAACATATGAACCTTCAAGTATGCTCTCCAAATATGTCATCATGAACTTCGTTGATTTCTAAGGCTTCCTCTAGATTGATCAAAATATTGTCATAGCCCCTATGATAGAGGGTTCTACCAAGAAGGGTCAAGCATAAGGTGTATTACATGGAGGATGTGTGTTGGTTATGTGAAGGAGTTAAGGGGATGTTGTGATTGTGGGGATAGGCATAGGTGTCATGATGCGAAGGGGGATTGAGACCAAAAATCTCATGTTTTGCAAGACTGAGAGTAGCCACAAATTGGATGATCATGAGATTTTACATTGTATTGATGGTCTCTACAATGAATGATGCAGTGTTATCCTACAATTGTGTTGATGTAGGAGGGATATTGATTTCTTGAATTTCCTAATTTTGATTTATATTTGGATCTAATAGTGCCTCAAAGAGGTTTTCACTAGGGAAAGTTGATGTTTGACTTTGATTATTTTGATCACATGATTGATTTTGATTGAGGAACTCATCTTGTTCCTCAGAATATGATGAGGTATTAGGGTTGAATTCAAAACCTATTATATGATTTTTCAATAGGATGTCAGTCATGAATTGTGTGATTATTTGATTGTTATTAAATTAAGGATAATGATATGTGATTTTTTTAGTCCCAAGCGACAGGTGTGGGAGATTGAATGTCAAGATGGTGGAAAGGAGTAGTGGTGTTGATGAAAAGATTGGTGGTATCACGATCTTCATAGGGACTACGAGAGGAGCCTGCCTCGATGTTGGGTGAAGCCAATTCAAAAAATATGGAAGTGTCTTTGACATTTTCACATTGCATTATAGATGGTTTATTGCTAATGCCACAAGAGACTTTATTTACATAGATATAGATAGGTTCAATGATTCCCTGCTAATCAAGGTCAAGGCCTTTACCTTTGCAGTTCATGCTTTTATAGATTCTATTCATGATGAGATATTTGTTAATTTGGAAACAAGTCATGAGCTTGTCCTTGTGTAATTGCGAGGGATTATTTTTGTTGATTTCCTCTTCTATGAGGAGGCCAGATTTGAAAAATGATATTGAACTAAGCTAATACGTTGTTGATTATATTTTCCTATTATTCATAGTGGGCCTGCCACTACTTTTGAGAGAGACAAGGTGTTTTTACGCATAAAGGGCATGTTGGATGTTGTTGTCTACAAGTACCTCATCTTGATAGGCAATGGGGGATTGTGTGATGGGCCAACATATGGTAGGTCATCTTGGTTGGAGGTGGGTTGATTGATGATTTGAAGGATATCAAGTTGGTTAAAGTTTTAGAGTACATCTTTTAGGTCAAAGATGGATTTGTCCAAGATGGGTTGATCAAACATGGTTTGACCAAATATGGGTGTTTTGAAGATAGGTGGTTGATCAAATATGGGTGGTGGATTGACAATGGGCTCATCAAATATGGGCAATAGGCTATGGTCATCAAATATTAGTTGGTCAATGAAAGGTTCGTCAAAGATTGGAGGTTGGTCATGACCTTTATTTGGAAGTGGAGGATCCTGATCATGATTTATAAAGGGGTCTTGGCATATCCCTAGCTAGTGATTCTATGACATGGATATACTTGGTTCTTTGATAATCAATGTTCCTTAGAAGTGTGACAATGGGATGTTTTTGGATAGTTGAGGCTCAAGATCTGGATTGGTGGGGTATTAATTGAGTATTGGTTGATAATGCACTTGTCATTTGTGGATTTGTCACTTTAGGGCTTGTTTCTCATCCCATTTCTTCCAATATTTAGGAAAGTGTAGCTTGTATGGCTTAGAAGCTCGACTAGTATGGGATGGTTGATAGTTAGATCATAAGGTGTTGGATGTATGGTTGTTGGATTTGTATGACTCAAGGGATGGATGGTTAGTGGAATTTGGATGGGCTAATTATCATATGATTAATGTGATGGTGGTTTGATAAGGGATGCTAGGTTCATAACCTATTGATTAAGTTGTTGTATTTCATTAAGTATGGTTTTATTTGAAGATTGGGATGCTAGAACAGGCTTCCCTTTGTGGTTGAGATGGGGGGGGGGGGGGGTGGTATCATGATGGGAACTACAATTGATGGATGGGACTTTTGCTTGGGTTGTGAAGCTATTAATATCATCATGATGTAACAAATATGAAATGAAAGGAATGTTGTTTGTTTAAGATTCCAATAGATTGTATTTCAAATAGGTCACACATAAAGAGAGCAATCAAAGCACCAAGTACAACCTAGATTATTCAAGTAGGTATAACCAACTAGTGCCCACTAATATTATCTCAAAAGGTATGTGGTGGGTGATTTTTAGGAATGTTGCATTCCCTACACCATTGTTCGATATAAGACCAAAAGGTGTTAAGATAGGATAAAAAGGATGACATAGGTGCACCCTCTATATACCTTTCAATATGACAAGGTCTAAGTTTGTGATGTAAAGGTGTTGTCTAAGGCCTGGGTATTGGAGGATGAAATCCACTCACTTCATGACACTGGTAAAATAAATAAACACTTAGTTAATAATGACAACTCCCTAAGAATTTATATACCCCGATAGATCATGTGGTTTGTCTCTATTGGGTGATGAAATTCTAATTGAAAGACCCTAAATAGGTGAAAATAAAAAGGGCACAAGTTGTTTTCGATTCCCAAGTTCACCTTGCAATGCGAGGGAAGAGCATACGTAACTTGAAACTAAGATTGGACACAAAGGCCTAGGTCATTTTTGATTCACATTATCATCTTGTGGAATGAGGGAAAAACATATTAAAATCACACATAAGTAAAATCTAAGTGGAAGATAAACAAATAAACATTATTAATTGTAGATTAAACTTTTTAGATGTGTGTTTGGTTTGATTGTGTGATTAACTTGCAAGAAGGTTGTTAGTAGTTTTGATTGGTTGGAGGCCTTTGACAAGTGTATTCAGATACCCAAGAGGGTTATGAGCATAAAATCCATCAAATATCAAATTTTCAAGTCAAAGATCAAAGATTAAGGAAGATTATCATGCAAAACAACAAATATCCAACCTGCATCTCAGAAATCAGGATTAGAAATGAAAAAATTGAAAGATGTGATTTTAATGCCAAATACATCAAACCCTAATGGTAATATCTATTCATTGTTGAATAATTCTTTCCAATATATTCATGTTGTCATGAATGAGAGGTCAAATAGATACCGTCATTATGGCCTCTAGAAGATAGCCACTACAAGCACAAATTCACCACTCCTCAGTACAAATTCACCATTCCTCAGTACGAATCACCATTCCTCAATTTGAATTTACTATTTCTCAACATAAATTTGTTGTTCAGTGTAGAAATTTTGACGATTTTTTGACACTCAACACATATTCACCATTTTTTAGATTAAAATCACCAAAACACATAACGAATTGGTTGTTAGCAGAAAATCTGAAACAAGAAAACATGAAAGATGCATGAGATAAATTTGCCAATGGACAAAACGAAATTGCCAAAGTTCAGTACAAATTTGCTGATACTCAGAACATTTTTGTCAAAACTCAGACCTACATAAACAGAAACTACAAATGGATAAAAATCACTAGACATGATGAAATCGTCAATTATCAACACAAATTCACCGTTTTATAGTATGAATTTGTTGTTCCATAGTACAAAATTTTTGTATGGGAATGGAAATTTGAAGCTAAAGTTGCTAAAATAAGCCCAATTTTGATCCTAATCATCCCAAAAAGTAAAACAACCAAGCTACTAAGACCTAGCAAGCAAAAACAAGCAAAGGATTGTGGATTTATCCCACTAGACGAGTCAAAATGTATACATGTAAAACTAGGTTAGTACATTAAAAACTTGAAATAACCAAATTCCTACCCTAATTAAACAAATACTTTAGATTGAGGAAAAGAAGAAGAAATATACCACACTTACCATGAAGATCTCTCCTTCAATGTGTTGATTGTGCTTAGATTTGTGGATGTGGGTGCTCAATTGGATTTACACAAGAGATATGGCAGCATCTCACCTTATTGATGGATTGATAGCTTGATTGGATGATGGCTTGATGTTGATGATGGATTGCTAAATTGACAAAAATTCGTTAGACAACTTAGACTTGTTTAGAATGGAAGGATGAGTGTCAATTTATAGATTTTTATGGATGAATGTGAACTGTTGATCTTGATCCAAGATTAAGGGTAGAGTATGAGTCTACTTCTTCATTAAATGAGGGAGTCTGGGAAGGCACAAGCTTGCCTTGGGATTTGATGACTAATTGGCATTGGGATTTGGTTGATTGCCTTGGACTTCAGGTGATTGTATTTGGTGTAAGACTGTGGGATTTAGAGATGATTGATGATGTCACTAATTTGAGATAGAAAGGTGATGTAATGAATATTGATTTATTTGATTTATAAAAACATGAAATATGCATGGATTATATTATCAATTAATTAACATGATTAATTAATGTGATTAATCTAGATTTTATTGATGGTGTGATGGGATAAGGTCATGATAGGTATATGATTAATTGGCTAGGAGAGAGATGGTATGAATAGTATTCTGGGTAGGGATGTTAATCAATGACGGGATCAAGGATAAAATTAGGGTTTAGAAGGATGTCAGTGTGGATTGGTGAATAGGGTGATGATAGGTTAAAATCGACACTGAGGTGTCCAATTTTAGGTGTCAACAATTGTTTTTGCTAACAAGCATAAACGACCTTCGAATCTACCTTAAATTTAACTATGAAATTTATTAAAACAAATTTAATTAAAAAAATTATATTTTTTGCATCACCTACACATTGTATAGTTTTAATTTCATACATAGGGAATACCAAAGGTTCTTGTCAATAATTTTTAATGTTTCTCATCTAGATCATTTTACAAAATTGCAAGGTTGCCATGGAAATATCCTTAAAATTTTAAAATGTATAAACTCATTAACATATCTTGAAAAATTCATTGTAAGGTATTGATTTCCACCCTACCACACATCAAGACCTTAGGTTTTTGACCCCTGTGCTTGTGTGAAACTTATTCTAAACCATAAAATTTCATGTCAATTGTAGAAATATTCATTTTTCTCTTCGACACCCAACCAAGAAAACTACTCTTCTAAAAGTTACTAAGCCTTAAACCCATATTGCAAAACTAAGGACTCAATGTTTGGACTTGACAATTAATAATAAATCTTTTCCTTTACTTCCCTAAGTAGAATTCATCCACACAATGGCCTTCAGTGTAATGCACATTGAAAAATTTCCAATGTAGAACTTATCACTGCATCTAGAAAAAAACTTACCTCCCATACTCATACCAACAACCTATTTTTCTCATGCAAGTGTTATGTTTCTTCAATCTCATTGGTATTATCCTATAGAAATTAAGCTTATATCGACCTTTGAGAAGGTGGGGAACATTTAGCATTGGTCTGATTATTTAAATTTTACTGACCTCTTTATTTGGGGGAGAGGAGTGGGGCGGGGCGGGGGGCTAAGCCATATTTCAAAAAACCTCTTGTTCATAGCTAAGAAGTTCCTTTACTTAGAGCTAAGCTTATCTAAGATTGACTATGGGAAAATAAATTATATGGATATGCAGAGCTGTGCATCCATTCGAGCCTTGTCTCTGAATAGAAAGTGCTTTCTCTTTTTCAACAAAGCCCAAATTTTCATGATAGGGATATTTAACCATAGAGGTGCTAGATTATTGTTGTTAGAGGGTCATGGAAGACCTCCTTAAGTGAGTTTTGGCATACCCACTCAAAACCTTACTTGTGAAATAAAAAGATCCAAATATACTATGCATAGGGAAAGTGAAGTATGGTGTGAATGGTTGATTCTACATTCGTGTAACACAAGCAATAGACTAATGGGCCTATCCACCCTCTTGTTTGAATTTAGTCAAATAACCTATGTGATTTGATTATTAACTTCATTTGTCATTACTATTTTGTTGTTGGAAATTTTGCTTTGTTATTATTAATATTTTATGTTATGATAGAGGGCTTTGTCTTGTGGTATGAGCTTGTTGTATGGCTAGGAGTTCTAGGTTTAGCCAAGTGAATTCTACCATTTGACAATTTTTGTCTTGGAAGTAAGGAGATTGAGAATTTCCATTACCATGTGAGGAGTTACACATAGATGAACTGAAGATCAGTGGCCAGACTAGGGCTTCCAAAGTTGACATTTTTTCTCTTGAAAGTGGGAAGATTGAGAATTATTGTTGCCACGTGAGGAGTTGCGCATAGATCAACTGAAGATCAATGATCAGACTAGGGTTTATGAAGGAAACCATAGTTGATCTCCATTTCATAAGCATTTTAGGACATGAGATGTTATTTATGGCCAAGTAGATTTGTAGCTGAAGAGTGCAGTTATACCACATTCTCATGTCATAGAGTTCTAAAAGATGAAAAAATGTTTGCATCAAAAGCTTACATTCCTTAAATTTGAAGCATTCGTGCAAAATCTCCATGCCAAGTGATGTTGATCTTCACTATAACTTTTCAAATATGTAGTGGCAATTAGTGCCTTTTTCATGTTTGCAAAAGTTGGCCACTTGCCATGTCTAATTCAACTTCCATTCTCATGTTCCATGCCATGTCATCATTTAGCCTCTACATATGGGGCATGTCACATCATCTTTGAAACTCTTCATAGGGTTGCAACCCCTTGACCCTACAAGAGGACCAAGGGAAATATTAGTTGTGTTATTGACATAGATATGTAATGGATCATGGTGGTCCATAAAACCTCTTGGTTTGAGCTACCACATGGATTGTTGAGGACTTATTTTGGTTCCATCATGGTTGTATATAATAAGTTGCATATACAAATGTTCTATATAAAATTTCATTTCTCATGGTAATGGAAATTCAGCTACAAAAAGATATTGAGGAGCCGTATCCCAGTATTAACTTTCATAACCAATGCACCGGCTTGAGAAACACACGTAATTCATCTTATAGTCAATTTAGACTCAAGTAGACCCTTGATATTGTGTCATACATTAATGGAATAAAAGACACCTGATGGAACCAACCCCAAGGTGATAAGGTTGGCAGTTATCATATGTGAGACATCGACAAATAACAATTGCTAGGAAAGTTATGGATGATTCATCAATGATTGTGAAGCATTGACGATTACAGAAGGGCAGCCCTGGAAGATTGTGATAACATACATGCCCCTAAAGGAAGATCACCCTAAACAAACAAGATTATGTCTCATATATTACATCCCTTAGTCCCTGAGGAGACTTTACATCCATGCTTACATTGCCATTCTTTATCACGGATACCTTCATGTGTTTCAAGTGTATGAGAGCAATGCCTAACAATGTATAGGATGCACAAGAGAGAGAGTTCGTTGAAAGCTTCATTTTCATCTTCTGCACCTTTTGTTGTCAAGGAAGTCTTTCCTTCACATTGTATATGTGCTAGTTAGGCTGAGACCTCAAACCTACCTTTTATATCTATGTTTTTCTAAAATTGAAAAATTTCAACACCTAAAGAGCATACGCTTGATTTGCATTAATGTTCAAGCCCAACTTACTCGTGGCTAGCAAAGCAACCACATCCTTATCTGGAGACTATCAAGTAGTGGTGAAATTAAGGTATCACATATATTCAAATGTTCTATTACTGATGTTGTTGAAGAATTTCTCAAGAAGAAGCAAGTAGCTTTTCTCCATTCTTTGCAAGGTTTGTTTATCCATTCCAACTAACCACTCCGTTTGTAATGCTTGTTAATAACCTATATATTCTCCTGAATGCAAGTCTATGAACTTTGAAACTTAACAGTGCTTTGGATTTCTCAGGTCCGGTATGGCAAACACTTACCATTTGTCCTGAAAAGTCTTACATGCACATTCCCTGGAAGACAAAAGATTGGAGTTGTGGGGCGTACAGGAAGTGGAAAATCCACTCTTATTCAAGCTCTGTTTAGGGTTGTTGAACCCACAGAAGGAAAGATTATTATTGATGGTGTGGACATCTGCTCAATCGGTCTTCATGACCTCAGATCCAAACTCAGTATAATTCCTCAAGAACCAGCAATGTTTGAAGGAACATTGAGAGCCAATCTTGATCCACTTGAAGAATACTCAGATCTAGAGATCTGGCAGGTAAACCCCATAAGCCCAAATGCTCGTTTAACCTGAAAGCAAACATTTTTGTATGTTATGTTTAGTTTCAGAGGAAGCAAGCATAGTTGTATGTTTTTCAGAAAGGAAAATTTTCTTCCAGATTATTTTAAAATGTGGTTTGTTTGTTTTGTGGATGTTGTTTCAGACCCTTGATAAATGTCAGCTGGGAAATCTAATGCGATCAAAGGAAGAAAAACTAGGTTCAACAGGTATATATATATAGCACTTTTTAGATGTCCAGCAACATTTGTATAAACTAGCTCAAACCCATATCATCCCAAGTCTAAATTAGCTTATATGTGCCATCATTTTTTCCCATTCATGCTAAAACAGTGGGAATGGAAGCCACGGGTGAATGTCATAACTGGCATTTTTTACCTGCCAAGAAATATTTATATAAAATACAGCCAATTGAAAAATCTGCAGAACAAATCTTGTATAATAAGAGCAATAGTTTTTACACAGTCCATATAGTAGATTGAGTGCTGCTGGATTAAACTTTGTCAATGTTCAGTTTAATCCTAAAGCACTCAATCTTTCTTTTATGGTTTATGAAATAGTTTCATGAAAAAGCAACTGTGTATAAAACAACTTGGGATAGCTTGACAAAATGTGGGTACACCTATGGTAAGAACAAAGAGGAGGTGATTGGTGGATTCCAAAAAATAAAGCTTAGCATTTTTTAGAGTAACAATGCATAATTTTTGTCTGGATTCATCTGCTTAGAAAAAGATTTTGTCCGATGTTTGGAATTTTACTATTGGCACTCAATCATTATTCCCTGAAGATGGATTCAATTGTAGATTGAGAAACGGTATGATAATATTTTTTTTACCCGGATGAATCTGGACGAATTTTATGCAATAAAGAGTAACAATCAAAGGCCTGTAATGGCACTGACAGGATTACTTGTTTTGGCTAGTAAACGATGATATTTATCTGTTACAGTGATTGAAAACGGAGAAAACTGGAGTGTGGGGCAACGACAGCTTGTGTGTCTGGGAAGAGCGTTGCTTAAACGACGGCGCATTCTAGTGCTTGACGAAGCTACTGCTTCTGTGGACACTGCAACTGATGGTGCTATACAATCCATCATCCGCTCTGAGTTTGCAGACTCTACAGTTATTACCATTGCTCACAGAATCCATACTGTTATCGACAGCGATCTGGTTTTGGTTCTTGGCGAAGGTATCTTAACATTCTTTTATGACACTGGTTTTTGTGTATAAGGACCAAGAGGTTGTGTAGCTAGCTTTACATATACTCAAGTTGATGGACATGTTTTCGTTGCTGAACAGGAAGCATTGTGGAATATGACAGCCCATCGAAATTGCTGGAAAATAAGAACTCTGCCTTCTCTAAACTAATTCACGAGTACTCTACCAGATCGGGCACTGCTAAGTCCAGACACTAATGGCCACAGTTTGAAATGAAACAAATATTTTATTTCAGAGCATCATCTAATGACGATAGAGAGAAATATTTAGTAGCTCTGAATTACCAATTTGAAAATCTCCAACAATTTTAAATTTGAAACATATCAATGCGAACACAAGATTAAAGGCAAACATATTTGCAAAGTAAGTTTGGATTTTTTCCTTTAACCAGAATTTGTGGCAATGATTGCACTGTCATCTATTCTATTCTATTGGTATGGGGGAATAATTCAACCTTTTGACCCATGTTTTCAAAATGCAAAGAAAGTGAAGTTGTGGCATATACCCACTAAATATTTGACAGTCTCAGAAGAATTTTTTTTATGTTTATATTTTTAAGTATATAAATTTTAAATTTCAAAATTGAAACACACATTTATGTTTTTGGGGCTTATATATATAAATAAAATAAATTAAGTTGTAATGATTCCATTAATTATTTAAAAAAAAAACGCTGTATATTTACATTTGAACCTCTTTTAGACGATTTCAGGTTAAAGATGTACTTTTCCCCTTAATAAAATTTAGTATCTAGACCTTTTCTTAGACTTTTGATTCTTCTTCAAAACTTTCAAACCTTTTTTCTATACTTTTGGACCCTTGTAAAACTTTTTCCATAACTTTGTTTTAGTTTTGTGCATAAAAGTTTTGTAGAAGTTCTTAGTTTTTAGTATTATGTCTTATTAAGAGTTACCTCAATGAAATTGATTTAAAAATAAATGTTATTTCAATTAAATTGAGTTAAAAATAAAGGTTAAATATATTTATTGGCACATCATTATTAGTGTGAATTCATATTTAACTCTAAAGTGGCATTGATTCTTTACTCTATTGTAAAATAAATTTGGGTTGGGATTTAACATTTTTACATTTCATTATTTGAATTTTAGTTTTATTTTTGTGGGTTCATTATATTTCTTACACTTGTATGGTAACAAATAATATTAGATAGGCAATTTGAGAAACAAATTTTAAATGGAAAAATAATTATTAGAGAATAGAATTCAAAGTGCAAATACTACTTCTTATCCTATTATTTTTTATTTTCTCCTATTTTTTAGGACCTATTTTATAACTTCCACTTTTGTGCATTAATATTTTGTCCTTTATTTTTGGGCCTATTATTTATATGCCTTATCTCTAGAAAAAAAAAACTTTCCCATTTAATTTCACACACTATTTCATTTCCCATATCTAAATCACCCATATACTTGGCATGCCTACAAAGAAAGCTCATAAATGTTTAAATGAAACATTTCTCTAGAATTTGGCCCAATCCAATGATAATTCATCTTGTTGGTGCAAATATTATTTGTGCACCTTTAATTAAGTTAACTTAGGTAGTTAGTTTTTTCACTAAGTCTAATTAGTGTATGCACATATCTAGAGAAGTGTGAATTTAATGCTTACTCATCTCACATGTGCTACCACCTTTAGTGGAACCAATAAAAATATTATGGATAACTCTTATTTAAGCTATATTTCCCCTCTCCTTTATATATATTGTAAGATAATATATTTTTGAAATTATACTCTAAAGATATTACATATTTTTATCCATTAGTATAAGTGTTTTTAGTTTGGAATGAGTCATAACTATGGATATATAATCTTGAGGTCTCCTTGTTTATTTCACATCTTAGATTTAGGATGACCCACCTCCCATCCAAAAATCTCCAATCAAGATCATGAAAAATCCTTACAAAATCTAAGAAAATCCACTTGAGAGACAAATCACCCCACTTCTAGAAATGGGTGGTGAAGTCAACCATTAAGAAACTTGAGAAACAAGGACGAGGAGATGGAATAGTGTGAGAGTTATGGGATAGTGACAAGGAAAAACAATAGTTGATTGAGGATAGTTTTGACCTTCATCATGGGTCACAAGATGTGTATGTTGCATTCATCAAAATTGTTATCACTAAAAAACACTATTTCAAGCAAATGAGACCTAACAACAGTTGAGATTACCATGGAAAGCTAAGAAGATGTGACAAAGCTCCAAACTATATTTGATATAATGGTAACATCACTTTAAAATTTAACCAATTCTCTTTCCAATCACCATACATCGCCATCTTTTCAATATGATTCTAGGGGACAAACACTCATTTTTCCCTACTGACAAAAAAAATTCAAGAACAAAATGAAAATTTTAATCTTAGATTTCAATCTATGATTCAAATCTTAATTTTTACTAAAGTTGGATATTCTTAAATTTGATGGATTTGACCTTTTATTCTTGGATTTGTCAAATGGATAAATTTTTTACACTTAACCAAACTCCATTATCTTGGGGGGTGAAATTAGCTTCCTTACAAATGGATTCAATTCTTAATACAAATGTTACCAATGAACACTCAAACATAAGGGGAAAAAATTTCATGATTAGAACACATTCACCAAGGAATTATCCATGCATTATGAGAGAAAGAAGGATAAATTATTCCTCAGTCAAGTTACATGTCTCAAGAAAAACTGTTCATTCTTTGAATGATTAAGTTTGAAAAGGCTAGTATTCAATCAAATGACATCAAAGAGGCTCACATATTAGATCTATTTATTTTGGGTTTAAAGGGAAGCATCAAGCATGATGTTCATCTCTACAATCCCATAAATGTGGAGAAAGCTATGCACATTAGCCTAAAATAAGTGTCACATAATATGGAATCATGAAGATCCTATAAATTTTCTTACAAATAAGTAATTAATATGCATACCAAAATCAATTTTCTCAATTAACACCAAAAATAGAAGAGAAATGGGAAAAGAATTTACTGCAACTGCAAAAACAAGCAAAGAAAGGGTCATAACTGTGAAGAGAAGAAACTTTAATACATTGAATATGCTCAAGAGGAAGATGACAAGGAAGGAAGCAACTAGGAAGTCCCTCTTCCTTTGGATGATTATATACCAAAAAACAAGAGAAGGACAATCCAACCATCTCTTAGGTTACTACTCCTCAAAATCTAAAGGTGATAGAATATATTAAAAAGTACAATGTAGTATTATTAATCAATGATAGAAATACTCTTAATTTTACCAACGATGAGTTGGTGGAACATTTCAACTACTTTATTTATACAACATCATATTTTGAGTTGATGATTGAAATTTGGGCATCATCAAGTGCATTGGGGAATTCCAAAAGATTAAGCTCATGATGGAAAATTATTTGTTAACTAGTATTATGTTTGTTGTTCCTATTGGTGGAGTTGACATGGTATTAAGGGTTCAATGGTGGAAAACAATAGGCGTCATGGAAATCAACTTCTAGGATTTTTTCATGTGATTTCAATTAAATAGAGAAAAAAATAGTTTAAGAGACTTTAAGGATAATTAATTCAATTGATTAGGTCTCCTAGAAGGGAGGAGATGTAAAAAAAGAAGCCTCAAGATTTGTTGCATAGTTATTCTCCATGTAAGCACAACCTAAGACAACAACTCATTATACATACATACATATATAAAAACAATTATTGACAAGCATTACAAGGTATTTTAAGATATTCCCTAGGGTTTTCTTCTATGTAAGAGATATGATCATGTTATTTCATTGATCTTGGGAAGCTAATTGTCTGATAGTTAACCCTACCACTACACCTGGAATCAAAACGAGGATATTTATTATTGAACACAAATGACATGCTTGAGTTGGGATCATTTGAATAAGTGGTTAACCCTTTCTATAATATGTGTAGGGTTAAAGGGGTAGGATAAGCTATGCACAAGGATGAATAAAACCATTCTAGGGTAGGTCAATTAATTAAAATATAAAATAAATGAATATTTTGAATTCATTGAGTTATACTAAATATAGAAAATGCACTCAAAATAGTAGTTTGATTGCTTAAACACAAAGAAGATGTAATACTTAGCTTATCTAAAAATGCATAGGCAATTATGATAAGTACATAGGTGAAAATAGGTAGGGACAAGATTAGGATCCAATCAATATATTCTATAAATATTATTTTTGGAGGCCTAGACACTTGCATCAATGCTTCTATTTTGATCTCAATGCAACAATCCTATAAAAAAATATTCATTATATTGTGAAGCAATCACCTGGAAGCTTATGGGTTTTGTGTCACTTTTTTGTTGATATATTTTGTTCTTGCACATAGGCTATCGATGACTATGTATGGATAAAACCCTAGCTCTTCACCTTAGGTCTTTGTACCTTACCAAAATGGGTTAGTGGGCTTACAGTGTCAAGTTAACCTCAAGGACCCCTCTATCAATGAACACTACCTACATAGTTAATACTTTAAGGAGGGCCTCAAACTTATGTAGTTCTCCTTGAGGTGTTGGCTTATGCATGCACAAAGGTGCAACATACTATATGTAAAGGCATGTATTGATCTAGATTATCACTTGACAATATTTCTCATGGGCTATTATTTGAATGCTTTAGACTTTTGATATGATTGATCCTATGATTGATATGAAAATATGGAATAATAAAGTGGTAGAACTAAATTTTATGATTGATTGATTGAACTTGAATAGGTGATTGATGGTATTTACTAAATGAATAATGAGTAGGCTTGATTTGTATTTATACCACATCTTTTGAAAATATCTCATGGTAGGATTAAATAAGGAAAATGGGTCAATCAATAATATTTGAAAGATTTAAAAATTAGATGAATTTTGAGAACTAGACATTTAATAAGAATATGGACACTTACGTCAACACAAGTGTCCCTATGTGGGATACAAGTGTCTGACAAACTAAGAAGCTATTGAGGATCTAATCTAACATTGAAGAATATATATCAAGTTTTAAGATTTTTATATAGTGCAAGAGATCTGGGTCATTAGAAATTACAAGGTCAAACCATAAGATAAGTAGTTAAGCATAATGAGATGGTGAATGTGAGCCTTTCAGCAACAAGAATCTATAGAACTAAAGGGTAGATACTTGATAGGTATTTTTCAAGTATATAAGACTGAGATGCTATATAAATCAAATTTTAATATCTATATTTTCCCTCCCTTTAATCTAGTAATGCATAAAGATGAAATTACTAGGTTTAAGGAAAGAAATATGTACCTAGATGTGTTTAACACACCTTGCCTTTGCTTGAGCTCACTTTGAGTGTTTTGTTGGTGTATGGTCTATAACCAAGATCATTTTATTATATAAATTAATGCATATAATCTAAAATTTGACATTATTGAAATGATTAAAAATAAAGAGAGAAAAGGAGCACACATTATGTCGATGCAACCATATTGCCCCTTAGTACTTTGACTTAGTAAATATGATTCCTTGTGAAGCATTAGAGTTGAGAGAGGTTCAAAACTAAACATTGGATATTTTAAGAGGGAGATTGGAAGTTAATTATACCCCCAATCTGGTATTAAGGTGAGTTATGACATGACCATTGAGATCATTATATCTCAATCGTACAACTCAAGTGATAATACAATAAAATCTAAGTTAAGTGGTATAACCAACCCAACCTAAAATTGGAAGTAGTGTTAAGCTATTGAAAGTGTTGAATCTCAACCACACTTCTAAAGGGAACCAGTTGTTATAGATAGAAAAGACTCAAAATGGTACTTCCTAGTGAAAATATTGTTTCTTGGTAAAGTGTAAATGCTTATTGGTAAATAAGTTTGAATACACTTGAGTATGTATTTGTAATTTTTGGTGCACTTGCATGGAATATACACCTCTAATTTGTCTCAAGCTAAATTTTTTGTTGAAATATAACCTATGATCTATAACTACGTATAATATCTAACATCTAGTTGAGGAACTTTATCCCATATATGAGAAAATCAGTACAATGTACATGATTCTAACCCAAGTGTATATCTAAATCATGTAAACTATAATAGAATTATATAAATTCTAAGAATTGGTATAAGTTTAGAGGTCATGTCTCTATGACATGCCCTCACTGATATGCCCCCCATTTGAGGTGAGGGAAATGTAATTTGGTAGTTACCTTACCTCAAAAGGATAAGATAATTATATAATCTGTGTATAAATCATGTAACATATAGGAGTAGCATGTCTAAGTAGATATATCAATGAAGCTCACAATATGTGATCACACCAAGCCCTAAGATGCATGATATAGATCATGGAAATGTCTAGAAAGTAACATTACAAGCTTAATAAACAATCAATCACACACACAAAATCACTCAATGTCACATAAAATGGGTCTAAGGAAACCACAAATAAGGGGCATATTCAAATGACACACACTCAAAAGAATGACATATTTAAATGTTCAAATAAAAACCAACATACAGTGCCATAGGGCAAAACAAGCAAGGACCATATTCAAATGTTCCACAAGCAAAAAAATAGAAATCAATAAAAAGACATACAAGAAAGTGATAATGTGAATAAATGAAGTATAAACAACCAACATAAGCATATCATACTAGTCCTTGCATATATGTGTTAGAAAAAATATCATGTAACATAACACATCAAGTATATTGTTAAGTATGTAAGCATGAATATAGGCACGTGTAATTATTAGTATATAAGCTCAACATGATAATGTAGAAATGATCATAAATTAATATAACCTGTATGATTCATGATCAAATAAGTAGATGCCCCACCATAGTATATCATGCGAGAAGAGGAAAATTACAACATCTATATGTATATGTATCATGGGTATGGTGTATAACTGATTCACACTCAAGTACATGTGAAACATATGTGTGTATATAAATGACATGATATCTACTAACATAAATTAAAAAACATATATGCCAAGGAGCTATTAAACATGTGAATACTAAATATTTTTATATTTATGATTTTATTTGAATGTTTTTGTATTTTTTGGGATATTTGATTTTTTTATATTTTTAGAATATTTGGAAGGAAAAAGGTTTAACCTATGATCCCATCTAAGGATTCTCACAATTATCTCCAAACTCAGAATATGGTACATCAAACTGTTGATAATGCCAAGGAGCATGTATAGGTGTCATTTCTATAACTTTAGAATATGTGGTACTATGTGTATGTCTCATAGGACTTTGTGGTTGTGAAGAGGTAATAGGAGTAGGATTTTGTGGAATCAATATTTCTCTATGGTTTCCTAGGTTTAGCTATAACTAGAACATGTTTATTTTATCTTGGTAACTGGGTAGACCATGTAGGTGTAGATGAGGATTCTTTAGAATCTACTGTGTAACTCTAGTGCAACAATTTTTCAAGTATGGAACACCTAAGAAAGGGGATTTCCCATTGCTTTCCCTTTCATAGATGATTAACCATAGTAGGTTGTATAATTATCTATTTGGGAATGAACTTCTCTTGTTCAATTTGATGTTCATATCGTATTATGGGAACCTTAACTATCACATAGGTATGAATGTATTTGATACACTTGATTTAACTATTTTATAAATTAAGGAATGTAAAACCTTAATTAGATAAAGAGTTGAGTATATAAATCAGATAATAAATATATTAATATCGACAACCACTAATTTGTACAATAATTTATTTATTTGCTTAGCCAATAAATATAAATGAATTACAAAAGAGATACTTAGCTATAAAAATGATTGAGATGGGCAAGTGGCAGGCTATAAATTAGTACAAGAACAATATAGGGTGTTGTTAATAGGAAAAATGTGTCATATTCTCCTTTGGATAGTAGTGTGGTCCCTCTACCAATAGTGCATTATGCTAGTATCCTCCTGTACCAAACTAATGACCTTTAGTAGATAAAATAGTGAGTTTCTAGGAGGATGTTTGCCTTGTTATGAGAAGCTTGTGTCTGTGTGACTGAGTCTTGAATCATTTTTTGTTCTCTATTTTGACTGATATTGATGTGAAACCCTAAGCCTCCATGCTTGATAGGGTTTTTAAGAACACAAGTAAAATTAGAGTGGCGTTATAGGGTAGGATGGATGTGACCACAACACCTCATTGCTAAGCATTACCTACATACCAATACCTCAAAATGGGATCAAGTCCAATGTAGTTCTCCTAGTCTAAGTGCTAGTGCAAGTGAATGCTAGTATGAATGTTAGTTTGAATGATTTGATTGTGTATTAAGAATGAAAACCTAAGCAATCTAAGCTCTAAGCTACTATAGATGGGTGTATGTAGAAGTAGGGAAGAATAGGGATCAATAACCTTGATTTTCACAACTATTTTTGAGTTTGTTCATGAGAATTGCATTTATTTTCCATCCATCATATAAATGAATGAGATTAGTCTTTATATAGGGTTATGGTGCTTGTAGAGGCATTAAATGAGTCTAGGCTAATCCTAAAATGCTTTGGGAAATGAAAAGACATTTGTTAGGTGTAAATAAGGTTGAGGGTCAATATCATTTCCCCTTTGCCAATAATTCAATGGGCTATAGACCAAAGGGTCACACTATTGTCCAGGTGGTTAGAACAGGTGAAAAAGGGACCTAGGTGCCTAGGAGATGGCCTAATTTTTATTTTGGTATCCTTGGTCAAGGGTTAAATGCACACATAAACAATAAAAGGATCAAAAGAGGCCCTAAGATAGGTTTAGGGCTAAGCTGAGGATAGGGTGGTCTCAAGTGACACTCATTGCAGTAAAATGACGTTTTAGATGACCATATTTGCCCCTTATTTATTCTAAAAACATAGCAAAGTAAAATTACTAGGACAAGGGAAAGATAGATGTGCCTAGACTTACCTAAGAGGTGAAGCTCATGAATGTGGATATGAATCTACAAACTATGCTTTATTACATGTCATGCGAATGAAGCATGTATGAATAATCTATAATTAAGAAACATCACAACCATAGGCAAAATTGAGTAAAGATATGATGATGAGAGAGAGAAGAAAGGAATGAATACACCTCATTGGGTATGTGAACCAATACTAAAACTTGGTGATAACATGTGTGTGTGTATAGTGATCAAATGGTGAATAGATTGGACCAAGCTTATGGATTTCCCAAAACCCATGTGTGGGTGGCACAAGAACTCAAACTAGCCTTGACTCCATCATTGCCTACCCCCACTCATTGGATCATAATCTATGAATAAATTGGATTAGACTGATGAGTTGTAAACCCTCTCATGTAGGTGGCTCAAGAAATCAAGTAGGCTATGACTCCATCATTGCCTAGCCATGCATAGTAGTGCATCTAAAGCTGAAATTGTGTGATGTAATTGAAATTATGTAAGATGGCTTTAGTCCATATATAAAATCTAAAATGTAAAAATAAATTTGGGCCACTCAGGAATACCAACCAGTCTAGATGGAATGAGACATCAATATGGTGTAAACCAAGTGCAAAATTGGTGCAAAATTGGTATATATGTTGTCTAGAGTATACAACATGGAGAATGACATGGATTTGTCATTCCATCTAAGAGAAATGGAGCCAAACTAAACATATGGGAACAATGTGATGCATACATGCCCCCAACTCTGATATCTATGTATATGGATTCTAAACTAAGCCATAGTAATATGTGTCTATGCGTACCTGAAACTAAAACATGAGTGATCATGTTGTGCATGGTGCCCCTAATCTGAGCAAAACCTATGTAATATGTGTAAAAACTAAGTATATACTAAACATTTATATAATTCATGATTGAGACTATACAAATCTGAACTACAATTATTGTACCTTTATGACAATTATAGAATTTTATATGTTTGAGGCTACTGGATAGTAGCACAGTCCCTTGGCCAATAACACACTACATTATAGACCACTATACTACACTATTGACCAAATGTGTTATTTTTGAGGAAAACTGAGACTAATATGAGTGTGACTATGTTTCACTATATTTTCCTAACTCTAAGCTCAGTACTCTATGTCTGCATGTTAAAAACTATGTTTGAGTACACTAGGATGGCTTGATCTCTATGATAAACCCCTGTGAATTCCCCCTCTTTTGAGGGGAGGTGTTGAACCTCTGCAATAACTGACCTCAAAATAAAAGCTATGCATCATATAAATTAAATTGAAAATATATTAAATTTGTGTGATAAACCAATATAATGTGTATACATGACATCAGAATGTAAAATAGTTTGAGCATAATTTTGTAATGTATGATGTATGTTAGATATAACATTCACAAGGTTATATATATATATATAAATAATAGAGTCATGTATATGAACAAAAAATCTAGATATAATCTGAGTAACCACCTAAGGGGATGGGGTATGATGTCCATCAAGGCACCTAAGGAGGAAGGGGAGATGCATGAGGTCCCTCATGGATTCTCAAGTTTGATGTGAATGTAACAAGTAAGAAACAAGTGTCATGGCCATGACACATACATAAAATCATACATACAAACACATGAGGTACACAAAGTAGGCCAAGGGGCCACAATACAAGGGACATGGGCACATGTCACTAAGTCTATGAGCAAGCACACATACAAGGACATGTTCAAATGTATACATACATAAAGAGTAAGCAAGTTTGGATTAGAGACACATGGAAGGACATGTTCAAATATTAGCATACACAATCAAGAAGCACACACAAGGACATGGGCACATGTTGAAAGCATACACACAATGAAAGGAATTGGTGTAGAGACATAGATAAGTGGCATATTCAAATGCCTTTGAGTAGATGTAGAAGCGAATAGACACAATGAAATATAAACTAGTCAAGCAAGAAATGATCAAAATCAAGATATAATCAATGTTAAATCTATGATGTGGAGTATAGAAATATATAACCTAGTAAATCAAAAGATGTGTAGTATGATTCCCCCAATGGGTTGATATGTCAATGTTGAATATGTGTATATGTGTATGTGTCCCCAATAGATAGATAGTAGAAAATCTAGATCTACGTAGAGGACCTGAGTCTTGTAATAATATGTGAACACTTGAAGGGGACAAGTGAAACATGTATGTATGATAAAATTGACTATACTAATATAGATAGCATATGTAGTACCTATAAAATAGAAGGAATGTAAACATGAAAATGCATACAATCTAAAATTTGTATTTTATGAGCAATTATTTTAATGTTTTTGTATTTTTAAACATATTATATTGTTATAAGACATGTACAAACAACATGAAAGTGAAACTATATACAAAGAACATGATAAGAGAAACTATGTACAAATAAATTATGAGAACATACTAATCGATGAGTCTCACAAGAGACTCACTATCAAGGAGACTTGTATCAAGTAAAGGAAGAATTAATACATGTGATGTATGAGAAAGTATCTGAGATATAGAAACTAGATGTACTGGATAATCTATATCTAAAGATAATTGTGAAGTTTGGCCATGAATATGTAGAGTTGACTGAACTGCCTGTGAATTGTGGGGCTGTTGGGGACCCATATGGTGGAATAAGTTGTAACTAATGTGGATGTTCTATGTGAAGTGTTGTGGGTACTCAATAAAACTAATCTAGGTGTGAAAAGGGTAGAGAGAGGATCTTTAGAATCCATAACATGTCTTTGACATAGGGGTCTCTCTAATACAGGTCTCAATGGGAGAATATGTATACATGGTAATGTTTTATTAGTAGACCTCACCTATACTAGTGGCTCAATTAATATCTGAGATGTGGTAATGGATGAAACTATTACTAGTGACTATTGTGTACATAGTTGTGGAGTAGGTAAAGGATACTCATATGAAAGGCCCCCAACTATAACAACTTGATTAGCATGTATATACTAAAGACATCTATATATGGCGGAAGATATGGCTTCAAGATACTATATCCAAATCCAACCCAATAACATGTCAAATGTGCCAATAGTAAGTACCACTATGAATCTAGTGGCCACATGTGTGGGACCAACATGTAATGGAAGTACTATCTCCTTGATGGATCTCTAAACATGGCCATTGAAACATGAATAATTGTATATGTCATAGAAATATCTTAATTTGAATAGCCCAAGTGATGTAAACATGTAATATTACACATATTAATGCTTGATCCATTATTAACCATGAAACTATGAATATGATGATGATCAATGTAAGACCCTATAAAGAGTGCATATTAATATGAGTCATCATCAATGATCTCCTATTCTGAGAAAGTGATAAGAGGCCTAGTTGGTACTGTAGTATGATATATACCAATGATATTATGTAGAGGGTGTGTGTCCATTGTATGAGTATGATAGGATGTTGGTGTTGGATGTGCCTGATAAGTATAATGAACAACTAAAGTGTCTATTGTCTCATTATCTCTATGCTTTAGAAATGGATCAAAAAATATTTTCATTATTTTTTGCTTCAGTTGGTTGTATTTTAGGTGGTTTTATAGGAGTGATCACATCAATGATATTATGTTCTATCAAATCTTGGATCTTATGTCATAAGGTGATGCATTTATTTTTTGTATGGTTGGGGTCCCTATGAGAATAGTAGAATGGATTGGAATCATAGTTCTATGGAAGAAGCTTATTCATATAAACCTCTTTGATGGGAGGGAGAGATATGACATTGGATTTTAAAAGTCAAGAGAATACGTGAGCTGGCAATTTAGGAAGATTTGTAAAAGGTCTCCTTGGAGGACCTGATAAAACCAAATGGGGAGTTGGGTTTGATGCTATGCTAACTATCATCTTTTGCTCATTCTTTTTTTTATTAGGCCTTAACTTATATGGGGACTTATTTGAACTCTTATTAGTATAATCTGACCTGATTATGTACTTTAACTTTCCCATGGAGAGAATTAAACTTCCCATTCCTTCATTGTATGGCATAGATCTATAAATGATGGAAACTTCTTGAATAATACAGATTCATGTAATGATAGTAATAAAATTTTCTTGAATATGTCTTGTATTTATCTATCTACCATGGGGCTAGTCATCTTTGCTAATATGGTTTTACATCATAGACATATTCAACTATTGGCTCATTAGATTTTTACTTGAGTTGTGCAACTTGAGCATATGAAACTTTTTCATTGAGGTTGATTGAAAAGTGTGACAAAAACATATCTTCAAGTGGATTAAATGTTATAATGAACTGATTAGGGATATCATAAAACCACTGTAATGCATAGTCCTTTAAACTTCAAGGGAACAACTTAGTTAGGAACCAATCATCAGACATATAGTCCAAACATGTTGCATGAAAAACACACAGATGATGCTCTAGGTCACCTTTACCATAATATAGAGTAAGCTTGGGTGCCAAAAATCTAGATGACAAAGGATTTACTTCTATATGTTGTGCCAATGGTGTATGTAGGAGCACATGAAAGTTCAAGGCATGAGATGGTATAGTAGTACCCTGTTAAATATGTAATAGCTTGGCCTACAGATAATAGAACTCTTGCCTAAAGGAATGTACATTTGAAGAGGGTGGATGTGGATTAGCCATAGGAGGTGTTTCCATTGGTCAGAGTTGGCTAATTGTATCCAATTTTTGTAGAGTTTGAGTTGTCCCAATAGTAGGTGTAATAATATTAGTGTATGTCAAGTTAGAGGATTGACCTATATTGGACTTTAGGAGCTCTTCTCGAATGATACAGATAAGGTCATCTTGAATATCTAAATATTTAGAAATGAAATCTTGAAATTGTCTCTATTGGTCTCATAAAATCAATTATTGAATTTTGCCATTGTAAGTTGAGAAGTAGGAAAACAAAAATTGATATATTTTGAACCTTTAAAAAAATTAAATCTATGAAATATTATAGAAATATAATAATGAAGAAGATTTGAGATTTTAAGATTAATTATTGAGCATAGAAAACAAAAGGATACAAACCCTAAGAGCATCTATGGCTAGGGTTTAGATAATGTTTGAAGTAAGTCGGGTTCACCAAATGATTTAACTACTTTGGGGATTAAGGAATGTAAAACCTTAAGTAGATAAAGAGATGAGACTATAAATTAGGGAATAAATATAGCAATATCAATAACCAATGATTTGTAGAATAATTTATTTGTTTGCTTAACCTATAAATAGTAATGAATTATAAAAGAGATAGTTGGAAAAATGATTGAGATGGATGAGTGGCAGACTAGAAATTGGTGCAAGAACATTATAATGTGTCATCAATATGAAACAAGTGTCAAAGTTTCCTTTGGATAGTAGTGCATTACCTATTCCAATAATGTGTTATATTAGTGTTCTCATGCATTTCACTAATGACCTTGAGCATATAAAATAGTGAGTTTCTAAGAGGATGTTTAGCTTGCTCTGAGAAGCACATGTTTGTGTGACTGAGTCCTGAATCTCTATATGTTCCTTGGTTTGATTAATCATGATGTGAAACCTTGAGCCTTTATGCTTGCTAGGGTTTTGAGGATCACAAGTAGAAGTAGAGTCTAATTATTAGGGTAGGTTTGATGTGACCTCAACATCCCATGTGTTTAGAATTTCCTACATACTAATACCTTGAAAGGGGATCAAGCTTGATGTAGTTCTCCCAATCTAAGTTCTAGTGCAAGTGTAAGTGAATGCTAGTATGAATGTTAGTTTGAATGCTTTGAGTGTGTATTGAGACTAGAAACCTAAGTAATTTGAGCTCTAAGCTATTGTATATGGATGAATATAGAAGTAGGGTAGAATAAATATCAATGACCTTAATTTTCACAACTATTTCTAAGATTATTTATGAGAATTGCATCTATTTTCCATCTATTAGATAAATTAAAGAGAGTGGTCTTTATATAGTGTTATAGTACTAATCGAGGCATGAAATGAGTTTAGGCCTACCCTAAAATGATTTGGGAAGTGAAAATATATTTTTTAGGGGTATAAAAGATTGAAGTTCAATAATCCTACCCCTTTTCTAATAGCACAATTCACTATAGACCAAAGGACCATGCTATGGTTCAAGTGGCTAGAACAAGTGAAAAAAGGTCCTAGTGCCTAGGAGATAGATAATGTGGATTTTGATCTCTAGTCAAGGGTTGAGTGTACACATAATATAGAAAAGGATCAAAATATTCTCTAAGATAGATATAGGGCTAAATTAAGGATAGGGTGGTCTAAAGTGACACTCATTGCATTAAAATGACATTTTAAATGACTAAAACACCCATGCACTTGGAAGGTTCTATGCAGAATTTATGTACCAACATCATCCCACTAACATTTCAATAATTCTCATATATGATATAGCTAAAAAGGTAACAACCACATGTATTAGACCAACTTATAAAGTTAGATCAATATCACCAATAACATGATGTGATGTCCCATCAAATGTTACGACCATTTTGGTCGAAGGGTATAAATCATCATGTGTATATCCAAAATGTGTAGATATTGTCATGGTATAATACATTCTCACTAGCATTGTTATTGATCATAACACTATGTGTAGTCTAATGATTAGGGTATGCTTGAATGAATAATGAGCAAAAATTAGAGTCATCATGTACATTTTCACTGTCATCAAATGAAAAAGAGGGTATTTGAACCATATGAGGTATTTTTCATATATAACTACCAATAATCACATTTTTAGGTGCCTAGAATGTGATGGATGAGGATATGCATTATGTACCATTTTCACTTCTAGATCTTTCTTAGAATGATCTTGCAAAGGATTATTAAATATATTATGGTTTTGATGGTCACCAGGTTGTGAACTAGAATCCTTTAGAGGATCATCAAAGGCAATTTTTTGGTTAGCAATAAGGTCTTGGATCTTAAATTTTAAGTATAACACTTATTTGTAGAATGCCCAAGGCCTTGGTGATAGTCACAATATGCATTAGGATCATATACTTTTGGTAGAGGTTTACTCATATCAACCTCTATGGGAGGAGGGAGAGATATGATATGGCACCCCAAAATCTTTTTGAGTATCAAAGCTAGAGACTCTGATAATCATGTAAATTGTCTCTTAGGTAAATTGGATAAGATAAGCTGATTAGGTTGTTGAGACACTACATTAGCCATTGTGGTTATTTCCATTTTAGGTTCTATAGGATTTACCTTGTAGCTTGGTTTGATATGAAACTTGGTATGAGATGTAGTAGGTGTGTTTGCTACATGCTTAATCTTGTTCAAGAAATATGTTTCATTTTGTGATCTCAAACAATATGGCATAAGTCATTAAAAGGTTTAAACTTCTTAAAAATAATGGAATCATGTAATGGGGCAAGCAAACTTAGCTTAAAGATGTCTTGAATCTATTTAGGTGCCATTGTATTTTTTGTTTTGGATGACATTATTTTATATCTCAAAACATATTCATGTATGGGTTCATTGGTTCCTCGTTTGATCTTTGTAATTTATGCATATGACATCTTTTCAATTATGTTGATAGAGAAATGTGCTAGAAACTGATCTGTTAGTGGTTTGAATGTTTTCAATAATTAGATTGGTAAGTTATAAAACCATCTTAGATTATAATCCTTTAGTCTCCTTGGAAATAATTTGGTCAAAAGTTTAGCATTTGAATCATAATCAAGGCATGTTGCATAGAAAGAATGAAGATGTTGTTCAGGATCACCCTTGCTGTCATAAAATGTGAACTTGGGTGCAAAAAACAATAGTTGGAAAAGAGTGAAAAGATATCTCAGGTGTTAGAGGTTTATGTAATGCATCTTGTGAGTCAATATAATGAGTTTATTTCAAAGCATTTTGTTTAATATTGGTAACCTTAGCTTCCATAGTTTTTATAACTTGGAGAGGATTTTATATAGTAAACCCATTAGGATTTATATTTAAGATTTGAGAAGCCATTAAAGGGGATGAAAAAAACACTTGTGTTGATGTATTAATTGAAACTAATAATTGAGTTAAAGTACTTACTATTCCTATGGGGGAGGTAGAAATAGTTGTTCCATCTAAGGGTTCACCATTATTGGATTTAGATGCACTAGCCTTGGGATGGTTATTTATTTCTTCTTGGGTAACATATAAGAATGCATTAATTATTTCTTTATTTGTATTTAGATGTTTGAATAATGATTTGTTATCTTCCATTTTGAAACAATCTTTCTTAACATTTTCTATATTTGATAAATGCGAATAAATTTTCCAAAGGAAATTGAAAAATTCAGATCTACAAATTATTGAAATGAAAAATTCTAGAGCAAACTAGGAGTTTCATGAAAAGACACAGTGGTTAGCTTCACCAAATGTTTAACCCTTTTTATAATATGTTTAGGGTTAAATGTTTAGAATATCCTATGCACAAGGATGAATAAAAATATTCTACAGTAGGCCAATAAATTGAAAACTTAGATAAATGAATATTAGGAATTAAAATCTAATTTATGATAAATATATAAAGTACATTAAAAATAGTAGTTTAATTTCATAAACATGAAGAAGAGATAATACTTAGCTTATATTGAAATGTGTGGGTAGATATGATAATTACAAAGGTGTAAACAGGTAGGGACAAGATCAAGATCTAGTCGTCATATTCTATAAATATTATTTATATAGGCCTAGACACTTGCGTCGACTATGGACACTTGCATTGATGCTTCTATCATGATCTTGACGTAACTATCATGTACAAAATATTCACTATATTTTGAAGTGACCATTTAGATCCTTCTAGTTTTTTTTATTTCTTTTATTTGCATGCCCAAGATGTTAATGACTATTCATGGATAAAACCCTAGATCTTCACCTTAGGTCTTTATACCTTACCAAAAATAGGTTAGTGGGATCACAGTGTTGAGCTGAACTAAAGGAACCATATTTAAATGAGTGCTAACTATATATTCAATATCTAAGGAAGGCCTCAAACTTATGTAATTCTCCTTTACGTGTTGGCTTGTGTGTGCACAAGGGTATAATATACTATATACAAAGGCATGTAGTCATCTAGCTTTTAACTTGACAAATAATGTGAATGAAATGTTATTTGAGTGATTTATACTTATGATATGAGTCTTCCTATGAGTAATATAAAAATAGAGAATAATAAGTAAATATAACATAGTTATGCAATTGATTGAGCTTGAATAGGTGCTTTCTTGGTATTTTATAGATGAATAATGAGTAGGATTAGATTTGTATTTATACCACACATTTTGAAAATATATCAAGGTAAGGTTCAATAAGACAAATGGAATAACCCATAGGATTGATAATATTTAAAAATTAGATGAATTTTGAGGACTGAACACTTAATAAGAATCTAGAAACTTATGTTGACACAAGTGTCCCTATGTGGAATGAAAGTGTCTGACAGGTTAGGAAGTTGTTGAGGATCTAAAATTGATAGTGAAGGATATATATCAAGTTTTAAGCTTTTATATAATGCAAGAGATATGTGTCATTAGAAATGATAGGGTTCAAACCATAAGATAAGTAGTTACACATAATGAGATGGTGAATATGAACCTTTCAATAGCAGGAAGGTCTAAAACTGAAGGGTAAAGCCCTGATAGGTATTTGTCAAGTATATAAGATTGAGATGCTATATAAATAAGGTTTTAATATCTACACTAAGTCAATTATTTCATTACTTTCATGTGTTTTTCATGTGGAAAAAGAATACTTTTTGGCACATATGTCCTAAATATAATTTTAAAAAAAAACTTACTTTCAAATATGAATTTCACATACCCATATGAATTGCATGGAGATGTGTTATTTACTAAGTTGAATATATGTTTTGGATACAATAAAATATGACTCAAGGAATAAGTTATACATAAGACTGATTTTCATACACATTAAAACCATTTTAAATTTTACTAATATCTTTTAGTCAAAGTAAAGCACTATCCACTTTTTAGAGCATCATGAATTATGATTTTAAAATTTTACTTTAGGAAATTAAACTCATATTATGTGTTGAGTGTTCTTATCTACTACCAATCTTTAGAATAACATCTATAACATTTGGATATAGTTTTTAAACCATTGGAAAAAATTCATTGTTATGTATAGCCATTTATATATGTAAAAACATGGATGTCTAAATAAAACTTATTGTAGATACAAAATTTGGTCTTTGAAAATTGACAATGACAAGCTTGACACACATTTACCACACATGAATTGAGCACTCAAACAAGGTACCAATTCTCAATCCTCTCACATTTGTATGCTATCTTATGAGTCAATCTTTCCATTTTATTGTTATATACGTATAAAAATCTCATCATCTAATTTAAACCTACTTAATATCATACACAAACATCTATAGACTCTCAAAGTAGTCCACCTTTACACAAGCCACTTCCATAGGTTATAGTCATTATTGCCAATCAATAATAACCTATGTTGATTCAAACCAAACCACTCCCAACAATGAATATTTTAATAAAATCAAACTTATTATTAGGTTCTACCCATAAGCCTAGTGTGTCAATGACATGATGAATTATTTAAAAGGATCCACATATAAACAAATCAATATCTCATTTAAAAGGACTCAAAACTTATTTGATATACATCTACACACTATTGTAGACTAAGCAATTCTTTCCCTATATTTCTCAATTTTCATACCTATCATTAGGATCAATCACAAGACAAGTTTGAAACACTCAAAATCCAATCAATAGCTATATAAACATGGTGAAGGAACACAATTTTATAATCACACTAGTTGGGAGAGTTATGTGAGGCTTGATTCCTTCCTTGGATTATTGAATACATAGACATTGGCCAATCATCAGTGGTGATTGGATTTAACTTAGCCCATTACACTTTCTAATTTTTTACATATTTCTAGACATAGGGGAAAAACACATATAGGATTTCAAGGCAAAGGGGGCTAATTTTTTAGTTTGAACACATCACCAAGGTTTGGGATCGTAAACATAAAACAAACAAAGATAGTCATAGGTGATAGCTACTATACCACACTTTTTCATAGACCAATAGTGACTAATAAGTATCAACCAATGATACCAAAACCTATTATATGGAATCGAGACAACTCATAAAATAGATTTATTCTAGAACCAAATGAACCACACACATGTTTATCCTTAATTTCCATTTCCAAAATATAGTCACAGTCACAAAGTCAACCATAAAAGTTAAGTATCATGATCTCTTTAGAAATTTTAATATCTAGGATATGCCCTTATCAAATCATAAGAATCAATTATCAATCATTTACATTTAGATATATGCTTTAATGCCATATCTATTTATTTGAATTATATTTCAAAGTTTATCTTAATTAGATTAATATAACACATTAGTATCAATTAGGACAAAACATATTGGTGAATACATACACATATAAAAAATTACAAAACCATAGGATTTCCTTTAGGGTTTGAGACCCAATTTCTAATTTTCCCTAATAATACACACTAGTCATGACCATGTTGAATTAACATTATTGGTTAACACACCTAATGAAATTACTTTTTTAATATTATTCTACATGGATAGTGTATCTTTTTAAAATAAATTATATATGCAAATGGATAACAAAGATCAAATCTAAATTCACTAATAAGGCTAAAGTTACTAATGAATAATTCCAAACCTTCCTCAAATCATATTGTTGTAACATTCAATCTGAGATGCCTATTGCTACTACTAGATGCCAAAGGGATTTCATGATTGCTTTTATCCTTACTAATATGGATTGTACATCATATCCTATTTACCTATTGATGAAATTATCATGAATATTGAGACTAATGATACAATTACTATAGATCAGCAAAATGCCTTGGAAGATGAAAATTGCATTGAATATATTAATATGAATCCACATCAGATTGATGCCATGTTATATATATCAAGATATGAGTATAAAAATTTAACTCAAGCTACCATATCAAATATTCAAACCACTACTACCAATACCATTCCCATGCTTACACTTTAAAAGACCTATGTGGCAGCCATATAAAATTTGGGGGCAATACAAGGGTTTCACCATATTCTTATGCCCATTCCTACCTAGGTAAACTTCAACCCATATAATATGGATACAAAAATTATATTTCCTACCTCATCTAATGCACATTATTTTGATCACATTATTATAACTCTACATACCAAGGTGTTTCAATTTGATCAAGATGCATTGTGAGCTAGCCATGCCATGGATTCACACACCTTACTCCATAACCAATTATCTCCCAAGATAAAAACATACCCTTTACCTAAATTAGATTCCAATATTCCATTATACAAAGGTAAATTTTACCTCGATAAACACTTTAGATCATTCCATACATCTTGCTTTGAGTATGCATATAACAATAAGATAGAAACCAAGTTATTTCCAAGAAGTCTTAAAGATTATACATTGAGATGGTTTTATGATCTCAATATTAAATATACAAGAGAATTCAACCCTTTGGTTGATCAATTATTAGAAAAATTGGACATCAAAATCAATGTTAAGCTATCCTATCTAAAAATTGTGAAGCTAAATCAAGGATCTAATGAACCAATCATTGACTATGTGTTTTGATACAAGACAATTCTAGCCAAGATGGATAATGATATGGATGATAATGAATTGAAATATATATTCAAACAAAATTTTATATCACCACTCCATGAATCAATCATATTCAAGATATTAAATCATTTTATGAGTTATGTTATACACTGAGAGACAAAAATTTCAAGCTAATTGCCTCAAAAATGAAGTTTCAAATCAAAGAAAATTATAAAGTCAAACCAAGTGATAAAAAGAATGAGGCAAAGACTAAATTTATTGTAATGTCATAACCTATGACCAAATTACAATTGATGCTCCACCAAAGATGAAATTTTCATCATCACCATCACCTCCTCATGAACTTGTAAAGATTTTACTTGAGTGTAACCTTATCACAGTCCTTCCTCCACTAGATCTCGATCCAAGAAAACCTGTACCAAGAAACCATGATGAAAATGCATATTATGAGTATCATTATATTTAAATGCATTCAAAAAACATATGTTTCAAGATAAGACATCCTAATCAATGATAACATTATTGATTTTGGCACTCCTGCAAAATAATCTTGACCACAACATAATGTAAATAAAAAATTGAATATTTTTAGTCGCCCCTTTCTTAAAAATGAGTTAATAGACACCAAAGACGCTCTAGAGGTATATTTTTCATACAACATGCATTCTCTATGGACTATATATGATCAGCCAATAGATACCATCATTGGTACACTTATCAATATTCCACTTCAGTGGCCCATGAATACGTTCAATGAAAATGAGATAATTGACAATTGTTTTGATTTTCATGCCTTATTTATATAATACTACATTGAGGAACAACCTATAAACAATGTTATGATTGAAAATGGCTCAATTGAGAATTTTTGCACCATAGATCTTCTCTATTTTGGATATACATGACAAGATTTAGAATATACAACTAAATTAATCAAAAGATTCTATGGTTAGAGACACAATATATTGGGATGTATAATATTGCCTCTTCATGTGGGATCAACTATATTAACCATGTTATTCCTAATACTATAGATTAATGGGGTCTTCAACGTGTTTTATGATGTCATGGATTTAGAGAGTTCATTTAGTTCTTACATTGATGTATAAAATACATATACTACAATAGAGTAGATATAATTTTAGGAGTATAATATGAGTATCCCCTATATTCAATGATATCTCCACCCCCACCACCACCACAATTGGTTGATACACATCTTTAAGATCATTATTCAAAGCTAGATGATGCACACACAAACAGATATAGGATCAACATATAAAGTTGATTACTACACATGTACAAGATCCATCTATATATCCAATTATTTCACATCAAGTACATCAATGAGTTACTTAGAGACCATAAAGGGCACCATATTCTACAACACATACTTAGTTAGCACTGTTGATAAATTAATATGTTACACAATGAAGGAAATTAGTGGGACACCCTCCTATTTCATAACAGATACCACAAAGTTATGAATCTTATAGAACCATTCATCATACCTAGAGTTCCTTGAGCTTTGAGAATGATAGACATGGTACAACACATGGATCTATTTTAGATTTTGACCCATCCCTAGTTGATACATCTCATCCATGATAAAATATCCATCCCTCTCAATATGTAGGCACTTACCATGGTCCTCCCATTGAGTGAATCATTGGTTAGTTTCTTTTTAATTTTATGTAATCCCAAAATACCAAAAAAGTCAAATTATCATAAAATACAAAAAACATTCAAAAGAATCTGAACATGATATGAAGGCTAGTTTACATTTTTACATATGTTATTTATCACATGTTTGGTAGATGGGACATTATTTACATACACACATGCATTTCATGATATTTGAGTGATATTAAAGATAAATAGGCTACACATGGGCATACATATGTTGGTTTTCCCTTTACCTAGTAGTATGTTGATACTTGGGGCATCTTGTTCCATAGGTTTCACTATTACAAGTTATATATTTATATGACTTTTGTACCAAATTGGGCCACCCATATTTTTTACACATGCCTTGCTAGTTACTCATTTATCACATACTAACACATGCTATGCCATTTTAGTGTGATATGACATTGATACATATAGATTGTGTAGAATCGTTATTTTTTATATGCTCCATTTATGTTGTTACTATTTTACATGATAGATTACTTTATGTGTGGCCATTGGACTTGATTGATGTGACATAATTGATATCCCTTGTTTACAAAATTTTTGTGTCTTCTTGCATGTGGCCCTTGTCATTGTTTATTTTGGCATATTATGTCCCTTGTATGTGACATTTTGGCCTATGTGTGGCAACAAACACTATCACTTTTTTAGCTTGCTGAAATTAAGGAGTGCCATGATCTATATCATGCACTCTTACTGTGTAGTCTTATTCAAAGTTACTTATACTACATGCTTCATTGATATATCTATCTAGACATGACTTTTACATGCCCTACATTTCATATGTTACATACATGCCTTTATTGATACATACATTACTATGATGACATATCCTCCACATCATCAAATGATATTACATGATGTTATATTTATACATGACATTAGATAGTTTATTATTATTTTGAGATGAGTGATTTACAAGATACATCCCTCATCTTAAAATGAGGTATTACTTTGGGTTTGTCTTAGATACATAAGCCTCCATGAGTAAAAAATTATAGTAAAAAGTGCAGGTTTCATAGATTTTAGAGATTCAGATGGTTCATATATTATATTGTTTAGATAAATGAGAGACATTAGAACATTGATATAGAGTACATGGGCATATGATGCATGAGACTATGCACAACAATTACACAAATAGAATTTTAGATTATCACATTCACATAAATTTGAGATACATGTTCACAAATTCAACATATAGAGGCATGACATTATATATTCATTGGTATAGATTGAAGGGGAATGATATTGGGTCATGTACATATATGCCAAAACATAATTACAATTGAATAGCAAATGGTTTTAATTCCACACAACACTTATCAAACTTGTGTACATGATGGGAGAATGAACATTATTTATTTTTTTGTAATCATGCTTTGTTATTTTTACATGGATCAAACTAGAGTGAAACATTAAATTTGAATCTATAATCCATCTATAACAATTGATACCTTTTGAATTAACCTTACCTGATTACTTCTCTCATCCTATGTAGTGACTTATTTTTTAGTTGAACCTAGCCACATGGCTCTCTCTCTATATATTCTTCCTACATAGTTATTTGGGTTAGTACAATGTGTAATTTACCCCAAAATAATGAGGATTGTGTAATATTTCATTCCCAACTCAAGTTCCTACATAGTTACATAAGTTTGGGGCATAATCACCCCAACTCTCCAGTGTATCAATATGGATGCATGATCTATAACAAGTTGTGAAGGCAACATAGTTTCCACCAACACATAAGTGTAATATAACCCTTTCTCTTTCAATTTTAAATTTTAAATTTTATATTTTACATATGGATATTGACTACCTCAATCTCATTATTAGTTTGTATGAAGAAAAATTATACATCTAGAGCGATATCCCAAAAGGCAATGTGTGTTGTACACAATAATATATATTTTATGTATTTAATCTAGTGATTCCATACTAGAATAAAATGGGGGAATTTTTAGATACTATAATATGGTATTTGGTACTTGAAAAAGACAATCTTGACACACTTGAGCACTTAAACAAGTTTTTATTTCACCATCTTCTCACACTTGCATGTTATCTTATGAGTAAACCCTTTCATTTTGATGTTATACACCTACATGAATCTCACCGTCTACTTTAAACATACTAAGTATACTATGTAGGTGTATATGTGTAGTTTAGATCTTGATAATAAATAATAGTTAACTAGTTCTTACTCTAGATCAAACACAACTTCAAATTAAGTAAAAAAAGAGAGAAATAATACCTTCACTTACCAAGTGAAGTTATCCCTTGTTGAATGGATTTTATCATGATTTCATGGATTGTAGTTGCTTAAGGACCATGAAATATTCCAACAACATGTACCTATGAATAATTATTTCTTGATTGCAAGGATGGCAAATATCTTTTAGATTTTTTCTCGATTTAATATCTTTCTTGAGATGCCTAGATGTGCTTCAGAGAGATGTGAGAAAGAAGGATGGAGAGTGAATTTATATATTTTTGGATGGGAGAATGAACAATTGAGATTAATTTTGAGTTTGGATGGATGAGATTAACTCACTTGACTTAGGGTTTACATGCTTTGATTTTCCCTAAAACTGATTTAATTAATTTTTTATTTACTTGATTTATTTTCTCTTTTAGATGTACAAGCATAAATCAAGGATTTAATTGATTACACTGATTAATGAGTGGGTAAGTTTGATTTTTAATGAGTTAGTGGGGTGATGACATAGAGTTTGATGTGAGTGAGAATAATTAATATTTATTTATTTTTATTAATTATGTGTTCATAAAATTAGTTAACTAATTAATAATAATGAATTGGTTAATTATTTATGGAGTGATGTAGTAAGATTAAATGGGGTTAATTAATTAAAATGGTGGTGTTAGTGTGAGTTAATTAGGATGTATTGGTGATAGAATTAGGGTGGCAGGATTATGATATCTACATTTCCCCTCTTTTAAAGGGTATTATGACTAAAAGAAGCAGTCAATTTTCAAAGAATGTAGAAAATTAAAAAATATGGACACATGAGGATGCCCATAGTGGCATGGTTGGTAGGGATATTCCCTTACAAGAGGACGTGTAAGGATGAAAGACATGGACAAGCTCTCTAAATGAGAAGAGGGGTTGAAATGGAAGAATTGGGGCTAAAATGGAAGCGTGGGAAGTGAATAAATAGAAGGTGGTGGGTAAAATAAAAGGTTATTCACCTTAAAAAGTTAGTAAATTAAGCTCTGACCTATGAGAGATCATGAGTAAGAATGGATAGTTTCTTAGAATAAATGTTTATGAATGAATATTTACAAGTGTTGGTGATGTGATGATAGATGTTGCCAATCTTACACTAAAATATAAATGTTTGAGTAACATATGACAAGATGCACCATGATATGGAGAACCATAATGGCATTGTTGTAATATGAAGTAGGATTGACATAGATGTAAAAAATAAAAAAAATGTAATCATCTAAAAATGACACTTGAGTGCTAAGAGTGTTACTTGAGATCACCCATCCCTAACTTAGCACTAGACCTATCTTAGGTCCTATTTAGATACTTATCCAACTTTCATGTGGGTAAGCATCCCTAAACATCCCTAAAGCACTTTTAGAACCTCACTTTAGCATCATAGCCCTTAGTGCCTTAGGTTCTGCCACCTAGACACTAGCACCATAATTTGGATAGTAGCACCAATTGTGTTAGTGTCCTAGTTTTAGTGTTATTTTACTTTTCCTACCTTTGGCCATCAATGGATATCTTCTCAAAAAAACAAACACCTAGGGTCAACCTAGACCTATTTTAAAACTCTCACAAGCACTGGAATAGTATATACACATGATTTTTAGCCCATTATTCACTATATGGAAATCAGATGCAAATAACATTAACTAACTCAAAAAAAGTTGTGCACAATCAAGGTTATCCATCCCTAGTCTTTCCTACTTCTACATAAAACCATCTACAACCATGCCAAGATTAGAATAATTAGATTTCCAGTCTCAAACTCCACTTAAAATCACTCAAAATGACATTCATACTAGCTTCACTTACATTACACTAGAACTTAGGTGTGGAAAATTACATTGGGATTGATCCCTCCTCAGAGTATTGGTATGTAGGCAACTCTCATCATAGTGGGGTGTTGAGTATGTTTAGCCTACCCCACTAACATCACACTTTTCTATTCATGCCAACTAGATGTCTTAGCAATATGGAGGTTTATAGATTGCATACAAAATTAGTCAAAATAGGTCACCTACAAAGAATCAAAACTTGTGCACATAGGAAAAATCTTGGTAGAATCTGACATAGGTGCACCTAGGAAAAAGCTTGGTATAATCTGACACAAGTACACCTAGAATCTCAAAGTAGTTCTGCATAGAGAACACTAACACCAAAAAGAGGACATTATCACCATTGGCACTATTATCTAGTTAGGGAACTATTATCCAAGAAGAGTTTTGACACTTGGATCCTGTCCATGACACTTAGATTAACTTATGTCCCAGTTTACAACCTCCAAATCTCTTGTCTCAACTGATTTCAAGGTAAGTACTTATTTACATCATATATTTCTATTTTTAGAAAGGTAAAAGTAGGTTAATTTTATTAATAATTGGTTGTATTTATTGCATATTTATACCTTCATTTACTATACTTAGACCCTTTAACAACCTAGGGATTACACTCCATAACCCTAAAAATTTAAATCATTTAGTGAACCCAACTTAATTCGAATACTACCCAAACCTTAGTCCTATATGTTATTAGGGTTTGTATCATTCTATTTTTTATGTTTAATATTTAATATTTAATTCCAAAATCTCAGATCTAATTTATTAGTTTATTTTAGAAATATTTAATAAATTAAATTTCTTAAAAGGTTCAAAAAATACAACATTTTATTTTCCTACTTTAAAACCTACAATGGTAGATTTCAATAATCGATTCAATGAAACTGATAAGAGGAAATTGCAAGATTTCATTTCCAAACATTCAAATATGTAAGATGACCTTATTAATATTGTCCATGAAGAAATTTAAAAATACAATAATGGTCAATCTTCTCTCCCCCATATAACAATATTATTACACCTACTTTGGGGCCAAATCAACTTGTGCAACAATATATTTAACTTGACAACCTTCAGTAATAGTAACACCTCATATGGCTAGCTCCTCCTCTCTAGATGTATAATCCCTTATGTATGATATTCATTTTCTATAGGCTAAGGTGTTACATCTTGATCAGGGTGCCACTAGGACATCACATGCCTTGGATTAACATGCTATTTTAATTACATCTTTGGCACATCACATAGCGGTAACTCCTTTACCATCTAGATTTGTGGCACCTAAACTTACTTTATATGATGGTAAGGGTGACCTAGATCACCATCTATGATATTTCCACATAGCATGTTTGAAGTACGTGTCATGATTAGCTCCTTACTAAATTATTCCCATGAAGTCTAAAGGCCTATGCCTTGCAGTGGTTCTATGATCTTCCAAATTAGTCTATCACCACATTCAATCCATTGGTAGATATGTTTTTAACACACTTTTCAATTAACATCAATGATAATATCTCATATGCTCAAGTGGCATAGCTTAAGCAAAAGTTTAATGCGCCTATTATAGAATATGTTTTATGATATAAATCTATATTTCTATAGATGACTAGCCCCATGGCAAATAGAGAGATCCAAGACATATTCAAATAGAGTTTACTACCAACATTGCATGAAACTATCTTGTTCAAGAAATTTCCAATGTTCAGATATTTATGCCACACTGTAGGCATTTAAAAACTACACAACAATAGTTTTCAATGTCATCTTAACCTATGGACCCCACCTACCTACTAGCCCCTATTTATGACTTCAATATGTCAAAACACCCTCTGAACATATCACTTAAGTTAGATCCTTTTGACCCATTTTCTCATGGCCCTCAACCATCACCGATTAGGGTAACCATCAATGGTTGACCCTAACTATCGATGGTTATGGTCATAAACCTTGCCTTAAGCTTTAAAAGCATTGCCAACTTTGTTTGAGAATAGTATCCTCCAAAATGGCAACTTGATTTAAAACTAGCTTTTAAAAATGAATGAAAATAGGTATCTTTATCCTCTTGACTTAGCAACTTTCCCTCACAAATTCCCTCCTCACTTAGCAAGTTTTTGCTATAAATGTAGGGCTCTTAGAGGGGTTGTGGATCTAGAAATTTACATCCAGATTCTCTTATTCTCTTTATGTAGGCATCCAAGACCATGAATCTCTATCCATGTGACTTTTGAATGTAGGAGTATTGTTATCCTATTCAACTCTCTTTAGGTTTCAACTATTATCCACTTGGCATCATACAAGTATCATTCACTTGTTTTAGCATTTTCTTCTATCATTTGAGTTTTTCATCTTGATCAGTATATCTGCACATCCTTCCTTATCCATAGTGCCCATATCCCTCCTTCTACCCCTTAGTTACCTCATCTACACCATCCTTTTAATCCTCCTAGGCATTGAAAAGAAATTTTCTATAGTTGTTGCAACCATTACCAATCACAACAACCATCACCAGTTACCTAACCACCATCAGTCAGATCCATATGTCACTGGTCACCTTGACCACTGATAGTCACTATCAAAGAAAATAATAGATTGTTATTTTCTCCCCCTTTCAGCCAATAAAAACCCTATTTCTATTCTTGACTTATCTACAAACTCTACTTTGATTCTTTGGACCTGACCTTAATACACTTGTGCATTGTGTATTTTATCAAGTACATTGTTTATCTTCTTTCATATCTACTTTCTTATCATTTCAATGCAAGTATATTTTTTTGACTTAATTTTCTTAAAAGCGGATTGATAGCCTCCTAGAAAGCCTTGTGATTCTTGGATCTAGCATACGCTAGGAAACCCACTCAACCTACCATCTAATAAAACTCTCTTCTAGTCTTCTTGTGATTTGTAGGTTATCCTCCCTAGCCAAAGACGAGTTCCCACATTCATCTGGATCAATGCACACATTATATCAGGTATTCATCTACACACCTTAATACTCACTTACCATTTACCTACTTTTAGAACTAAGAAATAAATTGAAACATTTTGGCACGCCCAGTGGGACCCTAGTTCCCTTTCTTCCTTAATTATTTGATCATCAAATGAATTAATTTATTTTTGGGATTAAAAATCAACCATTTGAATTCATTGATTACTTATTAATTTTATTTCACCTAGTAACTTAGGAAACATAGTAATATTATCTTAGGATTCACACTTGTTATCACACACAAAGCCTAACCATAAAATAATTTACACATCAAAACAATACTTGATATAAGGACTGACCGAGTTTTCATCACCTAGTGGTAACCTCACCCATTCTTGGTTATCCCACTTGGATTTCACCACCAAGGAGAGAACCAAATCAGCTCTCTATTTGAGTATAAACTCTAGACTTAATATATCTTGGCTAAGCACCTGACACCCTTATCTCTATGGGATCATGAAGTGAGGGGGTAGGCCCTAATACCAAGCCATGTACTGAAGTTCAACATAGATCTTCCTTCTAAGTGCCTAAATAACCTAAAACCATCCATATAATTCCTCTTTAGTACCTATTTTGCAAGCTAACCTTGCTTATCACACTCTTTAAAGCATAATCCAAAAGCGATTTAAAATTAATCCTAAGATTAAAATGCACTTCTTAGTGTATGTATTGATTGCTTTGAAATTCTTTTGGGTTTGCTCTTTGTTTGAGGTGTGAGTATCACAATAACATTTCCTATTTTCTCATATGGTTTTAACCAGACAAAAAGTGAGAAATCAATACAACCAACCACCACCTTCTTCTTCATCCATGGATTATACCTCAAATGTTGATAAATATCCTCACCATTCTCCTCCACCACCTTATCCTTCTAGAATCCCATCCATATCTGAAGGAGATCCAAAATTTACTACCTTTCTTGACAATAATCTAGTTGCTTTACAACATTACCTCAATACCTTGCCTCACTATACCCCCCTGCTTTGGTTCCTTCTTTTGATTATTATCTTGGAATGTCATCCCACCTCATGGTAGGTACCACTTTAACCCAACCATTAACTCAAGCCTCTTCCAACACCCCATCCACTTAAACTCAAACCAACCTTCCACCTCCCAACCAAACACCTCCTGTCACACCCCATGTGGGTTCAACTTTACCATTAGTCACCTACACCCCATCTACTATGGCATTATCTTCCATTATGGATTCTATCTTCACTTTAGTTGTAACTAGTCCCACTTCAAAACCTAGTGCTCTCCATACCTCAAAACCTTCCCCCAGTTATCACTAGGATAACTACCCAACCTCAATCTTCCCAACTTCCTCCTACCTTAACCATACCAACCACATCTTTCCCTCAACAAGTGCCTATGACAACTTACTAGTATGTCTCTAACCCACAAGGGTACATACCACCCTCTACCCAACCTTTCATACCAAGTAGTTCTTATGTACCACCATCTCAACCCCTTGGCACCTCTTATTAGTATGTGGCTTCTTTCGTACCATTTACTGCTTATTCATACATTACCACAATCCAACCCCAACAAAATGTACCTTTTAATTATGTAGCTTCTCAACCCCATCCCAATCTAATCAAAATGTTTATGGATAAAATGCCTAGTTTGGAGTCATCCATCTCTACCTCAACTAATATTTTATCTTATGACCAAATTTTTAATGATCCTATCCACCCATCTGTGCCCATTCATGCTTACACTCATCAATGGGAATTGCCCAAATTTTCTAAATTCCAAGGTAAAGAGGATCCCTAGCAACACTTAATATCTTTTCATCATGCTTGTTATGTTATCACTTATGATGATGCTCACCTCCTCCAAACCTTTCCCATGTCATTATCTGGGGCTTCCCTTGATTGGTATAGTGCCCTTGCCACTCATTCTATCTTTTCTTTCTCTCAATTGGCACAAAACTTTATAGAACACTGTTCAGTAAACATATCAAAAAAGGTTTCCATTACCGATCTATACTCCAAACAATTTGAGGATGAATACATTAATGATTTCATTGCTAGATGGAGGGGCCTCTTTAATCAACTCACTTTCCCATTACCCCAACCCAAATTAAATTAATTATTGTCTTGGGGGTGTGCTAAACACATTGCTCTAACTCTCCAAGTCCAAACCTTTAGGACCTTTGATGAAGCATTCACTATGGCCCACAAATTAGAAAACTATGCTATCGATGAAGTAAAGTTGAAGATTTGAAATAAAAATTCTAGTTTCAAATCCACTAAGTCATCCTCCACCAAAACCATAAACCCAACTAGTTCTAAAGCAAAAGCATCAACACACATAGTTGTTCTCAAAACTGCACCTCCTCCAACCATCAACCAAACACCTCAAACCAACAATCCTTCCAATCACCAAAATCATACACAAAACTTGGTTCTTTCAAAACCATTTACCCTAATTGGGGAATCCTATGCATCAGTGTTGGAAAAACTACTTAACACAAATCTAATCCAACTTCTACCCATCAATCCCCCTTAACAATTTGATACTTCTCACCCCCTTCCTATGTGGTACAATGAGAATAATCATTATGATTATCATCGGGTTGTTGGACATGATACTGATAGATGCAATACCTTTAAGAGCATTGTCTAGGACCTAATTGATAAAGGGGAGCTAGTGTTTGATAACCCAAATGCTCTTTCTAACTAATCTCTTGATATTTTTCAAAAACCATTCCCAAATCATCCACCTTCAACCCAACATCATGAAATCCAACCCTAATCCTCCAACTCACATGAGGCACATGTAATTAATGTCATTAGTAATGTGCCCACTACTGAAGAAGTTATCACCTCTATCACCCAAATAAAGAAAGACAATCCACCACCACCTATTTCTCTAGATGCCCAAACAAAGGAAGTAGTTACCCCTTCCACTTCTTTGGATGAAACCACAACTCTATCTACCCCTCCTAAGATGGAAATATCCATGAAGATAACCATTCCATCAACCATTTCATCCACTCCTCCAGACCAAATAGAAGAATCACCTACTTCTTTAGACAACTAGACTAAGGAAGAAGCTATACCAACCCTTCCACTTAAAACCATTACCCTTATCACACCAATTATATAATTATCTGTACCTCCCTTGGAAACCATTTTTGAAGAGACCATACCCCTACCTACCCAATCATTACCTTTGGAACCTTCCACCAAGGGTAGCAACATTAAAACTGCTCTTTCTTCCCCAAAGGGTTTGATCTTTAAAACTAATGATCAGGGAACATGACCTATTTATAAACCCTTTTCCTAGTTGGTTCAAAGTTTGGAATTTACCTCCCAACCTAGATTTGATAGAGCCACCTTTTGGCATTAGCTTAGACTCCCGTATCAAAATAAAACTAAACTTTCTACTTCACTTGAGTCCACTCTCAAGCCTGTTGTTATAACTCCACCAACTACCCCTCCTAAAGTTACCATAGAACCATCTCAATTACCCCCACCTAAAATTGTCAAGTCACCCTATGCTTCTTTTATCAAGCTAATCAAGAACTTGGGGATTCTTCCCACACCTAATTCTGCTCACCCTCCTTTATGATTAGATTTAACCACATCAACCCAACCAAAACCTAATCCGATTAAGCCCATTAAGAAGGAAGGATTGCCTAGACCACAACCTCGAGGAAGAACCATGCCAACTCCTTCACCTCTACCTTATATAATATGAAAACATCCCTTTACCATTCCCATTACCTACTCTTCCTCCAAAAAACCATCTCCCCTTGCTCTACCTATAACAAGCCCATCTCTTATTTCATCATCATTCCTTACCAACCTTTCTCCATCCACTTTCCTAGCTATTAAAGCCTCATCATCTAAAATCCCAATTCCTAAACTAATTATATCTCTGCCAATCTTTCCTAAACCACTAACCAGACTCACTCTACCAACCACAACTCCTATCCAAAATTCTTTACCCTGTAAGATCCCTACACCTAAATTTCAAACTTCACCACCTTCTACATCTTTACTAGAATCTTATACAACCAATTTACAAAGACTATTGAAAGCTTCTATCATTAGCTTACGACCAATCAAGCATTTTGACCCAACTCACCAAAAGACAACCTAGTTCAATGAAAATCTAATTTGTTTTTACCATAGGACCCTTAGGCATGATATGGAGAACTATAAAGCTCTCCAAACTATCATTCATGGCCTTTTGGAGGAGGGTGATCTATTATATGAACCTTATTTTATACCCTTACCTATTTTACCACCTATCCCATCTACCTACCAATCATCTACTTCTCTACTCTTGCCAAGGAGTGAAACGGAAGAACCGAAACAAGCAACTAGTCCCCTTATCCATACTATTCATATGGTGACTCGGTCTCAAGTCTAATAAAAGGATAAGGGCAAAACAGTCTAATAGAATGAAAAGGACAAAGCCAAGGCACCATTCCATGGTCTTACCCTTCAACTCCCCAACCAACCCATCAAACTCAAACATCTACACCCTCACCTTCAGCTTCACAACCACCTAAGACTAAAGTCTCTATTTTGGGATCGCCTTCTTCTTTGAATGCATCTCCATTCATCCAATGCTTGGTGTTAAAACAAATTCACCAAACACCTATCAAAATGAGTCTTTGTGACTTGGTTATCACCTCACCTCAACATCATCAAGCTTTAATCGAAGCATTATGTTCTATAGAGGTTTAACCAGATGATCCCCAACCTCTTGCACCTTTGATTGGATCCATCCAACATGATACCATGGTCACCTTTCAAGAATCTAAAATTCTACCATGTCAAAGCAAAGACCTTGATCCCCCTATTTTTATCATAACATCCATCAATCATACACATGTCAAAAGAGTTATGATTTATGGGGGAGAAAATATCAATATCATCTCCTCACATGCCTATGATCAACTCCAATTACCTAAAAACATCATGTCAAAAAGCTCTATAGTTCTTCAGTCATTTAATGATACCTTAGCCACCACTCTGGGAATAGCTATTCTCCACATCCATTTGGGGCCTCAAACTATTCCTGACTATTTTATGTTGTAGAGGGAGAATTTTAATATAATGTGTTACTCGATCACCCTTGGATTTGTGTCATGAGATGCGTCCCTTTTACCCTTCATTGATGTGTCAAATTTGAAAATGAGGGACAAGTCATTAGAATAAAAGCCAATCCAAGTCCTTTTACTTCTTTTAATATGACATATCGGCCCAATGATGTTATTATTCCACCTTCATCTTCTTCATAACCAACCTCTAGCCAAGCCACCACGTCAAACCAACCTGCCAACACTTTATCTTCAACAATGATGAATCATCCACTAGTTCAACTATCCCTTTATCTCAAATCCTAGTTGAACACCCCTTAAAATCCACATTATAGCATCTTACGTTGGGGGAATATCAACTTTTAGCTTTAGACACTTTCCCTTCTTCACATGAATTTGGGAACCTTAAAATGTTCCATCATATGATCCCAATATAGGCACCCTAGTCCCCTTTAGCCTTCCCAATAATATAACATATTTTATCTATGGGAGACTTGACAAACCACTTCTTTCTCTTACCACCATGCTTTGTATCTAGTCATTCACTTCCAACTTTTCTTATCTTAGTAACCCGACCTTTGCCCAAACATAACTTCATTGGTGCACTTGGAAAGGGTTTGGTTTTGGCCTCTTTGAACAAGGACCCCATGAATTTACTATTGTTGAAACCCAAAAACCTCATGAGTTCTTTGGCTTAGGGTATGTTCCCCTAGAAGACCCCACATAACCAACATCAATCCCACCTCTCCCATTTGGAGAACCTCCAAACTCACCAATCCCAACTCTCCCATTTGGAGAACCTCCAACCTCACCTATCCCATTTAAGGAACTTTTACCCTTATCAACCTCACTTTTCCAATCTAAAGAACCTCTACCCTCACCAACCCCATTTGAAGACATCAACATCATCCCACCTAACCTTTTTTTATCAACACTATTAGTTTAGGTTCCTTGACTATCAACAGGAAGGCCAAACCAAAACCATTCCTCTTATCCACCTTGAAATGATTACACATGACTCACCCACCATTAACACTATCCAATGTCAAGATGACAATTCTATTCTTACCTATCTAGGTATGTGGAACTCTTCTCTTCAAAAATCCCTCCCTCATAAAAATCAAACAATGCTAAATGAACCAACCATAGAAGTTAATTTGGGCACTCGAGATAACCCTCATATTGTCAAGATTGGCTAATCCTTAACACTCGAGGAATAACAAGACTATCAATCTTTTCTTTGTGACCATAGCATAAAATTTGCTTAGTCTTATCAAGATATGCCTAGTATCGACCCCTCCATTGATCTTCATAATATCATTACCCATCCCAAAGTTAAGCCTATTTGGAAAAAGCTTCATCGTATGCACCCTCACATAGCTCTTCTCATCAAAGAAAAACTTTAATGCCTTTTATTAATTAATTTCATTCAACCCATTGACTATCCACAATGGGTCTCTAATATCATTCATATTCCCAAACCCACTAGGGGACTCCACCTTTGTGTGGATTTTTGTGATCTTAACCTTGCATGCCCCAAAGATGACTTTCCCCTACCTAACAAAGACCAACTTATCAATCTCATAGCTGGCCATGAAATGCTATCCCTTATGGATGGATTTTTAGGATACAACCAAATCCTGATTGCCCCTTAAGATCAACATAAAACATCCTTTATCACCCCATGAGGAACTTTATGTTATTATGTCATGCCTTTTAGCTTAAAGAATATGGGAGCCACTTATCAGTGGGCCATGACTTACATTTTTCATGACCTCATCCATAAAATAGTTGAAGATTATATTGATGATTTGCTCAATAAATCTAAACACCGCTAAGATCACCTTGTTCAGGCTCAACCCAAAGAAATGTATCTTTTGGGTTTTATTAGGAAAACTTTTGGGCTTTATTTTTTCCCTCCATGGAGTATAAATAAACCTCACAAAAGTTTGAACCATTCTAGAAATGCCTCCCCCTACTAACCTAAAACAAATTTGTAGCCTACAAGGTAAATTTTAGTCAATACACTACTTTATCTCCCAGCTATCTGATCGCTATCAGTGTTTTCACCACCTCCTTAATATAGACACCTTCTTTAAATGGACCAAAGAATGTCAATAGGCCTTCAATGCAATCAAAGAATATATTCTCTCTCCACTAGTCCTTATTCCTCCAAAAGAGGATCAGCCTCTTTATCTATACATAGCTACCACCGATCATTCCTTGGGGGCCATGCTTTCTCATCATGATGACCAAGATAAGGAGAATGCCATTTATTACATCAGTCACACCCTCATTGAATATGAAACTAGATACATCCATCTAAAAAAACTTTGCCTTGCCTTAGTTTTTGTCATCTCTAAACTTTGTCACTATCTTCTTAACCACAAAACTTATGCCATTACTAACACTGATTCCCTTAAGTATATGCACTTTAGGCCATATCACAACCAACATATGGCCAAGTGGCTCATGCTATTATTTGAGTTTGATCTTGAGTTTTTCCCACAAAATTCCATCAAAGGATAGGTGATTACAGAACAACTAGATGAAGCTCCTCTCTTTGATAATCAAACTCCCTCTCTTACCTTTCGAGATGAGTCTATAGTTATCCTTTCTTTAGAACAACCCACCTACCAAATGACTATGTATTTTGATGGCTCTGTTGTCCCCGAAAAATAACTTCTCATTTTTAGGACAACATATGAACTATTTTGGCCCTGCAAGACCAAAATTGTCCCTTCCCTTTACAAAAAATTATTCTGAGTTTTCAAATTCCTCATTTTTCAAGCTTTTCTAGTAAAGAGATTAACAGGTTCAAAGGTTCAACGTCATCAGCAAGAGCTAGGTGCATTTGTCAGAGATTTAAAGTTCAACCATTTCAAAGGTTCCACAGCTCCGAGCACTTAACGAGTTTCAAAGGCTCGAACCATTGAATCGTTGAACCTTGAACCATTTTGGTTCATCGGTTCAACGGGTTCAATGATCAAGAGGTTCAATGCATTTGGTTCAAATGGATATCAAAGGGCCTTAGCCAAATAAATGGAATGAATTGTTGAACCTTGGGCCACTTTAAAGTTTAATGGTTCACGGGTTCAAAGGTTTGAAGGCTACCCTAGTTAAGGAAAGAAGTGCGCATAAAAGCAAGAGTCAGGCAGATGCTGCCAAGTGTCGTCAGTTGAGCCCATTATACTTTGTTTCAAGAAGTGGCAGAAGCTGCCACCTATCCCTTAAAGAGATCGACAGAGGCTAACAAGTGTCATCATCTGTGAGAGCCTAACTGAGCCCCAGACATTTTTATGGTGTTGCAAAAGCTTGAGAGCAAAAAGCACCAAGTGTCAATGGTAAAATGTTTCAGTAAGAAGAGGTGGAAGATGCCACGTGTCAAAGGATGGGGTCCCCTCAAATGCAAAGACATAGAATCAAAGGGAGGTGACTTATTTTGGAAAAATTGTCTAAAGGAATTCCTTCGGACATTTTGTCTGAAGTAAATAAAGGGACCAATAGCCCTCTAAAGAAATTGAAGCTCGAAGGCCACCTGGAAGATCCCGAAGGGTAGATACCCTTGCGGGGGGACACTCGATGCACATGAAATGAACCTTTTTCAAGACCCCAAAAGGCATGTTCCCTTTGGAAAAGGTAGAAGCATCAAAGTGCAGTGGACGATACCAAGTGTCGCGCATTGAGATAGTTTCAAATGAAGATTCAAAGCGTGGAACTCACCACGTGTCCCATCCCAGTGCAGCAGAAGCTACCACGTGTCTGTATCTGCACCCCCAGCCTTTAATAGTTTCAAAGCTTATTCTGATAAGCTTATTTCAAAGACACAAATGTTGCCATGTGTCCTCACCTATGTCACAACAAAATGATAAGCCCATGAACGTCAAATTCAGAGCGACTAGCTAGCTGTTAACCTTCAATCGAGGAAATACCCATGAATGCCAAATTGGCTACAATTGTCTATTGATTTTTGTGAACTCAAATGGTGAACCCAGATGCATCTAAAGATCCTAAGGTCGGGACATAGAGAAGGAAGAGAAAAAGAGGGAAACTCAGTAGAAGTTATTTCCAGTAGGTGAAGTAGTTCATCAGGTAAATATTTAGGGCCTCCAAATATTGAAAGCACTGTCTGTTTGTCTCCTTTGAGATAAAGGCAAAATAGACAATTGCATGGCTATCAGGTGATGGAATGAGCGATTCAGGCTAAGGAGTAGACAAAGGAGATGAACTAGCACACCACAGTTAAAGTAGCTGCCTTGCTCTAGCATGGCCCTTCCTGACAGAATAAAAAATGTAGCCAAGGCATTGATTGTGCAACATAGGTCACTCCATGAGACAAAGTGCCAAGTCTCTCTTGGCCTCTATATAATGTAAAATCTTTCATTGTTATAAGGGAGATATTTGCCTTACTAGAAGTGAAACTTTGCCCAAATTGAAAGGCATTACTGAGACTTTGAGCTCAGATTGTAGTTCATATTTCTTTGATTGAATGAGAAAGCAAGTTACTTGCAGACTTTATGATGTGATACGCTGTGCTACTTTAGGAGATTGTTCTTATGTCTATCTTTTGAAAGCATTCTTGTTTATTTGATTTAACAAGCAAAACTAGTGGAGGCGATAAGGAAGGTGTCCTAAAGCCAACCACTTTTAGACTTTGCACTATCATAGTTGTCTTCAGTGTGTGTTTTTCTTTTCCATTTCTGTGTAAAGGACCTTGGGATGACTTTGTGCCCCCATTATTCTTTATATCTCACTCTTTGGGAAGTTGAGGTGGAAACTTTGCATTCTGTTTCATCCTACTGTTACTGCACCCTTTTGTTACTAGTTTCTTATCTTACATGAAAGAACTCTTGTTGTTTCCTGTAAGAACACTTCTAAAAGAAGAGAAGTGCCGTCAATGTTTCCACTAGGATTTTCTCCTCTGTTTGTTATCATCATCTCTGAAAGAGGAGAGATGGATGGTTTATCCCACCCCTGTGTCTTACATTCAGCTTATTTATATAGTATATAGCCTCCACATATTTAATAGGGAACCTCCCCTTGATGAGAGGAGAGATTTGTCTCCAATTGATGTAGTAAAGCTACACACCTGGATGACCAATCTTCCTATGCTATGGTGATAGGAACTATTTTGGTCACCAGTTAGCTGGCCAACAAATTATTCACCCAACAGGATCTAAATGTCAAAATGGTGGGGGTGCCAGCATAATCTTTATTCCTCTTAATGGGGAACCTCTTCCCTTATCTTTCAAACTTGATTTTGAATGCACCAATAATATATATGAATATGAGGCCTTGGTCATAGGTCTCCAAACCACTCTTGATTTGGGAATCAAAACCATTATCATCTTTGGAAACTCTCAACTTATTATCAACCAAGTCACAGAAGCCTATCAATGCAAAAATGACATTCTTTTAAGATATAAACAACTTATTGACAAACTATTAGAATCATTTGACCATTATATCATCCAATCAATCCCTCATTCTAAAAATAATTTTTTAGACACAATGGCTTCCCTTACATCACAAATTCCATCTCAACCTACAAATCTAAACTATTTATCACCATCCACTATTTTATCATGCCATTCTACCTCAGTCTTGATATTCCTACTATTTACCAAATATAAATATCATCTTTTGACACTTGGTATGATAAAATCTTTGATTATATTAACATCGGTATCCTCCCTTTAGATCTTTCTAGAAATGCTCATAGAGTTTTCATTCAAATCACCTCTCATAACTTAATATTAGTGGGCATTATTTATAAATGAGGCTTTGATGTTATCCTCCTTCATTGCCTTCATAGCAATGAGGCTTCTCACGCCATCAAAGAAGCACATGATGAAATCTATGGGGGACACTTCAGTGGCTTGGCCATTGCTAAATGTATCCTTCACCTAGGTTACTATTGGCCCACACTCAATTAGGATTGTTGTGACTATGTCAAGAAATGTGTCAAATATCAACAACATGCTAACTTTCATCATGCACCTCCTCATGGTATTCAAGTATCAACTAACTATTGGCCTTTTTCATAATGGGGTCTTGATATTATCAAAGAAATCAATCTGCATTCCTCAAAACATCAATATATCATCACCACTATGGAATATTTCACCAAATGGGTAGAATCCATCCTGATAATCTCAATCAAAGCTAAAAAATCATTGATTTTATTAACCACCACATCATTTGTCACTTTGGTGTTCCTCACAAAATCATCACTGATAATGGTAAATCCTTTAAAAACAAAAAAGTCTAAGAGCTTTATGATGATTTTGGTATCGACCTAAGCTTCTCCTCACTTTATCACCCACAAGCCAATGGACAGGCCAAGGCTTTCAATAAAACCCTCATCAAAATGCTCACTAAAGTAGTTAGTGCTTTAGGCAAGGATTGGCACCTCCATATCCCATTTGATTTATGGGCTTACTACACTAGTATCTGAATTGCTACAAGTACTACACCTTTTTCTCTTATCTTTAAAGTTGAGGTGGTCTTACCTCTTGAAGTCCAAGTTCTATCTCTCTACATATCCATGCATGAGATTCTTTTTAAAAGTGACTATCATCAAGAACATTTAGCACGCTTAGAAATTTTTGATAAACATCGCCTTGCTACCCTTAATCACCTTCACATTTATCAAGAGCGTATCAAATGAGCGTACAACAAACATATAGAAACATGAGAATTCAACATTAGAGATCTTATCCTCAAGGAAAACCAACATGTCACTAACATGGAAAATACCAAGAAAGGCAATTTTGATTTTAACTAGTTAGGACCCTACATTATAACCCATCAGTATAGATCAGATGTTTATCACTTATCCTCTCTCAAGGGTACACCAAATCTTGAACCCATCAATGCATCACATTTGCATCTCGTTTATTGTTAAAATAAGGTTCGACCACACTTTCATGTCTCACTTAAGCTCATCCCTTGGTCCATTAACCTTATTTTCTCTCTTTTAAGATCAATCGATTGTATAGAATCGTGTGATTCATCCTTCATAGTAATAACCTAATCCTAAATATAGGTACCCTAGCTCTACCCATAACATGGTTCTCATGGATACTTTTCATCTTTTAATAGATGGAATACCATGGTCAATTATTTCTCAAAACCCCTTCCTCCAATGAATCTTTTGTGCCTATATCCGACTTCTACATGGGTAGACCTTTCGAACCTAAATAGACTTTTCCATGCCTAATTTTAATTTAAAATATATCCACACTTCAAAAATAAATAGTAGATTACTCCCTTGAAGGTTAGATACCACATCAAATCAAAAGTTGCTTAAAGTAGACTGCTCCTTCACAGGATAGCTATGTAAAAAAATAAAACCTTAGACTACTCCCTCGAAGGATGGCTACAACAAATATTCATTTGAAGCTTCTCACATCGACCAGATTCAACAACTTATAAATTAATAAAGTAAAATCCAAAATTAGTAGGTTGTAATTAACTCTTATATCTACTAATTGTAGGCTTCCTGCATTGATCAATCTACCTACTATTTAATTAAGCTGCAATCAACATTTATAACACAAGTAGACTTCCCTCATTGATCAGTCTACACATTATTATATATGTTACCAATGGCATGGACTTGTCTATTGGGGTTATTTGGTCACCTATGGAAAATCTAATCAGACCACTACCCATAGATTCCATTTTCCTCTACCCACTAATTCAAATCCCTACCTATCACCTAATAATGAATCTAAAGGATTATGAGCTTACTTGACATGAAGTGGTCAGGATACCAATTTTCTTAATAAAACACGCTCTTAAAAAATATTTGATGGATTTATGATCTATCTATGGATTCTTATTGTTTAGTTCTCACTAGAAAAAGGCACTATACTCCTTGTCTTATCCAAACATGTGGACGTAAATGTCACCCTTACCTATACCACACCCATACCCTCGTATCATTAACCAAACATCACATTTTATTTAACATTTTAAATCATTAACCAAACATCACATTTTATTTAACATTTTTCCCAAACATATGCAAAATTAAAATCATATGTTAATCATAGCATAACACTGATCTATAAACTCTAACATCAAAATGAACATACAAAATTACATTATGATTAACTCATCAAAACATCATCATCATATGGAAATAACATCATACCTAATACCATCAATGAAAGAGTGTCGTAATCAAAACTTCCACATCATTAAACATCAAATCACAATCAAATCACCACATCATTCTATAAGCATCATATCATACATCAGATTCACATGCCTAAACTATGCAAAATAATCATCAACATCATAGATCTCCTACATAAATATTCATTTCATAAATCATGAACAACATAATCTCATCTCAAAACACATATATGTGTGGGTGGGTGGGTGTGTGTGTGTGTGTGTGTGTGTGTGCGTGTGCGTGTGTGCGTGTGTGCGTGCGTGTGTGCGTGTGTGTGTGTGTGTGTGTGTGTGTGTGTGTGTGTGTGTGTGTGTGTGTGTGTGTGTGTGTGTGTGTGTGTGTGTGTGTGTGTGTGTGTGTGTGTGTGTGTGTGTGTGTGTGTGTGTGTGTGTGTGTGTGTGTGTGTGTGTATCAAAAAATGAACATATCTATCACTCACATATACATCTCACATCTCAGCATTTAAGCCAGTGTCAAAATATCAAAATACATCACATAAGATCTATACTCATGACCCTGGAGCACCTAAACCAAAACCACTAGAACTTGTACCTATGCCTATACCTATCCCAAGTGGAAGCCCTATCGGCTAACTTATAACCATAGCCCATTGACTTGGTAGTGCAAGTGTCACTCCACTAGCCAAGCTAACCTGGTACTCTCCCCATTTTTGCTCATTAGGACATTGTGCTAGCATAATACCCTCATAGTAATGCAACTCCTATATGTCTGCTAGGTACCTAGCCTACTAACAAAACCTAAAGGTGCCACTACTGCTCCACTGGGCCACCATAGATAGTCCCTCTCCTAAGTCACCAAGCCAAATGAGATCCTTACTTGATCATGCTCTCTTATCCCCAACATCATATACCCCTATAAACTAGCCACCTGACCCTATAAAGTGACCATTTAACCCTATAAAATAGTGACCTGTGCCTGTGCTTAGTCTCTCTATACTGTACTCCTTCCAATTGGCCTTAAAGAGTTATAATCTATCCTTGAAGAGCAGTAATCTACCCATGTAAGACAATAATCTTGGCTTATACAACTATCAATGCCACTGCTACCTATGGATCTCCCTATATTGGTACCTATCCCAAGTCAACATCCATCAACCACTACTCACCATCTCTAAAACCAAAATCCATGGCTGTATACCTCTCCTAAAACCAAGTAGGGTAATCAATTGTGCACCTAACATCATCCCTATCTTTGAGGGGGAGATCCTCATGATCTGGCTGCTCCTCCTATGGTTATGTCTCAAGTAGGAACAACTTAGCATCTTCCCTCCTATATCATATAAAATTTGATGGGATACCTTGTACGAGACCAAACTACCATCACACCTACTCAAAGGGAATGTGCTCTATCTCCCCATCATGACTCCCATAGGCCCATCTCTATCTCTATAAATATAAGGTGTAGAACCTATATCCAACCCATACTGGCCATCTTCGATATGGCCTCCACACTATGTCACTAGGAACTAAGCCCTCTAAAGCTTTTCTAAACCAATCAATATCCTAAGAGCCACCACCTGCACCTATCATGGCCCCATCTCTCCTCTATTAGTAAAATCCAACAACATAATGTGTTAGCTAGTAGCCCTCTATCAGAAGCCCTAGGGGTCTTAATACTCATATGTGCTCAAATGCCTAGTAGTGTAGAACAAACCTCACATTGATGCCATATTGCTTATAATCCCTAAACCCCCATAGCTCTCTATATATCTGCACTAGTAAAACTTATGCCCATTTGAATATAACTCCACCCAAAAATAACTCCACCAAAACCCCCAATAACACACTAGGGTATCTCCCTCTAATAGAATCTAGAAATTCATAACAAGTAATTGCTAACTATAACATAATTAGTAAATGTCTCTCTCTTAGAGCTCTCTGGTATAATGGGCTAATACTAAAGCCTCTAGCATAGAACTGTGTTGCACCTACATCATCCCCATATATCATCTCCAAAAACTAATCGATCTCATCCCCCTCTATGTGATAAATGGGATCTCCATGGATGGGTAGATGTGTAATTTGATGTACATCCTCTAATAAGATGGACATCTCTCCCATCGATAGCTAGAAGGTATTAGTCATCGATTCCCATCTCTTGATGAGGGAAACTATCATCCTGACATCCTTAGGAAGGTGCTAGTAATGTTGCATCCCTCTAAAACCCACCACTTCCATGTGATGCTAGTCCTTTGCTAACAACACATCCCTCACCTTTACAAACATCTTGGGCACCTAATCTTATAGTTGGATCTACTCCCATGCCTACATCAACATTTGTATCATGAATCAAACCAAGAACCTACCCTATTTCAATGACCTATACACATAACAACTATTTTTTCACCCAATTTCCTTTATACCCCTATTTTTTTAGTTGACCCCACCTTTTACTATCCTAACTAGACCCACATTTACCTCAAAAATTCTATATATCAACTTCAATTCCGAAATCAACTCATGTACTATTCTCCCACCTCAACTCACACCTAACCCAACTTTACATGTTTCTAACCTAGCCTAGTTTACCTATTTCCCTCCCATCCATCCCAACTCACCTCTTACCCCATTCCTACCCCAAATCTCCTCACCTCAACTAAATCCAACTCTTTCCCCAACCCAACTCACCAACTAGCCCTCCAAACTCCTCTCTCCAACCCAACCCATCAACCATTGATGATTCTCCCCAACCATCAATGGTCTCCTTGGGGGATTTTTCCCCTAGGATCAAAAACCACTGATGGTCACTATTCAGTGACCATTGATGGCATAGTTTGACCCATTAACCTCTTCCTAAAACCCTAACTCCCTCTAAACCACCCAAAACTTCCTCTCTCTAACCTAACACATTTTTACCTACCTCTCTACAAATAATACACCCCCCAATACATTTAATCTTGTAAACAAAAACCAAAAATAGTCAAACCCTAATGCTAAACCTCAAAACCCATAGTTCCCTAATTTAGCCTACTTAGTTATCTTTTTACCATTTAATTCACACATTACAATTCACTTCTAATTTAAGACAGACTACCTCATTTTGTGATCAATGGTGCCACCTCAGTCTGCATCCCACAACTTGTCATGGAGCACCTTCGACATCCATCTAAACCCCATCACCTCTCTTCACCACCAATATCCTCTTACCAACTCATTAGTATAGTCCACTATCAGACACTCTTCATACCACCACTCAAAGAACACAAATCACAAAGTTCCAATTTTCAAATAAGGATAACTTGGGCCCTTGTTGACTTTTTGGCTATAATTTTAGGGTTTTAACCCAACCATCAGTGGTTGGATAACCGTTGATGTTTGACCCTAACCATCAATAGTTCCAACATCCTCAGTAGTGAAACCTAACCATCAATGATCATCCAACCATCATTGGTTAACCTTGACCATTGATGGTTAGGGTTCATCTTTCTAAACTTCTTTATTTCCTTCTTGTCACCTCAACTAGACTCTTAACCTACCTCCATATGGGGCAACCCATTTCTTAACTCATTGAGAGTCCCTTATCTAAAACACCAAGAACTACATTGGGCTTAAATTCCATATTAGATTCATTATCCACCAGACTATGTATGCATCATCTTCTTACCTCATACATTAAGAGTCAGGTCTGTCACCCCTACCCAAATAATATCTTGACCCATTTACCTTCACCTATCTCGACATTGATACCAACCTCTTCACACACATTGTGATGACTTTGCTTTGATCATACTGACCACCTTGACCAAGTTTTTCATGAGGAACTTTTGCATACATTCACTCCCTCATACATGACATAAACATTTGTGTTCTTCTCAGGAATACTTCCTACCTTAGATACCTAAGTAACATCAACCCTTTTTAGGACACCTAATGAGTGTGACCCAATCAGTTATGCCCAATGTTGGGGACTATTTACCTTCTCATTTATCTTAGGACATGACCTTATTGATCCCAACATGGTAGTGTTAGTCTTTGTGTGCTTTTGGCTCTCGCATTTAGTCGCACTTTGCATGTGGTAGGGTCAACACCCTTGTACACTCCCTTTTAACTTTTATCAAACCCTAACCTAATTTACCCATACCTCATTGACTCCTAGTTTGAGGGGAAACACCTCCTCCCTACCACACTTAGGGAAAATGGACCTAGACCTTGACCAACCACCTATTTTTATTTTGTAGCTTGTTTAAAGCTACATAACAAAAAGGGGCAAAATGTAAACATTTAAAAACTCCACAATGATATTTTTTGATGTCATCTTGATCTATGGACCCCACCTAACCTACTATCACCTATTTATGACTTCATTATGTCAAAACACCCTCTAAACATATCACTTAATTTAGGCCCTTTTCACCCATTTGCTCGTGGCCCTTGACCGTCACCAATTATGGTAACCATCAATAGTTGACCTTAACCATCGACGATTGACCCTAACCATTGACTATTGTGGTCATAAACCTTTCCTTAAGATTTAAAAGCATTACCATCTTTGTTAAAGAACAACATCCTCCAAAATGGCAACTTGCTTTAAAACTAGATTTTAAAAATGAACAAAAACATGCATCTTTATCCTCTTGACTTAGCAACTTTCCCTCAAAACTTCCCTCCTCACTTAGAAAGTTTTTTCTATAAATGCAAGGCTCTTGGAGGGATTGTGTATCAAAAAATTTGAATCAAATTTTGTTTTTATCTTTTTATAGGAATATAAGACCATAAATCTCTATCTACATGACTTTTGAAGGTAAGAGTACTATTATGTTGTTAAACTCTCTTCAGGTTTCAACTATCATCCACTTGGCATCATATAGGTATCATTTACTCATTTTACCATTTTATTTTATCATTTGAGTTTTCTATCTTCATCAATAAATTTGTATATCCTTCCTTATCCATAGTTCCCATATCCCTCCTTCTACCATTTAGTTACCTCATCTCCACCATCCTTTTAATCCTCCATAGGCACCCACAAGAAATCATTGATGGTTGTTGTAATTGTCATTAGTCACAACAACCATCATTGGTTACCTAACCATCACTGGTTAGATCCATCCATCACTGGTCACCTTAAGCACTAATGGTCACTATCAGAGAAAATGATAGATTTTTATTTTCTCCCCCTTCATCTAATCAAACCCCTATTTTTGTTCCTAACTTATGTGTAGACTCTGCTCTGATTCTCTAGACCTGACCTTAGTACACTTGTGCATTGTGTCTTTTATCAGCGACATTATTTATCTTATTTCATATCTAATTTCTTATCATTTGAATGAAAGTATATTTATTATATCATTTTTAACTTAATTGTCTTAAAATTGGATTAGCAACCTCCTAGAAAGCCTTGTGCTTCTTGGATCTAGCATACGCTAGGCAATCCACTCAACCTACCATCTAAAAAAACTCTCTTCTAGTCTTATTATGATTTTAAGGTTATCCTGCCTAGCCAAAGAGGGGTTCCCACATACATATGGATCAATGTGCACATTATACCAAATATTCATCTACACACCTTAATACTCACTTTTAATTTATCTACTTTCAGAAGTAAGAAATAAATTGAAACACACACAGTGAAAGAAAGAAAAGTCAAGCTTCTCTCTATGGGAAAATTAAAATATACAAGTGGATTAGAATCAAATAATAAGAGTTATTATAATCCTCCATATAAAGTAAGGGCCACTAAAAATAAGAGTGATCCAAAAGCCATAGTTAATGCAACTTCAGAGCCACCTCCTCACCTAGTTTTATTAGCTCTTCCATAGAGAGTGTTGATGCAGTGGATTGCACCCTGGGCAAGAAGCCAAGCTCTTGCCTTCCACACGTCAAAATGGAAACTCCCCTCTCACTTGTGGGACTTGCGAAGCTGGAGGGGAGAGTCTCTAGATAAGGGCTAGCTCCCTTTGATGCATCTGAGTTGTTCTAATATGTGCTAATACGTACATACATACATACATACATACATACATACATACATACATACATACATACATACATTATATATATATATATATATATATATATATATATATATATATAATGGGGGGTGAAAAGGGAGAAGGATTACAGGAAAACAAAACCTACTCTAGGAAGGTGATGCACCAAAATGACTCGACCTATTCACACTCACACTCTGAACCATAAGACACATACATACACTTTAATTGGTAAAAGGACCAGACTGTAGGGAGCTTAACATGGAGGCTTTAATGGAACATATAGAAGTAGGGACTCACCATAGGTGCTATAGGAAAAGCACACTGTGTATTGAGTTCCTTCTATCTCTATGCTCCAGGTACAACTCTTCTTGTCACCTGCAGGAATGATGCCTTATAGATACCAAATGCATTAGTGTCAACCCTATGAAATCATTAGGAAGCAATGACTAAACACAAGACTAACACTCAAACACACAGAGAGATATCTAACCAGAATAGAGGTAAAAATGCATTTTATTGATTCTAGGTGAAAATTTGCTAGGGCTTCGCCTTACAAATGTGAAAGATCCTTTTTCAAATCACAAGTCTACAATATATAGAGGAAGAAAGGGGGCCTTTTGGCACCCTTTTTACAAATGACCCATGTGCCTTCTGATCATTGGGAAGAGCAAGCCACTTAAACATCATATGAGAAATTATGGGTTGTGCCATTTGTCTGCTCATTAATGCAAAATGAAGAAATCAAGTCACGCCATTAGCCGTTTGTGCCTCTTGATGATCAATTTGCAGACATTGTATCACCTACTGGAGTAACTGCTTGAGTCGATGCCTTGTTTTGCCACTTGGATTACTTTGTCCATTTCTGCACTTGGTCCTTCTTCTTCCTTTAAGCTTTTGAATTCCTTCGAGTTTGTGCTTAAGTTTGTGAAGATCAACAGCTACTTCACTTCCACAAATTTTACATCCTCGGGTCTGTCATTCTTCTTGAAAATTTATTCATGTCTTTCCCACTTGCCTTGGCTATTTTCTACTAATTCTAATAAGTGACACATGGCGTGTTCCATTGTTGAAATAGGTAAGACATGTGGTAGCATCTGCTAAATTTATAGAAGCTTCAAACACCTTTGGAGAGTTTTGTAGAAAAAGACGTGTGGTGGCTTCCGCTCTCTTTAACAGTTCATTGGGGCCCACCACAGTGCTCACGAGACAAAAGGGAGAGATGGCAGGTGTTGACACTTGTCGACTTCCATCGAGCCTTATAGGGGATACGTGGCATGTTCTGCTTCTTTTAGAGAAAACATGTCAAAGCCTCTTATGGTTGCCACTTGGTGCTTTCCATGCTCTGGCTCCTTTGGCCCTCAGGGGCTACCTTTTGCCAGGTCATTGGCTCCTTCAACCCTTTTTTGGTTAGCACTCAAGCATTTAAAAAATCAAATAATTATTTTCCTACTAAAAAATGACGTTCGCAGGCCCATTGCTATTTAAAAAACAATGGCTAGTCCGTCGTGCTTAATTTTGATGTCCTCAAGACATCACTATCCTTAGCAAATTCCTTTAGACCCTTTCCTCTAATTTGGCTTCTTGTTTTGGACCCTCCCAAAGGGGAAGTATCCCTTTGGGTCTGGGGACATGCCTTTCATTTGGTAGCCGAGAGCCCCCCACAAGGACACATACCCTTTGGGGTCCTTTGGCGCCTTTGTCCCTGCGGCCTTTCCTGTGGGCCTTTTCTGTGGGCTTTTTCCTGTGGACAAAAAGTTTACAAGAATTGCCCTTCAAAAAGTGCCCTTCAGGATTCTTTTAATCAACCCCTTTGAAGGGTACTTTAGCTGACCAAGTGCCCTCCACAAGGGCACTTGTCTTTCAAGAGGCACCCTTAAACTTTTTTGATTGAATTGAAGAATTGAACCAACCGTTGAACTGATCGATTGAATCAGTTTAATGGTTCAAGCGGTTTTTGAACCAAGGCTTTGAATTGAGCATTGAACTAAACACCATTGAACCATTTGAATTGAGCCATGCCTTTGAACTTTGAATTGAACTTTTGCAGTTGAACTGAAACATTGAACCAATGCGTTGAACCAAGCCGATGAACCAAGGCGTTGAACCAAGCCTATGAACCAAGGCATTGAACCAAGCTGATGAACCAAGGCACTGAACCAACATGTTGAACCAACACATTGAACCAAGCTGATGAACTTAAACATTGAACCAAGGCGTTGAACTTAGGCATTGAACCAAGGCGTTGAACCAAGCTAATGAACCAAGGTGTTGAACCAAGCCAATGAGACAAGGCATTGAACTAACACGTTGAACAAAGGCATTAAACCAAGCCAATGAACTTTGCCGATGAACTTAAGCATTGAACCAAGGTGTTAAACCAAGTCGATGAACCAAGGCGTTGAACCAAGCCGATGAACCAATGCATTGAACCAACGCATTGAACCAAGGCATTGAGCCAAGGTGTTGAACTAGTTCAATGGTTTAATGGTTCAAAGATGCTAACCTTCCTTGTGAATTTTTTGACAAGAGTATGAAGAAGCTATGAAAAACTTGTACTCTTTGAAATTGGTTCTTCATGCACCGAAAGACTCACCTGCAAAGTTCGTAGAAAAATCTTCTTTGCAGAATCCATAAAAACTTCACCTACAGAGTCTGTAGAAAATCCATGCCTGCAAAAATGGTAGAAAAGCACCTACAAAGTCCATAGAAATAGACTTTTAGAGTCCGTAGAAATTCTTGGACTTCTGCAAAATCAAAAATGAATTGGCCTAAAGTAGCAGGGGAAGAAGGGGACCGATTTTTGGCCTATTGGACCAAAAATAGTCAACAAATTGATGACTCCCAGGGGAAGCATGCCTGCTATGCTTAGAAACCAGTTGCCTCAAAATCCATTGGGCATGGAGTCAAAATGTAACTTAAAGATTAGCAATAGCCCCGATAAATTTAAGAATCAAACATGAAGATTTACCCCAAAAGGAAATGAAAACACACACAAAACTAAGAAAACTACTGACATGTGTAAAAGGCACTTAGGGAAAATAGGAGAAAAGCAAGGGAAATATATACATGATGGAAAAGGGGTCAGTGGCAATGCTTAAGATGTATCCCATTAATTGGGATATACAGTTCTTCACCATCCAACTTGGAGAGTTGGAATGCATTATGTTGATTGCACTAAGTTATTACGTATGGGCCACTCCATAGGGTGCCAAACTTCACGTGCTTTCCAAGCTTAGCTCGGTCCTCATCCCATTTCAAGACAATGTCTCCTTTAGAGAAACCTTTTGATGAAGATTTTTTGTCAAAGTGTCTCTTCGTCTGCTCTTGGTAGCTAGTCATAGAAGCCATAGCCTGATCCCTTATCTCTTGGAGCTCCATCAGCTCGCATAGCCTAACCTCCATGCTAGTTCCTTCTTCTAATTGCAGCTGGTAAGCGAGGTCTAAGGTTGGCAACTCAAGTGAAATTGGGAGGCTAGCCTCCCTTCCATAGATGAGTGTGTATGGTGAGTTACTAATTTCCCTTTTTAGGGTGACCTTATCTGCCCATAGGGCTATTTCAACTTAGCATGCCAAGTCCTCTGATTTTCTTCCATGGTTCACTTGATGATCTTAATCAGGTTCTTATTTATAGATTTAGCCAGCCCATTCCCCTATGGGTAGTAATTGGATGAAGTGCTAAGATAGATACCATATCTTAGTTCCCATTCACTTGTTTTAGTTCCCAAAAAAGCTAACACATTATCTGAGATTATGGTTACTGGAACCCTAAACCTTGCCACCAGGTCTTCATAAAAATCTAGGACTACACTTTCATTGGCCTCCTTCAGAGCAACAGCCTCTACCCATCTTGTGAAGTAATTTGTGGTGGTCAAGACCCACTTGTGTCCAACACTAGAGGGAGTATTAATCATCCTTATGAAGTCAAGGCCCCATTGCATGAATGGCTGTTCTACTTGAATAGGCTGTAAAGGCATGGTAGCTAATTGTTTCTTCCCATCAAAAAGTGTGCACTTTTGGCACTTTCATACCTAGGCATGGGTGTCCCTAAAAAGAGTAGGCCAGAAATAGCTAGCTCTCATTATTCTTGCTGCTATAGCCCTAAGAGCAAAATGACCACCGACTGGCCCATCATGGAACTCAGACAGCACCCTATTAGCCTGACTTGAGTCCAAGCATCTTAAAAAGACTCTTGAGAGATCCCTTATAAACAACACTCCATCAATTAGGGCATAAGGGAGACACTGGAGTCTGAAATACCTTTTCTTGGTCCTGTCAAGTGAGTGTGGGCACTCACCAATGAGGAAGAAATGCCTCATGTATGATGTCCAATCCTTCATGACAGCTGGTTTTTTTGTTGTAGCTGCATCATGGATTAGCAGACTTTCCTCTTTCTACTGCTTAAAGTCTATAGCGAGGTGTTCACATAGGCCTCTCCCTCTTACCAATTTGGTGATCTTGATATCTACATCATATTCCATCACCTTAGTGATCCACCCTGCTCTCTTCTCATTTAGGTCTCAATTGATCAAGAAATCCTTGATGCCAGGATGTGGAACCATGAGGTGGATTCTGCTATTGGATAGCATATTCTTGAATTTCCTCAGACTCTGTATGACTGCCAGGACTTGATTTTCCACATATGTGTATCTGACTTCAAAACCTACTAGGCCTTAGCTAAAAAATGCAATTGGTTACTCAAGGTTATCATCACTTGCTTGGGTAAGCATGGCAGAGATTACCTCTTCATTACCAAAGGTGTAGAGGTTGAAATCCTTAGTGAAGTCAGGGCTGATCAAAGTAGGAGCCTGGGCTATGGCCTGCTTGATTTCTTCAAAATTATATTTTCTTTGCACTGTCCATATGAACTCTTTACCCTTCCTTAGCATAGAGGTCAAACATTTGACCATCTTCACAAAATTTGGGATAAATCTTTGTATGAAATTTATCTTGCCGAAGAAGCTTTGCAAGCCCTTCTTGTGCTTAGGCAAAGATAGCTCCAAGATGGAGCAAACTCTCTTTGGATCAATAGTCAGGCCCTCTAAAGAAATAATGTGACCAATGAGCTTTCCCTCGTGGATAGAAAACACACATTTCCTCAGATTGAGAGAGATACCGAACTCTCTACACCTCTCAAAGATTTGTCTGAGGTGTTTCATGTGTTGGCTCACTTCCTTTGAGAAAACTATCACATCATCAAGATACACCAGCACAATATTATTTATCAGGCCTTGAAAGGCCATGTCCATAGCTCATTAGAAGGTGGCACTAGCATTAGACAGTCCAAAAGGCATTTTCCTGTAAGCAAATGTTCCTCACTTAGTAGTGAAGGCTATCTTGTGCTGGTCATAGTCTTGCACCAAAATCTAGTTGTATCCTAAATACCCATCCAAAAGGGAAAAATGCTCACTACCCATTACCATTTGAAGGATCTACTCCATGCTTGGGAGGGGATAATGGTCTTTCAAAGAGACTTTATTGAGGTCTCTAAAATCAACATAGTCTGATCTCCCCATTCTTTTTCTAGATAGGAACAAGGTTGGCTAGCCAAGAAGAGTGTTTGATTGGAAATATTATCTTGGACTCAATCAACTTGGTGAGCTCCTTCCACATGAGAGGTTCAATCATTAGGTTGATAGGCCTCTACTTTTGCTTGATTGGCCTGGTGCCTTCTTCTAGCTCAATGGTATTCTGGGCCAAATTTGGGTTAAAACCCTTCAAATCACTATACTCCCAAGTAAAAATATCAGCAAATTCTTGGCATAACAAGATGAAGGTCTACCTTTCATGATCTATGCACACTTTCCCAAGTGCAAGCAGCTTATCCTTGAATATTTACACCTTCTCATGGTGCTCCTCCTTTTTTTTGATGCATGGCTTATTACTTTTCAATTGGTCATCTCCATTGAAGATATTCTCTAGAGTGACCAAAGCTTTGGGGAGTTTATTGTTCTTCAACTGAACAATTTGTCTGCCATATTGCTATTGCAACTTAACCTAGTTTTTTGTAGCAAACTCAGCTTCTTCTTGTAGGAAGAGTGCTATTTGTTGATCACTGTTGAAGACCTACCAGTTGGTGATGTTGTTAGGTATAGAGGGCTAGATCACTACTTTCAAGTGACGTGAGCTGTGGTCTCAGCCTATTTCCTGAGGAATATCGAACTGGGTACAAACTGTTGCCAGCCTATCTGCTTGCTTGTTTTGCTCTCTAGGAATAAAGGTAATATTGAAAGTGAAGAAATTTTCCACTAAGTCCCATACCCTATGTTTGTAGGACTTCAGTAGAGAATTCTTTGTCAAATTATGGCCTCTTACCTGATTGACAATCAGTTCATTGTCACCATATTCTTGTAGCTCTTTGATTCCTCTTTTCCTTGCCCACTCCAAACTGTGGATGAGGGATTCATATTTCATAATATTGCATGTGTAAGAAAATTGGAAATAGAAAGCTGAAAAATACCTCTCTTTTGAAGGAGAAACCACACTGCTCCACCACCAGCTCCCAACTTGTTCTTTGAACCATCAAAGAATAACTGCCATAGACCTGAGCTTTCCTAGCTGGGTTTCATCAAATTTGGTACAAAAGTACCCTCTTCATGCATGCAATAAATTCCAAGGCCCACCTCCTCTATGAATTTGTAAGGATCATGCTCGAAGTTGTCACTTCCCCATTCATCTAAGAGTAGGTCTGCAACTCCTTCAAGGGCAGAGGATGGAGATTGGTCTACTTGGAACTCCTCTTGGTCAATGATGGTGTAGCTGACATTTGTTGCCTTGAACGAGTAAGGTTTTAGATGATCTCTATGGAGTGGCTCATATTCAATATTAACTTTAGTCCCATACTTGAATCTAAAAACTAGATAAGACCAATTCGCTATCAAGTAGCCACCTATCTTGGATGTAAAGTCCCTGGATAAGTAGATGGCAAAGTAAGAAGGGACATCTGCCACTACCACATCATGAGGAACTGAGAAGGTTAAGAAAACATGTAACATCAAGCTCAAACCTCTTACCACCCCAACTATCTTTGCTGGGGTTCCATCTAACTACAGGACTCCCTTGGTCATTTCTTTGTACTTCAAGCCTAGCTTGTCGGCTATGCATTTGGGCATCACTGAGGTGCTTGCTCCACTGTCAATGATGCAATTGTGCACCAATAAATATCCTATGACCAAGGACACATAAAAATAAGGAACCTTTTCTTCTTTTTGGGCCTGACCTGAGGTGGAAGGCTAACCATTCATCATCAAAACATTATCAGCTTTTGCTGGGATAGCTTGTTCATCTAGCTCATGCAATTCCTTTTGCAGCATGTCCTTTTGCCCTGATATTGACAGTGAATACCACAAGGAGATGTTCATGTGTAGCTTCTTCATCTGGTCAACCACATTGACTCAAGGGTTGCCTTCCTTCAAACTTTCTTTGGAATTATTTACAGCGTGAGGTGCAGGGCAAGGAGCTGGAGGTACAACTGACGGTCTGAAACTTGTGACCTTTTGATTTATATGTGATGAAGAAGGTATCACTGACATTTGGGTAGCAACTTGAGCTTCTTCCATTGCTCTCCTTTTGAATTTTGTGTTGGTTGTAACGTAGTTAGCCTGATTGTCTGTAGCACCCACATAATTGACTGAATAGAATTCACCTTCCAGATGATTCATGAGAGTAGAATCAAGCTGGGTTTGACTGTTGCTTGTGCTAGGTTACATTAGAGCCTCAAAGACTTGGGAATGGGTGGCTGCCTGATTATCTTATACATTTGGGTAATAACTTATCATTTCATTTGTATAAACAACCTGCTCCTGACCATATCCCATGGTTGAACAACTTGGCTATTCTTGCACTAGATTGTTTTGAACAGGCACCATAACCTTAGATGATGAAGGGGTGCCTGGGTTGTAGCTTTGAAAGGGTCTGGTTTGAGTAAGCTGACCCTATCCTTGATTATAATTTTGGAAAGTGGGTCTAGGAGCTTGACCATACTATTGGTATCCTTGGTTTGGTTGGTTGCTTTGAGCTTACTACCTTTTAATAGCCACAAGTTCATTTGACATATTTTGTAACAAACTCTTGACTTCATGAAGTTCATTAGGTGGAGTAGTAGCTAGCTTTTCTATGCTAGACAGAAGAGCTAAGGTGGGAGTAGTAGTTTGGATTGGAGGTAGCATTTTAGGGAAAAGTGGAATATGGGGCCTAGGAGCTATCTTCCCAGCCTGCACTAAGCAATTTTTAGCTGCTATAGCTATGTCATAGGTGGTAGGTAGCACATGTCCTCCCATGGATTGTATCATAACAATGATATCACTATACAATGCTCTTAAGTAATATAGGAAAGCATAGCTAGGAGTAGGTCTTACCAGAATGGGGATTCTATCCCATGTCTTCTACAACTGAGTGTTGAAATCTTGCATGTATTCATGTGGGGCTCTTTTCATGGTAGTCAGCTGCTCAACAAGTGAGAGGTGGTTTCACTTTTCTCCAAAATGGTCTGTCAAGTGAGTTCCCAATTCATTCTAGGAACCAATTGAGTTTATGGTCAGAGTCCCATACCAGTCCAGAGCTTTGCCCTTGAGGGACAAAGCCAGCAATCTGGTTGCAATATTATCCTCAGTAACATTGTGAATATTGCAAAGGTTAGCAATATTTATGATGTGTTCGATGACTGTAATGGGCCCCTCTCCATCAAAGGAAGGCACACTTTTGAGGATTGCTCTAGGAATTGGGTCATAACACAGGAGGTTCAAAAGGCTCTGACCATAGAAAGTCACAAAGGGTAATGCCATAGCTATGATGGGATGTAATTGGGCCTTGTTGTGTAGGTGTTCTTTACAGTAGGTTTGGGAAAGTGGTTTGCTGAATAAGGATGGGTCCTCTCAAACCTCAGTCACTTTACTAAGTTCAAAGGAAATTTGATGAATTTGAAAGGGAGACCCTTGGCAACAGACTGTGTGGTGATTTTAGGCATAGGAGGTTAGACTGGTCTTTGATCAAAAAATGAAGCTCTTACTAGTGGAGTCGCCAGATGCTAAAAATGGTTGGTTTGTTGTAACAAGACTAACATCAATCTTGATACTTTACTAAGTGTAAAAACTTTGTCCCATCGGGCATGCCAAAAATTATTGATGCAATGGATTTCACCCTGGGTAGGAAGCTGAGCTCTTGCCTTCCACACGTCAAAATAGAAACTCCCCTCTCCCCTGTGGGACTGGTGAAGCTGGAGGGGAGAGTCTCTAGATAAGGGCTAGCTCCCTTTGATGCATATGAGTTGTTCTAATAAGTGCTAATATATTATGAGAGTCTCGAGATAAGTGCTAGCTCCCTTTGATGCATTTGAGTTGTTCCAATAAGTGCTAATACACACACACACACACACACACACACACACACACACACACACACACATATAATGGGGGGGTTGAAAAGAGAGAAGGATTATAGGAAAACAAAACCTACTCTAGGAGGGTGATGCACCAAAATGACTCGACCTATTCACACTCACACTCTGAACCATAAGACACATACATACACTTTAACTGGTAAAAGGACTAGACTACAGGGAGCTTAATAGGGAGGCATAGGGACTCACCATAGGTGTTGTAGGAAAAGCACACTGTGTAATGACTTCCTTCTATCTCTATGCTCTAGGTATAGCTCTTCTTGTCACCTATAGGAATGATGCCTTATAGATACCAGATGCGTTGGTGTCAACCCTATGAAAGCATTAGGAAGCAATGACTAAACACAAGACTAACACTCAGACACACATAGAGATATCTAACCAGAATAGAGGTAAAAATGCATGTTATTGATTCTAGGTGAAAATTTTCTAGGGCTTTGCCTTACAAATGTTAAAGATCCTTTTCCAAATCACAAGTCTACAATATATAGAGGAGGAAAGGGGGCCTTTTGGTGCCCTTTTTACAAATGACCCATGTGCCTTCTTATCATTGGAAAGAGAAAGCCACTTAAACATCATATGAGAAATTATGGGCCACACCATTTGTCTACTCATTAATGTAAAATAAAGAAATTGGGTCACACCATTAGCCATTTGTGCCTCTTGATGATCAATTCACAGACACTGTATCACCTGCTGGAGTAATTGCTTGAGTCGACACCTTTTTTTGCCTTGGATTGCTTTGTCCATTTCTACACTTGGTCCTTCTTTTGCCTTTAAGCATTTTAAGTCCTTTGGGTTTGCACTTAAGTTTGCGAAGATCAACAACTACTTCACTTCCACAAATTTTACATCTTCAGGTCCGTCATTCTTCTTGACAATTTATTCATGTCTTTCTCGCTTGCCTTGGCTATTTTTTGCTAATTCCAATAGATGACACATGGTGTGTTCCAATACTAAAATAGGTATGACACATGGTAGCATCTGTTGAATTTATAGAAGCTTCAAACACCTTTGGAGAGTTCTATAGAAAAGGATGTGTGGTGGCTTTTGCTCTCTTTAGCAGTTCATCGAGGCCCACCACAGTGCTCATGGGACAAAAGGGAGAGACGGTGGGTGTTGACACTTGTTGGCTTCCACCGAGCCTTATAGGGGATACATGGTGTGTTCCACTTCTTTTAGAGAAAACATGTCAAAGCCTCCCGCAGTTGCCACTTGGCACTTTTCATGCTCTAGCTCTTTTGGCCCTTAAGGGCTACCTTTTGGTGGGTCACTGGCTCCTTCGACCCTTTTTTTTTTGGTGCTCAAGCATTTAAAAAATCAAATGACTATTTTCCTACTAAAAAATGATGTTCACGGGCCCGTTGCTATGTAAAAAACAATAGCTAGTCTACCGTGCTTGATTTTGATGTCCTCAGGATGTCACCGTCCTTGGCAAATTCCTTCAGATCCTTTCCTCTAATTTGGCTTCTTTTTTTAGACCCTCTCAAAGGGGAAGTATCCCTTCGGGTCTAGGGAAATTCCCTTCATTTGGCAGTCAAGAGCCCCTTACAAGGACACATACCCTTCAGGTTCCTTCGATGGCCTTTGTCCCTTTAGCCTTTCATGCAGGCCTTTTCTGTGGGCTTTTTCCTGTGGACAAAAAGTCTACAAGAATTGCCCTTCAATATTCTTGTAATCGGCCCCTCCGAATGGTACTTTAGCTGACCAAGTTCCCTCTATAAGGGCACTTGTCTTTTAGGAGGCACCCTTGAACTTCTTTGATTGAATTGAAGCATTGAACCAATCATTGAACTGATTGATTAAACTAGTTCAATGGTTCAAGCGGTTTTTGAACCAAGGCTTTAAACCGAGCATTGAACCGAATGCTGTTGAACTATTTGAATTGAGTTGAGCCTTTGAACTTTGCATTAAAATTTTGCAGCTGAACCAAAACATTGAACTAAGGCATTGAACCAACGCGTTGAGCCAAGCCGATGAACCAAGGCGTTGAACCAAGCTGATGAACCAAGGCATTGAACTAAGCTGATGAACCAAGGCATTAAACTAACACGTTGAACCGAGGCATTGAACCAAGCTGATGAACTTAAATTTTGAACTAAGGCATTGAACCAAGGCGTTGAACCAAGCTGATGAACCAAGGCATTGAACCAAGCTGATGAACCAAGGCATTGAACCAACACATTGAACCAAGGTGTTAAACCAAGGCATTGAACTAGTTCAATGGTTCAACAATTCAAAGATGCTAACCTTCCTTGTGAATTTTTTGACAAGAGTCTAAAGAAGCTATGCAAAACTTGTACTCTTTGAAACTGGTTCTTCATGTGCCAAAAGACTCACCTGTAGCGTTCGTAGAAAAATCTTCTTTGCAAAATCCATAAAAACTTCACCTACAGAGTCCATAGAAATTCTTAGACTTGTGCGAAATCAAAAATGAATTGGCCTAGAGCAGCATGGGAAGAAGGGGACTAATTTTTGGCTTGTTGGACCAAAAATGGTCAATAGAGAGTTTTCACAAACCTTCCAAAATCATTGGCACATTTTTTACAACTCTTGGAATGTAATTTCATATCCCTCCTTCCCATGAAAGAGGTTGATGTGATAGAGACTCTTCCAAAGATCTATGATTCAAATGCATTATGTGATTATCATAGGGCACCAAGCTATATTACAAATTGATGCATCAGATTAAAACATAAGATACATGATTTGATAGAGGCCAACATCATTGATGTGGGCACACCCATAAAGCAACCTAAAGTTCAAAAAATGGAATCTAAGGCATTAAAAATAATTTCAAATTCATTTATAAAACATACAACTAATGAGGTAGGGGGCACTTTAGGTGTTTTATATATATATATATATATATATATATATATATATATATATATATATATAAAGTACATCCACCACTGACATCATATCACACTACTATAAAGGATGAACACCCTTTAAATAATATTATTGGTTTGTATCATACTACAGTACTATCTAGACCACTCGTCACTTTATCACAATAGGAGATTATCAATGACATTTCATATTTATATGCACTCTTTGTATGAGCTTACATTGATCATCATACTATTTAGAGTGTTATGGTTGATAATGGGTCAAGTATTAACATGTACACTATCAAAATTATATGGCATTTAGGTTATTCATAATATGACATTTCTCAAATGAACATAGTTATTTTTAGTTTTAGTGGCCATGTTCATAACTCCATTGGGGAGATTATACTTACACTACAAGTTAAACCAGCACATGTGGCCACTAGATTCTTAGTAATACATAGTATGGGCACATTTGACATGTTATTGGTTAGGCCATGGATATGACTATGAGCCATTCCATCCAATGTGTATAGATACCTCAAGTATATACATGTTAATCAAGTGGTCACAATTGAGGGTCTTTCATATGAGTATCCTTTACCTATCCCACAAGAAGTCATATCATAGCTACCAGTTACAATTTTGAGGACAATTCCCATTAGTACACCATAGAGTTTAGTTAAACCACTAGTTTAGGTGAGTTATACTCCTAAAATGTTACCATGTATGCATACTCTCCCATAAAGACCCTTATTAGAGAGACCCCTATGTCAGAGATATGTTGTAGATTATAGAGGGCCTCCCTTTACCCCTTTTGAGATCAATATTATTGACTTCTCAAGGTTATCAACACAAGTCATCTATTCTATCTACAACTTCTTCTACCAAATGGGTCCCTAAGATCCCTACAATTCATAGGAGACTCTAGTTAGCTTCATAGATTCCTAACACCACTCCACATGCATTGTCAACCATAGATCACTAAGGACAACATGTCTTTGAACCTCAATTACCTTTTCACACAACATGCACAATTAATATTCCTTTATTTGACATAGGTCACATTGATATTGAGTCTCCCATGAGACTCATAGGTTAATATGTTCCTCCCTTCTTGTACATACTTTCCTTATTTCTTACTTTTTGTATATAGTTTCATTTTCATGTTACTTGTACATAGCTTGTATCCATAAAATATTTAAGAGCTCAAATATTTACTTAGAAAATACAAATTATAGATTGTATGCATTCCCATAACTAAAATTATTATATTTTCTAGACACTACATATGCCAGATATCTTAGTATAGCCAATTTTTATCAAACATACATGTTTCACTTGTTCTTGTCGAGTGTTCATAGATACTTACAGGACCTCGCCCACTACATAGAACCAATTTTAGTACTATCCACCCACTAAAGGAATATACAAAGATACACGAGCCTCATTTGATACATTCAATCATTTGGGGGTATTCTATACATAGTTTTGATTGCCAAGTTACATCTTTCTCAACTCTAAATCATAGATTTATCATTGTTATATCTTGATATTGATCATCCTACACCTACTCATATTTTTTTTTTATTACTACTACTTTAGACTCATCTTATGTACATTTTTTCTCTTATACAAATTTATCCCACATGTTCATGTATACTTTTATTTCTAGCTTTCCTAGTTTAGACTTGGTTGTGTCTCCATGATTCTTCTATTCAATGGAATTTGAATATGTCATTGCTCTATGGCTCTACACCAACTTATTCTCATTATATGTATGATTTAGACATGTGCCCATGTCCTTGTGTGTGCCTTCTTGATTTTGTATATGGATATTTAAACATGTCATTCCATGTGGCTCTAATCCAACTTACTTTTTATTTATGTATGTGGATAATTAAACATGTCATTTCATGTGGCTCTAATCCAACTTGCTTGTAATTTATGTATGTGGATAATTAAACATGTCCTTGTATGTCTTACTTTATCTAATTTAGTGACATGTGCTCATGTCCTTAGTCTTGTGTCCCCTTGGCCTACTTTGTGTGCCTCATGTGTGTTATGTGTATGCTTTATTGTATGTGTCATAACTATGACACTTGTCTCTTGCTTGTTACACACTCTAGTTTTAAATGCCATGATGAACCTCATGCATCTCCCCTTCCTACTTGGGTGTTGTGATGGACATCATGCCCCATCCCCCTAGGTAGGTACTTAGTTATTACTCATATTTATTATTCATATACATTATTATATCTATCTTGACAACCTTGTTACTATGAGATCTAACATACATCATACATTATAAACTTATACTCAAACTATCTTACATGCTGATGTTATAGATACACATTATATTGGTTTAATATGCATACATCATATATGCTCTAATTAACACATATTTTGTAGAGATTTTTATTTTAGGGATAGTTATTTCATAATTTAAATAACTCCCCTCAAAATAGATAGCATTTATAAAGGTTTTTCATAGAGATTAGTCTATCTAAATGCACTTAGAGTACAATTTTTAGCATATAGACATAGAATACATAAATCAATTTTAGGAAAACATATTGGGAAATAGTCACATAGAAACCAATTTTAGTTACCAAAAAATTAGTATAGTTGGAAATTAGCACCTAAATTGGGACACTAGCACCATAATTGCTACTTTCTAATATATGGTGCTACTGTCAAGTAGCCTTAGTTTCAAGAAATTATAGATTGGATAGAAAAGTATAGTAGGTATAGTTTAGGTTTGTATAGGTTATATTAAATATTACCACTTTAAGGTTAGTTTAATATAGATTCATACTAGTTTACTCAGATTGGGGGCATCATGCATGGAATGATAATTCCCATTTTAATTTTAGATACTTAGATACAGATTATTACAACTCAATCTAGAATCCATATACTTAGATGTTAGTTTTTGGGGTATGTGTGTGGCACATTGTTTATGTATAATCACTTATGCACTAATTGATTAGATGAAATGAAAAAATGCATGTCATTCTCTATGTTGTACACACTAGACACTATGTTCCAAGTTACACACCAGATTGATGCCTTACTTCATTTGTAGCAGTTGACATTTCTGAGTGGCCCAGAGCCACCTAATAGTCTTGAGTAGCCAAAAGAAATTTTACATTTTAGATTTTTTGAATGGCCTAGAGCCATCTTATATAGTTTAATTACATCACATAATTTTATTTAGATACATCTACTACACATGGGTAGGCAATGATGTAGTCATATTCTATTTGAGTTCTTAATCCACCTATATGAGAGGGTTAGACACACCATCATTCTAATCCAAGATTAGGTCATGATCCATAAATCAGGGGTGGGAAATGATGGAGTCAAAACTAAATTGAGTTATTGATCCACCCACACATGGGGATTGAGCAAGCCATCAACTCAATTCAAGTTATTCACTGATTGATCACTATCTACATGTACACACATAGGTTATCACTAGGTTTATGCATTGGTTCACATACCTAGTGAGTTGTATTCATTCCTTTCCTCACTCTTATCTCTTTACCAAGTTTTTTCTTTCTTTTTGATATTTCATGAGTACTAATCTATGCATGTTTCATTTGTAGGACACACAATAGAGCATACTTCACATACTCAGATCTAGATTCATAGGCTTCACCTCTTAGGTAAGTCCAGGTATGTTTATTTTTATTTTATCCTAGTCATTTCATGTTTCTACATTTCTATAGTAAAGGGAGGGCAAATGTAATCATCTAAAAATGACACTTGAGTTCTAAGAGTGTTACTTGAGACCACCCATCCATAACTTAGTCCTAGACCTATCTTAGGTCTTATTTAGACACTTATCCAACCTTCATATAGGCCATAAACATCCCTAAATCACTCCTAAAACCTCACTTTAGCATCCTATCCCCTAGTGCTTCAAGTTATGCCACCTAGACACTAGCGCCATAATTTGGACAATAACACCAATGATGTTAGTGTCCCAATTTGGGTGTTATTATCCTTTTCCTACCTTTAGCCATTAATGAATATCTTTTCAAAATAATAACCACCTAGGGTTGGTCTATAACTCTTTCAAAACCCCTACAAGCACTATAATAGTATATATACATGATTTTTAGCCCATTATTCATTAGATGGAAATTAGATGCAAATAACACAAAGTAGCTCAGAAACAAGTTGTGCATAATCAAGGTTATCAATCCCTATTCTTCCTTAATTCTACATACAACCATCTACAACCATCCCAAGCTCAGAATAATCACATTTCCAATCTTAAACTCCACTTAAAATCACTAAAAATGACATTCATACTAGCTTCACTTGTACTTTCACTAACACTTAGTGAGAAAAACTACATTAGGTTTGATCTCTCCTTAAAGTATTAGTATGTAGGCAACTCTCATCATGGTGGGGTGTCGAGGATGTCCAGCCTACCCCACTAACTTCACACTTTACTACTTATGCCAACTAGATGCCCTAGTAACATGGAGGTTTAGGGTTTGCATACAAAATTAGTCAAAATAGGTCACCTATAGGGAATCATAACTTGTTCACATATGAACCATCTTGGTAAAATATAACACATGTACACCCATAATCTCAAAGTAGTCTTACATAGAGGAAACTAGTACCAAAAGGAGGACACTAGCACCATTGGTGCTATTGTCCAGTTAGGGCACTATTTTCTAAGAAGGTTTTTGACACTTGGATCCTATATGTGACACTTAAATCAGCTCTTGTCCCAGTTTACAATGTCCATATCTCCCATCTCAGTCAATTTCTAGCTAAGTACTTGTTTATACTCAAACCCTTTAAAAACCTAGAGCTCACAATCCATAACCCTAAAAATTTAAATAAAAAACACACAAATAATTAATAATAACAAGTAATTATCAAGAACACACAAAAATTAAAAAAACAAGAAGACTATGTTTTGTCCCTTATCAAGTTAAAAACATAATACTTGGTGATTGATGATAATGATAGCTTTAGTTTTCCCCAATCAATGATTTATGCCAAAGGGATGGATTTGGAATGATATATCATGATAAATTTGTAATGTGTTTTTAAAGGTGAATAAGGATTTTAATAGGACTAAGGAGAAGATAATTTTTTTTATGTTTTTGACTTTTCTATTTTTTTGTATTTTTGAGTTTTTTACTAACAACGAGGCTAAAAACAAAGGGAAAACTTGTTCGAGCATTGGGGATGGAGGGGGAATTTGATGGAATTTTTGAGGGATTTAGGATGGTTTATCTAAGGATCATGTCACATAAAAACCATGTACCATTCCAACATTTCACTATAATGTGCTTTGAAAAAGATCTGATATACTAAGATATTTCCAAAACCTATCTTGAGACTTCATGTCCTTATCAAGGTTAAACTTGGGAAGAAGGGTGGACATGATGGTATGATTACATGGATGGTTTAGGATGTCTAGGGTTAAATGAAATGCCACTACCCTTAAATTTATGGCACATGTACACAACACATTTACACATGATGCCATAAACTAGTTTTCATCATGGTACTTGCCTAAGGTGCCATAAAAATAGTTTTCACCTTTGGACTTTTTTTTTTGTATTTTATGATTTTTTTAAAATTACATATATATATATATATATATATATATAATTTTAAAAAAATCATAAAAGACAAAAAAAAATTCCAAAGGTGAAAACCATTTCATTAGATCCTTAATGACCCCCAAGGTAATGGCCACAAACTTGTGATTGGATACAATGCTTGGGAAGTGGTATGAATGAGGTCTCTATGATTATAACATGCTATGTATTTTATGACATATTAACAAGTGTATTTTTTCATGGTAGGCTAGTAGTATCTTGTTCTGATTAGTTTTTTTGTTAGGACCATGCCACTAATGGGTGCTCCATAGATCCCATCGTGAACTTCGTTAGTTGGTAAATTGGCTTCTTCTAAATTCAAACATCTTAATAGGGTAATATCATAACCCATAAAATAGAGGGTGTTACTAAGGATGGTGAATTAGGAGGCACATTAGATGAAATATTTTCTTTGATTACTTGAGAATCCAAGGCATGTGATGTCCTAGTAGCCATGGAGGTAAGTAAAAATGTCATGATACTAATGGGAATCAAGACTAATAATCTTACATACCATTTCATATTATGGGACATCATATGTTGAGGTTAATATCTATTCAACCAAAAATTGACATTGTTGGGTATTTTTTTACATCTTGAGGAGAGAACAATTGGCAGACATGGCATCTACAGATTTATTTATTTCATGATATTTATTCCATGACAAACTTGTTCAAATTTGATGTGCACAAATTATTGAATTAAGTTGTCAACCATTATTTTATAAGGGATGAGTCTCTTGTCTTTGGCTTAGTACTCATTGTTGACTTGTTTGATTATGAGTTTAGAGTTACCATATAATGACAAGTGCTGAATGTTCTACTATGTTGATATTTTTAGGCCTAAGATGAGTTCTTCATACTCAAAGATGGTGTTAGTGTAAAGGAACCTAATTTTAATTTTTTTGGGGATGAGATCCAATTTAGGCATATTAACATATGAGAAATCAAAGACGTCTAAAATTATGTTTGGAGGGTGAAAAAAAAATTCCTTGGGACTAAGAGTAGCTTCAAGTTTAATGATCTTTGATTCTATTTTTTTGCAATGTTGACACTAATAATTTCCTCAACAAGAAATTGAGAATTGTCCTATAATTATGCTAGCACAGGGGGAAGGTTGAGTTCTTTATTTACTAGTGCCTAAGAGTTTTCACTAATATACTTGTATTTATTTTCTTGATTTTGATTTTTAATGATACGATATCACCTTAAAGAGGTTTTCCCTAGGGAACTTCAATTTTTTAATTTTTTGTGTGTTTTGATTTTTAAATTTTATTTTGACTAAAGAATTCTTCATGATACAAAAATATGTTGATGTGTCTAGGTATATTTCAAAACCCTTTTTGTGATGATCCCTTAGTGGGATGCCATGTCGAAGCCCCATGGATTTTATGATAACTTCATTATTTTGAAATATATCAGTTGGCATGTGATTTTGTTTGTCCCAATAGATAATTTTAAGCTATTGAAGATCAATGTTAATGGTAAGGATAATGGTGTCATTGAAAATATTGGTGGCATCAAGATTTTTATAGAGGCTATGAGAGGAAATTGTTTAAATGTCAAAAAAAGATTCTTCAAAGATAGAGGAAGTCTTACTAATATTCTCATATTGATCACTAGGGGGTTTATATCCAATGTTGTAATATTATTAATTTGTGCGAACATGGATAGGATTTTGGGTCCCCTATTTATGAAGGCCTAGTCTTTTTATTTTGTGATTCATGATTTGATGCATCTTATTTGTTATAAGATATTCATTAATTTGAAAATAAAATGTTAAATCATCATCATATATAGCCAAGGTTCATTGGAGCTTTTAATTTTTCTCATTAACAAGAATGATTGATTTGATGAAAGCGGTTTTCCATAACTAATAGGAGATTAGTTTTGTATTCTTGTTCATGTTAGGCCTACTAGGGATTCAAGGAGAAATGGGGAGTTTACCCACATAGAAAGCATATTGGATTTATTATTCTCCACAACCTTTATTGAGGATATTGAAACATGATTTAGAAGATAGGGTTTTGGGTGTAGATGAGAGGTCATATAGACGTATGTAGGATGAATGATTTATTAGCTCTGGTACTATGCATCCATCCATTTTAGAGGCATTTTATGGGAAAATAATTAGATTATGATAGAACCCCTCTAAAATTTTGCAATATTAGAAAGGTTTAGGATGACTAGGGATAATCACTAACATGCCTAAATGTGGAAATTTGATGTATTTATGGAAGGTGGATGGGATAACTTACATAACATGAATTTGTCAATGTAGGCTTTTTCCCACCTAGTGGTTTTACCTACACATCTTTTCAGCTTACTTAAGTTAGTTAATTAAGTCATTAGGGGTCATTTACCTTTAATTGGGTTCTAATTATGAGTTAGGGTTTTGCCTTCTTGGTGACCTAATCTCACCATATATGTACATTTTTTCCTAAAGTGGTTTATGCAAACATTTCCTTTTTAGAATTTTCTTATTTTTAGAGCTCTCATTCTACCTCTATAAGAATTTAACATTCATCATGTGGCCATTATTCAGAGATCTTGGTGAAATCTATCATGGTAACAAATCTTTCTTGATAGCCTCATGCATTTGTCTCCTTTGGTAAGATTCTCCTGTATTCACCTTGTTTTTTCATACTGTACAACCACCAATTTTGATCTTGGTGGCATTTTTTGAAAAATGCCTCAAATCTTGTGTTAGAAAGCCTTTGATGAAAAATACATTTGAATATATTTTGTGGGTTTTTTGAGATCTAAAATGGGTTTTTATTAGTTTTCTGAGAAATTTCATGAATTTTCCAAAAAAAAATGATTTCTTCTATCTGGTCACCATTTGTACGACTGAAGTAATCTAGCCTACAAACCCTGATTTACACTTCATAACCAATCAGTATTTTGAAGTGCTTCTACTTTCTCATTGACCAAATCAGGTTTTTAAAATCCTTCTACTTTCTTACCAACCAAATTGGGTTTTTGGAGTGCTTATACTTAATCGGGTTTTCAGAGTGCTTCTACTTGGAAGTAATCATGTTTATCTAGGGTGATAACTTATAAGTAATCAGGTTTCTCAACCCTAACTACTTGATTACTTGCTCATATACCAAATCAAGTTTCTCAAGTGCTTCTAATTATAAGTAATCAAGATTCTCCAGGGTGATAACTTAAAAGTAATCAGGTTTTTCAACCCTGATTACTTGCTCACTAGACCAATTCAAATTTTTTAGGGTTGATTACTCATTAATTGTTTCATAAGTTGATTTTTTTTGAAACTCTAAAGTAAAGCAGCTCAAATAACTCAAAATACACTATGAATAAGCAATTGTGTTTTCCAAGGTCAATTGCTTATAACATTTTATAGTTGAAGTAGTTAGAGAACCTAAAGTCGAAGAAATTAGAAAACCCAAACATATTTTTGGAAAGGGTCTAGGAATATGTTGAATTAAGAACTTGTAAGTGTCATAACTTTTGATTGATAACTCTTTTTTGAGTGTTGTTTTCTTTAAAAGTGCTAATTTTTTATGCTCTACACATTGGACCTATCATTGGGCCTTCCATAGCTATAAAAAATTCACATGTTTTGTACACTCTTGAATGCATTATTGGTTGTATTTGACATTCCTCTTGTTCCTTGTACTTATGCACCTACTGCTCAAAATGCATTTTCAATTGAATCCAATGTCTATATGAGCATGCTTGTATTTGAGACATTCAAGGGGGGTCATTGCTTGATAGTTCTAAGGTGGTACTTATGTGTTTGATGTGCATTTAGTCTTTCTTTTTTTGCATCACTTCTTTACTTACTGTAGTAATACTTACTTTTGCAATATGGATTCATTCTCAATAAGTCTACTACACCATTTAATTATCATGAATGGAAACCTAGAATGGAAATTATCATGCAATATAAGGGTTACCATAAAATTATAATGGGCACTGAGACTAAACCTACTAATGCTGGAGCAAAAATCAAATGGTTTAACCATTGTGATAAAATATATGGACTACTGTGTCTTTCCATCCCCCCAAATCTAATCTTTCACATTGAATCTACCAAAACACCTACTAAAGTGTGGGGCCAACTCACCAAGCTATTTAGAGTATAGGATGTGATGAGAGGACATGAGATAGAAAATGAGCTTATTAGATTGAGCCTAGATGACTTTGACACTCTTCAGGACTTATTTACCAAGTTTAGAGTTTTGAGATTGTAGTTCAAATCATGTGGAATTGATAAGAAATATGAACAACTTATTTTATCAATACTATTTAAATTGGGTCCTAAATATTCTATATTTGTGTCCACTTTTCATGCCACTAAGAGTGATCTTGACATTGTCTGGAAGATGCCTTCTTTAGATACTTTTGATATCAACATGATTTGGGAGCAAGATAAGTTGATACAAGTGGGCACAATGAAGTCATCTAAATCTCATTCATTTCTTGCTGAGAAATATAAGGCTTCTAACAATAGAGAAAGAAAGTAGATCAAGAAAAAGGATGATAAGGATGCAAATTCTTTCACCTCCAAATCAAATAATGAGACCTCTTCTTTCAGTCATAAGCCTAAGAAAGATTGGATCAAATGTGGGCATTACTTAGGTAAACATGATGAGAGTAAGTGTTTGAAGAAACAAAATGACCACCTTACTAGCCTTCTTATTTATAACAACATAGGTATTCCATAGTCTATCAAACCATCTTCATCAACCCATGAATCCACTAAGGCAAATGAATAGAAAAGGCAAAAGAGAATAACAAGGGGAAACATAAGGGCAAATCCTTAGTTGTAGTTGTGCCTCCAAATCCTCTTACATGGGTCATTGACTCTGGTGTTTCACATCACATGGACTCTTCATAGATTAAGTTTAGTTCCTTGGAACTATGTGACATGTCCTCTATACCATTGGGTGACAACACTTCTAAAAAGGTTCTCAGGAGAGGGTCTATTAAAGTGAGTGGTGGAACATTTAATAATGTTCTAAGTGTGCCCTCACTCTCAACTAATCTCATATCAGTCTATCAGATCACTCACCTTGGTCTGGGCATGCAAGTTAAATTCACTCCAGATTCAGTGTATATCAAAGAGTTGCACAGTGATACTATTTTGGTTATGGGAATGGTTGATCATTAGACTTGGATATATAGCTTCTCACACTTTACTCTTGACTCTCCTTTATATTCTTCTTTGGACTCACCTATACCTATTGACTCTTCTGAGCCTGAGCTTCTTTTTTATATTGATAACTCTTCTTCTATAGATGACTACAACATTAAAGTGGAAACACCTCCACCATCTCCTTGTCACATTCTAGATATTTAAGAGTTAGTTCTTGATCCACCTACCTCTGGTCTACTTTTGATATTATAGGGTAATGGTCTATTGATCTAGGACAAATCAGACATTGGGTAGTCTATTTCATAGTTACAAAGGACTCCATAGACCTTCTTCACCTCTGCTTCTATTACACCATCTTGGCATATAGCAGTTGGGCCACCTATCTCACAGTATGTGGATAATTCCTTTCATAGGAATTACACCTTGGTTAAAGATCCATCAGGCACTTGACAGACAAACTCATTATTCTAGGGTAATCCACTCTTCATTGCATCTACTTTTGATTCACAATCACTTCTAAGCAATCTTTTGGGGGATACCAGATGGCTATAGTCAATTGTATAACTTAGTGGGGATTTTTATCCCTCTTCTCTTATTTTCTCTCTTTTTGGGGAGGAGTTTTGTTCTTAAAATTTTTCTCCTTTACCCCAATTTATGGGAGTTGCATTATACTTGAGTACCTCATTAGGCCTCATTGCTGGGACCCAATTCTTCTACCCACCTAAGCTACAATTCATAGGGGTGTCAGTGTAGGATTTTTACCACCTAGTGGTTTTACCTACACATCTTTTTATCTTACTTAGGTTAGTTAATTAATTCATTAGGGGTCATTTACCTTTAAGTGGGTTCTAATTATGAGTTAGGGTTTTAACTTATTGGTGACCTAATCTCACCCTATATTTACTTTCTTTTTTTCTAAAGTGGCTAATGCAAACATTTTCTTTGTGGAATTTTCTTATTTTTAGATCTCTCATTCTACCTCTATATGAATTCAACATTTATCATGTGGCTACTATTCATAGATCTTGGTGAAATCTATTAGAATCCATGGTTGATTGAGAATGATTTTGTAAGGGAGATAAATATTAATGATGTGGAAAAATGTTTTCTACATGACAAACCCAACCATGATAGGAATATATTTAGTTCCCACTGATTCTATTTTAACATTATCATACACTTTGATGATGATGATATTTGGATCAAATGCCACTTAAAAGAAACCAAGATGTTTGATTAATGTTAAGATTTAGATATTCAAGATTGATCTATTGTCTACAAGCACCCCTTTCAATTTATGTTTGGTAATGAAGGCCTCAATATATGAGAGGATATTATGTGATGGGCCAATGGAAGACATGTCATGTTGGTCAAATATGAGTTGATAAATTGAATATAGGTGTACAATGAATGCTTGGAATTGGGATATAGTAATGTCATTAGGGACTCTTGACTCTTGTGGGACTTTGTACAATATATCCTTATGAATAGTAGATGTTGTAAGAAGATCTAGGATGGAGATGTGGGTAGGATTTTTATCAAGATGTTCAATAAGGTTGTATTGTCCTTTAGGGGTAGGTAGAGGAGGCATTTAGATAGTGATATTTCTATGCCTAGTTGTGACAACATAATCTATGGATTTCACTTTAATAGTTATAACATGATTGTTTGTATGTTCAATGTGACCATCAACTATATCATATAAATAAGCAACTTTTTTTATAATTGACATTATTGTTTTGGACATTTTGACCTTGATTTGGTTGGGGAGGAGTTTGATTATGTTTTGGAAAAGGATTATATCCTTAATTGTTCATTTTTTGATGTGGATGCACTTCCTTCTAGTTTAATATTTTCTCTATCAATTATATCTTGAACATAATTTTCAGCTTCATGTATTCATTGGTTAAATATCATTAGATTTTATGAAACTCACAATATTCATTCTCTTTGTACCATGTTTTCTTTGGTTTTATTTCATCAAAGGGCTTGGTTTATGGAAAAATGATCATGTTTGTAGTAAATAATTGATGAAAGACAACTTATAATGGTTATCCCAGAAGAGTATAGTGCCTTATTTTGATCTCATATTTAGGTTTTCCTCTAGGAATGGTAATGTTGGTAGTACTTTGGACAACCTAAATGTGATTTAAATCATTAATTATGTCACTAATGGCAGTCTTATTTTTACTAAAGGATTTGTGTATTTCTATTTGTGTTGATTGTAATTATCCTTATGGAAAATTTTAATCAATTCTTTAGTTGCAAGGGATTTCTAAATCTGAACTCATTTTTCAATGATTTTGTGAAAGGTAGTATCACAATGAACTTGTAAATGAAAGGACAATTCTTGATTAAGGTTGGAAACAAAGATATTGACCAATGAAAACAAAGATATTGACCAACTATTTATTTAGGATAGACCAAGGTAATCTTCCATCTAAGCTTCTCCATTTTTGTGGGAATGAAGATAACTTTTCTCCATTCCTTTGTTTGACATCACATAAGTCCATCATTGTAAGTTCATGTTCAATGTTATAAGAGAATTATTTGATAAATAGTTTGGATAGACTTGTAAAGGTTGCAATTGATTATTTAGGAGTATGTAAAAACCATTATAAATATTGGTCCCCTAAATATTGAGGGAATAATTTGATTAAGCAATTTCCACTGTATGTAACCTCTTAGCAAGACATGAATAATTATATGACATGTCCTCTCATATCACCCTTTCCATTATATTTTTTTAAACTTGGGTCACTCAAAATAAGGGGGAAAGGCTACTCATAACATTTATCTCTCAAAGGAAAATGGGCACAATTTTTTTTTTTAATATTATGGGTTCATCCCTATAGTCCTTGAAGAACATCCTTCATAGCTTGTCATTCTTTGGAAAATAACATACCCTTGAATGGCGATGATGGGGGTAGGATAAAGTTGGGTTTTTTATTGGTATTGGATTTTTCATTGTGCTTTAAATATTTTGATGTTGAAGATATTATATGGAAGGATAAGTTTACCAACTATTGACTTAATTGTTGAAGTTGGTCAAACATAATTTGATTTTGGTCTTAAGTATTTTTTTGGGTTAGAACTAGTTTTTCCTTGTCAATGTTGATGCAATAAACATTTGGATTAGGGTTTTAATTAGTGTATTATGGATTTTATTTTTTTTGGTCAATAAGATCACTTGAAGTAACATGTTCTTGGTTTGGGTGGATTGAATCATTTTGACTTATAATGTTATATAGGTTATCATAATTAAAGTCTGATGGAGGGTAGGCTCCTATTTTTATAAGTTTAACAAGTATGTCATCTTTATTTTCAAATAGTTATTGATCCATTTAAAATCTACCTTGTTTAAATTTAAATAAATAATTAGTGTCATAATTGTATTCACTTTGGTTGGAAAATCTATCTTATCAGCATCATGATTTTGGTCTTGGTTGAAAGGTCCACCAATCATGAACATATTTGAATCAAAATGTCATTGGTATTGTTAGCCAAATTTTGGGTGCCATAGACTAGGTTCCCAAAAAACTTGAATTTTCAAGTCTTCTGACCTTGTTCATATCCCATTCCATGCCTTGTGAGGTATTCAAATGGTATTATTGAGGTCTTATTATCATAATATAAGGTTGTTTTGACAATATTAAGGAAATGACTTATGTTTGTCTTGTTCTAATCTATTCATAAAGTGAATGTGAATAAAGATGATATATAAGGTGTCAAAGATTTATAAGTTCCTATTCAAGTCATCCTACCCTTTTACCACCTTGAAAGAACATTTTATACTTGTTTGGACAAGTTAAGGTTATTTTGTGAAATTCAAGGTAAGGCGTCGCGCAAGAGAAAAGTGCATATAGCCAAGTCCAACATAGGTCAAAGATAAAAAGATTAAATGTCCATAAAAAATAATTTTTAAAATATTTTAAATGATTTATATAACTTTTAAATATGTTATGAATGTCATATCATGTTAGTTTTTGAAGGTTCAACATCCAAAATAGAGAAAATCACTCCAAAAAGGGTAGTTTCAAGCACTCATATGGACTTGGAGGATACATATTTAGGTGAAAACATATAAAAAGTATATTCACCTTAACTAAGTTATATTCATGAATTTAAATCTTTTACAGGTCCTAAAAAACCAAAATTTTCTTCAGAACCTCCATCGGCTTCTTGGCAGACTAGTAATGCCTAATTTCATGTACTTGGTATGGATAGAGGAGAGAGAGTGATGACCTTAGCTTGTGTTAAAATTAAGGGGGTATAATTTAATTTAAATTTGTGTCATTGGTTCTCATATATTTTCCTTCATATTTATGAACAATCGTTAAGGTTTACAGGTGGTCTTAAACCCTACATAAATCCCATAGGCTCAGTTTTACACAAGTTTCATGCAATTTGGAGCTCACTAGAAATATATGATAATTATTGACATTATATATTTATTTAAACAATAATTTAAAATCTTTATCCATTAGTTTCACACATGTGAATAGTCAAGTATCAAGGGGAGCCTTCATGAGAGATAGGTTATAGGTTTGCATTCAAGGTTTGGAGGTTTTTGTAGGATACAATGGAATAAAATGAGTTTATGGAGAGTTGATATGGTTTTTTTATAAATTTCAATACGTTAAATTTCCATCTCAAATATATAACACCATATATCGACTCCAACACTAGCCCTCTAAGAAGTCACATTATGTCTCACCTTAAGGACTATGTGTGGGCTGCCTTCACAAAAATGATTTGAAAATGTCTAACCCTACATTTTAAAAGGTGTATGTAGGTTATAAATTATTAATTAGTGTAACTAGGTAGTATACAAATGATCTAAAGTTTTAAAAGATCAAGACAAGCCTCATGGGAGGCTTCATGTAATGAAAATTCAGACCTACAGGTCTATAGACCTTTAGGTCTCATTTTTCATGTGAGATTCATGCTTGTGAGGATGAAGGGTCTTGAATAATTTTATATAAGAGTAAAAATAACAAAAAAAAATTCTCAAAACTCTACCAAATACCATTTAAATTCATAGATACCAATAGAGAGGCCCTAAACTCCAAAATACAATCAAAACACCTAATGACTACATACATGTTTGCTTGAGTAATTTAAGTTGGTTTTCAAGCTTGAAAGATAAGATGCAATGTGTTGAAAATATTTGGGGTTTATATGAATAAAAAAGTGTATGGATTCACTTGAGACTAAATAAGATCTTGAAAAATATCAGAAAGAGTGATCAAAACAAATCTACCTTAAGGTGTGCAGTCACACAGTCAAAACTAACACCTACATGCCTGTCTAGTCAAATGAGAGAGATGCCTATAGGTGATTGAGGGAAAATGAATAACACAAAATTGATTCTCTAATTTTATAATGACCTTCATATAATCTTTAGGGTCAGTGAAAGCAATTCCAGGGTTGAGAAGTCTATCTAGGTATATTAGGCCTAAACATGCACACATAGGCCTACATGTAAAATTAAAGCTACTAATTTGTGAAATTTAATTGCAATTTGATGTTTTTTAAAAACAATAGTGATATTTAAAAAATAAAATTATCTTATTCTATGTTGATTCGACTGAGATAGGGTCTAGAAATCTATGTGCAGGCCTGGGACACTATTGCAAACAAAATCCTGAACATCATTTCTTGATTGGATAAGAGTGCTAGAAATTGACACCATAGGCTCTAGTGATATAGTAAATATCCAATTTTATTGTCTTGAGTATTTTTTTCACCTATTTATTGGGAGCCTATATACCAAATTTTAGAGCCTCGTTATCAATAGAGCTCCTTGTAGAGCTGATTCTTTGTGTACTTGTATCTTCTATGTAATTGAATGAAACTTTAGAAAATAAGGAAAAGGGGTTAGTGTGTGTAATATTCATTTTATGTGCTTCACACCCTTTTTTGGGCACACTACCTAAATACTAATACTCTGAGGAGGGATCAAGCAATATGTAGTTCTCCCTTTAAGAGTGTTTGGTGCAATAGTGAATGAAATGCAAGAAATGCTAAAACTGAGTATGCTTGAGATGACTAGGGACTAGTGTAAGGTCTTGAATTGGATTGGAAGTATATAGGTCATTTTTATATAGAGAATAGGTAATATTTCTTGAGTGGTCTTGCTTGTATTCTTGCTTGCTTGAGTGATATTTACCAACCCTTTCCAAATGATCTTTAAATGGGCTTATATATGGATCTATTGGCCATGGGTTAAATGAATTAGCATTAGGCCAACATGATTCAAGATAAGGATATGGAAATAAATGATTTTTTGGGCCTAAGATGCACTTGGATAATAGTGCCAAAAGATGGACACCCTAGGATCTGATGCTAGTGCCCAAGTTAGGCATTATTATCTTAAGTTGATGGGGCTCAGGGGGATGGATTAGTCATGAAGAGATGGTCCTAGATCAGTTGGGATCAAGTCTCTAAGGCCATGTATGAATGAGAATCAGTGAAATTAAGACTAAGAGGGTCATGAGAGAAAACAAGTATTACCTAAGGATTGGGTGTCATTAACCATGCTCACATTACTATTTTTTTCATTTTATATGACTAAATCTCCCCTCCCTTATTATATTGATGAAACAAATAAAAATACTATGATAAAGGAAAATAGAAATTGTACCTGAACTTACCTACAAAGGTGAAGCCCATGAAGCTTGTGTGATGCTAAGTAATGTTGGATAGTTAATAGAGAGCACATTGTATAAGTGTGAATCTAAAAAAACAAAACAAAAAGTAGATTAGTTATTATTATATGAAATATAAAACATGAATGGACAAATATAGGTAAGAGAGAGAGGAAGAGAAAGGAATGAATACACCTCACTGGGTACATGAACCAATAAAAAACTTATTGTGATGTTTAGTAAGAATGAGTGTGCTAAGTATGTGTTGAATGATGTTATAGAAAAAGTTGTATCGTGAATGGAGTTGAGTACTAAATTCCATAAAAAGTGACTCAAGAATGCAAAAGATGGCCCTTTGGCTCCATCATCACCTACTAAGTGAAGCTAGATGATCATATGTGGGCTAATTGGTGTTTAGACTATGTGTCCAATACCTTTAAATAAGTGGCTCAATAATATAAAGGCTGACCCTTTGTCTCCATTTTTACCACTAAGTGAATCTAGGTGGTCATACATGTGTTGATTGGTGTTTAGACTATGTGTCTAATCCCTCTGAATAGGTGGGTCAAGAATACAAAGTCTAGCCCATTGGCTCCATCATTGTCCCATGAAGTGAAGCTATAAATTGATACTAATATGAAGAAGTATGTCATATGAGATGGATTATTAAGCCCATGGATGCTTTGTAAATATGAAAATATGGCATGGATAACTGAATGTGTACTGGAATCTAGGCCAATGTTGGCCAACTTGAAAAAGATGGTGATTAGGCTTGTATGAAAGCCACTCCAAAACTAAAAATTTAGATTATGTAGAAGCCACTCGATAACTCAAGAGATTGGGAATGTGGAGGTTAGGCTTGTATGAAATCTAATTTTAAATGATGCCAAACACCTATAGATGGAGTAAGGCATGTAATTGCTGAGAATGCTTGGGTAATGTTGAACTCAAAAAGAAAATAAGCAAAAGTGTTGTGCAATCTACTCCCAATCACTGGTGTCTAAAACATGGATTTTGATTTGGAAGTTATACCAACTACCATATATAAAATTAGAAGTTATATCCATCATGGTCAACTTAATGCCCCTTATATCTAGATTCTCTAATCCAAATTGTACTCAAACCACTGGTTCTACTTTTAACTATCGCTGACAAAACTGTAATTGATCTTAACTTTTTTGTCTATTTTTGGAAAATATAGTTTTTTTGTTATTTGGATAGGAGTGTTAGAAATAGACAGTAGCACCATTGGAATTATATTCCAACCTCAATGTTGTTGTCTTGAGCTGAAACTTATCACTGTTCTAGAATCTTAACTATCTGTCTAGTCTATTCTAAGTGTTTTGATTAGTTGTTATTTTAGTTGTTCTATAACTATATTTTTATACCAATAGGAGCTCTAATATTTGTAGCAAAAACCCATGTTTTTTCCCCCCTCTCTTGAGGGTAGGAATAGGTACCCTACAATGACTACCCTCAGAAGAAGCCCTGCAAGTGTGTTAAGCTAGAAAATATACATGATATAGCAATGATAATCAACAAGATATCTCAAGATATAACATGGTTTGAATTGAGAGATTGTTAGATCAATAGAGGTATGCCTAGATAGATATAACAATGTGCTAGTATGTGTAATGCACTAGAATTAAATTAAAACTATAAATGTTAGTTATTAGTTTATTAGTTGTTAATTGTTAATTGTTAATTGTTAATTGTTAATTATTAATTGTTAATTGTTAATTGTTAATTTTTAATTGTTAATTGTTAATTGTTAATTTTTAGTTGTCATGGAGGGATGGAACATGATGTCCATCATGACATCCAAGAATCAAGACAATGCATGATTTGGATCATGGCATTGAAAATAATTGAAATCAATCAAGCAACAAGAACATAAATCAAGAAGTAAGAAGCATACAAGGGCGGCTAAGGGGCCATGCAAATAAGGGACATGGGAACATTTCACTCAAACTAGAAATCAAACATACAAGGCATTTTCAAATGCCACATACACATACAAGTGGAGCAATAAAAGTTGGCACAAGGGCCATAGACATATAGAAGAGTATAAGCAAAGGATATTGGAAAATGTCCTAAGGCACACACATGAATAGAAGCAAAGGACATTTTAAAATGTCCTAAGGCACATAAAAGAGATAAGGAACTATAAATGCAATCACATAAAGTTACACTAAGCAAGAAGATAAAGCATGTAAAGACTAGAAAGATACAATCACATCTAACTTAATCAAAACAAGAGGAAAACTATGCAAGACATGTTTAGTACAATACTAGGTATATGCTAAGAAATACACAAGTGTTATATAATGATGATATGTTGATAAAGTAATCTATGTAAGCTAGTAGATAATGTACATCAACATGATAACTTAGAGTGTGGAGTATAGGAATGACATAACCTGGATGGTGTAGTCATGTATAAGATGCCCCTAGTGGGTATGTATATCAATGTGTGTCTCAAATGTAGAAGTAGGGTGCCCCCTCAATAGGTAGAGTGAAGCAATCAAGTAGCTAGATGTCATTACACACACTCAAAGAACATAAAGTGAAGCATGGTAATGTAGATAAATTGACATACAATAGCATGAACCAACAAATGTAAGTCCTAGCATAGTGGTAGCAATGTAAATCATGGATGATGCATATAATCAAAATATTTTTATTGTTTTTATATATTTGAATGTTTTTGGATTTTTTTTGAAATGTTATATTGTTTTTGTATTTTAAAATATTTGATCTATGTAAAATAAAGCATAAGAAACTATGTATACGAAATAATGAGAAACTATGTACAAGTAAGCAAAAAGAAATTATGTACAAGTAATACTGAGAAGAAATGATACTAATCGATTAGTCTCATGCAAGAATCCCTATCATGGTGTCCTATATCAAATAAAGTAATCATGCTTGATTTTAGAGCATAAGGTAATGGATGTGAATATGATTCTAAATATTTAGATTCATTTTTGGTATCTTGGAAATCATAATAACCTATATTGTTCCACCCATCATTATCATCTTGATCTTGAACCAATGGAATGCTAGTGTTGACTTTTATTGTATTTGGATCTTTTCATTTGATAAATTATGTTTGTTAATGATTTTCCTTAGGATGTTAAATAATACCAAACCTTGGTGACAAACATTATCAACTACTAGAACAAGAGTAGTAATGCCTTGAGCATGCTTGCCCATCCCTTGACCTTGAAAAACAAATTGTTGTAGATATTTTTGATCAAACCCATACTTATTTGAAAGTTGAGCCTCATTTTGGAGAGGTAGATTTGCATCTTTTTCATGCTTTACCTATGATTGTGTTACTATTTGTTGCTTTGATTTTGATTTTTGATCCTTTTGTTGTTTTGAGTTATGCTTTGGTAACCACTTTTGTACTATTTTTGAATTTGACCCATTGTGAATGTGTTATTGTGTCACTATGGATTACTTGACTGATTTACCTTGTTTAGGGTCCTTTTTAGAAATTATCTATTGTATATGTTTTTTTAATGACAAACATGAATTTATGTGATGCCCATGCATTTTATGATATGCACAATAATATCTAGATCTTCTCACCAGATGTAGATGAGGTAGTTTGATCAACTTAAATTTAATCATTTCCATTAGTATCTCACTTGAACTCTTATTTGATCTTTGAATGCTTTGTGAATCACTAGTCGTAGAGTTACTTTGTTATGATTTATTGTTTTGATATGTAACATTGCTTGTAACCAATTGACTAGGTGAAGGTACATATACATGATTGGCACTAGGGTGCCTTTGAGGCCAAAAAATATAATTTTTCAATGTTATGATCTTTTCATGTAATAACTAATTATATGTTTGTAAATCTGAAATTAACTTGATCATACCGATGATTTGATCCCTTAGAGTCTCATGAGTGCAAACCCTAGTTACTTCTAATTGAACATGTAAGCACATATGTTGAAGAAGATTTGAAGAAGTTATAGGCTAAATGTATGCATTAGGAAAAATAGTATAGTCTACCTCACCTTTTGGAAGGGTGATAGCATAGACCTGGTTAGAGGAAAAGTAACTATCACCCTCTTGGGGAAGAGGAGGAGAAGGTATTTCTTTCCTCTGCATGAAATATGACATTGAAACAAGAGTAGCCAAAGAGGCATATACATCTAGGTAAAAATCATGTATATGAGCTAAAATGAATGTAAGTGGAGTTATAAATTATATATAAATATGATTATAGAGAACATTACACATGAGAGATAGCAAACAAGGGATGGACAATATGGAACTGTGCATTCATGCATAAAGAACTTTGACATGTGCTATGATATGTCTAATATGTTTAGCAAGATTAACTTGAAATTTTTTCCATATGAGAGATAGAGAGAAAAGGGTAGAGAACATGAAATTGTGCATGAATGTATATAAATTTTTGACATGAATCATAACATTTCTAACATGTTTAGCATGATAAACTTGAAATTTTTTCTATATGAGTGATAGAAAGTAAAGGATAGAGATCATGAATTTTTGTATAAAGGCATATAAAATTTTGACATGTAACATAATATTTTGAATGGGTGTGGCATGATAAAATTAAAAAACTTTCCACATGAGAAATAGAAAGAAGGGTAGAGATCATGAATTTTTGCATAAAGGCATATAAGATTTTGACATCTAACATAACATTTCAAATGCATTTAACAAAATGGAGTTGGTAATTATTTTGTATGAGCAAAAGAGAATATGCAAAAATAATTTTCAAATTTTATGCATTTTTGGCAATGAATTTTGCAATATCATCCCATATGATGAGAAATAAGCATGAAATGCAAAGGATGAAGCTTTGTACTAACATATGATAGACTTCATCATTCATGTACATGATAGGAACCATTATGGTTTCCTTGTTATTTGCAAGAAATGTAAGAAAAATTTGTACATAAGTGAGAATCATTTTTGCAATTTGATTATGGTTTTAAGGTGATACCTCAAGAAGCAAATAGGTGCTAGTACATGCAACTAGGGATTTAATAGTGATAGTTTTGTAAAATAATATGAAATTTTGAAATTGAAATTGAATTTCTAATTTAAGTATGCAAGGAAAAAATTCAAAAATTTATGGGAAAGTGTTTGATTTAATGGGACCTAGTAGATGCAAATATGATTTTGAGAAAAATATTTTTTTAGAAATTATTATGAATTTTTTAAATTTGAAGTGAGATTTTTATTTTAATATGCAACTAAAAATTTAAAAAATGATTAGAAAATTAATGGGAGCTAGTTGATGCAACTAGGGTTTGAAATAAAATTATTTTAAAATTTACTACTAAATTTTAAAATTTGAGATGAATTGCTACTTAAAATATTCAAGAAAAAATTCAGAAATTTATGGGAAAAAAATAGCTAAGAATTTACCTTAGGGTTTTCATGCACAATTTAAAGTAAGTCAGGTTCACCAAATGATTTATTATTTTTGAGAAAATTAGTGTTTAATTCCTAAATAATAAAATGGTCTAAGTAGGATAAAATAAGTAAATAATATTTTAAATTAAAGATACTAATTTGTGAAATTTAATTGCAATTTGACATTTTCTAAAAATAGTAGTGAGAGAGAGAAAATTAAACTTATCTTATTTTATGATGATCCAACTGAGATAGGGTCTAGAAATTTATGTCCAAGCCTGCGGCATTATAGTAAATATAATCCTAAACTTCATTTCTTATTTGGATAGGAGTGTTGGAACTAGACACCCTAGGCTCTGGCACTATAGTCCTTCTTTGGCACTATTGTCCTAAGGATTTGAGCTTTCTAGGTTTTGTTTACCTGGTCATTGTGAGTTTATGTACCAAATTTTAGAGATTTACTATCAATAGAGCTCCCTGTAGAATTGATTATTTGTTTACATGTATCTTTTATGAAAATGAATGAAACTTTGGCAAATAAGGAAAAGAGTTTAGTGTGTGTAAGATGCATTGGACGTGCTTCACACCTTGTCTATGGGCATACTACCTACATACTAGTACTCCAAGGAGGGATCAAGCCATATATAGTTCTCCCTTTAAGAGTGATTGGTACAATAATGAATAAAATGTAGGAAATGCTAAATTTGAGTATGCTTGAGATGATTAGGGACTGGTGTAAGGTCTTGAATTAGCTTGAAAGTGTATAGGTTAGTTGTATGTAGAGAATAGGTAAGATTGCTTGAGTGGTCTTACTTATATTCTTGCTTGCTTGAGTGATATTTGTCAGCCCTTTCCAAATGATATTTGAATGGGATTATATATAGATCTATTGGTCATGGGTTAAATGAATTCACATTAGGCCAACATGATTGAAGATAAGGATCCAAAAGGAAATGATCATTGGGGCCTAAGATGTACTTGGATAATAGCACTAAAAGTTGGACACCTTAGGGTCTGGTGCTAGTGTCTAAGGTAGGCGTTATTGTCTTGAGTTGATAGGGCCTAGGGGGATGGATTATTCATGAAGAGAGGGTCCTATCTCAGCTAGAATCAAGTTTGGAAGGCCACAAATGACTAGGAATTAGTGAAAGTAAGCTTAAGAGGGTCATGAGAGAAAGCAAATAGGACCTAAGGATTGGGTGTCATTATCCATGCTCAAATTAAAAATTTTTAAATTTTATATGACTACAGAGGGAAAATAAATCACACAAAAGTGACTCTCTAATGTTATAATGAACTCTATATAATCTTTAGGGTTAGTGAAAGCAATTTTAGGGTTGAGAAGTTTGTCTAGGCCTAAACATGCACACATAGGCCTATGTGTAATACTATGAAGAGGGTTATTTTTTGAAGGTGATAAGCATGAAAAATGACCTAATAAGATGTTTATGACTTAAATTAAACATTTTATGAGGTTTTTAACTCCTTAAATAGTGAGGAAAAGGGGCAAATATAGACACTAGGGTCAATTGCACTAATATGCTCATTAACCCTAGTATGAGCTAATGGATGTTTTAGAGGGTATAAAGAAGAGGATTTGGAAATAATAACATTGGTATAGGTCAATATATATGATAAATATATACATAAACTATTCAAATTTAAAACCAAACTCTAAGATGGCATTTTCAAGACAGACTCTCTCTCAAGCTCAGCAAACACAATCTACCTAACCTGAGAAGCACTTTCTTAAGCTCAAAACTATATAGAGGATTTTATTGGGAGAAAAATATATTTGGAGATGTTATATTCCATTTTATACTTGAAATTTTTTGTATTATTTCATTTTTTAAGGACTCAGGCTTTATGAATCAATGTTAAGATGATAAACATGTTTCAAACTGCCAAGAGGACTAAAAATGACCTGATGAGAGAGATAGTGTTTATAAACACTCAAAATGAATTTAATTTAAATTTAAAACAGCTTAAAATCATTCCTAACTCCATTAATACTTTCACCATGAATTTTTCTTATACTTTTACTTGTATGGATGCATTAAATGTTGTGTTTTTGTGAGGTTTTAGACTCAAAACAAGGTGTTTGATCTTCTAGATAAATGTGAACTATTGGAGAAGGTGGATTGAGGTGTATTATATCTCCTCATGTCTAAAAATAATTAAATTTTACTCTATAAGTGATCCTATAGGTATATTTCTTGAATGCATTATGAGAAGGCTTATGAAAGACTAGGTTTTTTGGCCATTTCTTAGTTCACCCACCTCCACAAGGTCTTAGACCCTAAAATTTGATAGAGCATTATTATGAGGTAAAGAAATTGAATCAAAAACTTATTTATATTTTCATATGTGTGTGATTTTTATGCATCTAAATCTCAATTTATAGGCCGAAAGACCTAATTGAAGCCTAATTGAAGAGATAAACAAGTGAAGTAAGTACACTTGCACTTAATTACTGGTCATTAAATTTTACACAAAGTTGTAAGTACATACTAGGCACTAAAAAATATTCTTATTTTTCAAGATCATATGTATTTTTCTCTACAAAAATATATTTGTGTGTTTTAAGGGCTATAAGGAATTAAGGACAAGTATAGGCTTTAGGAGCAAAATGAGGTCTTTGAGAGTGTTTGATGTATCCAAGAGAGTTGATTCAAGTATTTTAAGACTCAAATAGACATTTCATGAAGAGAGAGTGAATTCATGAAGATAAAATAAATATTTGAGGCTTTCAAGCAAAGGGAGGCATAGTGAGACCAATGGGTTTCAAGACACATAAGGAGTTATGTGATGATCACTACTAAAATGTTAGTATAGGAGGCTCTCAAATTGATGTAAGGTGATAATAACAAGATAAAAGGTAATTAAATATTATTTTATGACCAAATAATTTCACTTGTCACTTTCTAATGCAAGAAGAGGGTAGTTTGAATAAGAAGCAAGAGGTGTCAAACAAAGATAGAAAATCCTATTCTATTTGGAAGAAAAAACATTATCAAGGAAACATGTGTACTTTAAGGTCTTATAAAATTGTTCTTTAACCTAATTCTTGATTTTAACTATTGATTGACACTTTTAATGTCTCTCTTCTACTCCCATTCTCTCTCTTCGACTCTCATTCTCTACAAATGTATCCTTGTTTTGCTTTGTAGGTATCCTCCAATTGTGTATGGCAAAGCCCTACCCATTTTTATGTATTTAATCAATGAAAGACTACTGGTTTTACCTCCTTCTATGAATATACTTAGTGTGTGTGGATAGATATTTTATCTTTTCAATTGATTTGCTTAGCTTCCTTGGTATGTTGTCCTATTCTAACACCTATATGCATTTTAAAATCTTCTTTTGTAGGTCATGTGAAGTGTGTAATTTTAGTGTAAAGGTTGAGTGGATTTTTCTATTCACTAGTGTAATCCAAGACCTCTTGATTAGTCCTCTTAGCCTAAGTATCTATCACAACCTTCACATTGAAATACTAATGTGAGAGATTCATATTAGGATAAGTGTATGTTAAGGTTAGTCTCTTGGTCTACATGTGCAAATGTAGTTGGTTGGTAATGATCAACTAATTTGGTATATCACCCCCTTAGTTGGATTTCATGTTTTTCCTCTCCCTTTTCCTTTAAAGTTAGTTAGTAGTATATCCTAATTGATACATCAAGGGGATTTAGTCCTATAATCTAGAGGTTTAGTCCACCTAAAAGTCACACATAACCTAGGATCAATCCCATTGCATAGCTCAAGTTGAGAAGGCTTGAAACACCCTCTCAAGGGTGAAAATTTTAACTATAACATGTATTTTGGTTTTATCTATATTAGTATATTGTTTAAGGTGTGATTTTATTTGTTTTATATTTGATCTTAGATTAGTTTTACACAATGAGGAAAAATAATAAAACACACATAATAACACCCTATATTACTCAAGTAGGTGTACAATCATATAATGGCCCATGAATATATATTGAGGGTAAAATGTGGGTCCATGAATATATATTGAGGGTAAAATGTGGGTAATCTTAGGGAATGTTGTTTTCCTCAAACCACTACATTATTTCAATTGGATGGATCTTAATCTAGGTTTATACATGATTTCTGTAAGATTCCTTGATATACATTGCATAACAGAAGGTCCAAATCTTTGATACGAGGGTGTTGTCTAGGGCCTGGGTATTTATGGTTAATAACCTCACATAATAAAAATTACGTAAAACTAAGTGTCCAATTATTTAATAACAAAAAATCTCCAATGAATATTTATATTCCACTAGAAGATAGACTTTGGCTAGTGTTTAATGATGAAATCAAAGTCACTAGACCCTAAAAAATAAAAATAAAAAGTTTAAACTATTTCTAATTTCCAAGATCATCTTATGGCATGAGGAAAAAGCATACACAACTTGAATTAGGGATACACAAGTGATAAAAACCATCTATTATTATCATTATCTCTCTATGGTGTAAGAGAAGATCATACGTGGATTATACCACACAAATATAAGTAAAAAAAACATAAAACATAGGATTAATTGATTGAGATTTATTTGCTTTGAAAGTCTTCTTTCAACATATATGCACACAAAAGTGTTATTAGTTTTATATGTTTAAGGTTTATTTAGACAATATTTGTTGCAAAAAAGGGTTAGTATGATGCAAAACAAAAAATATAATCCTACATGTTATAAAATTAGAGATTTAAATGAGTAAACTTGAAAAATGTGCAAAAATTAAAAAATGCAACAACCTGATGTAAAAAATCTACAATAGTGAGCATAAATGCCACTAGTGAAAAAATGGCATTGCCTAATGTAAAAACACTACTTTGGGGTGTACAAATGCCATTGTGGAATGGATAGATTCCACTAGTGAAAAATAAACATTATTTGATGTAAAAATGCAACTATGAAACGCAAAAATACCCCTAGTGTAAAAAAAACACTATCTGATGTAGAAACACTACTTTGGGGTGCACGAACACCATTATGGAGTGAATAAATGCCAATCTAGGGTGTAAAAACACCATTGTAGAATGCAAAAATTCCTAAAACCTATGGAAACATGCATATAAATAAAAATCACCATTGTTGAATGTAAAAACACAAATCTAGAGTACATAAACATGAATACATAAAACAAAAATGTTGTTAAATAGAAATAAAACTTTTACATGGAAAATTAAAAACAGATGAGAAAAGGTTAAAATGTTAGCAAAATTGATCTAAGAATGAATCCAAATCTTCCTAATAGTAACACCAATCAATAGATCTATTAAAAAATTGAAAATATAATTAGATGAAGGGGTCCCACTGGGTTTAGAGCTTGATAAGAAAAAAATTAAACTAGTTCCTATACTAAATCAAACACAACCTTAGATTGAGTAATAATAGAGAAAAATAATAATTGCACTTACCAAGTGAAGATCTCCCTTATTGAATGGATTTACTTGTGATTTGATGGATTTTAGTTTCTCAAAAACTTGTGCAAGATTTTATCAGCATGTACCTATGAATAATTATTGCTTGATTGCAAGGATGATAGACATTTTCTATATTTTTCTACAATTTAAAATCTTTCCAAAGATGTCTAGATGTGCTTCATATAGATGTGATAATGAAGGATGAAGGGTGAATTTATAGATTTGGATGGAAGGATGAATAATTGAGATTAATTTTGAGTTTGGATGGATGAGATTAACTCACTTGAGTTAGTATTTACATGCTTTTATTTCCCCTAAAACGTGTTTAATTAATTTTTAATTTACTTATTTTTTGATGTACAAGCATAAATCAAATAGTTAATTGATTACATAGATTAACGAGTGGGTAGGTTTGATTTTTAATTAGGATTCAACATGGGGCGATGACATGGAGTTTGAAATGGGTGAATATAGTTAATATTTATTTATTTTCATTAATAATGTGTACATAGAATTAGTTAGGAATTAATTAACTAATTAATAATGATTAATTGGTTAATTATTCATAAAGTGATGTGATGAGATTAAATGAGGTTAATTAATTAACATGGTGGTGTTAGTGTGGGTTAGTTAGGATGCATTAAAAATAAAATTAGGATGGTTTAATTAAGGTGTCTACAATAATAATATCCATAATCTCAAAATAATCCCCCTCTAGATGGATCCATTATATTAGTTACAGTCATTATCATGAGTTGATAATGACTTGCATTAGTTAGAACTGACCAACTCCCAATAATAGGTATTTTCAATAATCAAACCTATCCTTTGGGTAAAACCATAAGCCTAGTGTTTTGGTAGTATGAGGAACTATTTGAAATAATCCATAAATAAACAAATCAAGGTCTCATTCAAAAAGACTTGGCATTTATCTGATATACATCTATACACTATTTTGCCTTGATAAAATCCTACCCTAATCTTCTCACTTTACATAGTATCACTAGGATAAGTCACAAGCCAAGTTTGAAGTACAAAAAACCCAAGTTAAAACAACCATCATCAAGTACCAAATCTAATAATTAGTTGCATACACATAGTGAAGAAGCATAATTTCACAGTTACACTTTTGGGATAACTACATGTGGATTGATTTCCATCCTTCGAGTATTGGATACATAGGTAAAAACTAATCATCAAGTTAAAATGATTGGGGTCAACTCAACTCATTACACTTTCCCATTTTTTGTAGGTTCCTAACTCTCACAATCACATCTAGGGTTTCAAGTCAAAGGATGTTTATTTTTAAGTTGTCCTACATCATTAGGGTTCAAGATCAAAAATAAAGAGAAAACAAAGATAGTCATAGGTGATTGTATAGTCACTATACTTCTCTTCCATGTAGGTTAATATCGACCAACATGTCAATATAAATCAATGATATTGATCTTATTCTATGAAATTGACCTAACAAAGATTAAATATTAGTTATATAACTATATGAACCATAGGCATGCTTATCCCTAATTTCAACTTCTAGAATATAGTCATAATTAGATAATCAACTATAAAATAAAAGTATCATGATCTCTTTAGTTCTTTCCATATTTAACTGCCTTATAAAATAAGAAGAATCAATTTCCAATCACTTACATTCAGATGTATGCTTGAATGATTATATTTCAAATTTATATCTTAATTATATCAATCTAACCCATTAATCCAAACTAGGGTAAAACACTTAGTAAGATGGTGTGTAAGGTATACAATCAACAAATAATGGTTTTTATATAACTTATAATAATAAAAATTGGGGATGGTCACCACTATAGTCTATAGATCATATATTAAGTCAAAAAGTTAGTTGAAAAGGTATATCTAGGTTTGGAAGGGTGTAGGTCCAACCACTAATAAAATATTTTATATTCTATGTTATTTACAATAATAAGTGGAAAAAGAGCATGCAATTGTAGATATTAAAACTAAATATTTATAGTATATTAGTCTTGTACATTTGAAAAATATCAACTAGGGCTCTACCCTTTAGTTTTATACCTTCATGCTACCGAAAGGCTTGCATTCATCTTATCATTGTTCATAGAATGCTTATCTCTTATTATGATCCATATCCATATGATTACCTAGGTCTCCTCTAATGCACATAAAGCTTAACACCTAATAAAAATTTGTTAATGTCAGTTTCAAATCCATACTTTTTTTATATCCCTCTAGACACTACTGACCATAGAGGGATGCTACCACTGATGCAAGCATCCAAATCCTTATCTAGTTTCTAGTTACCAAAATCCATCCAAATTTTGAATGTTTTAAAACCTATGGGTTAGTCTGTTAGTCCTATTTAACCCTATCATGAGACGTTTTCAAAAGGTGTGGTATAATTACAAGTATAATCCTTCTCATTATTCACCAAAAAAATACCAAGAAAACACCCACTAAAGCTAAATCAATCAAATGCACAACCAAAATATTATACCCTATTCATTCCTATTTATATAACAAGCATAAGAGTAGTCACATTGTAGGTCTAAAGAATTCAAAGAGAAGCCCATACAAATTACAAGTCAGATCATTGCATGCATCATCATATGGTATATTTCACCCTTGTCCACACATTCCCACACATAGGGGACAATTACACAAGTCTGAGGCCCTCCTTGGAGTATTAAATATGTAGGCAATGCTCATTGATTAAGGGGTCTTTAAGGTCAACTCAACACTATGATCCCACTAACCCATTTTTTAAAAACTCATTTTAAGGGTGAAGAAGGGTGAAGAGCTAGGTTTTATCAATTGGAAATCAGAAACAACCTATATCTAAATTATGAATATATCAGTAGAAAGGTGATATAAAACCTATAACAATGAAGTTAGTCACATCAATATACAATCATTATTTTATGCTAGATACCTACATCACATTCAGACACTAGTGTTAATGGTAGTGTTTAAATATAATAGTAGTGTCTATAGCTACAAAATTACAATTTATAGAATCTAATGACTGATCCAAAATACCGATCTTGCATATTTTTCACCTATTTCTAGTCTAGATATACTTACCGATAATAAACCTAGCTAAGTATCATTTATCTTTGGTATTGCAATCAATTACACATATTTTTAATTGAGTAATTTTTATATTTAACATAACTCACTACCATAATTCATAATATTCATTCATCTAAGTTTGAAATTAATTTCCCTACTATAGATTAGTTTATCGCCCTTAGGTTTGAACTATTTCTATATTCTCAACCCTATCCAATACATCTAAATTTGTTAGGGATTAGTAGTGTTTAAATGTGAACATTTATATTATCTATGATATGATTTTATAGTGGTTGATGAGTTGTAATAACAACTCATTTAATGTAATATTTAGTGTATTATTTGTGATAACAAATCATATAATTGGACTTATGGTTGAAGAGTGTGTTACAAGTTGTTAGAACAACTTAGTTATATTGGGAGAGTTGTTATAGGAGTTTTAATATGCCTCCTATTTTATAGGAGATATAATGGCCTATTTATATGTATCATTATCCAAAGTTAATTATTATTATTATTATTTGGTATCAAAGCAATCTAGTTTTAATGGAAGATTAAAAAAATAGGGGTAATTATTTTATGCTTCACTTGTATAGATGATAAAATAATATTTTGTGAAGAGATTTACAACATAACTTGTACAGATTTGTAGTAGAACAACATCTATTAGCATAGGTTGAACCTATTAAGATCTACTTTACATTTATATTTCTACCATTGAGTATTGTGAAATTACATTGATCTTGAGAGGACCCCTACATTTTCCTAGTTATGCTTCATCAAATCAACAATATTGGCATTTATAAATCTTACGAGGTGTATGTATTCTCTGAGTTGTTCTTTGATGAGTTAGTCATTCAAATATTTTTTTTAAGTCTGCTATAAATCTACCAGGAACTTCATTAAATGAATATATCTAACATAATATTTATATTTTTTCCATCATATGTCATAAATATCTACCATAAAAAATTTGATAATTCATTGTTGTTTCATTCCTATATCAAATATCTTTGTTATTGTTCTAAAAATGTCAAGAAATCTATCTCATTAGTATTATGGTTATTGAAGGAATAGTAAGCAAATCAAATGTTTTATAATGGATTATTTATATGTTAGTGTTGCATTGCATGGTGAATAACTTGGGTTGGACATGACTTCATATAGGTTCAAAATTGAATTTTTTAAGATAATGCACTCTCGAGATAAGTTCTAAACTAATACAAATCTGGTAGTTTTATTGTCTCAACAATGGTCGATTTACTAATAATTAAAATCAGGTTTTGAATTTTTTTTGGGTATCTTTATATACAAATCATTTAGTTTCATATATGTACATTATTCTTTAGTAATTTGCTTAAATAGATTTTATCTTTAGTAAAGTTTGTCATAGGTTTTGAGTCAATAATTTTTATTTAGTCTTCTTTAAAAAGTAAAATTTTGATTACTTTTTATAAGTCTAGTAACAAGTTTTTCTTATGTCATGTTTATATTATAGTAAAGAGTAATTACCCATTAAGTTTATAAAAATAAAAAAATTAGAGTCATTTTAATGTATCATAGAAGAATTTGTTTACGACATTTTGTACTTGGGTGCATGATGGGTGGAGCCCAACACCTTTTGGTTATCTCTTTCCATCATTATGAGTTTTATTTTACCCTATGAGATAATATTTAATCCAATGAATTCGATAACATCATATTTGATGTAAAGTGCTAGGAGAATAAAATTTGTGAAAATTTAGGAGGATATGAGGTAGATGATGAACCTGAAGAAGCTCGACCTCATAAACATCAATGATTAATTACACGAGAATATATAAGGCAATTGAAAAATAAATAATCTAGTTGTGAAGACCTAATTTTTTTTAGGATGGAGGAAAAATGGAGGTTGGAGGAATTTCAACATCCTCTCGTCAGTCACAAATGACAAGGTCACGTTATGACATTGTGACATGATTTTTAGTAGTTGTTTGCTTTCTACTACAATGCATTTCTTTTTTAGTGTGTTGTTGTTTTATTAAATAAATAGCAATTTCACATTATGGTGGGGGGGGGCATGGAGGAATATAATACCAATAGTCCATTTTCATTCTACACCAAATTGACTAAATCCAAGGGTAATTTTTAGTGACAATGGAAATTTCCTATGTTGTTCGAGAATAAGTGGCAATGGTCAATAAAAAGGGTTATAATTGAGAACAGTTTATTATTATATGATGTAATGTGAAAATTATTCTTGTGTGATCTGATTCTAAATTTTTTCCCCTCATGTAAAAATGTTATAGAGATTAAAAATCACTAGTGTAATGTAGTTCATAGATCTTGAAAAGGTTAGCGGTAATCAATAAAATCATATGAAATGAACAGTTGAGTGCATTCTTGTTCATGTCCAAGTTTGTGGTAAACCTATAGAAAAACCATGGAATTTTTGTGATATTTTCCTTTCATTTTAATTAATATCACGAGTCACAATAATTAGGCATGCCACTCATGCATACTATAGTTGAAAGTATGAAAATTTTCTATCATGTTCACACTAAGGGGGTGAATGTTAGAAATTGGCAGTGTTCACATGTGAGTATTTATATTATCTAAAATATGATAATATAGTGGTGTGATGATTTTTAATAAAAAATCATATAATGTAATAGTTAGTGAATGATTTACGATAATAAATGACATAATTATACTTATGGTTGAAGAGTGTGTTACAAGTTGTTAGAAAACTCAATTATATTGGGAGAATTGTTATAGGAGATTTGATAAGCCTCTTAATTTATAGGAGGTGTAATGGCTTATTTATATGTATCATTGTCCAAAGTTAATTAATTTAATTATTATTATTATCAAAATTTAGGGATAAACATTTGATGAACCTGACTTTGAGTCATCCTATCAAATCCTAGTGTGCTCTAGGGTTTTAGGATTCATAATTAATAAATTTTAAATTTACTTAGATGTTTCATCTAATTATTTTGGTATATTTAAACACCTCTTTTTTCTTGTCCAAAACCGGTATGGATTTTTCAATTTTTTCAATTACTACTTTTAGTAAATATTGACATACAAGGCAAATGGTGTAATATTTAATAATTAATTTTTGGGTTTCATAAAAATTTCAAAAATATATCTGAGATATATAAAACATATTCCTAATTTACTATAGTTACTAATTTTTTATTGGGAATATTCTAGGGTTTTACTTGTGAAACATTCCACATTATTTGGCTCATTTATGATTCATAACAGTTTAATTTTAAAATTACTCATATTTTTTTCATGTTTATGTTGATTTAATAAAAAAAACTCTTTTTTTGTATAAAAAATATGTACATAATTTTCAAAACATTCAATTTAATATTTTTAGTACATCTTGATATACATTGCGCAAGGAATACCTATTTTCCCTATTTTCTAGGTTTTTTTTATTATATATTTTTCTTATAAAACCTTTTTCAAATTTACAAAAAAAACCATATAATATCTTAAAATCTATACTCTCTTATTTTTAAAAATATTACTAAGTTTTCTTTGGGGTTTTCAGCCTTCTAGGGTTTCAGATTGTAATAATTTTTCAGTTTTGAATTTCATTATCATGATTGATTATTCTATAGCATTTGTATGTCTCTCTTTATAATGGATTAAAAAATACTTATTATTCCTCTTAACCCTAAGGAGGGTTATAATTACAATCCATCTAACTAGGACCATGCTATCTTTTCTTCAAAGGGTAAGGTGGCCCGTCTTATGGTTCCAAAATAAGGTAACCAAAAAAACCTTCCTAAAACTCTAGATGGTATGTGTATGTATATTCAATCTAAATTACCTCAAATTTTTACTTGTGAAACTCTAAATTATAAAATCATACCATGAGTAATGTAATATAAGATTTACAAAATAAAAATTAATATTTTATTTCAAAGATCACATTATTGGAGAACTAGATTCCATATGCCAAAAATAAAAAGTATGTTAGTGTTAACCATGTGTTTTAATATTTACCTAACAAATTTGTTCCTAAAAAAAACCATATCAAGATTTGAATCCAAAAAAAATTCATCTAAAAATATGATTCAAAAAGTGAACAACAAACTACAAAGAGTCCAAATGAAATGCTTTGCAACAAAGTGATCAAATTACCTCCTCCACATCCTTTAAGGATATCCAAATACTATTATGCATATCATAAAATGTATGGGAACTATACAAATTTTTATTTGGATTTGAAGATAAAAATATATATTACACTTGATAGTGGTGATCCTATATGAGATACATCATTCAAGAAACACAGTCACATTCTAAGTACATCTCCTAAAACACAAGTGAAAAAAGAACAAGTATATATACCAAAGGATAATTTAAAAAAAATAGTTATAAATGAAAAAATTAGAGAAATAAAATACTCAAAAGGAAAAGATAAATAAATATATGTTACAAAAGGATCAAGAAGTCAAATCATTTATTAAACCTTTTCCTAATGTTCAAACAAAGATGCATACCTCTTTTCTAATCCATAATGAGATGCAACATTTTGACAATGATGAATATATTGAAGAATAAAATTTCAAAAAGGAAATTATCATCTATGGTGTAATGGGTTTTTCATACATAAATTCTAAAAAATTTATATCACAAGTTCAATAAAAATCTAAGAAGTTAACTCTCTCCTATAATAATGATTACATTGAAGTATGATCCTACTACAAAAGATTGGTTTGATCTTGATGATACTGATTATGCAACAAATGAATATGAAACACATGATAAAGTGAATCACAGAGGCATCCCCTTGATTAGTACATTGTATTATAGTAGTATTTTCCTTTGTACATGTCTTCTTTGCTTATCCTACCAAATATTTCAAAAATTCTAAAAAATTAAAATATTTGAGAAAATACAGAAACATTGAATTAATTCAAAAATAAAAAATATTCAACATTCCCATTTTTTATTAGCTCCTTGGAATCTATGTTGTTTAATTTATGTTATTAGATAACATATAATTTCATTTATATATACACACATATTTTACGCATCTTTGAGTGTGATACATGCAAACCTAAATACATGATACATGCACTTACAAATGTTGGACATCTCATTTACCCACATCATATAGTATGTTGGGGGCATCTACTTATTTGATCATTATTAATACAATTTACATATCCTTTATGATCATTTCTACATTATCGCATTTTAACTTATATACTAATGCTTACACATGTCTATTTCCACACTCATATCTTTCATAGTGTACTTGATATGCTATGTTACATAACATTTATCGCTAACACATATATGTAAGGACTAGTATGATATGATTATGTTGGTTACTTATGATTCATATCTTTTTCTCTTCCTTGATTGTATTCCATTGCTTATTATTACCTTGGTTTGGGAACATTTGAATATGTTCCTTTCTTATTGGCTCATGTGCCATTTTATATTGATTGGACATTTGAATATGTCATTCCCTTAGATTATGTAGAATTTGAACATGCCACTTATATGAGGTCTCCTTGGAAAATTATTTTTGAATTATATTGAGTTTTATTTTGTATGTGCTTATTTTTTTTTTGAGTTGTATTGTTACTCTATAGACATTGCCATGATCTATATCATACATCTTAGGACTTATTGTGATTACATACTACAAGCTTCATTAATATATATACTTAGACATGTTATCTTTATATGCCACATGATTCATACATAGATTATACAACTACCTTATCATTTTTAGGTAAGGTGCATATCATATTATATCTCCCTCACCTCAAAAATGGGGGATATTAGTGGGGGCATGTCATAGAAGCATGACCCCCACATTTTTTATAGTTTCTAGATTTCAGTGTGAGCAAGTCATAAGTACATGATATCCACACTTATATAGATACTCAATATCTATAAATTTTAATGGGAAAATTTCATAAATACATGACCTCCACACTTTTACAATCTCCATTTCATTTTCACAAATTCAAATAGACTCTTGGGTCAGAATCCTATACACTACACTAATTTTTCATAGAATTGAAATAGATTTTTCATATTTAAAACACATATAATCTAGATCATATATATTAGAGGTACATATAAAATGATATTACACCAAAAAAATAAAAATTTACTAATTATATTAGAGGTTCATATACCATTCTATTGCACCGAAAATTACAAAATTTACCAATTATACTAATCAAGACACATTGATTACACCACGATATACCATTATCAAGCCTTTTCTATTGTATTATTTGGTTCATTCTATATGTTGAAGTGATTAAATAATTAATCCCCACAAAATTTATAGGTTAGAGTGATTATATCATACAATCTCACCATATTTATATGATGAGTTAGTTATATCACTCACATTTACTAGATTATATTTATTTACACTTGAGTTGGTGATTCAGATAAAATGATCTCAATGGCCATGTCAAAACACATCCATTGCATCAAGTTTTAGGAATATTACCTTCCAATATCCATATTAAAATCTCCAAGGTTCAGGTTTGAACCCCTTCCAACTCCAATGCTTCATAAGGAAGCATCTTTACCAAGTCAAAGCATCAAAAGGCATTATGGTTACATCGACACATAAGTGGACTCCTTGCTATATTTTTTTAAATCATTTCAATTATTACATATTTTATATTATATTAATTTATTTATACTATAACATTCTCTTTATTATATTTCATACACCAATAAATAACTCAAAATGGGCTCAAGCAAAGGCAAGGTGTGTTGTACACACCCAAGTACACATGCCTGACTTAAAACTAGTAATTTCATCTTTATGCATTATTATATGGGGGATTGTATATAATAAAATTGAATATTTAAGGCATCCAAATATTTTACATTTTAAAAATATCAATCAAGGCTCTACCCTTTAATTTTAGACCTTCCTACTACCAAAAATCTCACATTTGCCATCTCACTAGGCCTAAAATGCTTATCTCTTAGTCTGATCCATATATTTATGATGACCCAAGCATATTACACTAAAAAAGAATATTAAAACCTAATAAACATCATTTATTACCATTTTCAAATCCATACTCATTTTATAAACATCTGTACACCACTGGACATAAAGGGACACTACCACTAACAGTAGTGTCCAGATCCTTATCTAATGTCTAGTAACCAAAATTCACCCAAATTAAAAATGTTTTAAAACCTATAGGTTGGAATATTTGTCTTATTTAACCCTACCATGAGATATTTTCAAAAGGTATGGTATAAATACAAGTCTAATACTTTTCATTGTTCATCTTTAAAAAAAATAAGTAAACACCTACTAAAGTTAAATCAATCAATTATACAACAAAGATATTATGCCATACTCATCCAAATTTTCATATCAATCATAGGAGTAGTTATATTACAAGTCTAAAGAATTCAAAGAGTAGCCCACGGGTGATATTTTTTAAGTTACAAGATATATCACTACATACATCATCATATAGTCTATTTCACCCTTGTGCACACATATTCCTATACATATGGGAGAACTACAAAAGTATGAGGCCCTTTTTTGAGTGTTGTCTATGTAGGTAATGCTCATTGATAGAGGGATCTTTGATTTTAGCTCAAAATTATGATTCCACTAATCTATTTTTAGAAAATTCATTCTAAGGGTGAAAAAGGGTAGAGAGCCAGGGTTTTGATCAATTGGAAAGGAATGATAACTTGTATCCTAGATCTAAATTTATAAGCATAAAGGTGATAGAAAACTTAGAATAGTGAATTTTGTTGCATCGAGATCTATTATTTTACACTAGACATATGCATCACATCTAAACACTAATGTAGATGGTAGTGTCCAAATCTAACATTAGTGTCCATGATAATAGAATTAAAATTTCTAAAACTTGATGAATGATTTAGAGTACCGGTACTACATAATTTATACCTATTTCCAATCTAGATATTATTGTGCATAGTAAACCTAGTTAAGTATCATTTCTCTTTGTTATTTTAATCAATTGAATATATTTCAAAATTATTACTTTTTATATTTAACATATCTCAGTATTATAATTTAATATATTCATTTATCTTAGTTTGAAATTAATGGGCATGATATAGATTAGTTTATCACCCTTGTGATTGAATTATTTTTATATTCTTAACCCTATTCAATAAATCTAAAGTTAGGGTTAAATAATAATATAATAAAATAGTAGTAACCTTAATTTAGATAAAGGATCTAAGCTAATATTTGGTTTTTTTTACATTTTTAAATGAAAATGAGAAGGGTTAGAAAATATAATAATTATGAATTATTGATTTTCATATGAGAAATAATGGATTACAAAAATATAAGCCTTAATGCAAACTAATATGTCAGAGACAATATATGAATCCAAACCCTTAATATGCAAAGATTGTTTTACTTGAATTTGATTAAGAAGAATTAATCTAAGCTAATATTTGGATTTTTTTACATTTTTAAATGAAAATGAGAAGGGTTAGAAAATATAATAATTATGAATTATTTATTTTCATATGAGAAATAATGGATTACAAAAATATAAGCCTTAATGCAAACTAATATGTCAGAGACAATATATGAATCCAAACCCTTAATATGCAAAGATTGTTTTACTTGAATTTGATTAAGAAGAATTACTTAATCTAACTAAGATAAATTTTTTTAATGTAATTCAAATATTAAGATATGGAGTTCAAGCATACATCTAAAAGTAAAATATTGAGATTGATTATATTGATTTGAAAAGTGGCATATGTTAAATATAGTAAGTACATAAAATGGATGAATACTTAGATTTTTTAGGTGACTATTTAACTATGACTTTATTTTGGAAGTGAAAATCAAGATGAAGTAGGAATATAATTCATTCAATTATGGAACTAATTATATTTCTACATAGGTTTAGTGTCTTTGGTTGATAATAACATATGAGCAAATAAGGAACAATGGTTGTCTGGTTACCTATGGATATCTCTAATTACTTTGTATATTTGATTCTGAACCCTAATGATGCGTACATCTCTGTAAATTAGTCTCCTTTTCTTTGAAACCTTAGGTGTGATTGTGAGGGATATAAACCTACAAAATGGGAAAGTATAATGCACTGAATTTACCCCAATCACCAATGTTAGATGATTGACCTCTTCCTACATATCTAATACTCTGAGGAGGGAAATCAAGACAGACTTAGTTCTCCCACCTACTGTGATTGTCAAATTATGCTCCTTAATTATATGTATACATTTGATGATTAGATCTGATATTTAAAAATTATTAATTTGACTTGGATTTAGTGTGATTCAAAATTTTATTATGATTGCTCCTAATGATAGGTTTTCAATTTGAGAAATATAGGGAAAATTTGCTCTATGTAACAATATACATATGTTTATCAGATTAGTGCCTAGTTCCTTTTGAACAAGACCTTTTATATCTAATTGAACAATTTATCATGCCACTAAAACACTATAAAACTAGGCTGACCGTAATTTGATATTTGATTTTTTGACATATACATTGTTGAGAGCAGGTCGATACTGATGAGATCAGGGTAATATCAACTCACAATATTGACCAAATCTAGTGAAATTGACCTATTTACAAGAGGAATAAAATGAGAGTCTATATATATTTGTGTAGGATATATATCATTTTTTAAATAGATAGTGATGTTCCTATAGGTGTGTAAGAACATAACGAAAGGGTTAATTCTTAAGATAACATGCAAGTGTGAGAGAATGGTGTATTAATATCTTGTTTGAGTGCTCAATTCATGCATGGTAAATGTGTGTTAATATTTTCATTTTCATGTACTAAATACCAAATTATATTATCTAAAAATCCCTTCCTTTTATTCTAGTAATGGATTTTATAGATTAAAAAGATATAATGTACCCGAGTGTGTACAACACACTTTGTATTTGGTGTGAAGATCTAATTGTGCAAGTCACTCAAAATAAAAACATATAATCATGTGTAGTTAATGTACATATATTAACTATTTTAATTTTAAACTAATTATTTAAAATATTGGAAAATAAAAGGTTAGAGTATATGTGTGTTGGTGAAAACCATGTTGCCTTAAAACCTGTTGATGATGATGTTTCCTTATTGAAGCATTGGATAAACTTGTGATTAATTGTTGAAGCACATGGAGAGTTAGAGTGATTCTGCCCCAAATTTTTGTATCTATTTAGAATATTGGTTCGGGAAGACAACATGTCCCAACCCTCATAAATGTGGGGAAACTTACATTATGCACTAACCTAAATAACTACATAAGTAAAAGAGAGAACCATCAAGTATAGGTTCAATTAAATAAAATGAATCAACTAATGTGGATAGATTATAGATTCAATTATATAAATTATTTTAATTTCAACTTATGTAAATAAAAATCAAGGTCAAAATATAATGAACAATGTTTAAGCCCTTATCATGAACATAGGTTTGATTGTATAGTTTCGTTCAAGTTCACTCAATGTAAAATAGAAAATACATGATTGAAAGAGAAATGAAAATTTTCATGACTCCATCATGAATACGTATCTGATGAGTGTGAATTGAAATGATAACCATTTAACATTTAATTATAAGATATGTTATTATGTATGTGTGCATGAACTAGTATCATGTGCCATGATTCTAAAACATGTTTATATGTGTGCATGAAAAATTATCATGCCCCTTAAATATATAACAACTAATATAGATTTATATGCATATATATGTTAAATTTAGAAACATTTATCTCAAATGTATGTATATATGGAAATTTTTAATTCATATTCCTATAAACTATGGGCACATGCCCATGTATATGTACCTAAGTGTGTGTACATTTGTGCTCAAGTATCTATAAAATGAGTGTATATGCATGGCATATGAATTGGTAATATGTATCAATGTGCTAATATCTATGATGTATCTAAACCATCTAATATCTAAACTATTTAACCTTGTAGGCTTTAACTATGTAAATCATATGTTTAGATTAAACGGTTGAGGTGTCTAAATCAATCAACTAATATGCAATAATTAAGCATTGATTTGTTATGGCTTCTGAAGTTTTTGAAGTTTATAAAAATAATAATAAATATGCATAAATATATACTTATCTAGAAAGTGATTGTTATTGATTATTTGGGTTCTAAAAATTGAGTTCTTAACAGGTTTGAGTGTCGTCAATAGGGTCTCAAGATCTATTTTCTCACTAGACAGTAGCACCCCACATGGACAGTAGTGTCATGTTGTTGTAGTGTCCTCAAAGTGGCATTAATGTCCTCTTTATATGACTATTATTATTTTCTAAGAATACCTACACATATGTTTTAGGTCTTGTTCTTGTGTGCATGAAATTTGGAACTCTATGGTGTGCCCAAAAAACCTAATTTAGCATGCAAACACTAATCCTCCTTATAAGTATGGAATGATAAATAATTGTGTGTTCATTAGTAAGATAGGCTAGATATCCTTAACACCCCACTATGAAGAGAGTTACCTACATAACAATACTTTGAATAGGGATTAATCTTGATATATTTCTCCCATCTAGTGCTTGATGAAATTGCAAGTGAATGCTAGAATGTGAGTGGAGTTAGATGCCTTGAATGTGATTGAGCTTTTAAAACTTTGAAATATGGGATTAGGAATAATGTAGATGGTAGTATGTATAAGTAGGGTAGAATAGGGATCAAATACCTTAATTTTTCTTAACGTGTCTTTTGTTTGAATAGGATTTTGCATTTATTTTCCATCTTGTGAATAAAGGTCAAATTAAATTGTATTTATAGAGATTTGTAGCTGTTGTGGATAATAAAATGTGCTTAGGCAAACTATAAGAGGGGTAAGAATTTGTAAAAGTATCCATTTGGGAGAGTTAGGAAAAATATAGTAGCACCCCATTGGGGCTACTAGCACCATGTGGTTGTAGTGTCCCAAATGTGGTACTAATGTCCACATGGTAGACTATTGGGAAAATTGGGTTGGGATCTAAGAAAGCTATCCTGGGACTGTGTTTTGGCTAACTGTAACTATTAGTGCTCTGCACAATGAATGAAAAAGTATGGTAAAGGGTCTAGGATATGTCTAGGGCTAAGTTAGGAATAGGATAACTCAAGCAACAATCTTAACATATAAATACCACTTTTAGGTGATTACATTTCCCCCCTTTATGATATAAATGCACAAAGCAAAATGACTAGTATAATGGAAAAATAAGCATACATAGACTTACCTTGGAAGTGAAGCCTATGTAGCTGAGTCTGAGTATGTAAATCTAGGTCTGTGTATATGAAACATGATCCAAAGAAATGACCTACAATGAAACATCAAAAAATTAGTCCTTAGTTAAGAGATTATCAAAATCAAATGACTATGCTAAAATAAAGTAACTGAGTAAAGCCGAGTAAAGAGAGAAAGAAAGGAATGAATACACCGTGTTAGATACATGAACCAATGCAAGAACCTAGTGACACCCTATGTGTGAGTATACATAGTGATCACATTATTAAATAATTTGGACTAAGCTGATAGCTTGTTCCATCCTCATATGGGTGGCTTAAAAACTCAATCTAGTTTTGAATCCATCCTTACGCACCTTTTCTCAATGGATCCTGATCTGTGAATAGCTTGGATACTACTATAAGTGTCTAACCCTCTCATGTGGGTGGATCAATAAATCAAATAGGCCATAAATCCATCATTTCCCACCTGTGTGAAGTAGATTCATCTAAAATTGAACTACATAAAGTGTTGAAAGTATCTAAGTATATCTAACTATGTATATCAGCTCCATAGCCACTCGAGTATATTAGGTGGCTCTAGGCCACTCAAGAATGAAAACCACTATTGATGGAGTAAGTTATGAATCTAGTGACAACCTATAATGTGAAATCAAGTGTATATAGTTTAGATAATGACATGGAGTTTACCATTCCATCTGATTAACATATGTGTATTTGAGTATATAGAAATTATGTGTCATGTACATACCCCCAATACGGTATCTAAGTATATTGAATCTAAACTAAGTATGTAATAAATGAATATGTGTATCTAAACTAGATTTGGGAGTGATAATTTTATTCATGATGCCCCCAAATATGAGCAATCAATATGAATTTGAGATAAATTTGAACATAATTGTCAAACATGTGACTGTATCTATGTAAATCTTTACTAAACCTAGTGTATTGGTCTGGCTAATCTCAATTGTCCTAAAGCTAGGGCTACTATACATTAGTGTCCTATAGTGGAAAATAGTGCCTCATGGGACTAGTGTCCCAATTTAGGTGTTAATATATGCCTATTCTTAAATCTGGGTGATCTAAACTACTTTCTAAGTCCATGTTCTTTTCTGTGTCTACCCTGTGTTTGATTTATGAGACTGAACATGTGTGTTGAAATTTTTATATGAATAACAAAGTCTAAGACTAATCTATGTGACAAACCCCTATGAATTCCCCCTCTTTTGAGGGTAAATTTTAAATATGTGTAATAACTATCCTCAAAAGAAGTAGCTCTATAAAATGTGTTAGCCAGAGCATATGCATGATATTCCAATATAATGTACAAACATAACATCAAAATGTAAATGAATATGAGAATAAGTAGGTAATGTAATATGTATGTTATTATCTAGCATTACACAAGGGTGTCAAGATAGATGTAATCAATGTGTATAACAATAAATATGAGTAGCTACCTAGGGGGATGGGGCATGATGTCTATCACAATGCCCAAGTAGGAAGGGAAGATGCATGAGGTCCCTCATGGCATTGAAAACTAGTGCATGTGTGTGTAACAAGAAAATAAAAGTGTCATGGTGTAGAATCATACAAGGAAACATATATACAAAGATATGAAACATGCAAAAGTAGGCCAAGGGGCCACAATACAAGGGGCATGGGCACATGTCACTAAATCTAAGAATGAATACATATGAAGACATGTTCAAATGTCTATATACGTAAGCAACAAGCAATTTGGATTATAACCACATAGAAGGACATGCTCAAATGTCTACATATAGAAGTAGGAAAAACACACACAAGGGACATAGGCACATGTCCAAGTCATACAAATAGAGAAGTAGCATAGATCTAAAGAACAATGGCATACTAAAATGCCCTCAAATATGGAATAAGCATATGAAACACAATCAAGTATAATATAGGAAAACTATAAATGAAAGCATGTATAACTATGTAGTACAAATCTATGTAGATGCTAGGATACATAGATATTGAGTTTAACTACTGATAGGTAGAAAAAAATGATCAATTAGTAGTAATGATAAATATCAATATGTATCAATGCATAAACTAAAATGTATAGTATGTAAAGATAGAACTTGGTATTAGAAACTGTGTATGACATACCCCTGAGTGGACAAATGTATCAAATGTATAAACTTGGATTGGTGTATAAGCCCCTAGTGGGTAGATGATAGCTAGTCTAGATCAATGTAGTGGACTAATGTCATGTATGTAATATATAAGCACTTAACAAGGACAAGTGAAGAATACGTGTATAATAAAAATGACTATACTAAGATAGCCAAAAATATATAATATATGGCAAGTAGTAGAGATGTAAACATAACAGTGCATACAATATGTATATTTTGTATTTTGAAAATATTTGAATGTTTTTTTATTTTGTCATGTTATATTGTCTTTGTGTTTTTTGGATATAATTTATGTACAAGAAATGAAAATAAACTATGTACAAAGAGCAAGATAGAGAAGGAAATATGTACAAAATTAGGAACCATACTAACCAATGAGTCTCATGGGATACTCACTATCAATGTGACCTATGTCGAATAGGGGAACTATGATTGTGTGTGTGATGTGAAAGGAAAATTGTGAGCCCATGATCTATTGTGTTGTTGATCTGTGTCAGAAGCTACTTGTGTAGTGATGCTATGATGTTTTGGTAGTGACTATGATGCCCTGTGAACTATAGGGGTATTAAGAACCCATCTAGAAGAAGAAGAATTTGTAGGTGATGTAGGTTCCTTGTGTTGAGAATGCATAGAACCCCATAACATTAATCTCAGTGTAAACTAATTAGATGAAAATATTGTATAATATGTGATGTATCTCTAATGCAGGGGTATCTCTAGTAATGGTCTCTGTGGGAGAGTATACATACATGTAGATACCATAGGAGTAAACCTGGCCTACACTAATGACTCTACTAAATATTTTGATCTATGCATAGGAGTTGTACTCTCTATTGTAACTGATAACTATAAAATATTTGGTAATGGTGATAGAACTACAACTAGTGTTTATGTTGGAACTATAGCTGGATCAAGTAGAGGATACTCATATGGGACACCCTTAACATTAACCACCTAATTACCATGTATATACTTCAAGAATTAATGTACTATATATGGGATGGTGTGGAGATGATGTAACCATGGACTACCCAATAATAGATCAAATAGACGTACATTAGGTAATACTAGGAACCAAGTGGCTATGTGTGTTGGTCCAACTTGTAATGAAAGCATAATCTCCCTGATGGAGCTTTGAACATGGCCATTAAAACCACTAATGACTATATTTATGGGGAATATACCCCACTATGTGTATCCCAAGTGTTTTAAGAGTTTCATGGTGCACATGCTTATGCTTGAACCATTATCAACTATAACACTGTGAATAGGATGGTGGTCTATGTATGCTCATATGAAGAGTGCATGTAAATCTATGTCATCATACATAATATCCTAATCTAAAAATGTGATAAGTGGTCTCTATGGCCCTTACCTTGTATGGAGTTTTGTTTGACCTCTTAATAGTTGATTCTAATATATTTATGTACTTGAATTTTCCCATTGATAAAATCTTAATCTCTCTTTCCTTGACTATGTGGCATAAATTTGTAAATATAGGAAACCTCTTAAATAAGATATCTTCATGCAATAATGGTAATATACTCTATTTAAATATATATTTAAGCTCTTTGTCTGCCATAGGGCTAGTCAATTTGGATAATATTGTCTTGTGTCATAATACATAATCTGTGATATGCTCATTTGATTTTTTCTTCAACTGTACCACTTATGCATATGATATCTTCTAATTGATGTTGATAGAAAAGTGTGCTAGGAACATGTTAGATAAAGGATTTAATGCCATGATAGATTGATTTGGTAAATCATAAAACCATTGTAGGGTATAATCTTTAACACTACATCAAAATAACTTTGTAATAATCCAATCATTGGACACATAGTCCAAGCATGCAACATGAAAATCTCTAAGGTGATGCTCTGGGTCACCCTTGCCATCATATAATGTGAGCTTGGGTACCAAAAAACTAGATGGAAAAGGAGTTGCCTCTATGTGATATACCAAAGGTATATGCAAGAGAATTTTGGAATCCAAGGCATCTCCCTTCTTGAGATGTAGCACCCTAGACTATAGATTATGAATCTCATGCATAAGGGATTGTACATATGGAGTGGATGAACTAGCCAAAAGTGGTGTAGCTATCACTGATGGTTGAATAATAATCTTGGGTTGTGCTATTTGAGTTGGTTGAGTTGTCCTCGCTGGAGATGTAACAACATTATTAACTATAGGGGTTAAAGATTGGCCATTATTTATATTTTGGAGTTTCTTGAAGAATATTTATGAAATCATCTTATATATCCATATTTTTGGACATAAATTCTTGTAATTGTTGCTTATCAGTTTCATCAAATCTATTTTTAAATTTTACTATTATAGGTTGGAAGGTAAGAAAACTAGTTTTGTATATTTTAAACCTTGTAAAAATAGTAATCTATGGAATATTTTAAAAAATTAAATATTTCAACAAATCTTATATCTTATAATTAAAATCTAAGTATATATATATATATATAAGATACAAACCTTAATTGTGTTTGGGGTTAGGGTTTTTTTAATACAGGGTTTCATTGTAATAATTTAAACTATATTGAAATAAATTGAAACCCCAATGTGAAATTGATTTTAATTAGTTAGGTTGTCTAAAAAAATCATAAAATTAGAAGTATGAAACTTATAATTATTAAACAAAAATTTGGATTAATACAAGCTAAGATTTGAAGCAATATTTAAAGTAAGTCAGGGTCATCAAATGATTTAACCTTTTAGGGTTTAACTATGTCAATCTTGTGTTTAGATAAAAGGGTTGAGATGTTTAAATTAGTTTAATAATATGAAATAATTAATCACTCATTTATTATGGCTTTTGAATTCTTTTGAATTTATAAAATTAGTATTAAATATGCATAAGACTATCACAAATGATTTGCATTATAAAAACTAAGCTCTAGATAGGTCTGAGTGTCATCAATAAGGTCTTGGGATCAATTTACTCACTGGATAGTAGCACCCCACTTGGACAATAGTACCATGTTTTTGTAGTTTCCTCAAAGTGGAACTAATGTCCTTTTTGTAGAACTATTACTATTTTTTGGGTTCACCTACACCTATATTTTTAGGTCTTGTTCCTTTGTGTACAAAATATAAAAACTCTATATTGTGCCTAAAAAACCTAATTTGGTGTGCAAACCCTAATCCTCTTTGAAAGTATGTCATGAGTAATAACTATGTGTTCATTGGTAGGATAGGCTAGACATCCTCAAAACCCTATTGTGAAGAGAGTTGCCTACATACCAATACTTTGAAGAGGGATCAAGCCTAATGTAGTTCTCCTACCTAGTGCTTGATGTAAGTGTAAGTGAATATTAGAATGAGAGTGGACTTAGATGCCTTGAATGTTCTTGAGATTTGAAATCTAGGCTTAGGTTTGATGTATATGGTAGTATACAAAAGTAGGGTAAAATATGGATCAAATACCTTAATTTTTTTCAACTTTTCTTTTGTTTGAATAGGCTTTTGTATCTATTTTCCATCTTGTGAATAAAGTTCAAATAGACTTGTATTTATAGAGATATGTAGCTTATGTAGATAATAAAATGTGTTTAGGCCAACCTTAGGAGGGGCACATATTTGAAAAAGTATCCATTTGAGAGAGTTAGGTAAAAGGACAATAACACCTAGTTGGGGACACTATCATCATGCAGTTGTAGTGTCCTAAATGTGGCACTAATGTCTACTTAATATACTATTAAGCAAACTGGGTTAGGATCTGAGAAAGTTGTCATGGAATTACATTTTGGCTAACTGTAACTATCTATGATTTGTATAATGATTGAAAAAGTGTGGCAAAGTCTCTAGGATATGTCTAGGGCTAAGCTAGGAATAGGCTAATTCAAGCAATACTCTTATCAACCAAATACTACTTTTAGGTTATTACACTAAACCATTATGAATCTCTAAAATTTATATTTTGATATGGTTTTTTACTCATGGATGCGTATGTCTTTATGATAAGATCACTATAACACCCTTCTTTTGGGATTAGGGATGTATTATATAAGTCACTCATCTCAAAATGAGAGTTAATTTTATCATTTCATGTGTAAATATAACATCTTGTAATATCATGTAAACATGTGTAGAATATGTCATCATAGTAATGTATATATCGATCAACGTATGTATGTAAAAAATGTAATGCATGGAATGTAAGTTTTAATTTTATATATATATATATATATATATATATATATATATATATATATATTAATCACACAATAGTAGTATCACTAATTAATACTATGTAATAAAAGTGCACGATATATATCATATCACCAATCAATGTCAACAAGCTCAGAAAGTGCATGTGTTACTTCACACATAAGGCCAAAGGCCACATATAGGGACATTAATTTTTTTTCAATAAACAAGTTGAAAGAACACATGTAAGAGGACATAAATATGTCACAAAAAAATTTAAATCAATTATGTCACATTAATTTAGGCTAATGGATACACTCAAGGGGCATAAATATGTCATAAATTAGACCAAAGGGCCACACACAATAGGTAATCACAAAGTAACCTATCATGTAAAAGAGTAAAAATATCATTGGAGAATTAAAAAAGGGATATAATTTAAAAAATCCATATGTATCAATGCCATATCATAGTATAATAATATATCAATGTAAAACTATGTAAGATAAGAGTAACTAAAAAGACATGTACAAGTGATCTAGGTAGATAAACATGGTAGAAAGATCATATAAAGATATAATCTATAATAATAAAACTTGTGGAATAATATTACCCTAGTATTAGCATGACAATTCGGTAGAATAACACCTAATATATGTATATCCATGTATACCCTTTATGTCTTGCATCACACTATTATACTGTGAAATGCATGTGTGTATAAAAAGAATATTCCATGTACCAAGCATGTGATGAATAACATATGTAAAGAGTATAATATATAAATCATGTCATGTTCAAGTCATAATTTTTGGTTTTTGAATATTTTGAATGAAAATTTTATTTTTTGTTTATATATATATATATATTTGGAATATTTGACTATAGTTAGGTAAGACAAAGGGGTAATTGTTTCTAAAATATAAGAATGGGATGGATCTGAACAATATACATTATGTGATAAGTGATAATGTAAATTGGTTGTGATAGCATGACCATGTGGATAAATTAAGATCAATTAATATTCCCCACTGCATATGTGAATCACAATAATGAATCTTAAGAGCATATGTGGAGATAAGTATCACCATACCCCCAATGGGAAAGAATCAATGTATGCTCACATGATATGCAGATATAAATGTATATGATCATCAAAGCTCAGTAAAATCCACCAATAATGTGCACTATAATCATTTTATGATAATTATTATGGATGTCTGGATTGGGATAACAATCAAAATGCAAGGGCCAAGTGAAAACAAATCCAAGGGCTATAATAATGGTCAATACAAACACATATGAATGCATGTATGTCTAAATAAAATAATAGAATTGATGATAAAATTAAGAGGCTATGTGCACTATATTATGTGTGTCTAATAATCCAAGGAATCCCTCCAACCAATTGGAATTAATAAATGGTTACAATATGGATCCTCATGAGTAACTAAATTCTTATCTTTCACATGTGATATTATATTATTTATTGGTATTTTTTTTATCAATTATATCATCCTTTTAATAAATATTTTATAGTTTGTTTTCTTTCTCTGATTCCTCTTGTGAAATTCTAATAGTTTCACATTCATTCTCAAATGTAGCATAGTCATGATCTTTACCTAGTGTTGCCCCCATTGATCTTAATCATGATCTTCCTAATTTTTCATTGTATTGATCCAAAGTAGGGTTAATGTGAAATATAATGGAACTTTTTTTGATCTTATGTGTTACTAGAAACTCAATGGATCCAATGTAGTTCTAAGGCCCAATAATCTTACTTAAGTATTGATTATCATACTTGAGATATTTGAGAAGTATCATGTTGTATATATTGACTTCATGAAAATATGTAATATCAACATTATTGCATTTCTTTCCATTGATGTGAGGACTAATAATCAAAGGCTCTAAATATGATGAACACTTTTTAGTTGCACCCTTTGAATCTTCACTTATGACATTATCCTTTTTAAGTATGTCTTGATTTTGGTTTTCCTTTGTTTAAATCCTTTCTTAAGGATGTTTTCTTGCTTATCTTGAGTTTGATTTTGAAACTTCTCTTATAGTGATTTCTATTTTATTAACTTATTTTGATGTAACTTCACCTTTATTATTTTTATTTTGCCTTTTGTAACCTTTTCTTCTCTAATGTATCCTTTTATAACCTTTCTTGATCTAATTATTCCTTTTATAACCTTTCTTGTTCTAATTTTGCCTTTTGTAACATATCTTGATCTAATTGCTATTTTTGTAAAATTTCTTGCTCTGATGTTACCTTTTGTAACCTTTCTTTGATTTTTCCTTTTGTAACCTTTCTTGCTCTATTTTTTCTTTTGGTAACATTTATTGTTCTAATTTTGTCTTTTTAAACTATTCTTTTACACTTGATCCTTAACATATGCAACCATAGAGTAAGTTTATTTATTATAAAAAAAAATCTTGAATCAGGTGGTTTATTTATTTATCTAGTATAGGATTACCACTATCAATGATGCTTTGTATTTTTTCTTCAAAGCCCAAAAATTATATGTATGATGTTGAATTCTATGATATGCACAAAGTATTTTGAGCTACTTAGAGGATATATAAGAGGTTATGTGATCAACTTGTTTTTAATCATTTCCCTTAAAATATCACTTGAAAATTATTAGTCTTATACACACTTTATGAATCACTGATTGTAGATGTATCTTTTTTTGGCTTCTAATCTTGAGATGAAGTCTTTTAAGGCATAAAATATTTGGATAGAGATGAAGATATATGATTGACACTAGTATGCTATAGAATATTTGTATATGTGATATTATTTTCAAGTGATGTGATCCTTAAATTGATTTACTTTTGCAACCTCTCATTAACATTTTCATATTGGCTATTTGATATTGAAGGGCTTCATAAACACAAGACTTAGGTATTTATGATTTAATATGCATACAAAGGATATTAAGAGGGTTTTTTTGAGGTGGTTACGAATCAGGAAGAACAATTAGATGACTTTTCTTTTTTACTATAAGAGGGGTCACCTTAACCCTTTGGTTAATGACAACATGGGTCTCATAGGGAAAGTAGTTATGAACACCTTAAATAAAGGTAGAAGGAAGAATAGAAGAATCCATAGTAGGAGAATGGTTAGGGTTTTATAATTGGTTATATAATTTAGCTTTATTAGGCCTTAAAAATGTTAATGAGATATAAACAAGGAATAATATGATTAATTAAAGAAACACAAAGGTTATAAAAGACCAACCATTCCAATAAAACCATGAGAAATGCTTGGAATCTAATAGAGGTTTTTGATAAATATCATTAGGTAGACAAACCCCATATATTAATTTGAAAATAGGTACACCATTCATCCTCTAGGGTTAATTTACTAAAAATAGTAAATTACAAATTCCATAAAATCCATATTGTCTTTTAGTGAACAAAAATGAGTTTTTCATCCACTAAATATGAATAGAAAAATGTTGGAGGATTTGAAAAAAAAGCAATTTTGATCCAAATATCAACCAATCAAGGGATAATCTTAATAGTGAAAACCCTATTAGAAGGTTAGGTTCAAAGGTGGGTTTTTTTTTGTGTGTATGGAAATCAAAAATCAGCTTTGAAACCCTAGGCAAAAAAATATGAAACCTTTCAAAATTTGAAAATATTTTTTTATGTATAGAATTCAGAAATGAAATATAAAACCCTAGGAAAAAATATGAAACCTTGTAAGGATGGTTTGATATGTGTACGGGTTCACCAATATGTTCTACCCTAATTTATATTAATATGAGTTAATTAATATAATTTAAATAAAAAATTGTAATTTAATTCAAATCTTAAGAAAAGGCATTCAAGCATACTTTGAATTTAAAAGAATGAGATTGATTATGCTTATTTTATAAGTAGCATATTTTAAATATAGTAAGTAAAACAAATGAATTAATACTTATCTATTTTAGGTGGTTGTATAACTATGACTATATTGTGGAAGTGGAAATTAGGATAAAGCAGGTATATGATTCATTTGGGTCTAAAATTGATTCTCTATTTGTGAAACATCAATTTCACTGGATATGGTTAGTATTTTTAATCATTAATGATATTCTAGTCAATATTGACTTGTGAGTAAATGAGTAATAATGATTATACAATCACTTGCATTTTTCTTTGGTTGTTATGTATTTGTGATCTTAAACCTTGATGATGTGTGTAGATCCATAAATAAATATACTTTACCTTCAAACCATAGGTGTTCTTATGAGGGTTATAAACCTAAAAAATTTGGAAAAATGTAATAGGATGAGATAACGCTAATCACCCCCATTTAATGATTGATTATTTCATACATAAATGATACTTTGATGAGGTAAATCAAGCCACACATAGTTTTTTCACTTATAATTATTGTACAAGTGTGATCCTTCACTATATGTATGGAAATAATGATTAAATTTGATACTTAATAATAATTACTTTGAATTAGATTTAATGTAATTTAGAATTGTCTTGTGACTACTCCTATAGATAGGTTTACAATTTAGGAATAATAGGGAAAATTTGCTTAGTGTGCAATAGTGTACACATGTATATCAGATAAGTGTCCATACCATTTTGAATGAGACCTTAATTTTTTTATATATGGATCCAATTAAATAATTTTTCATGCCATTGACATGATAGATAAAAGATAAAATCCTTAAGTGAGATTTGATTTTTAAAAATATTCATTGTTAAGAGCAAAATAATACCAACTAGATCAGGTCAGTATCAATTTATGATACTTACCAAAGCTATTAGAACTTAATTATGTACATTTAGATTGAATTAAGAGTTTGGAGATGTCTTTATAGGATATTTATTAGGTTTAAAACAAATAGTGAAGTTCTTGAGGTGTGTAATAATAGAAAGAAAGGTTGGCTAATAAGATAGCATGTAAGTGTGAGAGAATGATGGATTAAGACCTTGGTTGAGTGCTCAAGTCATGCATGGTAAATGTGTTTCAAGATTGTCATTGTAAAGTACGAAATACCAAATTTTAAAATCTACAAAGATAATAATAATAATAAAAATTACCTTTTATAACAAGGTACCCTAATTTCCATAAACATGTACATAACTACTAACCTGATTTCAATAATTCTTGAATGCGTGGCATTATTTTTTGAGGAAGGATTATGTTGGTAATATAGATTATTATGTATTTAAATCTTTATGTTCCCTAATCATGATCCTAGTATAATGTTCATGAAAAATTGAGATAGTGTGAAATGCAATATAAAAGGAAAAATTATTCTATGACCATGTTTTAGAAAAATAACACAAGTGTTCAAAATAGTACACTAATTATGTATAATGATGAAAAAGGGGAGATAAGGTAAAATATAGTAAAGAAAAATAAATTAGACTTGTTAGGTGCGTAAGGGGGATGAAATCACATTAAAATTGTAAATGAATAGTACTAATGAAAAAGAGAAAAATAAATAATTAAAACAGAAACACTTGGGTTCTAAAAATGAATTTTGATGTTGGAAAACATTTTCTTAGATTGTGCAAACTAAAAACCTAAAAGTTGATTTTGATCATGAAAAAAATAAACCATATTCAATTAAAGACTAAAATTTTACAAATAATTATGGAATTTTCTTGGTAATTCTTAAAAATATCTATGATTATGGAAATATTGATCTTGTGTGGCTAAAAATTTATAAGATGCTTCAATAAAAGGTAGAAGTTTTGGAATCTATCTTCACTTGGTAGAATTATTGTGCACATTAGTCTAAACTAATTATTATTTTATGTAACCATAATTAGCCACAACATTATATGAATATATAATATGTGTAAGGTTAGTGATGTAAGTATAAATAGGGTTTCTACCTAAGAACAACCTCTAATTTTGTGATGCTTAGATATTCACTCAGACCAAGACATAAATTTAGACAAAAAATAAAGACAAAAATAACACTTCAAACCTTTGGATTCTAATCCATTCAAGCCTTAAAATGGTTGGATCATATAAAATACATCACATTGCCATACAAGCTTATTTTTACTTGATAAAAATGTGAAAATTAGAACCATATCTATTCTACTCTAATCTACTTTGCCTGTTTGTCCCAAAACAACTTGCTTACTTCATAAACTAACTTATTTAATTAATTAGAGTATTCCTCTGACATCTAAAAATTCATGGGTTGTCTCTTCAACTTCCCTGACTTTTCAAAAGATGTAAAATATTTAGGTAGCCTTCAATTTTCAAGATCAACACCTAACTATCATAGCTATTAGGTGACATTTTTATGCTAAATAATAGCTATAAAAACCATCATAACATTTTGAATTTTATCCAATTGACATAAATTTTGAAAGAAAACTATTAAACTACATTTTATATCATCAAATAAAAATTGGCATCCTAATTATTACTACACAAAGAGAACCATCTTTCCAAGCATCATGAAATAGATAGAGTACTCAAGTGACATTTTTAGGTCAAATGAAAAATATAAAAACCATCATAACTTTAACGTAGCTTATCAAATTGACATAAATTTTGAAAATAAAATTTTAAACTATTATTCCTACCATATCACAAAAAAATCCATCTAATTCTTACCATAGTATTACCTTAGGTAAAGTGTTTCACTCTTTATAAGTGTCAGAGACTACACATATGATGTATTTTGATGAAATCATATGGTATATTACCAATATAATCTTGTTAAGTGTCAGAGACTATACATATGACATAGTTTTATGGAAATAAATGGTACATTACCAATATAACTCCAAATTCTTTAAAATTTTGCAAGTATGTTTCATGTTTCATGTAATACCATAACACAAAATTTCATATTCAAATTATTAACGTATAATGAGAAACATCATTCCAAGTTTTCTGATAGAATCAAATGGTATACTTTTGTGATGCTTCTAAATGATATAAAATTTTATATAGAGGTTGTATGTGTTAGGTTCTATGATCTCACCAAGTTTTATCATCCAATTATTATTGCAAGTGAATACCTAGCCTAAAATAAATAGATGATATGTTTCCACAATACTCTAAATGGTCTAAAATATGGTAAATATGTTTTATGTGTTGTGTCATGATCTCACAACATTTCATCATCTGATTCTTAACAAAATTGAATAACCATTTCAGACAAATGACCATGTCTTAATAATCCACATAGATTGATATAAATAGACAAAATATCCCTACAAATTTTCCATAGTAAATGAATACTTTTACAACATCTTTCCTAGAGGTTAACAATGTTAATAAAATAAGGCCACAAACACAAAATAAAATAAAAAGCTAAGCTAACATATGTTTGGTTGGCGTAATATTTCCCTTCACCTTGGATTCTCCTACATTAGACACCTAGGGTAATGAAAATGTACATGAAATCATGATAATTAAAATAATGTGATCTAATCTATCATTTTACCATGTTTTAAAACTTTATATGCATTCATCCAAGTTGCATATTTATCTACTTCATCCTTCCACTTGACTACGTTCTCATAGTACTCATTGTCCCTTATCTTTTTGCCAATATGAATGTATAGAATTGATTCCATTTTATATTTAGATAATAGTGGAAAATGATCTCTCTAATACATGGATGAAAATCCATGTTATCACTCATTTGTACCTCAATGTATGGTTATAAATTTACTATATTGAAGATAGGTGATATGCCTTCTCCATCTGGCAATTTCAATTCATAATAATTAGTTAATAACTTCGTCAAAATATTTCAAGGCCCAATATTATTCCACTTAAGTTTGTTTTTTTAACCTTTTATAAAATTCTCATTGCATAAATGTGAAAAAACCAAGTCCCCAACCTCATAACTCAAATCTATCATTTGCATATTAACATGTTGCTTATATTTCTATCAATCTCTTCAAGTCTCTTCTTGACTTTTTAATACACATCGTGCATAAATTGAGCATATTATTTTCCTTATGAAATTATCCTAATCATCTTAGTGATAATCATAAACTCACATACACCTCTAAGTATTTTTACATACACTATTTAAAAAGGACTCAAACCTATAATATGGTTGATCAAGTAATCATTGTAAGCAAAATCATCTTGTGCCAACATCAAATCCCACTATTTGGGATTATCACCAATTAAAAATCTCAAAAAATTATAAATACTCTAATTTAAAACCTCTAATTTCCCATCTATTTGAGGATGATAGGCTAATATAAAGTCTAACCTTGTACCCAAATACTTCCATAGCATCCTCAAAAAGTGTCCAATAGACTTTATATCTCTATTTGATACAATACTCCTTAGCAACCCATGAAATGTTAAAACTTATTGAAAAAACTAATTTTTAATATTTGTGGCATCATTAGTATTAATCCATGATAAAAAGTGATCCATGTTATAAAATTTATCAAAAATATCAAATATGGAATCATTACCTCGATGTGTTCTTGGAAACCCAAGAACAAAGTCCATACTCAATACATCCCAAGGTTGATCAACAATGGGTAATGGCTGATACGAAAAAACATTATGAATTTTTCCCTTAGCATGTTGTATAAATATACACTTATGCATAAAATTATTCACATATGTACTCATTTGAGGCTAATATTACTTGTCACTCAGTTGTGTTAAAGTATTATCATACCCAAAATGACTAGCTATATTGGTTTTTCTTTTAATAGGTTCTCTCTCATAAAAACTTGAGGTATACATAACTTATTCACCTTGAAATATAATCCAATTTGAATCATATAATATAACATAGAGTTTTATTTATATTTTTTAGATTCTTGCATGTTTTCCATGCATCTCATAAATCCAAGACTTCTTCGTATAACTTTTTCATTGATTCAAATCTAATTACTTCCACCTTCAACTCATTCACTACAAAAGTTCACCTACTCAAGGCATCCACTACTTTATTAGACTTTCAATTCTATGATTCAAAACAAAATAATATCTTTGAATAGATTCAACCCATTTAATGTGTCATTGATTTAGCTTACCTTGGCTATTTATGAACTAAAAATCATGATTATTTATGTATAAAATGAACTCTTTTGGTAATAATTAATACTTCTTCTTCTTTAGAGCTTGCACCATTACATATAATTATTGGTCATAAATTGAATACTTCATATTAGCTTCATTCAAATTCTCATTGAAATAGGAAATGGTCTTATCACATTGACTCAACATTGTTCCTGTAGTTATTTTTCTTGTATCATAAACAATGTGAAACACTTTTTCAGTATCTAGTAAAGTTAAAACTAGATGTTTCATCACCTTTCTCTTCAAAAATTGAAAACTACTCTTTGTTTTAACAATAGAATAAAAATTATTCTTATCTCCATTCATAATCTCCATGATGAGTGCATATATGTTGTTGAAGTTTTTGATAAACTTTTAGTAGAAAATTACCAACCCATGAAAACTTATCTTTACAAACATACTCTTCGGTGAAGGCCAATACATAATTTCCCTCACCTTATTGAGGTCCATATTCAACCCATACTTTTAGATTAAAAATATAAAATATATTATCTCCCCTTGCATGAAGTTTCACTTATTCAAGTTTACTAGAAATTGTTCATCCTTTAGCTTATCCAAAACCTACTTTAAATGCTTCAAATGTTCCTCCTTACAATGACCAAAAATCATAATGTCATCCAAATATACTAACACACAATTACTTTTGAAAGGATTCAAAAATTATTTCACGAGTCTCATAAATGTATTTAGACCATTGTATAGACTGAATGACATGACCAACCACTCATATAACCCATCTTCATCTTGAATGTGGTCTTCCATTTATGACCATCTCTTATGCAGATTTGATGATATACACTCTTCAAATATATCTTATTGAAGTACCTTTATCCACTCAATAGTCCATTAATTTATCTATTATTTGTAATAGAAACTTGTACTTAATAGTGATATTTTAATTTCATGTGAATTCATACACATTCTCCCCTCTCCACCTTTCTTTGGTGCCAACACAGCTAGAAATACACATGGGCTCAGACTCTCTTGAATTAACACCTTCCTCAACATATCCTACACCTAATTCTTTATCTCCTCATTATCCATTGGATTTAACTATATGTTTCTTTGTTATGTAAAATGCTCCTAACATTAAATCTATATTATGACTAAATCTCCTTACAGGTGGTATTCCATCTATAAATTCACTTGTCACAATATCAACATAATATTTCAAAATATTATTAATTTCAATAGGTAGGTCACTTCCCATAGTGGTTGTCACAACTTTCATAGGATTTGAAATTAGTGAAAATAACATTTCTTCCTCCTTGGCTACCTTCAAAAACTCATTACCTAACACCATCATCACTTTAGAATTTTTTTCCACCTCAACTCCTTTATCCTTAAATGGACTCAACGTGAATCTCTTCCCATCCTTAGTAATGGTGTAAGTGTTTTATCTTCCATCATGCATGGCTCTCATATCAAACTACCATAGCCTACCAAATAGCACATGACATACATCTATGGGTATGATGTATCACAAAAAATCATTCTTGTATGAGCCAATCTAAAAATACACCACACACTACTCATTCAGTAGCACCTAGTGCCCATTAATCAACAAACAAACTTTGTATGGTGTAGGTTATGTCAATATAGTTAGCCCAAGTTTTTACACTATCTCTTGATAGATAAACTAAATTATCCATGCTACCACTATCAATCACAACTCTACAACACTTACCTCTATATTTTTAAATTATTTAGAATAAACTCTTTCTCTATGTTGGTTTATTCACCTCTTTGGATAGTTCTAAAAACACCCTATTCATCAACAAATCCTATCCTTGTTCTAATTCTTATCTATATACTAGAGACCCAATTCTATCCTCATCTCCAAATGTTATAATATTTACCCCTTGAGCTCTCTTACTATTATTCTGACAAATTTGTGGAAAATATTTCTTTATGTGACCAAGATACTTATTACACCCAAAAAAATTAACTCAAAACCCTCTACCTCTATCTCATCCATAAAATATATTCACACTAGAAGATTATCCCCCTTTCTCTCCTAAATTTTGATTTTGTGAAGTAATTGCCATTTGACCAATGTTTTTTTGATATCTTCCACCATTGCTTTCTTTTTGTCCTCTCGAAAACCTTCATCTACCTATAGAGTTCACTAGATGCTTCCTCATTAGCTTCTCCTCCACCTTCAATACAAATTGATAGGCTTCCTCTATAGCTTTGAATTTAAGCAAACTTATTTCATCTTGTACATAAAAATGTAGTCCATTCACATACTTTTCCACCTTTTATTGAGCATCATTTGAATGTCCAACCTTATAGTGAGTCTATTAAATTTCGTAATGTAATCTATGATGTTGATATCCTTTTGTCTCAAATTCTATAGTTTTCTAAATAAACTCATTTGATAGTTAGAAGGCATAATTATTTAATTTATATTTGTCAACATCATATCCCAATTTTTAATCTTCTCCTTACCTTGCATTTCTCTCTCGGCTTGCACATGATCCCACCATAAAGAAGCATGGACCTTCATCTTCATACAAAAAAACTTCACCTTCTTGTGTTCCTCCATAGAATCATATTCAAAATATTTATCCGTATCTATTATTTAATACATAAGATATTTGGGATTCAAACTCCCATTACAGTAAGGTGTTTCCATCCTTGTTTACTACCATGCCTTGCCACAACTCTTAGAAATCTGGTCTCAACTTGATTATCCATGTCCTCATAACCAAGATTTTGAAATCTTCTTTCTTCATCCTCACTCATGTCTCCACCTTGAGATCCTATTCACTATTATCTTTCCATTTCATCCAACCTTTCTTTCATTCATCTCATCAACTCAACTAAATCTTAAACTTGGGGTCCTCTTGGTCTTCCCCCTCTTCTAACAACATTTCCTCTATGTGCCATCTCTCACATGATGCAAACCTTTCTTTCATAGCTTGAAAATATAATCAACTAAAGTATTATTCATGCACACTTATCCAAAAAATAAAAAATGTGGCTCTAATCCCAATTGATGCAAGCACATATAGGGTTTCCACCTAAGAACAACCTCTAATTTTTTGATGCTTAGATATTCACTCAGACTAAGACATAAATTTAGATATTCACTCAAACTAAGGCTTTGTATTATCATTCATTTAATACTTAAAATGGATGGATAATCTATAGTAAATCACACTAACATACATGCTTATTTTTCCTTAAAAAAATGTGAGAAACAAAACTATCTCTATTTTGCTCTACTCTACTCAACTTGTTTCTCAGACAATAAATTGCTCACTTCATAAACTGACTTATCTGACCAAATCAAAGTATTCCTATGACACCCCCAGCTTCATGGGGTGTCTCTACAACTTCCTTGACATTAAAAAAGAATTAAAATATTAATGTGACCTTCAATTTTGAAAACTAACACACAACTACCAATAATTGTTAGTAATTGTTGGGTGACATTTTAAAGCTAAATGATAGTTACAAAAACCATCATAAATTTACCAAACTTTATTGAATTGACCTATTTATATATATATATATATATATATATATATATATATATATATATATAAGAATACATTTTATATCTTTTTAAAAAATTGGAATTCTAATTCTTAACTCAAAAATAAAACCATCTTGCTAAGTGTCACAGACTAGACAGGGTATTTAGGTGACATTTCCAGGTCAACCAACAACTAGAAAAAAATCATAACTTTACTATAGTTTAACAGATTGACATAAAATTTAAGAAAAAACTTTTACACGATTATTCCTACCATGTCAAAAAAATAATTTCCATCTAATTCTTAAAGTAGTATTACTACAAGTAAAGAACCCTCTTGCCAAGTTATGTAGACTACACACATGACAAAGTCTGATGGAAAAGGTTGGTAAATTACCACTGTAACTCCAAATGATCTAAAATTTTCAATGTATTATTCACATCTCATGTAATACACCACACAAATTTTCATCATCAAACTCTTACTATGTAAGGATAAAAATCCTTTTGAGTGTTATGACAAAATCGAATGGTATGATTTTGAGGTGACTCCAAATGATCTAAAATTTTGTGCAAAGGTTTTAAGTGTAACTTTATATGATCTCACCAATTTTCATCATCCAATTCTTATTAAAATTGAATTTATATCATGTAAATTATCAAAATCATAGCTTAAAATAAATAATCAATACATTTTTACAGTAACTCAGAATGGTCTAAAACATGATAAAAATGTTTTAAGTGTTAGGGGATATGATGTAACTAAATTTCATCAAGTGAATCTTACAACAATTGAAGAACCATTCTAGACAAATGTCCATGTCTTAACAGTCCACACAGACTAACAAAAACCAAAAAAAGATATCTACAATTTTCCCAAGACAAAGGAATACTTTTAGAACATCATTCCTATATGTTAAAAAGCTTTAAAAAATAAGACCAAAAACATAAAACAAAATAAAAAACCTAGTTAATTTATTTTTGGTTGATGCAAGATTGCCCCCTTCACCTTGGATGCTCCTACATCATACACCTAAGGCAATGAAAATGTCCATGAGCTCCTACTCATAACCTTGATATGAGATCATATATGGTTTTACCATGTTTTTAAACTTCATATGCATTCATCCAAGTTACATATTTAATTATCCCATCCTTCTACTTGACCAAATACTCATAATACCTATTATCCCTTGTCTTCTTGCCAATCTAAATGTCTCAAATGGCTTCCATTTCCTCTTTATCTTCTAGTGAAAACTACTCTCTCCAATACATGACTAAAAAATCCATGTTATTAATCATTTTTCCCTCAATTTATGGGTAAAAAATTCTTACATTGAATATAGGTGATATGCCTACTTCATTCGACAATTCTAATTCATAAGCATTAACTAAGAAATTCCTCAAAATATTGAAAATCTAAATTTTCTTCCACTTAAGTTTGTTTTATTCACCTTTCATAAACCTTTCCTTGTGTAAATATGATAAAAATAAGTCCCCAACCTCTAAATTCAATTCTCTCCTTCACATATCAACATGTTGCTTGCATTTTCTAGCATTCTCTTCAAGTCTCCTCTTGACTTGCTTATGCACATCATGCATAAATTGAGCATATTATTTGCCTTATGAACTTATCCTACTCATCTCATTGGTACTCCTCAACTCAAATACACATCTAGGGCTGCTCCCATACACTATTTTAAAAAGACTCAAACTTGTACTATGATTGATTGAGTCATTGTAAGTAAATTCAACTTGTGCCAACATCAAATCCCAATATTTGGGCTTGTCACCAACTAAACATCTCAACAAATTACTAAGACTCTGATTCACAACCTCTATTTTCCCATATTTTTTAGGGTGATAGGTTGTACTAAAGTATAACCTTGTGCTCAACAAACTTTATATATCTATCCAATACAATACTCCTTAGTAACCTATGAAATCTTACATCTTATTGAAAAAACAAATTTGTAATATGTATGGCATCACTAGTATTATTACATGCTAAAAACTGAGCAATCTTATATAATATATCAACAACAATAAATATGAAATCATTACCTTGATGTTTTTTTTCCAACCCAAGAATAAATTCCATACTCAATTCATCCCATAGTTTATCAACATTAGGAAATGGTTGATACAAACCAACATTTTGACTATTGCCCTTAGGATGTTGGAAAACTCTACTCTTCTGCATAAAATTCTTAACATTTTTACTCATACAATGCTAATATTACTTGTCACTCAATTGTGCCAAAGTCTTTTCATACCCAAAATGATCAGCTAGACCTCCACTATGTTTTTATTTCAATAGGTTCTCTCTCATGGAACCTTGATGTGTACATAAATTATTACCATTTAACAACAATCCATCTTGAATCATAGACTCAAGCCATAGATTTTTGTCTGTATTTTTTGGATTCTTGAATGTTGTCCATGCATCTCATAAACCTAAGTATTATTCACATAACTCTACCATTTATTCAAATCTAATGACTTCCACTTTCATCTCATTCACTAAAAGAGTTCACCAACTAAAGGATTTCAATACCTTATTGGACTTTCCACTTCTATGTTTCAAAACAAAATAATATCTTCGAATAAATTTAACCCATTTCATACGTCATTAATTTATCTTACCTTGGTTATTCATGAATTGTAAATCAGGATTGTTTATATATAAATAAACTCCTTTGGAAATAGTTAATGTTTTCACTTCTTGAGAGATTGCACCATTGCATATAATTATTAGTCATAGACTAAACACTTCCTCTTAGATTAATTTAAGTTCTCATTGAAATAGGAAATGGGCTTACCCTCTTGACTCAACATTGATCCTATAGTTATTTTGCTTGCATCACAATCAACTTAAAACACTTTTACAAAATATGGTGAAGTTAGCACTAGTTATTCCATTACCTTTCTTTTCAAAAATTAAAAGCTAATCTCTACTAAAACATTCCAATGAAACTTATTGTTGTCTCCCTTCATAGTCTTAGTGATGGGTACACATATACCACTAAAGTTTTTGATATTTTTTTCTATAAACTTTCAAACCCATGAAAACTTATCACTTTAAACATACTCTTCAACTAAGGCCAATCCACAATTTCCCTTGCCTTATTGGGTTCTATATTCAACCCATCCTATAATATTATATATACCAAATATATTATATCCTCTTGCATGAATATACACTTATTCAAGTTTACTAGTAGTTGTTCATTCTTCAACTTATCAAAGACTAACTTCAAATTCTCCTCCTTAGAATGACTAAAAATAAGAATGTCATCAAAATATACTATCATAAACTTACCTCTGAAAGGATTCAAAACTTCATTCATGAGTCTCATGAACATACTCAGATCATTTTACAAACTAATAGGAATGACCAACCACTCATATAACCTATCATTCATCTTGAATGTTATCTTCCATTCATCACATTCTCTTATGCATATTTGATGATCTTCAATCTTCAATTATATCTTCGTTAAGTAACTAAATCCACTAAAATAGTTTATTATGTCATCCATACTTAGAAATGGAATTATTTAATTAATAGACATTTTTTTATTTCATATAAATCCATAGACATTATCCACTCTCCACCTTTATTTTGTGATAATGCAACTAGAACTGCACATGGGATCAGACTCTCTCGAATTAACCCCTTCATCAACAACTTTTAGACCTAATTATTTATCTCCTTTTTATCCATTGCGTTCAACCTATATGATAATTTTATAGGAAAACACTCTCTTGAAATAAAATACATATTATGACTAATGCTCCTACAGGTGGTAGTCCATCTATCAATTCACTCGCCATAATTCACTCACCACAATATCAACATAATATTTCAACATACTCTCAATTTCAAGAGGTAGGTCACTTACCATATTGGATGTCATAAATTGTATGGGATTTTAAATTTATGCAAGTCATATTTATTCCTCCTTGGCCACATTAAAAAAATATTTACCAGAAAACCATCATCACTTTGGAACTGTTGTCCACTCCATCTCCTTTATCCTTCAATGGACTCAATGTAAATCTATTGCCATCCTTTGTAATAGTGTAAGTCTTTTCTCTTTTGTTATGCATGAATCTCCTATAAAACTACCATTTACCACCCAATATCACATGACATACATCTATGGGCATGATGTCATGTATAACTTCATCTTTATATGAACCAATCTAAAAGTTCACTACACACTACTCATTCACTAGCACCTAGTGCCCCTTAAGCAACCAAGAAACCTTGTATGGTGTAGGATGTTTCAATCACTTCAACCCAAGTTTTTACACCATCTATTGATAAAATAAATTATTTTTTCTAATTAGTTCAATCACAACTCTACAAAAATTACCTTTAGAGTTACAAATAGTCTATAATAAATTCTTTCTTTATGTCAGTTCATTCACCTCATTGGTTGGTTTCAAAATCACTCTATTCATCAACATATTCTCTCCTTTTTTTTGATCTTCCATATGTAATAGAGATCCAAATCTCTCCTCATATCCAAAGGGTATATGATATATCCCTTCATCTCTCTTACTATTATTTGTATGGTTTTCTAGACAATCTTTCTCTATATAACCATTATACTTATTATACCCAAAACACTTACCTCATAAACCTTTATTTCTACCTCATCCATATAAGAATATTATTTTATAAGATTATGCTCCTATCAAGCTTGAATTGTGATTTTTTGAAGTACTCACCTCTCCATAATTATTTTGTTGACCTCTTCCACCATTGTTATATCCTCATCCTCTCAAATAATTTCCTATATATATAGAGTTCACTAGTTGCTTCCTCATTAATTTATATTCCACCTTCACTGCACATTGATGGGATTATTCTATATTTATGAATTTTAACAAATTCATTTAATCTTATATGTAAAAATTAAATCTATTCACATATATTCCAACTTCTCCTGATCATCCTTTGTATGTCCAACCCTTATAGTGAGTTTATAAAATTCTTTAGTGTATTCTTTGATGGTGATATCCTTTTGTCTTAAATTATATAGTTTTCTAAACATAATCATTTGATAGTCAGAAGGCATAAAGTTTTCCTTCACCTTTGTCAACTTCCTATCCCAATATTTTATCTTCTCCTTACCTTTCATTTGTCTCTTGGCCTACACATGATCCCACCATAAACAAGCATGGTTATTTAGGTTCATGTAAGAAAACTTCATCTTCTTATGTTCCTATATAGAATCATAGTCAAAATATTTCTCCATCTCTATTATCCAATCCACAATCTCCTTGGTATTAAAACTCATACTATATCAAGGTGTTTCTATCCTTGGTTTACTACCAAGCTTTGCTTCAACTTTTAGAAATATGGTCTCAACTTCACTGTCCAAGTCCTCCAAACTAAGCTCTTGAGCTCCTTATTCTTCATCCTCACTCATGTGTCCACCATGAGTTCATATTTTTTAAGATATTTCCATTTCATATAACCTTTCTTGCATTCCTCTCACCATCTCAGCCAAATCTACAACTCAGGTCCTCTTGGTTTTCCCCCTCTTCTAACCACATTTCCTCTATGTGCCATTTATCCCACTATGTAAACTTATCTATCATTGCTTGCCAATAAACTTAGATAGAGTCTTATTCATGCACACTTACCCTAGTAATAAAAAAACATGGCTCTAATACCAATTTATTCAAGCATATATAGGGTTTCCACCTAATGAGAACTTCTAATTCAGTGATGCTTAGATATTCACTTAGACTAAGACATGAATTTAGACCAAACATTCAAACATCAATGGTACTTCAAACATTTGGATTCTCATTTGTTCAAGAATTAAAATGTATATATCATCTTCAGTGCATCACACTATCATACAATCTTATTTTTCTTAAAAAAAATGTGAAAAATGAAACTATCTTTATCCTACTCTACTATACTCTACCTATTGCCCCCATAACAACTTGACCACTTCATAAAATGTCTTACCCTAACAAATCAAAATATGAATCTAACATCCATAGATTTATGGAGTTTATCTTCAAATTCCCTAACATTCCTCAAAATGTAAAAGATTTAGGCAACCTTTAATTTTAAAGATCAATACCTACTTGTTAGTAATTATTAGTAACTATCAGGGGATGTTTTTAGGCCAGATGATAGTTACAAAAATCATCATAAATTTAATTAAATTTATTCAATTTACCAAAAAAATTAAATGTAAATATTAAACTACATTTAATATCACCTCACCAAATTTTGCATTCCAATTATTACCACACAAAAATAACCATCTTTCCAAGTGTTGCATACTAGATATAGTACTTAGGTGACATTCTCTAGTTGAATGAAAACTAAAGAGACCATTATAACTTAACCATAGTTTATCAAATTGACAAAAAAATTGAAAAAAAAAAATTACTCCACTATTCCTACCATATCACAATTTTTTTCCATATAAGTCTTACCGCATTATTATCACAGGTAAAGAGCACTCTTTTTGAGTGTTAGAAACTACATAGATGATAGAGTATGATGGAAATAAATGGCATTTTACCACTATATCTCTGAATGATCTATATATTTCAATGTATGTTTCACATGTCATGTAATACCATCAAAAAAATTCATTATCAATTTCTTAATGTAGATATAGAAAAATCCTTCCATGTGTTATGACAGAATCAAACAATAGGTTTTCAAGATGACTTCAAATAACATAATTTTTTTATAAAGATTTTTAGTGTCAGGTTATATGATTTCACTAAGTTTAATCATCTAATTCTTAATGTGGGTGAATATCCATCATGTAAAGTGTCATAGACATAGCATAAAATAAACAATCAATACATTTTGATGATAACTGCAAATGGTCTAAAGTACATATGTTTGTAATTGTCAAGTTCTATGACTAAAAAAAATTCACCATCTAATTCTTACCGAAATTGAATAACTATTTCCAACAAATTTCCCTATCTTAACAATCCACATAAACTAATAAAAATAGATAAAATATCTAAACACTTTTCCCATGGCTAAGGAGTACTTTTACAACATCATTCCCAAAGGTTAATAAGCTTAATATAATAAGGTAATAAACACAAAATAACATAAAAACTTTAGCTAACATATTTTTGGTTGATGCAAAATTGGCCTTCACCTTGGATGCTTTTGTATTGGACACCTAATGTAATAAAAATATACATGAGCTCCTAGTCATGAACCCACCATGAGCTCATTTATAGAGTTATCGTGTTTTTAAAATTTAGATGCATTCATCCAAGTTACACCTTTATTTGTTCCAGCCTTTCACTTGACCAAGTACTCATAGTACTCACTATCCCTTGTCTTCTTGCCAATCAAAATGTCTAGAATGGATTCCATTTCCTCTTTACCTGCTAGTGGTAACTACTCTCTCTAATACATGACTGAAAAATCCATGTTATCACTCATTTAGCCCTTAATGTATGGTTATAAATCTACTACATTTAAGATAGATGATATGCCTACTCCATTCAATAATTCTAATTCATAAGAATTAGTCGAGAAATTCCTAAAAATATTGGAAGGCCCAATATTCTTCCACTTAAGTTTGTTTTACTCACATTTCAAAAACCTATCCTTGCATAAATGTGATAAAACCAAGTCCCCAACCTCAAATTTTATTTCTCTCCTTCACATATTAGCATGTTGTTTGTATTTTCGAGCACTCTCTTCATGTTTCCTCTTGGATTTATTATGTACATCATGCATGATTTTAGCAAAATATTCACCTTATGAATTTATCCTACTCATCTCATTGGTACTCCTCAATTCACATATACATATAAGGATGCTCTCATACACTATTTGAAAATGACTCAAATTGCACTATAGCTTACTGAGTCATTATAAGTAAACTCAGCTTGTGCCACCATCAAATCCCAATGTTTGGGCTTGTGAACAACTAAACATCTCAACAAATTACCAAGATTTTATTTCATAACCTCCTTTTTCCCATCTATTTGAGGGTGATAGGTTGAAATGTAATCTAACCTATTGGGTCCAACACACCCCATTCTCATATTTTAAATGGAAACACTCTTATTTTGGTTTGGTCTTTGGTTTGTAGGTTTTTAGATGTGAAGTTAAACATTTTGAATGATTCATTGATATTAACCAAGTCCAAATTAAAGCCTTTCGAATGTAAGAAGTTCCATGTCTAATCTACCTAGTCTAAATCATACCTTTAAATAAATTATTTTGATTTGAAAGTGACCAAGTCTTTGTAATTTCCCATTATAAAGACTCAATTGATATTCAATTTTAGACTTGGTTATTCATAAAATTTTCAAACTTTGAAAATGATGCGAATTCATTACCATTGAATGAAAAATACTATTATGTGTCCAAGCTCATAAGATGGCCTTTTTTTATGCCTTTGTAGATTTTCTCATTTTTTTGGTGAACTTAATAATGACTTAGTTTGCCTTATTTATTTTATTGCCTTGTCTTTTCTACAATTTTTATCCCTGAGCCCTCTAGATGATCGAGATTATGCCATGTGGCACAATCCCATTCACCTAGGTACTAGGACTTAAAAATACTTAATTTTTTATTGGAAATTTCCCAAGCCTCTAGGCCCTAAGATCACACCATGTGGCATGATTCCAGTGACCCAAACTGATGAAAAACTAGAGGCATTAACATAGGCTTAAAATCCTAGGACCTTAGAACATTAAGACCTTAGAACCTTGGAATATTAGAACCCTCAAGGGAATTATAGTATTTACCTATAATCCTAGGAGTTGAAAAACATTGTCAAATTCATGTGGCCTTGAAGTCTCGAGAAGATGCCATGTGGCACTCTCTTAAGAGCTTAAGAGCTCACGTCATTGGTAGCATTAGCCCAAAGCATGAAGAGCCTAGGAAATTGAGAATAATGCACATGTCCATGGTGATGATAGAGGAAAATATAAAAGTAAATCCCAAGGTGATGACAATCTACCAAGTGGAAAAGTAGAACCCAATAGACAAAGCCAATATCTTATCAAAGGAAAAAGAATGCAAAGCTAAGAATAAGCCACACAGTCAATGGAGAAGAGCCTGAGGCCAAAAAAGTATACAAGTGGAATTGGGGACTTAAGAGGAATATAATGTGGATGAGGAACATGTTCATGGAGGTACATGGAATGAACACATGATAAAGAGAGCCTGAGGACATAAAAGAATATGAACCTGAACCACATCAACTAGTTGAGTCATCATAAAGGGAATGGGCCTAAATTTTACAACCCATCAAAATGTTAAAATACCCTAAATTTAGGAGAATAGTAGAATAATTAATTAAGAATTTAAGTAATATGACGAGTTAAGGGAGGTACGTGGAGTGAACTGGTGTCTTCTTGACTTGGATATTCTCCCAAGTGGGTCGAATAGAAAAATCATTCAAAATGCTTGGCCAAATAGGAATAAGTGGGGATATCATTGTAGTTAGAGATGTGTCACAAATGTGGATAAAATATAAAATAGAATTTGGATTTAATTTGATAATGTAAGGAATATTCTAATTGAATGCAGTTGTAGTAACTTAGAATGGCAATCATGGCTAAAGATGGGAGCCTTGAACTATTAGGATAGAAGTCCCATTCTCTTTTATATATAATATAGTATGCATTATTATTTTGTAAGGAGATGTTATGCACCAAAAATATACCAAAAATTATGATAGGAATAGTCATCTCTTTTTTTGTTTTGTTTTAACGTTCAATTGTTGGCCTAGAGGGCACACTTAAATGTTTTTATAATGATACTAGTCTGGTTTGAAATTCATGTTATTATTTAGTAATGTCCATCACTTATTTATGGAATATAATTGATTAATGTTAAAAATATATTAAAATGTATGTTTACTAATAAATATTTAGTTAAATTATGCAATAACTAGTCCAATTGATTCTAAATTTCCATTTCATTTAACTTGAAATTGTGTCAAGCCATTGTGTGCAGTAGCTATATGCATTTCATATGATTTTATTTAATATGATTTTAGGGTAATATGTTTAATTAATTCCTCATAATAATTCCCATTGAGTTGATTTTTTTTGTGCTACAACTAGACCTGCTACACAATGGTATAATTGTGATCAGGTATGCTTTTGATTTTTAGCATTAACAATCTTGTTTCAATCAAGGAATTGCCTACTTTTATAACTTACTCTTATTTTAGTCAAATAAATTTTAATGATTCAAAATTTACCATAGGTTCTCTTCAATGTTGATGAACACTACTCATTTTAGGATTTTAAAAAGCCAAGGCATGAGTTGTAGTTTATGACAATTCAATGATATTTTTGGTGAAATAGAAGCAAAGTATGAGAATTGTCCACAATACTTATTTTATTTAGTGGTTGGGAGCCACTAGGGTTTAAATTTTTAGATATTCAATAGTTTTTTATGACTTAGAAGCTAAACTAAATGAGTATTAACAATGATCTTTGAGCTAGAGTTAATCTTGATAAAAATAAGAAAAGAGAAGGGTAAAGTAAGAAAAAAACGTGATGGCAAGTTTTCATCTCAAATATTATGACAAAATTCCAATTACTTTGAGCATAGCATAAGCTCAAATTATATCACAAATTAGGCAAAATTCAAAGTAAAAATATGAATCATAATTAAGAACCAAATTTACTTTAAATATTTGTTATTATGATCTGAATAACCTAAGTACCTCCAAATATAGAGCAAATAAAATGAAGTATACTTGAGATCTTTATAGTCAACTTAGCATTTATCAAAAATTAAAAACCCTATGACAAAGAATTTAACTTAAAAAGAGAAGAATCATTTAATTTCAAGATGACTATCTATAATTGAGAGGTAGCATGGACATTCAACAAAACTATCTAGACAATCTTTTTAGAATTCCTTAGTTGTATTAAATGTTCTTGGTATATAATTGCTCAAAAACTCTCCTTTACAAATGGTAACCATCTACCTATTTATAGGAAACATAGGTGGTTAACCAATTAAATTTCAAAATATCCCCATGTGGATAAAGATAGTTATCCTTGATATAAAGATACAATGTCGAAGATCACATGTCAACTTAACAAGAAAGAGTATATGCTAACAGACTAGTATATACTTTACAAAAAGAATATTCTATTAGGAGTTTCATTGGTGGGTCCTTCAATTAGCCATGTCTGAGGAAGTCTTTCACCTTGGTGTATTATTTCTTGATTAGTTCAAAATCCATTGCACGCTTCATTAGACAATCCTCTTCTTGATCTACTAACTTGCCAAATACGTTATCAGCTCAAGATATAAGTTCCTTGATACATTGTGCTTCTTTAATTTTCTTCCCTATAGAAATAATGATATCAAGGATCTTATGGTTATCCTTGATTAAATGACCCTTTTATCTTTGATTCCCTGGATGTGAACACCAACCTTTTTCTTGAATTATTCATCACTAACCAGGCCTATAGTAGTGGTTTGAGAAGGGTTATCTAATAGATTCCCCCAAAAAAATTCAATCTAGGTTACCAAGCTTGTGTCTCTCTTGATGAAGTCATTGACATCATTACTCCAAGTGGTCAAATCCTCTTGTTTATCCATCAAAACTACCATGAAGATGTCTAGATGTCCAAGTTTGATAATCTTTAAGTCCAATGTCTACTTTGTCTTATGTACCTTGATGAGCTTCTCCATCTGAGCTTGAGAATTCTTCCATTGAGTGATTAAGGCTTGTGTCATCTTAGTTTGATGGTTTAAAGCACTCAATCTAAGCTTGATGCTTTTAAAATTCTCAAATGCATCCATCAAATATTTATTCAACACTTGAAATACATCCTTAGGAATTGAAAGGAAGACCCGAGCTTCCAAATCTTGTTTTTCTTTATCCAAGTTGAGAATCCTCTGTTTCATTCCCTGAACTCCAGCCAAGGTTATTATTGACTAGGCTAGTACCATACTAGCCACATCTTCTTGAAATATAATTATGCTCCCCCACTACCTACCCTAGAATAGAAGTCAAACCTACAAATGGTTCCACCTTATAAAAGGTGAACTCCTCAATACCAATAGTAACCTTGTTGGTCATTACTCTCTCAAGATTTGATGTATCTAGATTGAAAAGGACCTAAGGGTTAGACTCATTTACCTATAATTATTCAATAATATCTAATTTTGAACTCCTACAGGCTCATGGGGTATTAATCCCTTTGCTTTCCTTATTGTAAAGGATCTGGATACTTCTCTTTTCTTGTCTATTTAGAATATCCTAAATCCAAGGATTGACATTATCTTGAACATCCATGTCAACTCAAGCCAAAGCTAGTGAAGGAGAAAGAGATGGGATCTTCTGTAACTTCCCATAGACAAACCAATCAGGAATAGTTGGTCTATAAATAGGATTTGCATCATCGAAGAGGTTAATTTCACTAGTAGGGTGAGTGAAATTTAACCTAGGCCTCTTTCTTGGAGCCAGAGGAATTAAGGCCAATTTTGCCTATCTCTTTCCTCCCTCCAATGAAACTAATTATTTGCTTGCTTCCTTAGATGGATCCTCTTCCCTATCAAAACCATAAGAAGTTGTGATATTAATAAGGGAACTTTCCACTATTTCTCTAGTTTCCAAGGTAATCATGCTAATAACCTCTATTGGGGATAAGGCCTTGGTGGGGATGCCTAAATTTGGGGACCTTCACTAGGTCTATGCTCTATGTTGGACTCTTGAATCACATCCTTACCTTTTCCTTTTACATCCTTAGGTTACCCAACCCGAGGTGACTTTGTCAATTCTCTTTACTGAGGCTCAAAAAATTGTCCTTCAATAACTGGGTCTTGATGTGCACTCCCAAATGGTCCTGACAACAAGTGATAATGCAAGGGATGTAGTTTACATATTTATCCTGAGGCCTTATTATCCCTAATTAGCCTATGTTCTAATTTTATGTTGTAGTTTTTAACCCTAGATAGGATTTCTTCAAAGTTCCTTACCTTTGTGTAAATACCATCTCCCACACCTGGTTGATGTTTTTAATCAGTCTTTGGGACCTTATCCTGAATATGGTTATCCACTCTATCATTGGGGTCCCACATCTTAAGATCATCTAGTTGGAAATCAAAAGAGAACCTATGCACCACCATGATCTCCAGTTGTTTCCAATCCTTGATTATAATTCTACTAATGTCCAATGGAAAGGGATGAACCTGAGCCTTATTATTCTTCTTGCATATCCAATCCATTCCCTAGATGATTTGATAAGCAGTTTATTGCTATGCAAGCTTATTGGGAACATATATAAGCAATCTATATGGTTGGACCATGATTCCTTCTATCCTTATTACAGTGTAATCTAGATAGAACCACACATCCCCCATGGTCTCCACTTGTCTTTTGATTAGAGGATGAAGCCAGGGCATAGGTATATCAGTGATTTCCTTAAAAATGATTGGGAAGATACCATCACATATTAATTACATGTGATTCCTATATTTTAATATATGTAATTTGTAGTAATGATGGGAAATTGTAGTTCTACCATCAGGGGACCAATTTCATATGCTAGAGAAATTAATAGAGGCTAGGAGTGAATCCAAGAGGTAAAATGTCATAAAGAATTGCTTGGAGGTCTTTCTCTTGATGGCTATAAATTTTTTGGCCAAGAAAAAACTTATTAAGTCTCCAATAGGAGGGGTTAAGTTCTGATCCAACATGCAATAGACATAAGATACGTAAACCTTACTCAAATAAGTAGTAGAAGAAGCACCAAAGGCTCTATTTAATAAGGTCATAACTACCCTAACACCCTCCCTAAAATAAGAAATAGGAATCTCACCATTAGGGGTCTTGAAAAATGGGAACCTTGGATTAACCAAGGTGAGAGGAATGGATCCAATTTTTGGAATTTATCCATTCTCTCAAGGATGGGAGATCGACATGAGGCAAAGGGAGCTTATAAAAAGCCTCATAGGCCATGGAATCTATACATGAAACTTTATCAATACTTACTTCATGAATAATCCATTCTCCATCTATCCTATAGTAAAAAAAAATAAGAACAAGAAGGTTGATGCAATGCATTACCTCTGGTTTAGCAACCGCATGGTGAAGGCCTGCCAACTAAATTGATACTAGGTCTTTGTATCTTTGGTGCATTGTAGCATTCCTCTTTTCCTCCTAGGAAATTGGTTGTAATTCCTCTATAAAGAAGAATAATTTGGACCAATTCTTAATTCCATAGACATTCGAGGCTATTAAATCTAACTCTATGTCTCTAAAGACCCTTCCTTCACCATCTGATGTTGATAAAGCTCCACTTCAATTTTCATCTACTGCCTGCCCACCACCATTGATAACATTGAATTATAGTTGATGAAACAAAGATATCACTAAGGCACTTTATCTAAATTTAAGTTACACTTACTCTGATTTATATGTGATCAATTAAACTAACTTAAGTCCTTTATAGAGGGTTTAGGGTTTTTAGCTTTAATGGAAAAAAATATCCAACTCTTGATTTCATACATGCCTTAGATTTGATGGGACCTCATTCTTATGTCTTTTACATTTTCAAGCATAATATATCTTTCATTTTGATCCTCTATGCTTACATGGATCCTATGTGGTAGGGTTCCATGCCTTTCATGAAAAAATTCATAAATGTTAGTTGGAGGCTAGCCATTAGCTTTTAAAAGTCCTCTTTACTTTGCTTTGAAAAACAAAATCTAGGTCCTTGCATTTCATTGGTCTCTTGATATTTAAGCTCTCTGATTATGCCATGTGTCAATCTCATGAGGACTTTGAAAATTCTTCAACTTCATCACATCGTTGGATCAAATCTAGTGAGCAAGTGATCACCATTGGATCAAAGCTAAGGCTAGATCTTTAACCGTATCCATTTTTAAACAACTTCAAGTTTGATGCACCATTGGATCAAATCCAATGAACAAATGATCACGTTGGATCCTAAAATATGCTTACCTTTTAATCAGTTCCATGATTATATGAATATTAGGTTTTAAAAATGTCATTTAGAATTTTATGTTTAAAAAACACAAAATGGCATAGCCTAAGATCTTTACATACTAGGTTTATCTTGGTAAAATGTTAGGAATTTCTTAAAAGGTTTTTTAGAAATTCCCCCTTTGTATAGGCTTTAAAAATTGTCCAAGTTAAATTTGATGGGTTTCATCACATCAAATACATCCTCATAGACATAAAATGATGGGAGTGAACCTATCAATTTTAAGACAATGAAATTTATTGATCCAATAACTAAATGCCACATGTAAAACCCTCAGGAGTTCCCAAGGCTTTGGGGATTGTCTAAGTTTAATTTGACAGGTTTGGTTATGTCAAATACGTCCTCATAGATATCAAATGATGGGAGTGAACCTATTAATTTTAGGACAATGGAATTTATTGGTCCAATAACTAAATACCATGTGTAAAGCCTTTGGGAGTTCCCAAGGCTTTGGGGATAGTCTAAGTTAAATTTGATAGGTTTGGTCATTTCAAATACATCCTCATAGATGTCAAAAGATGGGTACAAACTTGTCAAATTTAAGACAATGGAATTTATTGGTCTAATAATTGAATACCACATGTAAAACCATTGTGAGTTCCTAAAGCTTCAACTTTAATTTGCACCATTAGATTAAAACCTTAGATCAAATGATCACTATTGGATCCTTACTAGGGCCCAAATCATTGACCGTATGCCTTTCTAAAATACTTTGAGCTTGACACACCATTGGATTAAATCTAGAAAATAAGCATAAAGCATTAGATCTACAAAAACACATGAACTTTAAGTTAAAACTCAATCATGCATAAAATTTCTCGCTAGATTTTCTTGTGAATGTTTAAATTCAAACCCTTAGGGTTTACTATTTGGGAACCCTAACTTCTTCCATGAAACCTATAATTAATCATCTTGAAAATTATTATTTATCAACATTAATCTATAAAACATGATCATAATAAAATACACCAAAGGTCATTTCTTTTTTAAATATTGACCTACTTTTAAAATTCAAGATCAAACAATGTTTCACACGTATTCCAGAATACAGAGGTTATGGAAATAACCACAGGGGGGCCCTTTTCAAAAAATAAAGATGGGGTGGTGTTGGTCTCAACAAGAACCACTTAATTTTGTGCCTTACTCTTTTTCCCCTTTTATCCTTTTTTGTTTGAATATTCTATTCATTGTATTATAGTGTGATGCAAATATGAACAAGGAAGAAAAGACTTAAGCAAACATCAATAATAATTCTCAGGAAATACAAAGTTGATATAATTTTTAGTGGTTAATCACCATTACTCATCTAGATAAATTATTGGAAATTTTTTGGCCCTTGGATTTAACCAGATGAATCCTAAAAATGAGGGTATATTGAGTCCCATGTGTTGAGTCCCATGTGTTGTTATCTCCCTTTGTCTCATCAGAATATTTAATCAAATAAATGTCTCTATTGCGAGTCATAATTTGAGGGGAAAAAATGGCACTAGAAGGAGGGTCATTAAAGAGTAGTTATCAGTAAGAATCTAGGATTTGAAAGAATATTTGATTAGTAGCATCTTGTTTCCCCTCCTTTACACTTTATCCATTGTTTTGTGCTTCAAATAGACACTACAACAAAAAATGGTGCTAGAAGGAGGGCCATGCATTTTATCTAGTTTGAAATTTTAGATACCTTGTGTTACATTGATTTATTATCTATTGTGAGAATTTAAATTATTTATATTTCATATTTTGTTATTTTATGGTTACTTTTATTAATCTCTAACTCATATTTGACATCTTAAACAATATGGATCCTATCGAGCAAATCACTAGATCTTGAGCAATCAGAGGTAGAGTGATTATATCCCCATTGCAAATCTTTAGGAGAGCATAGAATAATAGAGGGAGACTAAGACATTTATCCACCCCTACCATTTTTTCCTCTCAATATACTTAAAATAGACCCCCACCCATTATTTCACCCAAGGCTTATCAAGGTCTACAATAAATGTGTCAAGTGGCATGCATGATCTACCTAGGAATCCTAAGAGATACCTTCCAAGGTTTACCCCAAGTATTGGGAAAAATATTGAATATCATGTCACATCCCACAAAACTACCCTTAAGTTTCTCAAATTTGAGCATGAGGATGTAGCCTACAAGCTATTCCCTTTCACCTTGCTTGATGCGGCCTATGACTAGTTCCTTAACTTTTGTAAAGACTTAATTAGAAGTCAAAATCAATTAAGTAGCATGTACTTGGCCTATTTTGGTCAAGTGGTATACCCTAGTATCCTATATCAATAGTTTTATTACATGAGAAGGGATCCCAATGAACCTATATGCCATTTTAATGCTTGATTTAAAAATATGTATAGTAGGGTTATAACCATGTATAGGCCAAATAAACAATTAGCATTAGAAATGTTTAAAAATGCTTTAGACCCATGGATAACCATGTTCTTGAGGAGGGATCCAACTATCATTAATCTACCCCTCACCTATGTATAGGTGATAAAAGTGGATAGGTAGCTCAATCCACAAGGACAATTATTGGCCCCTATTCCTAACATCTTCCCAAACATAACATCATTTAATCCAATCCACCCTATAAATCAAAATGTTATAATGCTACAACCTCTCCTAATCATGAAACAAATTCCTCTACTCCATGTTACTCCAAATCAAAATTTGGGATTTCTAAATTATATTGGTAATGAGGCCATACCATGATATTATAACCAATCTTTAGTCCTAGTTGTAACTAATAACATATAGAATTATAATCAAGAATCAACCAAGCTTGAGTTGGATGCAATTCAAAGGATGGTCGAAAGGTATAGAAATGATTTCCTTAGTTTGAAAAAATAATTGGGTAGTTTAAGTAGTCGAATTTATGACCTGAATTTCACTTATCATTGTTATTATAGGCCCAATAATAGGCAAGGAAAATAAGAGGAGTCTCCACATAATAAAATGCATAAAATCAACATCATGGAGATCACCCTACCCAACTAGTTTCAAGTTTTATAACACAACCTAGCATGAGGAAATTGAATGTGTTGAGTTTTTTAATGCCTTAAAAATCCTATAGAAGTAAATTGATGAATATGAGGTTATCCCAAATAACCAAAATACCATAGGTTGACCTGATTTTCCTATTTCATCCAAATCATTCGATACAACCATGGTTTTAGAGACCTTGGATTTTATTAGTGAAGTGGAAAATGAATCTAAGGATAATACCAATGATTTTCAAGTTGTGTATCAATACTAAATAGGTATTTATACCCTTAGGAGTAGGGCACATCGACCCTTGACAACCTCAACACCACCCAACAATGTTACTACCCCCTGACCTAAAAGCTAGAAATGACCCACCTCCACCAAAATTAGGTGACAACCAAACCACCATTAGTAAAAAGAGCTAAAACATAGTTGAGGATGTGAAAAGGATAAAGGACAATATAACCCTCCATGAATTAGAATGAATTATTGAACATCACTCCTTAAGTCTCTTACAAAGAAGAGTACTCAACCCAAAAATAAGGCAATGATCAATACCAATTTTGTGATACACAAAGACAAGACTGAGGTTCCACCCATCTTATCTATAGTCTAAATATTTGGAAAGAATTTACATAATTTCTTGATTGATTTAGGCACCTCATCAAATTTCATTCCTACAAGGCTTTGTAGGAAACTAGGACTGGCCTTGTAAAATTAAATAAGATAGTGGTCTAATTAGATAAGTCTAAAGTCAAGGTTATATGAGAATTGTTGAATGTTCATAAGAAATTACAAGTTGAGCCAAGGATCTAATATTTCATGGACATACAAGTGGTTGAGATACAAGAGGCATATGGCATGTTTCTAAGTAGAGATTAGTCCAAATCTCTTAATGGTTATATGGAAATAGACTTCTCCCATATTTGGCTACCATGGAGAGGAGTGGAAAATTAGAGAAGGATTGATGGAGATCCATGCCTGAAACTAATGATTACATAATATAATTTAGTCAATGAGTAAGTCAATTTTACTTTCGTGGATTTAGGTGTTTATACTATCACCACCAAACCAACAAGGAAGAAATAGCTCAACCAAGATCAAAATTTATGTATGTAGTCTTTATATTTTGATGGAGCTCAATCTAGACAAGGGTTGGGGGAAAGTATTATACTTATTTATCCATATGGTAAAAAAACATATAGCTACATATATATTTCAATTCCACTATACTAATAACATAATAGAATATGAGGCACTGATATTGGGATTACAATTTACAGCTAGGTATGATGTTCGGTAAATAAAGGTATACAATGATTATGAATTAGTCATCAATTAAGTAAGGAATAAATTCCAATGTAATATTTTTCATTTTAAGTATAAGCACTATGTTTGGGATTTTATGAAATCTTTTGATGCATTTAATATTTTTTCTATTCCTATAATTAATAATGCCTTGGTAAACTCACTGGTTATTTTTGCTGCTAAACTTAAACCTTTAGATGACATGGATCTGCAAAAGTTTTATGTTGAATTGGTTTCATGTACATATATGCTTGATAATGTGAATAAATTTCAAGTTTTTTATGATGATAGACACATTTTAGATTTCCTTTCTAATTCAAATGCTTTTGACACATAGGTGGTTGATGATGAGAGGAATGATATGGATTAAGAACATTGTGATGTAGATGGAGTTCTTAACCTTAAGAATAATAAAATACAAAATGGAATGATATCATTGAAAAGGTTATTCAACTTATAAATGCCTATATATAGGCCTAAAATATATATTCACCCTAGTCAAAGGTCATGAGTAATTAATATGAGTATGTTTGATCAACCTCAGAACATCACTATAGGGCCAAAATGCATCGATGAATAAATGCAAAATTTACAAAGGATGTTAATCCATTACCAAGACATTATTAGTTGGACTTATGGTGACTAAAAATGTTTAATCCTAGCATCATGATGTATAATATTCCCCTGAAACCTAATAAGAAGCCATTCAGACAGTGCTAGAGACCAATCAATCATGTTATCAAGCCACTCATCTTGAAGGAAGTTCATAAATTGATTTTAGCTGGTATAATGTTTATAGTAATATATTCAACCTAGGTAGTTAATTTAATACCAGTCAGAAAGAACAATGGATAAATTTTCCTTTGAATTAACTTCAAAAATTTGAATGAAGCTTTAGACAAGGATATTTATCCATTTCCATCCCTAGATGAAGTCATCCAAAAGGTTAGCGAATCTAATATGATGTCTTTCCTAGATGGGTTCTTCAAATATAATCAAATTTTAGTTGAAAATGAAGAGTGATCTAAGATAGCCTTCACCATAAAGTGGGGCATGTTTGATTATAATAAAATGCCCTTTGGTCTAATCAATTTTGGTACCACTTTTCTAATATCCATGGACATAGTGTTTGAAGGGTTGATTGGTAAGTGCATTATTGTGTATATGGATGACTTAATTTTTTTTTTTTTACATATAGATTAGACCATTTAAGACACTTTTATAATATATTTGAATGCTACTGTAAGTTTGGTATTTCACTCAATCCAAAGAAATGCATTTTTTATGTAATTGAAGGTAAGCTCTTTGGTCACGTAATTATGAAATAAGGTATGTTAATTGAACTTGATAGAGCCGATACTATTTCTAAAATTCAATTAACAAATAGTAAGATGGAATTGAAATCTTTTTTTGGTAAAATTAATTTCATATAAAAATTCATTTTAGGTTTTTCTGAGATAACCAAACCATTGAGTGTCTTATTAAAATAGGAATATAAGGTTGAGTGGATGACTACCTTAAATAAGTCCTTTTAATAAATTAAGGATGCCATAATGTAGGACCCTATTTTGGTCAACCCAGATTACACAAAATATTTATAATAATATTCATTTACATATGATTACACCATTATTGTCATCCTTACTCAAAAACTAGAAGATGGAGAGCATCATATAGCTTTCATAAGCACCAATTTGAAGGAAGATGAATTAAATTACCCTATTTTGGACAAGTAAGATTATTCATAGGTAAAGGTATCAAATAAATTCATACATTACATCCTAAGGAACAAATTTTATGTTATGGTTTTGGATCCTACTATCAAAATGATGTTGGACAAAATGAACTTGGAAAAAGAATAGGATGTTGGGTCTCAAAAATTTAAGAGTATGACATTGAAGTTAGGCTCATAGAGCTGGTTTGAGGTCAAGGTCTATCATAATTGATCTCTAAAATTTACCCTAGTATTTTTATTGTCAAGTGAATCAATTTGAACTAAAGCACAACCCCTAGTATGACTTTATTACTCATTACTTATTGTATGGTGCTCCACCAGCTAACTTGGGTAGGACACATAAAAGAACATTAATTTTTAAGGTTTCCCACTACATGCTAAATAAATTTGTCATGTACCATATAAATCATGAAGGTATTTTTCTAAGATGCTTAACATAAGAGGAAAAACTTGATGTCATGACTTATGTCCATGATAAATTAGGTAGTGTCCATCCTTATAGAAGTGTGACAACCCATAACATCTTAAGGGTTGGTTATTATTGGCCAACATTGTTCAAATATGATCATACTCATATGATATCTTTTCATCTCTATCAAAACTTTTTAAAAGTGTAAATTCATGTTCTTATGCCCCTTAAACTAGTAATTAAGGAGTGTCCCTTTGCTCAATGGGGCCTAGACTTCACTGCAGTCATAAATCCAAAATATTCAATGGCCATAAATTCATTACTATAATAACTGACTATTGTACAAGATGGGTTGAAGAAAAATAAAACAATAATAACATTGTTGAGGAGGTGATTAGATTCCTTGAATAGCATATTATAAGTAGGTTCAACACCCATGTGGCACTTGTGTGTGATAATGGTCATGCCTTACAATTAATTGAGTTGACAAAGTGGGAATATCAAAATAGATTTGCATTAAAGTTCTATACAAACTATTACCCTCAAGTAAATGGTTTGGTTGAGTCCACAAATAAGAACTTACTAAGTGTTATCAATAAATTAGTAGAAGAGAACCCACATAGTTGGCATCTTCTACTCAAGTATGTGTTATGGGCTTATCAGACAAGGCACAAGAAAAGTCTCAAGAGTTCTCCATTCATGTTAGTTTATGGCATGGAACCAATATTTCCAATGACACACAAAAGACCCACATATCAATTCATAAATTACTAAATGGAATCAAATGAAAAAGTTCAATTCATTTTGATTGACCTAATTCATATGAAAGATATGAGAGATGAATCCTTGTAGAATTTTAGCAAGCATCTGATTAATGTGAATAAATTGTTTGATAGAAAATCACAATTAGAATGCTGTCATATTTTAGACTTGGTTTTATTATGGGACAAATCCCATGAGAAGAAAATTCAATAGTATAAGTTAAGTTCTCTTTGGAATAGTCTTTATCAAGTTGCAGAATTACTAGGACAAAATGCTTCCAGATTGAAAGATCTATAAGGGAATGACCTACAATGCTAGTTAATAGATAGTTTACAAATCATTACTTCTCAGTTGTTCTATCCAATACCATTTCATAATGAGTCAAGAGGTTTGTTTCATGCATATACTATATACTATTTAGTGATTTATTATATTAGTTTGGATTAATGTTGTTTATTTATTTTCTTTGCTTTGATTTTTTCTATTTCTTGCCCCCCTCTAACTAACTCATTTGAGTTGGCATGTTTCATTTAAGTGTTGGTATCTTTTTACTGTATTCTATAATACAAAATGGATTAATTTTGATTAATTACCATATCATGGTAAATCAATCCTATGGGAGGTGGTCTCTTGGCCTTGTTATTTTAGTTCTTCTCTTGTAGCCCATTAACTAAACTTTTGCCCATAAAACAAATCATATGCACATCCAACATTACATCAAAACCAGGTCTGAGAATAAATAGAAGATAGAATAATAGTAAGTTGAAATTTAGGTATTTTGGGGTTATTTTGGGATGGTCACTTCAAATGGTGAGTAAGTACATGAGGGTCATTTAGATTTTAGAAGTTAGATAGTAAGCAGTCATTCTTGAACAACTCCATAAATTGGGAGCAATTCTTTTGTACATTTTCATAATTTTGAAGGCCATTGATTTGAAATAGAACTTATGGATTTAGAATAATTTCTTTTCCCATCTAAACCATCAACTACACTTAATTGAACATTTAAAGTAAATAGAAGCACTGATTTAGTTTGAATTTATCTCAGTAATCTAACTTTTATGATTTTATCATTATACCTATGGATTGGTTCTCAATCCTCAATGGATAAAACTCCAAAATATTTTCATAATAAAATATCAAAGGAAATTAAATAAAAATAAAAAATCCAAGTCTTCTTCTAAAGGGTGATTCAGGCAATCTCCACTATAGGCTTTCCATCCTAGCTGGTAGTGGAGTAAGGCCTTGAAAAAGTTTAGAGGTATCTATATTAGGGATATATACTCCTGGTTGGAAGAAAATCAATGCCCATTCCATTCCTCTCAAGTTTAATAACCAATATTAGCCCTCTCAAAAGTTTTGGTTGCTTATATGGGTCTGAATTATTTCATGTGAATTCAATGGCTAAAAAAAACTAATCACTTTTACACACATTAATGGTATAAGGCTGAATTAGAACTTAGTATGTCACATGTTGAAGCAAACTTTGGTGCCTTCATTTTTTTGGTTTTATATAATGAATTATTTTTAGTTTGTGTTTATTTTCTAGGTGTGAAGACTTACAGTCTAGGTTCTGAATGCTAATGCAACATTCTCCCCATAGAGGTCACCATTTATTGGGTTAAACACACCTCATTCTTAGATTTCAAATGGGGACCCTCTTGTTTGGTTTGGTCTTTGGTTTGTAGGTTTTTGGATGTGAAGTTATGTCTTATTAATGCTTTATTGATATTAACCAAATCTAAATTCAATCCTTTTGAACATAAGAAGTTCCATTTATCGTCCACTCAATCTAAATTATACTTCTAAAATATTTTATTTCAATTTGAAAATGACCAAGTATTTATAATTTCCCATTATAAAGACTTGGTCCATATTCAATTTTAGACTTGGATATTCAAAATGTTTTTTAACTTTAAAAATGATGTGAATTCATTGTTAGGGATTGGCGAATCCTATTATGTGTTCAAGCTCAGAAGCTGGCCTTTATTTTATGCCTTAGTGGATTTTCTTTTTTTGGCTAACTTAATAATAACTTCATTTTCCTTAGTTATTTTTTTGCCTTGTATTTTCTATAGGTTTTACCCTTGAACCCTCATAATGATTGAAATCATGCCATGTGGCACAGTCCCATTTAACTATTAGTGTAGTTTTTTTTCCCCTATTATTTAATTAGGGAAATTATATTTGTGCATACATGGAGTTTTCCTACATTTGTGGGATAGGCTAGCTTATGTGGAGATGTGTGTCATAGATGTGTCATAGGTGTCATAAGAATGTCATAAGTAACTCCCTTGATGGGAGTTACTTCTCTATTCTTAGCACCTTGTCACCACCTTTCATGGAAGAGTTATAGTCTATTCTTGGGGTGTCTTGACCACTTTTTGTTGAGGAGTTACTTACGTGCTCTCCTATATGTATTCTTCACTTTGGCCATCTCATGTTAATCAGATTTTGGTTTTCTCCATTTTGTCTTATGCAATTTATCTTCTTGTATAATTTCAAATTGCTTTAGCATCTATGTGGTGTGCACTTGCTTCATCTCGTGTGATCACATCTCTATTGCATTCACATTATCTGGATTCTGGCAACAACTCTAATATGGTATCAGAGCCACCCCGATAATCGTGTGTCTGGTTATGCTATTAGTTTGTTCTAAAATTCTTACTTTGCTTTCTTAGTAGTTTTTTATTTAACTCCATTGCATTTGAGAGTTTTGGTAGAGTTTCTTGAAAACTCATGCAAATCCATACAGAATTCTGTTAAAAAAATTACATCTGTTGAGAGCCACCCAAATCTACCCTTTAGATATCTACGTTGGAGGAGGTAAACCTGCTTTGGACTATTTTTTTCTCCATTTCAAATTTGAAGGCATTAGATTTTACATTGAATTTATACGGATTGACTTCTCCATTTCAAAGCTGGTGAGCAGTCTGCCTGCTTCCATTCGGATCTTGCCCTTGGGTCCCATGGGCACCCAGGCGTCAAGAATGTTTAGCAACCATTGGTTGATAAAGATATTTACAAATAAAGATCTATGGGCTTGATGCACTCGGGTGCCATTTTTGTGTGCAGGGAGCAAGGAGAGGGAGGAGCAACACTGCCATGTAGATAGTCCTTCCTCTAATGCCACGCAATCAGTCTAGGCACTGCCCACTCACATCTGTAACCCTCTGAGGCATGCACTCTCCAATAGTGGTCAATCGTTGTGCCCCAACACCATGCAAATAGCAACATCCAACTTTCACCAGAACCAAGGTATTTGATATTGTGCTCACTACAGATGCACTGAAGATTCACACCCCAGGGGCTGAGTTTAGACCTTTTTGGTTTCCAACGTCCATGTGGTGGGCCCTCTCTCTCTCTCTTGTTGTTTAATTTGTAATTCTGCTTTTGTCCAATAATTATTTTGATATTCATAAATCAGTAATTTGATTTTTTGAATTAAAGCCAAATTAGAAATTAGCATTAAAAAAAATAGTTTAGAAGTTTTTTCAAAACTTGTATCTTCGACCTACGAAGACGAAGGGTGAGGCCTAGGTTGGAAAGAGGCCAATTCCCCCTCACAAAGACCTCCTATGGATTCCTCGCTCTATGCCAAATCCAACGAGTGGTTGGAAGGCCACTTTCTCTCTCAAAATAGGCATTTTTTTAATGTTTTAGTGATATTATTTTGCAAAAACACTAGTTTACAAGAAATTGAACCTTTAATATCTTGCAAACGGTAGCTCAAATTTGGGTGACATTTTTTTCAAAAGTGTTTATAATTCAATTCACCATAGTTTAGGCTTGTTATTTGTCAAAAATTCACTAGTTTATAAAGTGCCTATAATCTGGGTCTCCTAAGACGCATTTTCAGCTGAGTCTGACGTCCTGTTTGCTTAAAGTCTTGCACTGATTACTCTAAGACACATTATTAGCTGAGCCTAACATCTTTTGAGCATACACTTTCATATTTTATGGGGATCAAAATTTTAAGGGGTGTGATTTCTTTTCACAACTTGCAAATACTTGCTTTCATTCTCCTTTCTGCATAATTTCACAACTTGCAATCAACACAACTTCACCTAAATTCAGCTTAAAATGGACTCTTTTCAACTTAAACCCCTAACACCCTTCAACTATCATGAATGGAAGGTTAAAATTTCAATCATTCTTAGAAGCAAAGGGTTGTATAGGATCACCATGGGTACTGAAGTAAAACCCAACACTGATGCTGAAAAGGTCAAGTGGTACAACCGTAGTGATGAAGCCTATGAATTACTGAGATCGTTTGTGTCTCCAAAACTTCTCTTCCATTTAGAAACCTCTAAGACTCCCAAAGACATATGGGACACCTTAGAACTCTTATTTGGGAAGCTTGATGAGATGAGAGGTCATGAGCTCGAAAATAAACTCATAAGTCTAAGTCCTAACAACTTTGGCACCCTACAGGATTTCTTCACTAAGTTTAAGGCCCTTAGATTACAATTGAAATAATGTCGGATAGATAAAAAAAATGATCAACTCATCCTTTCTATTCTCACAAAGTTAGGTCCAAGTTATTCAGTCTTTGTCTCCACTTTCCATGCCACAAAAAGTGCCCTTGGCACTACATGGAAAATGCCTTCTTTAGATTCATTCATTGTCGACTTGACTAGGGAGCAAGATAAGCTAATTCAAATGATCACAATGAAGTCTACTCAACCCCAAGCTTTGATAGTTGGAAATGGTAAGGATCAAACTTCAACAAAGGAGAAGAAGAAAAAGAACAAGGACCAGGAGAAGAAGAAAGAAAACAACAATCTTGCCAAAAACAACACTGAGTCTTCCTCCTCCAATGCTAAACCTAAGAAGGAGAAGGTTAAGTGTGCCTATTGTAAAAATATATGGCATGATGAACACAAATGTATGAAGAAACAAATAGATCACCTAACTCATCTTCTAGAGAAGCACAACATAGGTGTTCCTGAGTCCATCAAGCAGAATTCATCTACCCAAGATTCTACCAAGGCAAAAGGCAAGGGTAAGGAGAAAGAAAAGGGCAAGGCCTTTGTAGCTACTATAGCTTCTACATCATCATGGGTCATTGATTCGAGTGCTTCTCACCACATGGGCTCTTCACTAGTTGAGTTTTCATCTTTAGAGCCTTGTAGCATGACTTTAATTAGTTTGGGTGATGACACATCAGTTTCTATTGTAGGGACAGGGTTAGTTGAAATGGAAGGAAGAACATTCAATAATGTTCTAAGTGTTCTTTCTCTTTCAATCAATCTCCTATCAGTGTATCAAATCACTCACATTGGTCAGGGCATGAGAGTTGAGTTTTCACCAGATTTAGTGGCTATCAGGGAGTTGCATAGTGATACTATAGTGGCAGTGGGTAGGGTAGATCACCAAGCAAGGTTATACACATTCTCACATTTTGCACTAGATTCTTCTCCAACAACATTGTTGACTCATTTAGATGGAGTTAGCAAACTATGGCATGAGCGGTTTGGCCACCTTAACTATCGCTACCTTGAGAAACTTTGCAAAAATAACATGGTCATTGGCTTGCCTCATGTCCAATTCTCAAAAGGACTTTGCGAGGGGTGTTCCCTTAGGAAGCATCCCAAATCAAAATTTGACAAAGGCAAAGCTTAGAGGGCTTCACAACCTTTGGAGTTAGTCCACAATGATGTATCAGGACCCTTTCCCAAACCATCTTTCACAAGGGCCAAGTACATCCTCACTTTCATTGATGATTTTTCTAGGTACACTTGGATATATTTTCTCAAATAAAAGTCTGAAGTGTTTGAAAATTTTCTAGACTTCAAGGCTCTTGTTGAGAAATAGAGTGAGAAATCTATCAAGGTTCTTTGAACTGATAATGGAGGGGAGTATGTCAGCAACAGGTTTGAGCAATTTTGCACTACAGAGGGGATTGATTTGTAGCGTATAGTCACTTAAAATCCTTCACAGAATGGGGTTATAGAACACAAAAATAGGTTCTTGAAATAAATGGCTAGCTGTATGATTCACTCCAAATCCTTATCACCATAGTACTAGGCCGAAGCCATCAATTGTGATTGCTACATTCAAAATAGGGTTCCTCACAAAGCTTTGAAAGGAATAACACCCTTTAAAGCTTGGCATAAAAGGAAACTTGGTGTTGAGCACCTTAGGGTTTTCAAATCCCCAGCCATGGCCTAAATTCTAAAGAAGAAATGCAAAGCTATGGAATGACAGTCCAAGTCTTGCATCTTTATAGGATATCTAGATGGTATTAAGGGGTATCACCTTCTAGATCTAGTTACTCATGAGTTGTTCATCGAGAGAAGTGTCCATTTTCAGGAGAGTCCTAAAGACTCAACACTTAACACTTCTTCTCCCTCATCGAATCTACTTCTTCATGATGATTCCTCATCAAATTTAGATTAGCCATAGTAGGTTCTTGAGCCAGAGACATCTTCTCCTTCTTCTTTGAGTTTAGACAGTGAGGACAGTGATGCAGAGTCATCCACCTCTAGTCAGTCAAAGGATGAGGAGTTAACACCTGACTCACCCACTTTTGGGCCACTTTGGGCCAGATAGACACTTGAGAGTGCTTTCATTTGGGCAAGAGATCCCACAAATGATAGACGTACTAGGGGGGATTTTCATAGAGATCCACATGACTTCTTTGCTTCAGTTTTAGATCCACAGACTTTTTGAGAGGCATCGGGGGTACCTAAGTGGGATAGTGCTATGGAGGAAGAATATTATTCCTTAATAAAAAATCACACTTGGGATTTGACTTCACTTCCTAAGGGAATAAAGATGATTTGATATAGGTGGATTTATTGGACCAAGTTTGCAGTAGATGGGTCGGTTGATAAGTACAAGGCCCGATTGGTCGCCAAGGGTTTCTCATAGGTGGCAGGCATTGACTACTCAGAGACCTTTTCACTCATTGCAAAGATGACTTCTATCTGACTCACCTTGGTTATTGCCACAACACATGGTTAGGATGTGCACCAGATGGATGTGAATAGTGCCTTTCTTCACACAGACCTAGAGGAGGAGATCTACATGGAGCAGCTGCCAGGATTTTTCAAGATTCTTCCTTAGTATGCAGACTTAGGAAATCTATCTATGGCCTCAAATAGGCCCCTCAAGATTGGTATGCCAAGATGGATTCCTTCCTTCTCATAGTGGGTTTCACCTTGTGCCATTCTGACCCCAATGTCTACTTCTTGCGACAAGATGATTCACTCCTGATTTTGGTTCTATATGTTGATGACTTTTTGATCACCTGGAGTTATTCATTGGCTATTGCAATAGTGAAAGAATCTCTCCAAGATATATTTGACATGATAGACTTGGGTTTATTGCACTACTTTCTTGGCATCGAGATCTCACAGTTAGATTCAGGGATTTCTCTTACACAGCCTAAGTATGCTCTTGACTTATTGGCTCGGTTTCACATGGCTAATTGCAAGCCATCTTCAACTCCCTTTATATTAGGAGTCAAGCTTGAGGCTGACTATTCTTCACCATTGGTTGATGCCACTCAATATCAACAACTTTTTGGTAGTCTCATCTACTTGACTTACACCAGGCCTGACATATCATATATAGTGGGACTTGTCTCCAAATTTATGCAGGAACCTCATGAGCTACATTGGAAAGCAGCTAAGAGGATCTTGCATTACATAAAAGGTTCACATAGATACGAGATTCATTACAGATTTGGCATAGAGGTTGACTTGGTTGGATATATAGATTCAGACTGGGCTGGCGATTCACAGACTCACAAGTCTACTTCTGGTTATAGTTTCTCTCTAGGTTCTAGTCCTATCAGTTAGTCTAGCAAGAAGCAAAATGTTATTTCTATATCATCCATGGAGGCAGAGTACAGGGGAGCTGTTAATGTAGATACTGAGGCTATTTGGCTTTAGGGGATTCTTTCTAAGTTTGGCATTCCTATCAGGCAACCCACCATCATTTATTGTGATAACTAGAGTACCATTTAGATTTTCAGGAATCTAGTTCAGCACCAGTAGACCAAGCACATAGAGATTCACATGCATTTCATTCAAGAGCTTATTCATAGTTAGGTCATTAACTTGATATTTTGCTAGTCTTCAGTGCAGGTTGTGGACATCTTCACCAAACCTTTCACCGAGAGCAAGTTCATTCATCTACAAGCTCTTCTTGGGGTGTGGTCTACATCTACAGCAACATCATCTTTAGAGGGGCCCACTAGCCTCTTCATTTCTTTTATATCTCTCTTTTGGGGGGGGGGAGTTTTTTCCTATGGGTTTTCTCCTTTTCTCTATCTTATGGGAGATTGCATTTGTACATGGGTACCTCATCAGGCCTAGTTGTCGGGACCCATTTTATATTTCCACACTACCCACCTAAGCTGCACTTATGGGGGGGTATTAGTGTAGTTTTTTTCCCTATTATTTAATTAGGGAAATTATATTTGTGCATACATGGAGTTTTCCTACATTTGTGGGATAGGCTAGCTTATATGGAGATGTGTGTCATAGATGTGTCATAGGTGTCATAAGAATGTCATAAGTAACTCCCTTGATGGGAGTTACTTCTCTATTCTTAGCACCTTTTCACCACCTTTCATGGAAGAGTTATATTCTTTTATTGGGGTGCCTTGACCACCAATTGTGGAGGAGTTACTTACATGCTCTCCTATATGTATTCTTCACTTTGGGCATCTCATGTTAATCAGATTTTAGTTTTCTCCATTTTGTCTTATGCAATTCATCTTCTTGTATAATTTCAAATTGATTTAGCATCTATGTGGTGTGCACTTGCTTCATCTCATGTGATCACGTCTCCATTACATTCGCATTATCCAGATTCTGGAAACAACTCCAATATCAACAAAGTGTTCTAGGGACTTATAAGTACTTATATTTTTTTTATAAATTTATTGAGCCTCTAGGCCTTGATATCACATCCTAGTGACTCAAATTTATGGAGAACTAAAGGCATTAACAAAGACTTATAACCTCAATTTCTTAGGGATATTACATTATTAACCTAAAATCCTAAGAGTTGATCGATATTAACAAAGGCATGGACTTAAACAACCCCAAAAAGATTCCACATTGCACTCTCTTGGGAGTTCAAGATCTTGAAGTGATTAAAATAATAATCTACGATCTCAAGACATTGATAGCATTATCCCAAAGCCATGAAGAGCTTGGGAAGCTAAGAAGTAGCCACTAGCCATAATGATGATAGAAGCAAATAACAAACTTAATCCTGGGGGATACGATAAGCTTCCAAGTGGAAAAATGGAACTTGATAAACAAAGCCAATAGCCTAGCAAAGAAAAAGGAATGTGAAGTTGATAATAAACCACATGGCCAATGGAGAAGAGTATGAGGCCAACAAATCAAACAAGTACATCCAAGGAACTAAGAGGAAGCTAACATGTCTGATAAATATGTCTAAGGGAGGTACATGGAGTGAATAAATCACAAAGAGAGCTCTAGGACATAAAATGATATGAACCCAAACCATGTCAATAGGTCGAGTCATCATAAAGAGTATGGGCCTAAATTTGACAACTTTCTAAAATGTTAGAATGGCCCAAATTGAGTAGAATAAAAAAATAGCAAATCAATTTATATTTTAAGGGATCTAACTGGTCAAGGGAGGTATATGGAGCAAATTGGTGCTTCTTGACCTAAATACTCTCCTAGGTGGGCCAAATAGAAGAATCATTCAAAATAATTGGGCCAAAAGGGAGAAGTGGGGATATCATTTCAATTAGATAGGTGTCACCACCATAGAGAAAATATGAAATAGAATTTGGATTTCCTTTGATAATGGATGGAATATTCTAACTAAATGTAGTTTTAGCAGCCTAAATTGGTAATCATGGCTAGAATGGGAGCCTTTCACTACTTGGAGACAAGTCCCATTGTCTTTTCCATATAAGATGGTTTGCATTATTTTTTTTTGAGAGAAGAGATGTTATGCACCAAAACTCCATAAAAATTGTGATAGGCTCAGTCCTCTTTTTTGCTTATTTTGTTTTGGCTTGTGATTGTCTATCTAGAGGCACACTTAAATGATTTTGAAATAACATTGAAATATATATCAGTATAGTTTGAAATTCATGTTCATTTTTAGTAATGTCCTTCATTTATTAATAGATTAAAATTTATTAATGTTAAGAAGATATTTCAATGCTTATTTAGTAATGAATATGTAATCAAATTGTGCAGCAGCTAGTTTGATTGGTTCTAAATTTCCATTTTATTTAAATTGAAGTTATGTCAAGCCATTATGTGTAGTATATAAAGGCCTTTAATATGATTTTATTTAATATAATTTCAATTTAATATGTTTAATTTTGATTCTTCATAATCCTACTTATTGAGTTTCTTCAGTTTGTGCTATAGCTAGACCTAGTACATAACGGTATAATTATGATCAAGCATGGTTTTGATTTTTAGCATTAACAATCTTATTTTAGTTAAAGAACCACTTACTCTCATGCCTTACTCTCTCTCTCTCTCCACTTTTATCCTTTTTTGTGATTAATATTTTGTCCATTGTATTATAGTGTGATGTAAATGTGAATGAGGAAGAAAGGACTTAAGCAAACATCAATAATAATTCTCAGGAAATATGGAGTTGATAGAATTTCTAATGGTTAATTGTAATTTATCACACAACTAAATGATTTAAAACTTATAAACCCTTGTATTTAACTATTTGAATCCTAAAAGTGAGGTGATGTTGAGTCCCATGTGTTGTTATCTCCCTTTATCCCATTAGAACATTTAATCAAATAGTTGTCTCTATTGTGGGTCACAAATTGAGACCAACATAGCCTTATGTATAAATTTTTCCATAACATCCTTCAAAAGTCCCCAAAAAAATGTGTATCTCTATTTAATACAATACTCCTTGGCAACCCATGCAATCTTAGAACTTCTTAAAAATACAAATTTGTAATATGTCTAGCATCACTAGTCTTCTTACATGATAAAAAGTGAGCCATCTTAGAAAATATATCAACAACAAAAAATATGGAATTATTACCTCAATGGATGATAAAAACTAACATTTTAAAATTTATCCTTAGAATCTTGTAAAAATCTACACTTTTGCATAAAATTATTCACATTTGTACTCATCCAAGACCAATAGTACTTGTCACTCAACTACATCAAAGTTTTATCATACCCAAAATGACTAGCTAGACCTCCACTATGTTTTTATTTCAATAGGTTATCTCTCATAGATCCTTAAGGTATACACAACTTATTACTCTTGAATAAAAATCCATATTAAATCATATTCTTTGGCCATAGAGTTCAGTTTGTATTTGTTGGATTCTTGCATCTTGTCTATGCATCTCGAAAACCCAAGTCTTATTCATACAACTCTGTCATTGATTCATAAACAATGACTTCCACCTTTAGCTCATTCACTATAATATATCACCTAATAAATGCATCTAATACCTTATTATAATTTCTACTTCTATGTTTCAAAACAAAAAAAAATAGCCTTGAATAAATTCAAACCATTTCATGTGTCATTTCATTATTATCTATGTACAAAATGAACTCATTTGGTAATAAGTAATGTTTCCACTTCTTTAGAGCTTACACCATTGCATATAATTCTTGCTCATAAACTAAATTCTTCCTCTTAGCTTCATTCAACTTCTCACTGAAATAGGAACTAGGCTAAACTTCTTGACTCAGCACTGCTCATATAGTTGTTTCACTTACACAATCAACTTGAAACACTTTTCCAAAATATGGTAAAGCTAACATTGATTATTTTTTCACCTTTGTATTAAAAAATTAAAAGCTACTTTCTACTACAATAGTCCACTAAAATTTATTATTATGTACCTTCATATTATTTGTGATGGGTGTATATATGTCATTGAAGTTTTTGATAAAATTTATATATAAATTTTTTAACCCATTGAAACTTCTCACTTCAAGCACACTTTTTTGCAAATGCCAATCCATAATTTTCCTCACCTTCTCAAGGTTTATCCTTGACCCATCCTTTGATTTTAAAAATCCCAAATATATTCTCTCCTCTTGCATGAAGCCACACTTCTTCAAGTTTACTAGAAATTTCTCATCCTTTAGCTTATCAAAAACCAACTTCAAATGCTTCAAATGTTTCTCCTTAGAATGAATGAAAATTAGAATTCCATCCAAATATATTATCACAAACTCACCCATGAAAGGATTTAACACTTCATTCATGAGTCTTATGAACATACTAAGAGTGTTTGATAAGTTGAATGGTATGACCACCCATTCATATAACACGTTCTGCATGTTGAATACAATCTTCCACTCATCACCTTCTCCTATGTGGATTTGATGATATTTTATCTTCAAATCTATTTTAGTGAGTTACCTTTCTCCACTCAAATAGTAAATTAAGTCATCCATTCTTGATAATGGAAACCTTTACTTAATATTGATATTATTTATTTCATATGAATCTATATACATTTTCCACTCTCCACCTATCTTTGGTTCTAACATAACTCGAACTGCCCATAGGCTTAGACTCCCTTGAATTAACCCTTCCTCAATAGCTCCTGCACTTATTTCTTTATCTATTAATTCTCCATTTGAGTCAATCTATATGTTGCTTTATTAGGTAAACTTACTCTTTTCACTAAATATATATGATGAATAATGCTCCCTACAAGTGGTACTCCATCCAAAAATTCACTCATCATAATATCAACATATCTTTAAACATATTCTCAATTTCAATAATTAGGTCACTTATTGTAGTGGGTATCAAAACTTGCACATGATTTTAAATTAGTGAAAAGCATGTTTCTTCCTCTTTAGACACCTTAAAAAACTCTTTACTAGATACCATCATCACTTTAAAAAAAAAATCCACCTCATCTCCTTTATCCTTCAATGGACTCTATGTGAATCTCTTGGCATCCTTCATAATGGTGTAGGTGTTTTCTCTTCCATCATACACAACTCTCCTATCAAAATTCCATGGCCTACCCAATAACACATGACATACATCCATGGGCATGATGTCACATATAAATTCATCCTTGTATGAACCAATCTAAAAATTCACCACACATTATTCATTCAATAGCACCTAATGCCCCTAAAGCAACCAAGAAACCTTATATGGTGTATGATGTATCAATCACTTCATGACAAGTTTTTACACCATCTCTTGAGAAAATAAATTATCTATACTATCACTATCAATCAAGACTCTACAACACTTACCTCTAAATTTTAAAGTAGTCTAGAATAAACTCTTTCTCTATGTAAATTCATTCACCTCCTTGGTTGGTTTTAATAACACTATATTCATCAACAAAGCCTATCCTTATTTTGTATATTTCATATGTATTAGAGACCTAATGTTCTCATCATATCCAAAGGCTATATGAGTTGTCATTTTATCTCTCTTACTATTATTTTGAGGTTTTTTTTGACAATCTTGTTTGATATCACTAGCATACTTATTACACCCAATTCACTTACTTGGAAAACCTATGCCTCTACCTCATCCATAGAATCCTCTTCTTCTAGAAGAGTGTCCTCATTATTTTTAATTATAACTTTTTAAAGTAATTTCCTCCCCACCATTATTTTTTTTACCTCTTTCATTGTTGTTCTATTTTTGTCTTATTGAAGACCTTCCTTTGCCTCTAGAGTTCGCTAGCTACTTCCTCATCAGCGTCTCCTCCACCTTCAATACATATTAAAAACATTCCTCTACTATTATAAATTTTAATAAACTAATTTATTTTATGTAAAAAATAGTCCATTAACATTCTTTGATATCTTATCCTTATCATCTTTTGTATGTCTAGCCCTTATAGTGAGTCTATAAAACTTCTCAATGTTTTCCCTGAAGTTGATATCCTTTTATCTCAACTTATGTAGTTTTTTGAATAAACTCATTTGATAGTTATAAGTCATAAATTTTTCCTCAAATTTTTCATCATCATATCCCAAAATTTTATCTTCTCCTTAATTTTCATTTTTATTGCGGCCTAAACATGAATCATGGCTCTTCAACTTCATGCAATAAAAAATTGATTTTTATGTTTCTATATAAAATTATAGTCAAAATAATTATACATATTTGTTATCCAATTCAAAATTTCCTTAGGATTCAAACTACCATTATAGGAAGGTATTTATTTCCTGGCTTTACTACTAAGCCTTGCCACATGTTTGAAAAATATGGTCAACTTCATTGTCCATGTCCTCCACACCAAGATCTTAAGCTACTTATTCTTCATCCTCACTCACATTTCTACCATGATATCCTCTTCACTATGCTCTTTCTATTTAATCCAAAATTTATTTCATTCCTTTCATCATCTTAGCCAAATATATAACTCGGGGTCCACTTGATCTTCCCCCTCTTCTAACAACATTTCCTTTGTTTACCATCTCTCCCATGATGAAAACTTATCTTTCATATCTTGCCAATATACTTATATAAAGTCTTATTCATGAAAACTTATACCAACAATAAAAAATGTGGATTTTATACAAATTAATGTAAGCACATATAGGGTTTCCACTTAAGGACAATGTCTAAGTTTGTGATGCATAGATATTCATTTAGATTAGGACATAAATTCAAACCAAACATGTAGACAATAATAATACTTCAAACCTTTATATTTTCATTAATTTAATCCTTAAAATGGTTTTATCACCTAAATTACATCACACTTCCATACAAGCTTATTTTTCCTTGATAAAAGCATGAAAAATAGAAATATCTCTATTTTGCTCTACTTTATTATGCTCACTACCCCCATAATAGCCTGCTCACTTCATAAATTGAATTATCAAAACAAATAAATGTATTCATATGTCATACCTAGATTCATGGGGTGTCTCTTAAACTTCCATGACATTCTAAAAAATGTTCAATATTTAGGTGGCTTTGAATTTTAAATATCAACACCTAAATGTCAATAATTACATGTAACTATCAGGTGACATTTTTAGGTAGAATGACAGTTTAAAAAAACATCATAAATTTATTGATGTTTATCTAATTAACTTAAAATTTTAAATAAAAATATTAAACTAAATTTTATCTCATCTAATCAAATTTTGTATTCTAATCATTACTTCATAAAGAGAACAATATTACCAAGTGTCACAGACTAGACAAGGTACTCAAGTGATATTTATAGGTTGAACAAAAAATATAAAAAACTATCATAAATTTATCATATTTTATCAAATTGATATAAAAATTGAAACATAAATTTTAAACTACTATTCCTATCATCTCACAAAATAATCCATCTAGGTCTTACCATAATATTACTGCAAGAAACCTCTTGCCAAGTGTCACAGACTACATAGATAACATAGTCTAATAGAAACAAATGGTACATTACCAATGTAACTCCAAATGATATAAATGTTTCCATGTACGTTACATATGTCATGTAGTACCATCACACAAAATTTCATCATCAAATTCATATTGTAGAAGGAAAAAATTCCTTCCAAGTGTAATGACAAAATCAAATAGTATGATTTCAAAGTAACTCCAAATGATCTAAAATTTTGTTCAAAGATTTTAAGTGATAGGTTATATGATCTCAAAAAAATTCATCATATAATTATTACCATAATTGAATATCCATCATGTAAATTATCATATGCATAGCCTAAAATAAATAGTTGATAGGTTTCCATAATAACTCCAAATAGTCTAAAACTTGGTACAAAAGTTTTAAGTGTCAGGTTATATGACCTAACAAAATTTCATCATCTTATTATTATAAAAATTGAAGAACCATTTCCAAAAAAAACCCCATGTCTTAACAGTACACACATACTAAGAGAAATAGACAAAAAATCTCTACACTTTTCCCATAGTAAAGGAATACTTTTACAACATCATTCCCAGAGGTTAGAAATCTTAAGAAAATAAGGCCATAAACACATAAAAAAATAATATAACATATTTTTTGTTGATGTAAAATTTCCCTTCACCTTGGATGCTCCTTCATCAGTTAGTGTACCAAACTCCCTTAAAAGTTGCACCTACATATCCTGCATGCTCAGAATTAAGACTCAATGTAATAAATGTGCTTTTAAGTTTCCCCAACCCAAATAAAGGAAATTAATTCACATTATCTTCTATATGATCAAATTCAACTATATATTTCATGATGAACTTCTTTGTTACAAGTGTAATGGCATAATAGTTTAATAGATAATGAAGGAAAAATTAGATAAATATTTAGGATCCTTAAAAAATATGCAATGGATATACCCAAATAATTATGAAATTTAGATGTGGAGCTTGATAAAAACTGATGATAAATTATTTAGGGTACATTTGTATATATAGGTTCATTTAAAATAAAATTTACACACATTTGTGCATAGGCAAACCATAGAAAATAGTGAGAACAAAAAGTCAAGCAATAACAAATCAACACATGAATAAAATGACCATAAAAGGTAAGTGACCAAAATAAGCTATTGTTGATTATGGATAGACATGAATTAACAACCACCAATTATGGTCGTGATAGGAAAAACCTAAGCAATAGAGATCAAAGTAGACTAAAGATGACCAAATGGATCATGATGTTGAAAACTTAGATATCTAACATGATTAGGATGATATGTAGAAGATAGAAGGTTATGAAGGGTCTAAGTGAATGGAAAGTGTCTTAAAAGAGCCAAATTTACACAAATAGACTTAGAGAGAAAGGGTATGAAATATACACAATGGAAACATGACTTGTACCAAAATTAAATGTCTGCATAATACCTACTTTAATGTGTGTGTGTGTGTGTGTGTGTGTAAATGTATGTGTACAAATCAAAGTAAAACAAAAAAAAATTCTACGCGAGTATTACCTTCTAGGGATGGAAGGAACAAGATTTAATATTTTTAGAATTAAATAACTCACACTCCAATGTTAAAAACTCAAGTGTACCTGCAAGTAAACATGAATACATGAAAGTAAATCAATGTCTTGGTAAATTGATACAAATATAATAAAATGAAATAAATACAACTAGTAAAATGAGCTTAAGAATGAATACACTAGTGAGATGAAAATCATGTTATCACTCTAGGAAATATGGTATTAAAATTGAAAAATAAAAATTGAAATCTAAGATTCAATGGAATATGGGGGTAAATATATTTCTTGATTAGAGAAGTTGACATATGATAATATCTCTAATGACTATTTAGTGATATCTTTGATGATTCATCTAGAAATTTTGAGTATGGGTGATAGAATAACTACATAGATTCCACCATTTTGAGATGAGGGATGGTCATGTAAATCACCCATTTCAAAATAAATGGACTAAATTTACCATGTGTAACATATAAAATAATCTTAGTTATTTTAATCATTGACAATACATTTGTAACACATATATGTAACTATATAAAGACGTCACCGAGTAATATTTATCATAATATGTGACCCATGTGTAGGTGTAATAGTAGCAATGAGGGGAAATTGACATGCCTTGATATTATCAGGTGATGAGGCAAAAATGATATGCCCCAATGTGGATAATATATAGCCATATAATTACTCAATATAGTGACTGTAATGTGATTAGATGTATGGAGGACATGGGAAGTCCTAATATAAGAAATGTAGGATAAATTAACACATGGGTATAGTTAGCTCATGCAATTAAGATAGGATAAATTATTCTCATGAAGAATGTGTGTATATGTTTCCTCAAATGGAAATGTATAGATAAGTATGATAATGTGTGGGTATTATGCCCCCAATGGAAATATATAGGTGATAACCTTAATAAGGAGAGGGAAAAATGATGTGCCCTAATGTAATCACAAAGAGGGACAATTGATATGCACTAATGTAATAATGGTCCCATAGGAGGTTAAGATATAAAATGAATCACACATACACAATAGTAGTAGTATGCCCCAATAGATGCATGGTAGAGACCATGGAAATATATACAAAAAGCATAGCATACAAAAAGTAATAATGTGCATGACATGGATCTATAGACACCTAATTTTGGTACAAGACCCTTTTATATTATTTTTTTTACTCATTTTTTCCCACTTGGTCCACTTGTGTATATTTGGCTATTTTTGGACACTTTATATCCAACACTAGACTCTCCTTAACCTTTGATCCATTTGTATGTCTTAAATATTTTATTAGATTATCGATTTTTAAATTTTAGGTTTGAGTCATCCATTTATTTGAACATTTTGACTTTATTCTAAACATCAATTTATCCTAGGTAATATTTGGTGACCCACTAAATACGTCCTTTATGTTTTTATGGTCCATTCTTACCTTAGACTACATTCTAACACCATATATTTAGATTATTTCCATCTCATATGCTCGACCTTTGTGTGTCTTATCCTAGATATTCATATAATTAAAAATCATTTTGGTTCGTTTTTAAAATATATAAGTGTCAAGTCACCTAAGTGTCTAACAAGCAAAAGGGATCCTCCATTCTTCAATTTTAAGCCACATTGATCAAATATTTTTATACACTTGTTAATGATCTTGCACCTTGATACTTTAACCATCTTCAAGCCTTATGACATCATCCACTTTTACCAAAATAAGGTTTAGGTGAATGTTTATGTAGTTACATTGCACTTCACGAGGGAGAGGAGGCAAAGCGCTCACTCAAAATTCCACTCATATGCACAAGATAATTACATTTAATTTTATTTTGAGAGTGTAGTATATGTAGTTGCAACTCCACAAGGGGTGGCCTAGGATAAATTTTCACACAATTGTATTGATTATATATTCAATCATTAGGTAAAGGAGTGAAAAGTGATAAGTCCACACATTCATTGTAATTTCATGACATTATATGACATATAATAGTGCACCTACACTAAAAATAAAAAAATAGAAACAATACAGAGTATTGAGTTGGTGGAGAGGACACATTGTAATTTCACAACATTGTATGACATATGATAGTGCAGTTACATAGAAAATAAAAAATTAGAAACAATATAGAGTATTGATTTGATGGAATATCACATTTTGAAGCAATAAGTGATAAAAACTTGATGGCCTAACAAATTTACCCAATACACATTTGGAAAATCACCAAAGCTATCATTTTATAATTTAAAAATTATATTTGACACATAGATACACAATTACTTCTAGGTCCCTATTTCAGTCTCACAATTCTAACACAATAATCAGGGGTGTCATATTATAGATTTCTTTGTCATTTCATTTATATTGCTTGTCTTAGTCAATTGCTTATTCCATTTTTTCTTATTGTTAACACATTAGCTAGACTATTTAACCCTAAATTGAGATGGGTCAATATAACATAGAGTTAAGAATGTAGAAATGAATAAGCACAAGGGTGATAAATAGATAAAGAGTAGGCCAATTAATTACAAATTTAGATAAACAATATTATGAATTTAAATACTGAGATATGCTAAAATTAATAAGTAAAATTAGTGATTGATTGAATAAATTGAAAATAAGAGTACTTAGCTAGTTTATTTTACACATATGAATCTAACATAGAACAAGTTGAAAATAGATTGGATCTAGATTCTAAATCAGTACTTAGATTCTAGGAATTTGACCTCTGTGGCTTCAAACACTTGTATCTACCTTGGATAATTGCATTGATGCTTCTGTTTGACTTGGAAATAGGTGTCTAATATGTAATACATTTTGGATCTCGATACGACCACCTATAATATTCTAGGTTTTGTGTCACCTTCACTTTGGTGCATTCAGATATGAATCATTGTTTGTCACTCTTATCAAATCATCAAAACTCTAGCTCTTCATATTCATAGCAACCTAAGGAAAAATGGGTTAGTGGGATTATGGTGTCGATCTAACTCTAAATACCCCTCTATCAGTGGGTGATACCTATATATCCACTTCTAAAGAGGTCCTTATACTTATGTATTTCTCTCCTAATGTGATGGCTTGTATGTGCATGAAAGGTATAATATGTGAAAAGCAAGTACAATAGTGACCTAGCTTTTAACTTGGAAAATATGACTCATGGGTTACTCATTCAATAATTTAGACCTATAACTACCCTATGACTAATATTGAAATAATAAAGAACATGTAATCTTTTCTCACTTGAATTCTTGATTGAGTGCTTTTGGTAAGTTTCCTTGTGAGTTATTGGATCTGTGTTGGGTGAGGAATGAATGATGGTTGATCTTGTATATATATATATATATATATATATATATATATATATATATATATATATATATATATATATATATCAATCTCTTTTAGAATTATCTCACATAAAATAACTTAGGCAAACCATATCAATACATTTCATTTGTAAATTTGATAAATTTAGGTCATTGGACATTTAGTTTGGCACATGACACTAAAATTGACGTAGGCATGTAGCTAAGATGCAAGTGTTTAGGAAGCTTTAAAATAAGTACAAGTCCAAAACTTGTATATGACGATAATAATTATTTTGAAATAACTTTTATTTGTATATAATCCCTATTCATCATAATAACATATGGTCAAACTAAGAGATAAAAAATACGCATAAGAGATAGAGTATGCAAGCCTTTTAGCAATAGGAAGGTCCTAGAAGCTAAAGGTACATCCATGACATATATTTTCCAAGTGTAAAAGACTAAGGTGATATATAATTTAGGTTTAGTGTCTACATTTGGCCCCTATTTAATTTAGTAATGAAATTGCTAGTTTAAAGGAAAAGGAATGTGTACCTGGGTGTGTATAACACACTTTTTCTTTGTGTGAGTCTCACTTGAGTGCTTTGTTGGTGACTAGCCTACATCTAAGATCATGTTACATTATATAATCAGTGCATATAATATAAAATTGAAATATTTTGCAATTATTGAAATTAAAGATATCAAGGTTAGAAGTACATATGTGTATCGATGTAACCATCTTATCTTTTGGAAATTTGATTTGAAGATATGCTTTATTATGGAGGTTTGGAGCCAAGATTAGGACAATATTAAAACATATAGGTGAAAATATATATAAATATTCAATGAAAATATTCCCGCAAACCTTGGAGAAATGGTGAGTTACAACCCAACAATTGATATTAACTCAACCGTGTAACCCAATCATACTTATAACCTGGTGAGCATGAGTGATCCAAGTCAACTCACACTATAAATTTGGTGTAGGTGGATTTTTTGATCACTCCATCCTATAAAATTGGTAATATTGAGTGATTTAATCACCTCAACCTTGCCAAAATTGAACCAACTACTGTAGTAGATTGGCTCAATAACAATCCATGAAAGGCCATCATGGTGTTTGCTAAAGTCCATAATAGTATTTGAAATCTGAAATATAATTTGATTTTACAATTTAAGGTGATCTTTTGCATGGCACATGCACCTTGTATATGTCTCAACATGAAAGTTAGGTATAACAATGGTACCATTGTATATAATGCTACTAAAAATGTGTATTTGAATCATATAACTATGAAATTTGGCAAATTTTGAAAAATTTTAAGTGTGGAATATATGTTCCCATGACATTCCCCCACTATAATCTAAAACTAAGAAAGAGTGAGGAACATGTTTCCTTTACATACCTCCACTATAATCAGAATTGAGATATAGTATAGGTGTGGATAACATGTTTACATAACATGCCCCTACTATAATCTGAAACTGAGAACTGGTATAAGTGTGGAAGCCATGCCTTTTTGGCATGCCCCTATTAAAATCTAAAACTATGAAAGAGTGAAATCCATGTCTCTATGACATTCCCCCATTGATATCCCCCACTTTTAAGTTGAGGGGAAGCAGAAAATGGTAGTCACCTTACCTAAAAAGGAGAACATAACTGGATAATCTGTCAATGTATCATATAACATATAGGATTAAAATTTATAGGTAGATATAGCAATGAAGTACATAGTATGTGATCACATCACATCCTAAAATACATGATGTGAATCATGGAATCATCTAGATAGTAACAATATAAGCTCAACAAGTAATTAAGCACACACATAAGAAAACTCAAAATAAAATAAAAAGAACAATGGTCCAAGAAGACATCATACAAGGGTCATGTTAAATTATGCAAAATCAAAGGGACATGACTTATTCAAATGTCCATAAAGCAAGAATGATATCTTAAAATATTCATAGAATAATCAATCACATGCAAATGTCAAAGTAAGAAAAAATGGAATGAAGGATGTAAAAAATAGAGCATATTCAAATGCTCAAACAAGCAAGACAAGACACTCAATGGAGTGCAAAAATTAAAAGCATAATCAACCATTATAAACATAGTATACTAGCCCATGAATATGTGTTATAAAAAAAATTCAAGTACATAATGTCTCAAGTAGATTGTGAAAGATATAAGCATGAATAAAGGCATAAGTACATAATATCAATCATGATGATGGAAAGTGATCATATAACCACATAACCTATCTGTATATCAAGATCAAATAATTAGATGCCCCTAGTGTCTACATGACATGAGTAGAAAGAAGACCCCAAATTCATATAGGAAAAGATCATGAAACTATGTATCCCTATATGACACTCAAATGATGTGTGAAACATGTGTATATATAAAGTACTGATATGACATATACTAACATAGAACCAATAACATAGATGCCAAGAAGCTAATATAGCATGTAAAATCTAAAGATATTTTTGGATTGTTGGATTTTTTTAATTGTTTTTTGGTATTTTTAGAATATTTGCAAAGAAAATACTATCTTATGATCTCATCCAAAGGATTATCATAGCTATCTCTCCATTAGGAACCTATTGTAAGAAACTAGTGGTACTACCAAGGATCATGCATAGGTGTTAGATATGGCACTATAAGATATATAATGTTATGATTATGTAAATTAGGTCTTTGTGGTTGTGAATAAAAAATAGAAGGAATGGAGGTTCATAGAACCTATCATTGAGTTCTTTTTGGTTTATTTGGAATAGAATTAATAGGAACATGTTTAGGCGATTTGGATATATGAATATAGTGTAGAGGAGATGAGGATTCCATGGATTCCATTGTGTATCTTTGATGTAATTGTCTCTCAAGTGTTAGTTTCCTAGCAAAGGGAATTTATTATTACATACCCTTTCATAGAGGAATAACCTTAGTAGGTTTGATAATTAATAATCTTGGTATAAACTTCTCATATTCAAGTAGATGTTCATATGAAATACTAGAAATTGTAACTACCATGTTGGCATGAATGTATTTAACACACATGTGCACTATAGAAGGTACTATGTGGAGAGTATGTATCCAAGGTATTCTAAATAACATATCAAAGACTCCCATGTATGATATAACTAAAAAGGTAGTAACCACATATGTTTTACCCACTTATAAAGGTAAGTCTATCTCACCAAGTATAGAATAATATTTTAAAATAGGTTAGTCTATTTTTTAGTATCAAAATATAAGTAAATTCACAAAACTAACATATTAGGCTTAGTCCCTCAGTTGGGAAAGGTCAATAAAGTGAATAAACTAAACAAGAAGCATAATAATACGATTATACCTTCCCCATGTGAATTTTATTTAATGACGGTTCATAAATGTGTTTGTGCTCATATATATAGCTCAAGATCTTTGCCAATGTGGTTAGGGCAAGTGTCTCAACAACTCCTCATACAACATTTAGATTGTATTGTGAATGAAAATGAAAGAAATGGTTGAAGCTTTAGATGGAATTATGCATTATAACTTTGCACTAGAAAGATTATTATTGGTCCATGGTGGCCTTGGTCTTTATAGGTTTGAAAAAGTGATGAGGACCATCGATCCTGAATCAAGATGTGTAGTTGAGCATTGGTAAAATTTGGTAGGCAAGATGCAATTAATATTTGACATTAATTAGGCATGGTTTTCCAATTTTAGATATTTACTTGATATTTTGTTAGTACTTGACAAATTTTTTGATGATGTCATCATGATTTCATCATTATTGATATTTTTTATGATGTCATGATCCACTTGGCCACTTATCATGAGAGTTGAGGAATAAATCCAATTAATGAATTTAGAAAATAAGAAATTCCAAAATCTCTAGATTTACCTATTAGAAGAAGATTAGGATAATTAAATGATTTTAATTAATTTAATTAAAATTTGTATGAATTTTTAAAGTTAAAGAACTATTTAACATAATTGATCACAAAACGTCACTTACATAGTCATAATTTGACTTGGGATAAGTTAAGTGAAGCTAATAGTTGCATATAATACATTACCTTAATCAAGGATACACTAATATGTTTTAAAATATGGACATAAATGTGTACAAAATAATTTGGGTGGTTCAGTGATTCATGTGTTATTTCTATAAATAATTTTAATTGTAATTTTAGCATGAGAGTGATGAGAATTGAGTGTCTACACAAAGAACATGTTGTGATGTCCCATCGAATTTTATAATTGATTTGGTTAAAGGATGTAAATCATCATGTGTATAACCCAAATGTGTTATAATTACTCTTTATTTGGGATAATTTTTAACCTAAGTTTCCTTCATATATGGATAATTTGTATTTATGTGAATTATTAGAGGAGTCACTCACCTCTTTGCTCTCCTTAGGATTTTTTGAGTTACTCGTGAAATTAACTCCTTCTTGCACATGTCACACATTTCCCTTCTCTTTGTGATGGAATAAGACACTTGGTACACACCTAAGAGTCATTGTCAAGTCTTCATGAGAGTCTTATTAATTCCATCTCCCCTCTTATTTCTCTATTTTATGATCCTTATCCTTCTCTTTTCTTAATTAGATACTTGAAGCTCTCTCTCTTCTTATTGAATTCATCTTGTTCATAAGAGCTATATTGTGAATATTTTGTGGACAAGCCTCCTAATTTATCATGTGGGTTTTTCTCTTATATGTTCAATTTTCCACTTTAAAATTGGTATCTCCTTGTGGTTTACTCCTTAAGAGGTATTTTTTTAGATTCTTGTTATTGTACATTTATGCATTTTAATGTTATTAATAAATAATTTTGGGATAAATCCTTCATGGTATAAAATATTTTTACCTTTTAACATTATTTGGTGACTTGTGTAGGCATTTTTTGGGATAAATCTAAAAGTTTTTTCAAGGGTTATCACCCTTAAAAAATTTTAAAATCCATCTATATTCCTTATTTTTGGTTGCATTTTTTTTCCTTCTAACTAGCTAGTGCAGCGTGCTCATAAGCAATATTTCCTCATTCTTCAACTAGGTTTGGTAAGCTTATCTAAGTAGGGGATCTCTTTTCATGCACTCTATTTTTTTTCATGTCTTGAGATTCTTTTTTTAGCCTAATCATGATAAGCAATAAAATATTTATTTATTTCATCTGAGTAGTCTATCTTTACTCAGTCTCTTTGGTTATTTTTATCCTCTATATTCTATTATTTTCCCCTTAAATATATTTATTTAGTTTTGATATTATCTGCTTGCACCATTTTATTTTATCTAGTGAGTTAGTTTTTTTATTTTTTGTTCATTCCTTTTATCTTCAGTTTGCATAATCTTAATTGGATATGTTGTCATTGTGGTTGTCTTTTTTTTTTTATTTCCTTAAACTTTTTATTTTTCAAAGTTCCTTATTATCTATGTTTTACTCCTCTTTATATGTGTGTTTCTCTTTATTTGATAGTTTTATCTCTCTATATATTTTAGTAACTAATCCTTTGTGTATTTACCTTTACTCAATGTTTTGTATGTCATGTTATTCTACATAGTTTACTATATGAATTATTTGTGATGTATTTATTACCTTGAGTTTTTTTTCTCTATGACTCAGTCCCTATTTATTTCCAAATATAATTCCTCTCTACAATCTTTCACTCAGTCTTCTCCCATCCTAATGTAGAGCACATACCCAATCCTTCACTCAATACCCTAGTCAACACACTTTTCCTTGTCAATAATTCACTAGTTTATACTTTATGCAAGAATCTAAAGCTCAATGGTTTTTAGGTGAAATTAAAATATGTTTATCAGGTTATTTAATTTCTCATTGACCTCTACTCACATATCAACATCTCTCTAACAAATTCATAACTCTTTATATACTTTCCAAGACTCTCTTTCACCTTTACACAATTCTGCCAATGCTTCAAGAGAATAAATAAATATTTTTAGATACATTTTATGATTTTACATCTATCCATGTAATTTGGTCACCTAATTATTTCATATTACCTTCCTTACACTTCAAATTTTGCCTTTATTTAGGCTTATTAGGCCTATCTGCCCTAAAAAAACACACAATATCTTATAAGAGTATGGATACATACACTAAAACTCTTAAACCATAAAAATAATTTGGCACACATGAAGACCAATATTTCCAAAAAAAATTATAACTTTTTTATGGTCATAATTATTTATATTTACCAAACCCTAGTTTAGGGTTTACTAACCTATCTCAGCCTGAGCACACATAAATATCCACTATAGGAGTTTTATGAGGTTTAAAAGGTAATAATGGTATTTTTAGGTCTATAATAACCTATATTATATATTCCAATCATCATTAAATCTTATCCAATCAACTATTATACTCTTCTTCACCAAAACTTACATGACTATATCCATATTTAGCATTCCACAGGTCTGAGTTCTATCTATTGTGATTGATACACAAATTAAAGTGAAAAAAGTATCAATAAAATATAAAAATTGTTTAAATACTCACCCCTATCCAAAATTTCATGTGAAAATCACTACCAAGTTCTTTTCTTAGCTTCAAAACCAACACACACAATCACCTTTCATATCCTATGTTACAAGAAATAGAATTTTTGCTTAACTATTAAACATCATCAAGATTTCACACTACATATAGAAATATGAAGGTTAAAATAACAACATACAATATGTCTCCACATTTAAAAAGGATATGTTTGCTCCTTCTTTCATTCAATTATTGTAAACATACCATTGTTCATGCAAAGTAAGCATCTCAATCACAGAGGTCATTTTTTTAGAATTTATCACACCAGAAGTTCTCTTACAATTTCAAGAACCATATATAATTAATAAATACATAAAAACCTTGGTAAATATCATTTAATATCATTCACCACTATATGAAATCAAATAACTTTCAAAGCATAGTTTATAAGCAAATAAGACATAGAAATAGGGTCTAAATATTACCACTTTCAACAAGGTTATTCATTTTCCTTACTCTCAGAGTAATTAATCACACCATATATATTACAATACCATTTAAATCATGTGAGTAAATAATTACCATGGTTATTTAAGCAATAATATATGAACCATTTGCAAACAATAATCACTGTCAGCCCAACAGGGGCCTGGATTAGTATTTTACAATAGGGTTCCTTACCTCCTTCCACTCATTTGAGTCTTTTCTTTAAAAACACACATGAACTTACATTTAATTAAATAAACACAAAATTAACTCAAAAATTCAATGTATTCTCAAGATACAATAATAAAATAGACAACACATAGTATATGAAATCAAACAACTTTCAAAGCATAGTTTATAAGTAGACATGACATATAGAAATAGGGTATGAATAATAACATTTTCAAAAAGCTTATTATTTTTCCTTACTCTTGGAGAAATTAATCACACCATTTATATTCCAATACCATTTTAATAATGTGAGGTCACAATTACCATGGTTATTTAACCAATAATATATGAACCATTTGTAAACAAAAATATTGTCAGCCCAATACGGGCCTAGATTAGTATTCTACAACAGGGTTCCTTACCTCCTTCCACTCATTTGAGTCTTTTCTATAAAAACACACATGCACTTAGCTTTCATTAAATTAACACAAAATTAACTCACTAATTCAATGTATGCTCAATAGATAATTCATTTCTCATTCATTATCAAAACACATATAATTTGCAATAGCTAATGACCTCATCAAGTTTGCATTCTTCATTCATTTAAATAACAGGGGTTCAAAACATCCCCTTCATCTACATAAAACTTCTTCAATTGATTATCCCTTCATCTATTCAAATGGGATATCAATATCCCTCCCTAAAAATGACTCTAGACTCCCTAAATATGTGCATAACTATTTCTTGGGATGTTTTCCACATAAAAGTATCTTCAAATATTGTATTTTCTTGATTTCTTTTACCCAACATAACATGTAAGACCACAACTATAGACACATGACTCTCTATTTGACCATCAATTTTATTTCAAACCTCTAGGCATGTTAATACATTTTCCACCTTAATAAAAATACATCAAAGTCCTTTTACAAGGTTCAACAACATTTAAATTTTCAAGTGGCAGGAAAATGAGTGATTTAAATTATATGCACTTTGAGACAAACTTAACACCTCCTATGGACTTTAATTGTCATGTATAACCTATATGAAACTTAATTAGACTATTTAAGACAAAAAATTATCAAACTTGGGGTCATCATGGGATGCCTCTACATCATAATACCAAGCTCAAAGAATCTTTACCACATGTGTTGAATGTTGCACTTGGTATATGTTGTTGATGGAATGCAATAGACCTCCTCATAGAATTTATTTTCCTCCACTTGCTTCTCATAAATATGAACATTCTCTTAAGCCCCACATTTAGGCCTTTTCTACTTCGTCACCATACCTGCTCATAAAAAAAATTATTAAACAAAACATGTTCGTTGCCTTCTTCTTGCTTGGCAGGTGTGTACCACTCTTTTGCTTCTACAAATTGATTCTTCTTCTCTTCAACTCCATGATCAACCATCACTACAAGTATGAATGATTCTTATTTCATAAAAACTCTTTGCTTTGTCCTCTTCACCTCACATACAACATCTTCTTAGGTTTTGCTTGTCTCATGCTTAATTAGACTCATATTTTGTTGTTTTTCAACATCTTTATGACTATTGTCTAACTCCTACAATTTCAAAGGCTGCATATGGCTCATATCCTTGTCACTTTTTTCTTGTTCTATACTCCTTTGTAAAAATTTGTGTTCATCCACCACCACTTCTTGGGCTACTTGTTATTTACCTACATTTTCATCAATAAACAAGATATTAGAAACAATATTTGAAACCTTCATGGCTTCCTCATTGGCTGCCTCTTTCTCAATCAATTTAACCTCCATTTCTTCACTTGCTTGGTGTCAATCCCAAGCCATTTCCTTTCCAACTCAACTACAACATCAACCTCTATTATGTTATCCTCTTTGTCTTAATTATCCTCATACTTGAGCACTCTCTTATGTGCTTTATCTTCTTTTATTTGAAGAACTCTTACTGCCAACCTACAATTTCCACTCCTCATATAAATCAACTCAAGACAATTCATCTTATTTTATTCCTTGGGTGCTTTGACCAAACTCAAAATCTCCATAGTTCAAATACAACATTATCTTATCAACATCATCATGATTCTTTCATCTCTCATATCTTCTTCACCTTTTAATGGAATAAGTGTATATGAATATCTATCCTACCTAATGATATAGGTGTTAGCTTGATCGTCATGGATGGAATGCTTATCAAACTACCATGGTCTCCCAAGAAACAAGTGACACACATTTATAAGCAAAATATCACATGACACTTGATATTTATATCTAACCATCTAAAACTCAACCCAACTTTGCTCACTTACAAATATTTGGTGTCCTTTCTATACCCATGCAAATCTATATGGTTCTAGATGTGGCATCCTATTCAATCTCAACTTATACACCATCTATAATGAAATAATATTGTGAGTGCTACCACCATCAATAACCAAATTACACACCTTACCATAGGCCTTAAATCTACTTTTAAACAATCTTCTTCTTTGGATTAGCTTATTTCCTTGCTTTCACTGTAATAGTACTCTCCTCATGAGCATTGACTCATTCCTCTCATGCCTTCTCTCCTCGTTCACATCTCTTACTCTCTGTTGATGCATATTGTTACTTATATTTCTTGGACACTTTGCTACCCTATGTCCATCTCTATGGCAATTCCAACATTGCCCTTGAAATATTTGCCTTGGTCCTTGTCTCATTAGACCTTCATCTTTACTCATTATATGACCTAAAAATGGTCTGATCTCTCTTGCACAGTGTTGACCCATGCCATTTTCTTCAATTTTTGTATGCACTTCTTGTCTCCCTTGAGCCACTTCTCTATTCTCTCTCTTCCACTTTTGCTTGCAAAGGTGTTGACTCACCTTGATACCGATCTTCTCTATGTTCTCTCCTTATAAGAGTATCCTTAATATCCTCCATTCTCATCATTAATAGAGCAATCATATGGTTCATTATCTTGACTAAATCATCCTCATCTTTGTTGGCTCTCTCCATGGAGCACTACACTTGGTCACCTATCTTGCACTTCACCTCAAAACACATGTTATCAAATATTTTAAACAATAAAAAAGAGTCATTTTTGGCTCTGATACCAAATGATGTAGAACACATACCCAATCCTTCACTCAATACCATATTCAACACACTTTTCTTTGTCAATAATTCATTAGTTTATTCTTTATGCAAGAATCTAAACCTCAATGGTTGTTAGGTGAAGTTTAAATTTGTGTATTAGGTTATTTAATGTCTCATTGACCTATAATAATATATCAACATCTCTCTAACCAATTCACAACTCTTTATACACTTTCCAAGACTCTCTCTCACCTTTACATAATTTTGCCAACTTTACCAATAGTCTTTATAGCCCTCTCTTTCCTATTTATTAGGTTATACAAAGAAGGTATAATTCTTAAAGAGAAACAATAAATATTTTTAGATACCCTTTATTATTTTATATTTATTAATGTAATTTTGTCACCTAATTTTCTCATATGACCTTCTTTCCACTTCAAATTATGCCTCTATTTAGGCCTATTAGGCTTGTATGCCCTGAGAAAACACATAGTACCTTATTAGATTATAGAGACGTACACTAAAAATCTTAAACCTTAAAAATATATTGAAACACAAGACCCATATTTACACAAAATTTTATAGCTTTTTGATAGTCAGAATTGTTTATATTCACCAAACCCTAGTTTAGGGTTTTACTAGCCTATCTCAACCTGAGCACACACAAATATCCACTATAGGAGTTTGATGAGGTTTAAAAGGATAAAAATGGTCATTTAGGTCTATAATAACCTATAGTATTTCTTCCAATCATCATAAAATGTTATCCAATCAACTGTTATACTCTTCACCAAAACTTACATGACTGTATCCACATTTGGCATTCCATAGGTCTGAGTTCTATCTATTGTGATTGATACATAAATTAAAGTGAAAAAAGTATAAATAAACTCTAAACATTGTTTAAATACTCACTCCTATCTAAAATTTCATGTGATAATCACTACCAAGTTCTTTTCTTAGCTTCAAAACCAATACACACAGTCACCTTTCATATCCTCTATTACAAGAAATAGGATTTCTACTTAATTGTTAAACATCATCAAGATTTCACACTAAATATAGACATATGAGAGTTTAAATAATAAAATACAATATTTTATTGTAAACATACCATTGTTCATGTAAAGTAAGCATACTCCTTCATTAATTCAATTATTGTAAACATACCATTATTCATGTAAAGTAAGCATCTCAGTCACATAGGTCATTTTTTTAGAATTTATCATACCAAAAGTTATCTTATGATTTAAAGAACCATATAAACTTACTAAATACATACAAACCTTGGTCAATCTCATTGCATATCACTCACCACTATATGAAATCAAACAACTTTCAAAGCATAGTTTATAAGTAGACATGACATATAGAAAATAGGGTGTGAATAATAACACTTTCAACAAGCTTATTCTTTTTCCTTACTCTTAGATCAATTACTCACACCATTATATTCCAATACCCTTTTAATCACGTGAGGTCACAATTACCATGGTTATTTAACCAATAATATATGAACCATTTTTAAACAAAAATCACTGTCAGCCCAATATGGGCTTGGATTAGTATTCTACAACAGGGTTCCTTACCTCCTTCCACTCATTTGAGTATTTTCTATAAAAACACACATGCACTTACCTTTCATTCAATTAACACAAAATTAAATCACCAATTGAATGTATGCTCAATAGATAATGCATTTCTCATTCATTATCAAAACACATATAATTTGTAATAGAAAATGACCTCATCAGGTCTATATTCTTCATTCATTCAAATAATAGGGGTTTAAAACATCCCCTTCATCTACATACAACTTGTTCAATTGCTTCTCCCTTCATATATTCTAATAGGATATCAATCTTCCTCCCTAGAACTAACTCTACACTCCCTAAATATGTGCATAACTACTTTTTGGGATGTTTCCCACGTAGAAGTCTCTTCAAATATTGCATTTTCTTGATTTATTTTACACAACAAAACATGTAAGACCACAACTATAGACACATGACTCTCTATTTGACCATCAATTTTATTTCAAACCTCTAGGCATGTTAATACATTCTCCACCTTCATAAAAATACATCAAAGTCCTTTTATAAGGTTCAACAACATTTAAATTTTTAAGTAGGGACTTTTTGTGGGAAAATGAGTGATTCAAATTCTATGCACTTTGAGACCAACTTAACACCTCCTATGGATTTAAACTATCCTCTAGCACTTATAGGACACCTAATTAGACTATTTAAGACAAAAATGGATCAAAATTTTATATCATATCCTATCTTACATAATTTGTTTTGTGTAGTTCGCTCTTTGTATTTTATATGTTCCTTATTTTATTTAGTTAAACTATTATAATGTATGCATGTTTATTTAACTTTAGCTTATGAATATTTCCTCATTATATTATTTTTATTCAATTTTTTTTCTAAACATTGGTTCCATTATAAAGGCACTTAAATTAAATTTTAAGGAATTTACAACTCTACCTTTTACACAATTGTCTATTATGTATACATCTATATTCCTTCACCACATATTTATATCTCTTTCATTTCACCTATGTTTGGTGTTTCAAAACTTTTTATTCTTATATGTTCAACATATATATCTAAAAATAACCAAATCATTTATCTCTCAAGTGGCATTTTCTCTTATTTGCTTATTAATACATTTTTCAATAATAAAAAAATCTAAATCAAACCTTCCCTTCTAAACTCTTGGTGTTCATTTTTTCATTAAAGACACCTTTCACTCTTAAAAGGTTTGATTCATTTATGGTTATTATTTATTTATTGATCTCTTAGATTCATTAAATCACATCAATAGACCATTATTGAATTCCAAATTTGTGTGGATTTACATTTACAAGTCAATTAATATTAATTCATAGTTGTCAAACTACTTTAATTATCTTTTTTGTTTCAATTGGTGGTAATTCAATCATCTTTTTCAAAACATTTAAAACATCTAGTCTCAAAACTATTGTACCTTTTTGAAATTCCAACCTTACTAGGTCATAAGTTTTTTTTCCTCATTCTTGTTCTTAGGTAATAACACATCATTTGTTGGCATTCTTGACCCTCCTTTGTACATCTTAAGTGAGTAGTGATATTTTTTTATATATTTTTCTTTCTAGTATTAAGTGAGATTTTATGGAACAATGACTAAATTGTTTCCAAAATTTAAATTCACATCAACCAATTACCACCTTTAGAAATCACATATGTAATACAGATCCACCTTCAAACATTTGGTGTAAGTAGTAGATGGCAAGGACCCATCCAAAACCCAATGAAAAAAATATTACAGATTTACACGAGAAAAGTAAGAATAAATGATGAGGTATTAGGTTTAATTTGAATGGCCATGGACCTTGAATTACATGTGCACATTGATAGTTGTCTTCTTGCATCCAATGCTTGGTCTAAACTTAAATCCATTTATGACATTGTGAATGAATCTAGAAAAATTCAAGTTCAGGATCAACTTTTTGATTTAAAGTATAATAATTTCAAAAATATAGATGATTTATTGACTAAAGTTAACTCTTTTCATTCTTAATTAATTGTTTTAGTCTTTAAAAATTCATATTTTAATTTAATTCACATTGTCATGAAAAATTGTTTGCCCAGACCTTTTCAACAATTCAATATAAATGTTCACTCACAACTAACTTTTTATACTTTATCTATTCAATTGACATTTGATTTATTTTTTACTTTTTTGTTTTAATAAGAAAAAAAGTTAATCAATTTAGTATTCTAAAAATCAACAAACATGCTTTTGTTTCTAAACAATAACACAAAAATGGCAAAGATCATGCTAAGTCAAATAATATACATAACAAAAAAGATTCATAATCTAACTCAAAACTTAAGAAAAATTTAGAATTAATTATTATGACAAAAACATGAGATGAATATCACTGTTTTAAGAATAAACATGATATTGAAAATGGGAAGCTTAAGATCAAAGATAATGCTAGCACTAGTAAAACTAAGACTCAAAACAAACAGAGGTCTAATACTATAACTGATTTTACTTGTGTCTTACGTGCTTCTCTCATTGAATGGATTGTTAATTTTAGTGCTAATCAACATATGACATAATTTTTTTTGTTTTAATTATTTAAAACTAGATATTTCTAACAATCACTCAAGTATTGAAAATCATGGTTATTGTAATGATGAAGCTATAGGAACTGTTAAAATCCTTAATGGTGAATTGCATGATGTCTCACTTATTCCCAATTTAAAATTGAATCTACTTTCCATTCTTCAATCATACAAATAGGACTATAATATATAATTATTTAATGACACTTACTATGTTAAATATGCCAAACAATATTTTCAAGTGGTTGTTACTACTTTTTTAAATCATGATAACTTGGTCAAGTTTACTGAATTCTCTTCTTCCTCCTTTACTCATGATTTTCTTGCTTCTATTTATGGTAACTTGTGGAATGAAAGATTATGAAATATTAATTACCAAAATATTGCACTTATGGATAAACTCAATATGGTGCAAGGTTTACTTGAAATTCTTCTCACTAGTTCTGTTTGTAGTGGATGTATGGCTAGTAAAAATGATAGAATTTTTTTTCCTAAGAATCAATCTTGGCATGAAACTAAAAAGCTTCATTTAGTTCATAGTTAAATTTTAGGTCCTATTCAAAATAGTTTTATTAATGGTGCAAATTATATTTAAATTTTTTTGATGATTTCACTAGGCAAGGTTGGATTTACTTTTAACAATTAAATATCAAATTTTAAGCACTTTAATTGAATTTCATGCCTTTGTTGAAAAATAATTTATTTATTATTTATGCATATTATGAATTGATAATAGAACTGAATATGTTAATATTTTTTTATTTTATATTTTATGTAATCAAAATTGTATTAAACATGAAAAGAATATTTCTTACACACTTGAGAAAAATCATATTGTTGAACATAAAAATAGGACTATCACTGAAATGGCTAGATGTATATTGCATGTTCAAAATATGCATTATTAATTTTGGGATGAAGTTATGTATTATGCTCTATATCTCATTAATAGGAATCCCAATAAATGTTTTTTACATATTAGCCCTGAAGAATCTTGGAGTGGTAGAAAGCCTAATTTAAAGCATTTATGTGTTTTTGGCTATAATGCCTTTGTTCATATTTCTAAGGAAAAATGTAAGAAGTTAGAATCAAATTTTAAAACTTGTATCTTTGTTTTTTATGATGAATCATCTAAATATTATCAGGTTTATGATACTCAAATTAAAAAAAAAAAAGATTAGAAGGGATGTTATAATTGTTGAAGATGCTGTACTTGAATGTGCATCCAATTTGGATTCTCTTCATATTGTTTCTAATTATTTCCCTTTTGACTCTATTGATGATTAAAATGATGTTTTTCATAGTGATGTTTTTCTTCCTAAAGTTTCAACTCCTAGTATTTATCCACTTAAAGTTATGCCTAAGTGTGCCCAGACAATGCTAGAAGCTTTTGGAATTGATATAGATCTTAATGATACTCTTAGAACTAGGAAACAATTTTACAACTATGATTTGATGTATAAACTTATGCCCAATAATGATTCTAAAAAATTTAAACAAGCTGAAGGTCACCCTTATTAGGAAAAATAAATGCATGATGAATGAAAATCTTTAATTTCTAACAACACTTGGGACTTAGTCCCTCTCCTTAAAGGCATAATTTGGTAAGTTTTAAATGGTTATTCAAAAATAAGTTGAATTATAAAAATGAAGTACAAAAATATAAAACTATATTAGTTGATAGAGGTTTTTCTCAAATTGAATGAATTTATTATAATGAAACTTTTACACTCATAGCTAAGATTCCCAAAATTAAAGTTATTTTTGCTTTAGCTACTCACATTCATTGGCCTATTTATCAAATGGTGACTTGCATGAAGAAATTTACATGTCTCAACCTCTTAGTTTTATTAATAAAGGTAATGAAAATATTGTTTTCAAGTTAAAATAATCTATTTATGGTTCAAAATAATCTCCTAGAGAATATCACTCTAAAATTTATCAAATTTTTATAGCTCAAGGATTTACTCATAGCTCTAATGATCCTAATTTTTTAATCAAAAACACTCCAAATGGCATAGTTATCATTGTATTTTATGTTGATAACTTGATTACAATTGGTATTAATAGTTCAATGGTTTCTTTCACTAATAATTATTTAAATAACACCTTTGACATGACATATTTAGGTCTCTTACATTGCCTTTTAGGTATTCAAGTTTGGCAAGAAAAATATACCATTTTCATCTCTCAATATAAATATGCATATGGCTTGTTATCTAGGTTTAATATGTTAGATTATAAAGTTGTTTCTACCCCTTGTGAACTTGTTGTAAAATTTCTTAATGACATGTGTTAGGGTGTGGAGCTAAAAGCTTCACCAAGGAGCATACATTAGCAGATTCAGGTCTACACAGACACCGGCATCGGTCAGGAGCAGTTGCAGAGACGTCGACGTCGGCAGATGTTCGGCCGACGGCGGTCACAGACAAGTAGCAGGAACCGATGTCGGCTACCTGCGTGTCCAAAAAGCTATTTTCGTGGACAGAAGCGAGTGTTTGCATGATGAGTTTGAGTTGTAGTCTCAAGCTCGTGTCTCTATTATTGGCAATACTATTTTTAGAGCCCTTGTTCAAGTGACTTAACTGCTTGTTGGAAGTACATGCTCAAGTCTCCTAATTCTATATGTAGAATTAGATCTTCCTAGCTTATTGTAGTTTTTTGGTAGTAGTTATTGTGAATTATTGTAATTCATTGTATGAGAAGAACAGTATAGAATTGAATCAATCCAGGTTTGTTGGAGTTGATTATTCTTGAGAGATAGAGCTCTTCAGGAATAGAGATCTAGTGAGAGATCTATACATCTAGGAGAGGTGCAGAAGAAACAAGTTTCTTCAATTGTATTCCTTTTGTAAAGAGTTTGTTAATACAAGTTTTCAGGGTGGTTTCTTGTATCTCTTGTTCTTGTTATTATCATTCTAATTACTTGTCAATCTGATTTAATTCCGCATTTATTGCTTTCACAATTGTAATCTATTATTGGATTGATCCCTCAACAAGTGGTATCAGAGCCTTGGTTGCAGGTTCAGAGCTTGATATCCAACAATTGGTATCAAAGTTCAGGTTCACTAACAAGTGGTTCAGATCTGTGTAGTGTGTATTGAGTACAGGTTCTTACAGGGATTTCTATTTGAGTGGGAGAAGTAATGGCAGATGAAAGTAAATTGAGAATGGAAAAGTTTAATGGCAAAAATTACCAACACTGGAGAATGCAGATAGAGGATTATCTGTATCAGAAAGATCTCTACTTATCGTTAGGTGGGGTTGCAAAGAAGCCCAAAGACATGGAGGATGAAGAATGGGAAGTTCTTGATAGAAAGGCTCTGGGGTCTATAAGACTGAGTCTAGCATCCACTGTGATATCCAATTTATCACAGGCAAAGTCTACAATAGAGTTGATGACTACGTTAGCAAATTTGTATGAAAAACCCTCAGCTTCTAATAAGGTATATCTTATGAAGCAGTTATTTAATTTGCATATGAATGAAGGTGGATCTGTTTCTACTCATCTGAATGATTTCAATGGAATTGTGAATCAATTAAGTTCAGTGAATATAGTGTTTGATGATGAAATAAAATCTCTTTTGATATTATGTTCTTTGCCTGAAAGCTGGCATGGCTTAGTAATGGCAGTAAGTAATATTGCATCTGCATCAAATATTTTGAAAGTAGAGGATGTTGTTAGTGTTATCTTGAATGAGAAAATATGCAGGAAAAGCACAGAAGAGACATCTGGGAACGCTTTAAGTTTTGAGAGTAGGGGAAGGCAGAAAGAGAAGAGCAAGAAAGGTAGATCAAGATCCAAGTCAAAGGGGAAAGGCAGATCTAAATCCAAAAATGGCAGAAGGCCACAATGCTAGAATTGTGGAAAGATGGGGCACATAAGCAGAGACTGTTGGTCAAAGCCTAAGGAGGACAACCAGCACGAAGGAAAGGAAGAATCCAAGATTGTAGGTATTGCACAAGATGCTTTAATTTTCTCTCTGCATAATAATATAGAATCTTGGGTATTAGATTTTGGTGCATCTTTTCATGCTACCCCTAACAACGAATATTTTAGTGACTATATCCATGGAGATTTTGGAATAGTGTATCTAGGGGATGATGAGCCCTGTAAAATAATTGGTAAAGGTAAAGTGCAGCTGAAGATGCAGAATAGCAACACATGGGTGTTGAGAGATGTGATGCATGTTCCTAGCTTGAAGAGAAATTTGATTTCTGCAGGAAAGCTAGGGGATGAGGATTGTACAGTAACTCTCACAGCAGAATCTTGGAAGGTGACCAAGGGTGCACTTGTTATGGCTAGAGGTAAGAGAGAAGGTACTCTCTATTTGTGTAATTGTGTTACTAACAAATCTCCTTCTGTATTATCTACTTCAGATGTGGATGCTAAATTGTGGCACTCAAGGCTTGGCCACATGAGTGAGAAGGGGATGTCAATTCTTAAGTCCAAAGGTATGCTTTCAGATTTAAAAGGCATAGATCTAGAGTTTTGTGAGCACTGTGTATTTGGAAAATAGAAAAGGGTTAGTTTTCTCAAGACTGGGTCTACTAAGAAGAGGCATAAGTTGGAGCTTGTTCACACAGACGTGTGGGGACCGGCTCAGGTTGCTTCCATTAGAGGATCACAGTACTATGTATCTTTCATAGACGATGCTACAAGGAAGGTATGGATCTATTGTATTAGAAGAAAATCTTATGTATTTGAGACTTTTAAAGTTTGGAAAGCTATGGTTGAGAATGAAACAGGTAAAAGATTAAAGTGCCTGAGATCAGACAATGGCGGTGAGTTTTGCAGTCATAAGTTCAGAGATTATTGTTACATGCATGGAATTCACAAGCAAAGGATGGTTCCAAGGACACCTCAGCAGAATGATATTGCTGAAAAAATGAACAGGACAATAATGGAGCGTGCAAGATGTATGAGATTGCATGCCAGTTTGCCCTTACAGTTTTGGGCACAAGCTGTTGACACTACAGTATACCTAATTAACAGAGGACCCTCTACAGCTCTGGATGGTGGTATCCCAGAAGAGGCATGGACAGGTAAAAAGGTTGATCTCTCATATCTCAAAGTTTTTGGTTGTGAAGCCTTTGTGCACATAGATAAGGAAAATAGAAAGAAACTTGATGCTAAGTCTATGAGATGCATGTTTATTGGCTATGGCTCAAATGATTTTGGTTACAGATTATGGAATCTAGAAACTAACAAGGTAATCAAGAGTCGTGATGTTGTTTTTAATGAAAGAGTGATGTATTGTGATCAGCTAAGGAAGCTGAATCAATCTGAGCAAAGCAATGGTGAATTAGACGAGGTGAAAGTCCAAGATGAGCTCGCAGGAAAAAGAAATAATCACTTGCAAGAAAACACAAAGACCGACGTTGGTAGGTTAGGAACCGGCATCGACAGTATAGAAATTAGCGTCGGTCGTACAGAGACTGAGGTCGGCAGAACAGGTACCGAGGTCGGTCAGGAAAAACCAACGTTGGCCAATAACAGGTCTGCAGGTGACCGAGGTCGGTCACTGTCAGAGAATTTGGGTGGACAGCGTGTTGTGGACGAGTCTTAGACACCCATCAGGAGGTCAGAAAGGGTGAGTAAGCCTCCAATTAGATATTCTCCTTCTTTATTTTATCTATTGCTAACTGATGGTGGAGAACCAGAGAGTTTTGAAGAAGCAATACAGGTGGAGTCTAAGAGTGAGTGGGAGCATGGCATGGTTGAGGAGATGGAGTCCTTAAGAGAGAACCAAACATGGGATTTGGTTGAATTGCCAGCAGGTAAGAGAACACTCAAGAATAGATGGACTTACAGGTTGAAAGAAGGTGAGAATGGACAGATGAGATATAAGGCCAGATTAGTGGTAAAAGGATTTGCACAAAAACCAGGTATCGACTTTGGTGAGATTTTTTCTCCTGTTGTTAAAATGACTTCTATATGGGTTGTATTGTCTTTGGTTGCTTTTGAGGATTTGCATCTCGAGCAGCTAGATGTTAAGACAATGTTTCTTCATGGAGATTTGGATGAAGAAATTTATATGGAATAGCTTGAAGGATTCGAGGTCAAGGGTAAGGAGAAGTTTGTGTGCAGATTGAAGAAAAGCTTGTATGGCCTCAAGCAAGCTCCTAGGCAATGGTACTTAAAATTTGACAGGTTTATGACTGAGCATGGCTACAGTAGGTGTCAATCAGACCATTGTGTGTATTTCAAGAGATTTGATAATGGTAGATATATTATTCTATTGTTATATGTAGATGATATGCTGGTTGCAAGATCTCACATGCAGGATATCTCAAAGCTTAAGGTGAAATTAGCTCAAACGTTTGCTATGAAGGATTTGGGAGCAGCAAAAAAAATCCTTGGCATGAGCATTAAGAGAGAGGAAAAATCACAGGTTGATACTGTCTCAAGAAGATTATGTGGACAAGGTGTTGAAACGGTTCAATATGCAAGATGCTAAACCGGTAAGCACACCTTTGGCTGGACATTTTAAGTTAAGTAAAGAACAATGTCCTAATTCATATGATGAGGTAGAGTACATGAGTAAGGTTCCATATTCTTCCACAGTAGGGAGTTTGATGTATGCAATGGTGTGTACTAGACTGGATATTGCCCAAGCAGTGGGAGTGGTAAGTAAGTATATGGCCAATCCAGGTAAGGAACATTGGAAAGCAGTTTAGTGGATCCTTAGATCTCTGAGAGGAACCAGCAGTAGGCACTTGTGCTATGGAGGTTCAGATACTTCTCTACATGGTTATGTAGATTCAGATATGGCAGGTGATTTGGATGGCAGGAGGAGCACTACAGGTTATGTTTTCACTGTAGGTGGAACGGCGATTAGCTGGATATCTAAGTTGCAGAAGGTTGTTGCCTTGTCAACTACAGAAGCAGAGTATATTGCAGCCACAAAAGCTAGCAAAGAGATGATATGGATGACACGGTTCATGGATGAGCTTGGTAGGGAGCATGAGAGTTGCAGATTGTATAGTGACAGTCAGAGTGGAATCCATTTAGCTAAGAATTCAGCCTTTCATTCAAGAACAAAGCACATACAGCTAAGGTATCACTTCATACGATAGGTATTGGAAGATGGTGAGTTGAAGCTGGAGAAGATCCATAAAGATAGGAATCCTGCTGATATGTTAACCAAGCCGGTTACAAAGGAGAAGTTGAATCTTCATTCAACTTCTGTTGGTCTTCATGATTGAGTTGAAGATGGATGAGCTAGAAGATGTTGCTGTACAGGTACTAGTGCAGCTATTTATCTCCAAGTGGGAGATTGTTAGGGTGTGGAGCTAAAAGCTTCACCAAGGAGCATACATTAGTAGATTCGGGTCTACACAGACACCGGCATTGGTTAGGAGTGACCAACATCGGTCAGGAGCAGTTGCAGAGATGCCGATGTCGGTAGATGTTTGGCCGACGGCGGTCACAGACAAGCATCAGGAACCGACGTCGGTTACCTGTGTGTCCAGAAAGCTATTTCTATGGACAGAAGCGAGTGTTTGCATGATGAGTTTGAGTTGTAGTCTCAAGCTGGCATCTCTATTATTGGCAATACTATTTTTAGAGCCCTTGTTCAAGTGGCTTAACTGCTTGTTGGAAGTACATGCTCAAGTCTCCTAATTCTATATGTAGAATTAGATCTTCCTAGCTTATTGTAGTTTTTTGGTAGTAGTTATTGTGAATTATTGTAATTCATTGTATGAGAAGAACAGTACAGAATTGAATCAATCCAGGTTTGTTGGAGTTGATTGTTCTTGAGAGATAGATCTCTTGAGGAATAGAGATCTAGTGAGAGATCTATACATTTAGGAGAGGTGTGGAAGAAACAAGTTTCTTCAATTGTATTCCTTTTGTAAAGAGTTTGTTAATACAAGTTTTCAGGGTGGTTTCTTGTATCTCTTGTTCTTGCTATTATCATTCTAATTACTTGTCAATCTGATTTAATTCCGTGTTTATTGCTTTCACAATTGTAATCTATTGTTGGATTGATCCCCCAACAACATGTAAATTAAAGTGTTGATCTTACTTTGTATAGGAAATTACTTGGATGTTTGAATTATCTTACTCATACTCATTTTGTATTGATTTTTCTGTTGGATTGGTTTCTCATTTTTTGTCAAAACCACAAACTAATAAATTTAAAGCAACTAATATAATTGTTTATTATATTAAAGTTACTCTAAATTTTGGCATCGAGTATACTTAAAATAGAAACTTTTCTTTAGCATGATATTCTGATTTTGATTGGGATGGTTATCCTAATGATCATGGATCCATAAGTGGCTATTGCTTCTCCTTGGGTTCTAGCATAATTTCATGGAATAGTAAAAATTAAACTATAATATCTTTGTCTTCCATCAAATTTGAGTATAAAGCTTGTAATCATGTTGCCAATTAATAAATTTGGCATCAAAGACTTTTTATAGATTTGGACCACCCTCAACATTCATCTACTCTAATTTTTGGTGATAATAAAAGTGTGACTGCCTTAACAAAGAAATCATTTTTCATTCAAGGTCTAAGCACATTGAGATTTAACATCACTTTCAACATGAACTTCTTGAAGATAATCAAAATTTTATCTCCTTTTATCCTACTCAAGAGTAAATGACCGATATCTTCACTAGGACATTATGTAAAGAAAAAAAATTATTCTTTTATAATATGTTAGGATTGAATAAATTTCTCATCAAGGGGAGATTTAGTAATTTTCATCCCTTCTTGTTTGTTTGTAATCCCATAAATAAATTTTAAGGGGGAGTGTTATAATTACCTTTTATTTGAAATAATTTTTTATCCTAAGTTTCTTTCATGTATGGATAATTTTTATTTATGTTATTTATTAATTTACATAAATCCAAATCCCATGAGATGTCACTTACCTCTTTTTCCCTTTAGAGTTTTAGGAGCTAATTATGTAAGTAACTCATCCCCCCATATGTCACACACTTCCCTTCTCTTTGTAAGGGAATAATATACTTGGCACACACCTAGGAGGCCTTTTAAGGTCTTCGTGGGATCTTAGTAACTCCCTCTCCCCTCTTCTTTCTCTATTTAATGATCCTTCTCTCTTATTTTCTTCAACTATATACTTGAAGCTCTCTCTTATTCTCAAATTCATCTTGCTCCTAAGAGTTATATGGTGAATATTTTGTGGACAATCCTCCTAATTTATCACATGGGTTTTTATCCATTATGTTTGGTTTCCAACTTTAAAATTGGTACCTCCTTGTGGTTTGCTCCTTGAGAGGTATTTTTTTAACTTCTTGTTATTCTACATTTATGCATTTTAATATTATTAATGAATGATTTTAAGATAAATCTTTCAAAATGTGTAAGTAATTCATGGTGAAATTGTTCTCTCTTGCACCATTATCAATCATAACATTGTGTATAAACTAGTGATCAAGGTATGCTCGAATGAATAAGGAATGAAGATCTGAGTCATCAATCACAATCTCACTATCATCAAAAGTAATATAAGATATCCAAACTATAGGTGGTGTATTCCACATATAATTACTAATAATTCCATCCAATGGGTGGTCATAATGTGATGGAAGAGGATGTGCATTATATACCATTTTTACTTATAGATCCCTAGTAGAATTATCTTACAGAGTATAATTTTTAAACATTTTTTGTTTTTGGTGATCATCAGGTTGTGAACCTAGTTCCATTAGAGGATCATCAAATGTAATATTTTGGTCATAGATGAGGTCTCGAATATTATGATTCAAGATAAAAATATTTATTCATATAATTATCAGTGCCTTGGTGATAGTCATAATAAGCATTTTCATCATACCCTTTAGGTATAGGTCAATTCATATCAACCTTTATAGGAGGAGAGAGATATATGAGGTGTAACTCCACAAACCTCAAGAGTGATAGAGATAGAGACTCAAATAAGCATGTAAATTGTCTCCTTGTTGCATTTGATAAGATAAGTTAATTAGGTTTTTGTGACACCACATTGATCGTGGTATTTGTTTCTTTCTTAGGTTCATGAGGTTTTACCTTGTAACTTGGTTTGAAAGTAAGCTTGGTATTGGATGTAGTTGGTTTATTTGCTACATACTTAAGCTGGTTCAAAGAGATAAGTTTTATTTCACAATAAAAAATAATATGGCATAAGTCATTGAAAGATTTGAATTTATTAAAAATAATAGACTTGTGTAATGGAACAAGAAAACTTGTTTGAAGATGTCTTGCATCTATTTACCTACCATTGGATTGATCAGTTTAGCTAACATTGTCTTGTACCTCAAGACATATTCATTGATGGTTCATTGGTTTATTGTTTAATTTTTGTAATTTGGGCATAGGAAACCTTTTCAATAATATTGATAGAGAAGTGTGCAAAAATTTATTTGCAAAAGGTTTGAATGCATTGATTGGTTAGATAGGTAAATCATAAGACCACCTTATAGTATAGTACTTTAAGCTCTTTGGAAATAATTTGCTCAAAATTTTATCATTGGGGGCATAATCAAGGCATGCCACATAGAAATATCAAAAATATTGTTCAAGATCACCCTTGCCATCTTAAAATGTGAACTTAGGTGTAACAAAACTAGTTGTAAAGGGGTGAAAAGATATCTCTGGTGAAAAATGGTTATGTAACACCTCTTGATGATTTTATATATATATATATATCCAATATTTGTAACCATAGATTGAAAAAAAATTATATTTTGGACAAGAGCTTGTACCTCTTGGTATTTAAGCCTAGAAATTTGGGAAGTTGACAAAGAAGGTGTCCTATAATTTGAGTAGATGTAGGCATTAAAACTAATTATTAGGTTGAAGTATTTATGTTTCCCATGTAAAATGTAGAAATAATGGTTTTAGGGAACAAAGGTGTGAGCACATATATTGTGCCCCCATTATAAGTATGAATTAATGATGTGCCCAAGGGGAGGGTGGTTGGTATATGGGTATGACCCATATCTCTAATGACATTATCATTAAATGGACCTGCTTATACATATACACTTTTTCCTTTTTTAATTTATAATATGGTTTTTAGTATTTCATCAAGATCTTCAAGGTTTTGATGAATACACTCATGAAATAATGCAATTTATTTCACTTTCTCATCATCTATTTTCTCATGTTCATCAATTTAATTATATTCATGGTTTTCATTATTAGAATCTTCTTTAATGATAAACTCATCATTATGTTGTTAATTCTCAACATTTGTATCATCATGGACCATAGGATTAGGCCTTTCATTGGTTTGAGATATCTTAGGTGGTAAGAGAGGAAGATCAATGTGTTCAATGGTCACACCACATAATCTAGGGTTATACCTAGGTTATATGTAAAATAATATAAGCAAGAAATTAAAAAGTATAATAATCTGAAATCCTAACTAGCTAAAAACCCTAAGAAGTAGAAAAATTTGCATTCATATAGATCAGTTTCACCAAATGTTTTATCCCTAAATTGAGATGGGTTAAAATAGCATAGGGTTAAGAATATAGAAATGAATAAGCATAAGGGTGATAAATAAATATATAGTAGGCCAATTATTTACTAATTCAAATAAATAATATTATGAATTTAAATACTAAGATATACTAAAAATAGTAAGTACAACTAGTGATTAATTAAATAAATGGAAAAAAAGATTACTTAGCTAGTTTATTTTGTGTATGTAGATATAACATGAAACAAGCTGGAAACAAACTAGATCTAGATCCTAGATCAGTCATCAGATTCTAGGAATTTGATCTTTGTGGCTTCAAACACTTGTGCCTTCCTTGGATAGTTATATTAACACTTCTATCTGACTCAAATCTAAGTATCCATTATAAAATACCTATTGTGTGTGTGTGTGTGTGTGTGTGTGTGTGTGTGTGTGTGTGTGTGTGTGTGTGTGTGTGTGTGTGTGTGTGTGACCACTTATAATATTATGGATTAATATTATGGATTATGTGTCATATTCATTTTAGTGCATTCATAACTAGGTCATTAGTTGTCATTCTTGTCAAATCATCAAAACCCTAGCTCTTCATCTTCATAATGACCTTGGGAAAATGGGTTAGTTAGCTCATGATGTTGATCTAACTCCAAAGACCCCTTTATCATTGGGTAATACCTAGATATCCACTACTCTAAAGAGGGCCTCATACTGATGTATTTCTCTCCAAATGTGTTGGCTTGTGTGTGTACATGGGTAGAATATGTGGAAAGAAGTACAACAATAACCTAGCTTATAACTTGGAAAATATGAATCATGGGCTTCTTCTTCACTACTTCAAAATTGTATATAGGTTGTACCTATGAATAATATTTAAATAGGAAATAATTGAGAATATTTTCTCACTTGAATTCTTGATTGAGTGCTTTTGGTAATTTTCCTTGCGAGTTATTAGGTTTGTGTTAGGTAAAGAATTAATGAGGGTTGATATATATATATATATATATATATATATATATATATATTATTGGAAATATATCACATAAAAACACTTAGGCAAACCATAAGGATACGTTTTATTTTAAATTTTTATGACTTTAGGGCATTGGACATTTAATTTGGCTCATGACGCTAGTATCGATGTAGGCATATGGATAGGATGTAAGTGTCAAGGAAGCTATAAAATAGGGATAAGTCCAAAACTTTTAGAGGATGATAATAAGTAAATTTAAATCATTTTGATTAGTACATAAGGTCTGGTCATCATAATAAAAGAAAGTTTGACTAAGAGATAATCACTAGGCACAAGAGAGAGTAGATGCAAGCCTTTTGATAGCAGAAAGGTCTTAGAAGCTAAAGGTACATCCATGATATATATTTTCCAAGTGTACAATATTGAGGTGTTATATAATTCACATTTATGTTATATCTTTTTTTGTCATTTCATTTCTATTTGTTGTCTTAGTCAATTTATTATTCCATTTATTCCTTTTTTCAATGCATTAGTTAGACCTAATTACTATTTTAGACTGAGTTATCTATGCTATTTCATTATCATTATATTAGTATCATTATATCCCATTATCACTAGAATATAATCAAAATTGGTGAACCCATCTATTCTTAGAACACTTACATGTTTTGAGGTTTCCCTCAAGGTTTGATTTTTGATTTTATATTTTCATGTTTGCATCTTATTTTCATGGATTACACCTTATCCTAATCTTTCCAGTCACCTATTTTTGCTTTCACATTTACATCCAATTTTTAAAAAATATTGAACTTGGTCTTTATATCATTGCACCTAGGGTTTCTAAAACCCTCATTCCCCTAAGGTTTGAATTTATAATTTTTATGGATGATTTTTGAAAATGGTGGACTTGATCTTTTAATCATCCAATCTAGGGTTTCTAATACCCTCATCCCCACTAGGGTTTATTTTTTATGGATAAGTTATGATTATCTTCATTCATAAATAAAACCACAACTTCTAATTTACCTCTTTTAATTTTTTTACATTTATATCCATCTCTTATTAATAGATGCACACACCTTCTTTCTTTGAATGCATACACCTTCTAAGGTTTTCCCTACGATTTGATCCTATATTTCAAATTTGATTTTCAGATTTACATATTTTTTATGCTTATTAAATTACTCGATCATTACTTAGATTCCTTTATTTTGTTCATGCATATATATTATGCCAACTAGGAAGCCTACATATACACATTCTATTATGAAAACTACTATATTGATGGTTCTACTTTAAATTTGACCCAAATTCCATTCTTTGCTACTCATGTTTCAAAAATTCCAACTATTACAGAGATGCATCATAATATTTATGATCATGCACATGTGATTGATAGTGACTTTGTTTATTTTCATAATATGCATGTTTGTGATTATGATTATTCTGATGATGAAAATTATAGTGAGGATAATTATGATGCTTGCAATAATAAAACTCCTAGTGATGTTTATGTTATAAAATTTAAACACATGGATGAAATTAATTTTTAAACTTATTTTGAAAGTGTACATAAGAACCTTGATTTCATGATTTATCTTTTTAATTCTTTAAATAATTAACAAATTAGGAATAAGGAACCTACAAGTAATAATACTACTATAGTTCCCATGAATTTATCTAATCAGCCTATTGGAGGCTCTACATCTACATTGGGTGGTAAGGCTAGTTCTCCTAGTGCTCCTAGTCCTTTCATGCCACCACCTAGAGATACATCTCCTTAGGTTAATCTTACCATAAAACCTAAGGATTATACGATTCCTCTTATTGAAAATCTAGTGACTAATGTGCCAATAGGACCTACTTATTATTATTTATCTCTTGGTCTTGGACATAGCTAAAATACCAATCATTCATGTATTTCTTCCAATGCTAATCATATGAAGTAATCTATTCTTAAACATATGCATAAAAATGATAACCATGATTCAACTCATACACCAAGTGGTGCATATCAAGATCTATTAATTCAACAAAAACTTAAAGATATGAAATTGTAACTCGTGCAATTATATCAAGCATATCAAAAACGTAATCACATGGTTTCACCTTAAAAAATAATACACAACCCATCTACTACTGAGGATCTTTTTCATCTTTTGACTCTTTTTTTTTTTTCGTTTCTATTTTTTAATTTAGTGGCAATGGTGATCTTTGACATCACATTAAATCATGTTTCACATCAAGCTTTAGTTTTACTTTCCATGATTTACTTATCTCCAATATTTTTCCTATAAGTATGAATAATTATGCCTTGGGTTGGTTTTACACCCTATCTATTGGATTTGTGCATCAATTTAAATATTTGTATGATATATTCTTAGCTCTTTTTTATATGAAAATTTTTCAAAGTGTCATATTTGATCAAATTCGTCAAATCAAAAAAGGACCTAGTAAGAATGTTGCTAACTATGTTCTTAGATTAAATACTATGCTTATGAAACTATCACATCAAATCCCTGATAGTGAGCTTCAAATTATTTTATCAAATAGTTTGCTTCCATCATTTAAAGATAGGTATGTTTACAAATTATCAATATTTCGACACACTTTACCATATGCTTAATTATACAACTATAACCTATACCTCTACTACCTCTAAATATTTAGGAAAAATAAAAATTTAAAGCTAAGACTAATTATGTGCCTACTTTTCAAGCTAATAATGAGGCTAAATCTATAAACATAGTTTCAAAACCTCTTGATAATCTAGTCCTTATAAATTTTAGGAACACTTGAAAATTAAAAAGGTTACTTGACCCACCTCATAATGTGATTAAACACTTGATTGAATTTAAATTGATTACTTTTCCCTATCCATATCAATTAGATAATTCTCAACTTATGCCTAAAGTATATAATTATAAGTAATATTATGATTACAATATAGCTTCTATAAATTCATATAATTGAAGCTACAAAATATGACATAAGATTCAAAATCTCATTGAAAGTAACACTATTTTAATTTAAGGAAATAATATCACATAGATTTTTTTCCAAAAATCCTAATCAATGATTGAGAAATTTCAATAATACATCACCAAATAATGAAACTAAAGTCAAGACAATGTTCATATGATAACATCTATAAATCATTCAATTATTCCATATGAGCATGGGATTGATAACATTATTGGCATGGTTTTAAGATCTCAATCAAAATTATCTTATATAAATTTTATGACCAAAATATGCCACATGATGATTCAAACAATGGTCCTATTTATATACATGATTTTATTGATTACGATGCTTTGATCACATGTCATTATGG